>OY998262.1:61629755-62229755 GCA_963922045.1 Persicaria maculosa
TTGCTAATCCACACGGACATGTTAACCATTTTTTACTCGCTTCGCACTCAGATTCATCCATTTACTAGATCCGATCATGCTCCGATTTCTACCGATTTTCGTCATAACATTCAGCTGAAAAATAGACCGTTCAAGTTTGAGATGGCTTGGGCCACCAGAGCAGATTACAGAAACCTGGTTTCGCAAGCTTGGCGAACTGACCCACAAAGCTCCTTTATGTTCAAACTAGTTCAAAAGGCAAAAGTGCTTAAAAAACTTTCCAAGACTTGGCACAAGAATACTGTTCGCAACATTCACAACCAAATACAAGTCACGGACCAGAAGCTTTTACTCTTACAGACATCGTTGATTGCAAATTATAATAACAAAGATGTTCAACTACTTAAACAATTACTCAATAAGAGAGAACGAATGCTAGACTTTCACCGTCGGTACTGGAGCCAGAGGGCCAAAGTAAAACATGCCAAACTGAATGATTCCAATTCAACCTATTTCCATAAGATTGCCACTGCTAAAAGAGGCAGGAAAATAATCAAATCTATTCTGCTTCCTAACGGGGAATCCACGGCAGATTTTCATATAATCCAACAAGAATTTGTTCGAGATTTCAAAGCTCGCTTCAGGGCTTCTACGGCCAATGGTCCTGATATGTCACCAGACCTAGCGGTCATCCCGTCCTTAGTTTCCCAAGCAGACAATGAAATGCTCTCTGCTCCTGTCACCAACAACGAAATCAAAGCGGCCGTGTTTTCAATGAGCCCAGATAAGGCTCCGGGTCCTGATGGTTTCCCGGCTGGTTTCTATCAAAAGTTATGGCCTACGGTAGGCCCTTCTGTTATTAAAGCGGTCAAGGCTTTCTTCACCAGCGGCAGGCTCCTGAGACAGACAAACCATACATTCATTACTCTACTGCCGAAATGTGATGATCCGACAACGGTTAACCACTACAGACCCATCAGTTTATGTTCTACGATTTATAAAATTATAGCAAAAGTGATTTCAGCAAGATTAACCAAGATCTTTGACAAACTCATACACCCCCTACAGGGAGCCTTTACTAAAGGGAGATCAATTCAGGACAATATCCTCATTGCTCATGAAGCCTTGCATTCGTTTCGGCTAAAGAAAGGCAAAACGGGTATGGTTGCTCTAAAATTAGATATGGAGAAGGCATACGACCGCATTGAATGGCCTTTTCTATTCCAAGTATTATCAAAGTTTGGGTTCGACGACCCTTTTATTAGCCGAATAAAGGAATGTGTTTCAACTGTATCCTACTCGGTCCTCGTTAATGATGAACCGACCACAGTATTCCAACCGACTAGAGGTTTAAGACAAGGAGACCCCCTATCCCCTTTTCTCTTTATTTTAGCTTCTGAGGTACTAGCACGTACATTGCATAACCAAGGAATAGTAAACAAGGATCTGGGTATCACTTTCGGTCGACCGGGTATCAAAATCCCTTTCTTAGCATTTGCGGATGATATCCTCATTTTCTGTAAAGCATCACAATCGGCATGCACTTCTGTGCTGTCCATCTTAGACAGATACTGTCTGATTTCTGGCCAGAAAGTTAATCTCCACAAGTCAAGCTTCCAAGCATCTCCTAATACGACTTCAACTGCCATAACGGCTACTATCGCAGTGCTTGGTATTCCTCAAGCAAACAATTTCGACAAATATTTGGGCTACCCTGTTGTAAACGGTAAGACCAATCGGGACACATTCGCTGATGTGGTTCTTAAGACAAAACAACAACTTACCAAATGGAAAGCCTCGAACCTTTCTGCTGAAGGGCGTCGGGTGCTTATCAAAGCGAATCTCAGTGCCAAACCGATTTTTCTTATGCAAGCCTTTTTGTTACCTTCGCATATCCTTCACGAGCTAGACAAAGTATACAGACAATTCTTTTGGAATAAAAACTCTAAAGCGCCCCCACTTATCAGCTGGGACAAAATTTGCTCGGACACAATGAAAGGGGGTCTGGGGATCCATAAAGCAGAGTCTATGAATATTGCACTCCAGATGAAGCTTCTTTGGAAAATTATGTCTGAACCAGACAGCATATGGGTCCGTGTTATCTCACAGAAATACCTCAAAGGGCACGATCTGTTCAGTTATAGTAAGAAGGGTAACTCCTCGTGGCAATGGTCCCGCCTTATGTCTATCAGACCTCAGTTTTTTCCTGCACTTCAGTGGAGGGTCGGAAATGGGGAAACCATTGATTTCTGGTCCCATAACTGGGCTTTTCAAAAACCGTTGGATTCCAAAACTATCAGTCCTATTCCTGACACACTCAGTGGTGTTAGGGTGGCTCACTTCATCAACAATGAACGTCAGTGGAATAGGCCTTTATTAACCGCATCTTTGACAAATGTTCTGAAATCTGAAGACATCGATCATATCATGAGTTTAACCTTGCCTAACAATACAATAACGGACCGTCTATATTGGGGGCCTAGCAAAAATGGCTGGTTTTCAACCAGTTCCGCTAACTCCTTCTTATCGGAACATGCCGGGATGCCAGATTTCGATTGCGGTTGGATCTGGAGTCTTGATGTGCCACCTAAAGTTCGGCACTTCCTCTGGAAAATCTCTCGTGATGGGCTTCCGACTAAACTTAGATTACAAAAATCACATGTGGCAGTGCCTTCTGGCTGTGTTTATTGCGGTAATATTAATGAATCGGTTGACCACCTATTTATTCACTGTCCCATGGCTAATGACCTGCTCAAAGCTTTACGCATTCGTCTTCCGGGATATATAACTACAAACGTCGGATTAGGCTCGGTCTTCCCACTTCAGGAGATTAAACGAGCTCTTGGTTCCACAAAGTTTGCTGATTTAGCTTCAGCTTGGTAGGCCTTGTGGTTCTTTAGGAATCAAATTGCCTTTAATCACACAACTAATGTAACCATTAATGAAATTCTACTGTTCTACAGCACCAGTATCCATTGTTGGAAACAATCTAAAGTTTTGGACGACGATCCTATTAGTTCGGTGACTTCTGGTCGGCGTATGACTAGCAGTCTGCACCGATCGGTTCATACAAATGGTGTTGCTCCAATCAGTTCTCAGAGCCGGTCTGGAAAGTGGGATAAACCACCTATAAATTGCTACAAGCTTAACTTTGATGGATCGGTCATCCCTGGTGTTTCAGCTTCGTACGGTTACGTTATCCGTGACTCGGTTGGTGAGGTTGTCGCTCTCAGCCGGTCTGTTTGTACCAATATATCAGTGGTATATGCCGAAAATCTTGGACTCAAAATGGGTATCTTACGCGCTAAGGAGATGAAGATTTCAAACCTTCTGATCGAAGGAGATAACTTACTGGTTATTAAGGCTCTACTTGGGGATTGGAAATGTCCCTGGACAATCGAGATGCTACAAGCTGATATTCTGTCTGATATCTCGTCCTTTACTTATGTTGCTATTCGTCATATTTTCAGGGAATCTAATGCTGTGGCCGACTATCTTGCTCGTAGTGCCCATGCATCCCCTGCCGACGTCAGCTGTGAGGATGACCCAGAACTGCATGTTCTCGTCCGGAAGGATGCGCTAGGAAGGGCCTCTGCTGCAGCCGGCCCGACCTAATCTTTATCTAGCGTCAAAAAAAAATAAAATATCAGTAGTCACTAGTCAGTACTCAGTAACCCCAAATTTAACAGTTTTTTTAAGTTAATGTGGAGTAAAGACATTATACATTCACATTTTGCACAAGTAGGGGTAATGATTAATGTAATCTGAAGTAGTAGATGGGTCTGTAATAGAGTTTTTTTAAATATCTACTGGAACTCAATCCCTCTACGTAAACCCATATCAATTAAACCTACCAGAAGTTCCTATGACTCAAATTATCTCCCAATAGGATATTGGCCCATTAGTAATTTTTTTTTTTAATACAAGTATTGGCCCATTAGTATTTAGCAGATCACAATCAACTGACCTATCACAGCTCATCAGAAATTCATGAGATCAAGGCCCAGACCTATCATGGGTAACAATGACACCAATTTTGGCCCAATGAGCGTCTGGGCATTTGATCACAGCCCATTGAGCTACCAGCCCATAAAAGATGTACAAAAGACCTAAAATGATGATTGATGATACAAACTAACTACAAATCTATAAGACACCTACAAATCTACAATGATGACAGATCAAGTGATCAGCCCATCCCCTTTTTTTTTTTGAGCAAATCAGCCCATCCCCTTATGTTGTCTAATGAGGCCTTTTACGCATACAGCACCAAACATAATCAATAAACCAAGCAACACACAATCACAATCTCAATTCTCACAGAAGCTCAGAGCTGATGGATGTATGCAACGAGTGCGCAACTGAAGAGAGTTCAATATTGATAGAAAATTATTATTTGGAGAATGGCACTTATCTTGGTCATCTTTTCATAGCAAACTAACAGATTGATCCCTGAACTGCGTCGGGCTGTTTCTTGAAAGAGCCAGTCCAACACCGAATTCGCAGAACCTTCTGAGGTAAGAGAGAAGGAAAATTGATGAAAGCAACAAATCAAGGCACATGTTCATCTTAGATTCTGTTAATTGAAAAAGAGGTGATGAAGATATATTCTACCTTGCAAATGGATAGAAAAATTCTGATAACAAATAAAATAATCCATCACGCAAAATGGATAGGTAATTCTTGATAACAACAAAATATTCTATCACGAAAATGAATAGGCATCCATAGGCATGCAAATATACAATGCCTGACAATAAATATTATGATATTGTGACTCTTGAAACAATTAAAATACAACTATCTCAAAACAGTTGAATTTTTTTTGCAATGCAACTATGAATTATCTTTGTACAGCTTAAGCTACTTGGATAACTTCAAGCCTTCTTAGACCCAACATTTCAAAACTATATAATACAGAAACATCAAACTCTGTAATACACGTGTTATTTCAGAACTCACAAGAATGATAGCACCATTTTCAAGCCAATAGTATATTATAATCATAAACCTAAGAAATGGATTCTAAAAGGAGATAACTAAGCACCCATTTACTCAATATTCCCTGAGAAAGTTGAAAAAATAAAATAGATAATTGTCACTCAATAGTCAATAGTAACTATTCCTTTTTCCTATAATAAAATGACAGAAAAGTTAGCAAACTTTAGCCACTTGCGTATTGCTAATAGACTTCTTGTACAAGAAGTTCATGCTCCCATCCAAAAGGACACAATAGGTTTAATTTTGGGCAAATACGCCTCTTAAAAGGAAACTATCATTTTGCAGTGAACAGATAATGCATGAGAAACCAATGTTGTATTCAGATAATTTAATTCGTTATTATCAATACCCTATAAGATGAAATATCACTTTATTTTTCCCCAGGCCATCCATTAGGATGAATGCAAGGTCCCTTTAGCATATAATTAAAGCAGATGCACCACACAAAACTCTTTTATAATGCCAAATTTGGATATGCTTCCTCCACTAAACTTTGGTTATTATCATTAAAACTTTTGAAGAGAAGAAGGGAGATCAAGATGTAATAAAAATTCTCCACGGTGGATCCATTAAGTCCTCAAAGGGAAATCAACAGGACTAATAAGAATAGTTCAGATCGGATCACACTGCCAGAGATGCCAATCTCCAAAAAGAAATGGGTAACTGATGGGAGTTACCATGATCTAAACATGATTTAGCACTGATTTAAGAATAAATATGAGAGAAATCCTCTCAAGTCCTCAAAGGAAATCCTATCTAAATTAAGCCTCTTAAGCAAAAGCATCAATAAACCATTTCAATTTTCAAAAGGAACTTTCTATAAAGATACTACCAAGTGAATTGAACACAGGAGGATTAAAATGTGAACTACATACAACTGATCTCTCCTTTCTTTGCAATCAATAAACAAGCACCTAACGTATTCCATCTTAGGTCGTACAACTTTGTCAACATAAAAAGAAACGATCAAAGAATTTCACCGGCCTAGATGAAAGCTTTTAGCAATAGTTTTTCCAATAAGAAGGTTGGGGCCACAATGGAAAAGGAATTTACATTTGGCACGTATTTTTTTTTATAAATAACTAATCCTATCGTATGCTTACAACCCTTGAAAGCCAGTTGAGGCCACTTTCAAGCAAGAATACTTACAGCTGAAAAGCTCTCTGTGAAGATTACCATTTCAGAATGGAACATTACAAGGCGTCAAATCGATACCCACTTCCCTTTGAAGAGTGGATGTGTATAAATTTTTACTTTTCTCTTTTGAATTGTAATCCACTTTGCTGTCTAGTGTCTATCATGGACAATATCTCCCTAGCCTTTATTTCCACCTTCTCTCCCTCCTATGTTATTCCACCTTTCATTGCTAACAAGATGGACAGAATACAGATTCTAAAATGCCTGGGCCCAAAGTCCCTTGGGTTTTCCCATCAAGGCCCATTTGTATAGAAGATAAGCTATAATCTTATTTTATTTTAAAAATATTTAAATAGTACAAATACCATAGGGATGATTCATAAAAATGTGACACTTCATTAATGGTATGAAGAAATCAGCTTCTTTTTTCTCTTTTTTTTTGGCGAGTGGAGGAACCAACTTTTTTGTTTGGAAAAAATAAACAAATTATACAATAACTTTGCAGGTAAGTTGTTAAAAGAATGTGAAGTAATGTTTCAAGCAAAACATTTAATCTTGAAAAGTCTGTCTGAAAAAGCACATAGATAGCCACAGCCTACAGGTTCACAAGCCTTCTAACAGTCAAGCATCAGATTTTTTTCGGCCTATCGACCCACCGGACCTGTCTGATGTGTCGAATTTTTACTTAGTCAAAAAACAAAAAAAAAAAGTCAGGCATCAGAACTATTTAAGTTTCAACCCCAAGTATTTTACATGAACTTTGTATCTATCTTCTACTTAAAGACAATATATATCAGCAAAAGGCCAAGGAAAATCAGCAGGTGTGTCTCAAAAAAAAAATGTCGCCCGTAAAGCTTGCAAAAATGTATTGAGCTAAACCGTCATCAAGGTTGTAGTTATGAAGAAGTTTCAAGTAATAACAGGGTCCAAAAACACTGAGGGATGAAAATTGAGTACTGTTCGAAAAAAATAAAGAATACCAACCTCAAAGGGAATGATGTCCATTAGCGTTGGGCCCTTACCCGAATTCCCTGTTCAATCAAAGATTATGATAGAAATACAAGAAAAGGAGATCAATCAAGCCTGAATTAAAAAAAATTAAAAGAGAGAGAGAAGAATCAATAACTATAAGACATCTTGTTTAGGCTTTTTTGGTGTGTAGAGATGCATGCCGAGAATGTAAGACAAGTGCCCAGATTTTGCATGGAAGATGCCTCAAATCAAACCATAATATGGGCATACAAACAGACAAATATGCAAAAAATGAAAGCACAATATGTGACTCGTGTCCAGTGTTTGGCATTACTAATATATCAACAAGAATCTCAGTTTATCCCGCTATAGACAGGGTACGGAGAGTCAAGTTGTATGGACCGTTTCCTCGACTATGTCGAAAGAGTTTTCGAGAGATCCAGAGTAATCATGACATAAAGGATAGATAAATAAATAAATAAAAATAAAAGCACTTCAGCCAGAAAGATCAGATACTATGTATTATAGCCATGTATTATAACTTATAATGCAAAATATCGCATTATAATGTATAATATAATATAATATTTTGCATTATAAGTCATAATGAATGGCTATGCAAACCGACCCTATGCACTCTAAACATAGCATTGTAGGGGAGAAAGAAGGAATCTGTAGCACTTAATCTCAGCCTCTGATTGGTAAATAATTTAACAGAACATATACGATGTGGGAAAAGGAAGGCAAGATCTGATTGCATTGGAGGGTCTAGGTCAATGACACTGCATAACTGCCATGAGGAGCAACTGCAACTTATTCCATCTTTGAAAATCCAAGCACACGGGGCATATGCGAAGTTATCACATTTTCTCTACATACGTTAGTGGGTAAAGCATGAAAGCCCTCTTTTGGAAAGATCACCCTTCCCTATCAAGCACGTTGGAAGCCCTATCCTACTACTTCTAATACTCATCCCACTTCCCCGCGATGATGCCATTTATATGATTAAACTCTTTCTTGTTTTAGCGCACACACCTTCATCTCTTTCCTCCTCACAAATCACTCTAACCTTCCATGGATCTTCAGTTCACCAGTTTTCTGTTTGTATTACTTCTTTTACACCCCAACCCTTCTAAAGCCACGACAAACAATCAAGAATTTTTTTTCAAACTTGTGAAAAAGACTCTCTCAGGGAATGCCTTGTCCAGTTGGGGTACCTTTGGAGAGAGCTTTTATTGTAACTATACAGGGATTAGCTGCAACAGCAAAGGCCATGTGACAAAGATCCAGATATCCGGTTGGTCACTCTCGGGCTACTTCCCACCGGATGTTTGTTCTTACCTGCCAGAGCTCCAGGTGTTGGATATCAGCAGCAACAAGATTGGGGGTAGCTTTCCAGATAGCATCATCAACTGCTCTCAATTACAAGTCCTCAACTTGAGCTCCTTGTATTTGACGGGGACTCTGCCAAACTTCTCGGGTATGAGATACCTCCGAGTGGTGGATTTATCATTCAACAAGTTTGAAGGAGACTTCCCCATATCATTCACCAATCTTGCCAGCCTGGAGGTGCTCAACTTCAATGAAAATCACCTCTTCAACTTGTGGGAGCTTCCACAAAACATTTCTCGGCTAACAAACATGAGGAAGATGGTGTTCACAAACTGCAATCTTCGTGGGTTCATCCCACCATCAATAAGCAATTTGACGTCACTCGCTGATCTTGAATTGTGCGGGAACTACCTGAAGGGCCCTATCCCTCCGGCAATCGGGAGGCTAAAGAATCTGAAAATGCTCATGCTTTACAATAATCAGCTGACGGGTAATATACCAGAAGAGTTGGGGAATTTAACTGAGCTCACGGATTTGGATATCTCAGCGAACCGGCTAATCGGAAAGATTCCAGACACAATCTGTCGTCTCCCCAAACTATACTCACTGCAACTCTACAATAACAACCTCACAGGGGAACTTCCAGAGGCTCTCGGGGACTCAAGAACTCTGAGCTTCTTGTCACTTTATGACAACCAGCTCACTGGCGCTGTTCCAAGTAACCTTGGGAAACTATCCCCTATGGTTCTTCTAGAGTTGTCAGAGAATCAGCTTTCAGGTCATCTCCCACCATTTATCTGCACAGCAGGTACACTGTTATACTTTCTTGTCCTTCAAAACATGTTCACAGGAGAGATACCTGCGAGTTATGCCAATTGCACTTCCCTTCTCCGGTTCCGTGTTAGTTATAACAGTCTAGAGGGTTCAGTGCCTGAGAAACTTTTCAGCCTCCCCCATGCATCCATCATTGATTTGGCTTTCAACCATCTCACCGGCCCATTACCCAAAACCATTGGAAATGCCAAAAATCTAACTGAGCTATTCATTCAAAGTAATAGAATTTCAGGAATTCTGCCCCCTGAGATTGCAGGAGCTGTAAATCTAGTGAAAATTGATTTTAGTAACAATCTCTTGTCAGGTCCACTACCTAGTGAGATAGGCTCCCTCCGAAAATTAAACCTGTTGTTACTGCAAGGCAACAGGTTTAATTCTTCCATCCCAAAGTCCCTCTCTTTGCTTAAATCACTCAATCTTTTAGATCTCTCCAATAATCAGTTCACAGGGAGCATCCCTGAGAGCCTTTCTGCATTACTGCCAAATTCAGTCAACTTTTCATTCAATCAGCTCTCGGGTCCAATTCCACCTTTATTCATAACGGGAGGGCAGGAAGAAAGCTTTGTGGGAAATCCACATCTCTGTGTCGCAGTTTATCTGAATTCAGATACACACTTTCCTCTATGTTCACAAAGAAATGTCGAAAAGAGGTTGAACATAATTTGGGTTATAGCTGCTTTGCTGGTAGTTGTGCTCCTTGGTATGTTTCTGTTCCTGAAGAGATGCCTAGCTAAGGGAAAAGCTATAATAGGACAGGATGAAACTTTATCTTCATCATTCTACTCATATGACATAAAGAGCTTCCATCAGATAAGCTTTGATCAACGCGAGGTCCTACAAGCAATGGTTGACAAGAACATACTTGGGCAAGGAGGATCGGGGACAGTTTACAGAATTGGCCTTAGAAGTGGAGAAGTTGTTGCAGTGAAAAAGCTCTGGAGGCAAAAGAGAAAAGATTTTGCTTCGGATGACCAACTTTTCCCAGACAAGGAACTGGAGAATGAAGTTGAAACCCTGGGTAGGATAAGGCACAAGAACATTGTGAAGCTCTACAGTTGTTTATCAAGTCTGAAATGTCACTTGCTAGTTTATGAGTATATGCAAAATGGAAATCTCTGGGATGCTCTTCACAAGGGAAAGTTCCTTCTGGATTGGCCAACTCGTCACCAGATTGCGCTAGGAGTTGCTCGGGGTCTAGCCTACCTCCATCATGATATTCTCCCACCAATCATTCACAGAGATATCAAATCATCCAACATCCTGCTTGACATTGACTACCACCCCAAGGTGGCAGATTTCGGTGTTGCCAAGGTCCTCCAAGCAAGGAGTGGAAAGGAATCCAGCTGTACTATCATAGCAGGCACATACGGTTATTTAGACCCAGGTACGTATATTGGGTTTAAAATCATATAGTTTGCATAGTGTTGATGATCTCATTTCCAGGTTAGTCAATTGTTGATAAGACTAACTATAGAGCTGTAGCTAGTATCCTCCTAACAAAAAGAACTGGAAATATACTAACAATCTGACATCATAGAATGAATATTATGTTGAAATTGACAGCGGTTAAAGACTTTTATGCATAGGCTCGCTTTTATTGTTCATCTTCTTGGAAGTAAAGATACCAAACAATGAAATGAAACTAATATTGAATAGCATAACTGTTGATATTCACATAAATTACCACACAAGTTCCCAATTCATGAAAGAAATAATTTATTTATACTACTTCATGAATCACGTTATTCTACCCACTTTCCCAGTCAGTTCATACCATGACTTCCTGATATATCTGTACAGTTCTGGCCAGTCTTATCCTAAATTTTATTTCCAAAAGAAATGTCTTAAAGTTGATGGTAAGCAACATGACATAGTGATGACAATGTTTTGACAGATTACGTCAATTCATCCAGGGCAACAACCAAGTGTGATGTTTACAGTTTTGGGGTAGTGCTGATGGAATTGGTGACAGGGAAGAAACCAGTTGAGGCAGAGTTTGGAGAAGATAAAAATATCATAAACTGGATAGGGAGCAAGGCGGATACAAAGGAAGGGGCTCTAGAAGTCTTGGACAAACGGTTGTCAGGTTCGTTCAAAGATGAAATGCTTCCAGTGCTTTGGGTAGCCATGCGCTGCACAGCTAGGGCCCCAGCTCCTCGCCCAACAATGAATCAAGTGGTTCAATTACTGATCGACGCAAGCTCATGCAGATTTCATTCTTTCAAGTCAAGAGAAAAGAATGAAGATGCATCAAGTGACACCAAAAACAGGTAAAAACTTGTAATGTTTATGCCAGCAGATGGCAGAGCTTAAAAGTTAACAACATTGGTGTTTAGGTGAAGCATATTGTATCTGTAAAATAGTTTGTCTCTCAAGAACCATTAACAAGTTTTTGATAGAGTCTTGTCTTTTTTCTTTCTCATAACAGCCTTTATATCTGTGAGCTTTAGTAAGATATAGAGGATTGTAAGATAAGGCTGCTTTATAGCAAAGCAACTAACAAGCATCTTTATTTTCCAGGCCCATAAGGAAATAATTGTATATCTTTAGCCTATGATTTACTTCTCTCTACATAGCTTTTCTCTAATTTTATAAGAGTGACCAAAACAAATAGAAGAGGAAAACTTTTAAAAAGCCAGAGACTTATGTTGGGAGGTGGACAAACATGATTCCTACCACTTCTTTCAGTGGGGTTCTTATTCTAAAATCTGAAGATTAAGTTCTAATAAATTTGTAGAGGGCCCGTATCAGGTGTGGATTTTCCCTGCACAAAACTAGATACAGTTAACTGAGGAATATATTTGTCTCTATCTGAGTTGAAAAAGAACGCAAAGTGCAGCTGATTATTTATTATATGACTTTGGTGATATCTATAGAAGTGATTATAGGATTAAATTATGTTCCACCATAGATAGTGTGCTATGAATCTCTCAATTATTCAACTTGATTGACTTCACTTTCTTCTTTTACAGTGACTTCTAGATTGCTATTGTAGCATCTTACCAGAAAAAAGATTGCTATGTAGCATAGATTGTGTTTTTAAATCTGCAAAATGTTTTATGAATGTGTTGATTAAATCTATCTATTGAATCACTTAGAAGTAGCAGGCTTTTTCTTTTTTTCCTTTTGTTGATGCAAAGTAGTAGTTCTTGATCATAGTGATATGTTCTTGCTTGGCAAAGAACACAACCATAGTCATGTGTTCTTGCTCTCTCTAGTAAAAGATCAAATGAAAATTGATCTTACAGTGAAAAGCACCAAGAGAAATTTAGTTTATCTACGCTGAATGTGTATAAAGGGAGAGGACGAGTGGCTCCGGTGAAAAGTGCCCTAACATTTCTCTTCGCTTTTCAATGTAAGGAAACTTGTCACCAAAACCACTCCCTATGCATCAATGAGAATAAAAAACAGATCGCTCTCAAATCAAACACATTATAATCATCCTTATGGAGAAAAAAAATCATTCCCAAAGGCTAAAATATGTGACATTTCAAATCACCAAAATAATTTTAACAAGCGAGCACAGTGAGACATTTACACGGGCAACGAAACACAAATAATTCACTAACTAGAAGCAATAATTACCATGTTCAACCAGTCAAAAACAATTTTGATGAATGGATTGAACCTCCAACAAGAGCAGAGTTCAACACAGACACAGTAATCAGTGAATCAAAGGTCAAAACGGTGTTGTACGAAACTACTATCCTAATTGGAGCAATGAACAATTGTCTATTCACTGTACATGGTCAAAGGAAAACGAGAACGCAAAGTGCTCAGATGCATCATAGTCGGACCAAACAGGCCCCAAAACTTGTACGGCTAGTCCAACACAATCAATATCACAAACACATGGTGTGCAATGTGAATCTATCCATTTTCAACTCGAATGCAGTGAAGCAGAAATCAACTCAAATTTATCCATCTATCGGTTCATTCAAGCAGAAAATCTCTCAATGTAAAGGAGGTATAGTTCCATTTAAACGGAAAATTGAACAAGAGAAGACAGAGAATTCAAATACCTAATTGCAGAAACAATCATCGGAACTACAAACTGAAATTAATCATATTCGATCGGAAGTTTCCTTGAGAATTCGGGGAGCAATATGAGAGATGAGATTCAAACCCTACCGATACTCCCACTGAAAATC
This sequence comes from Persicaria maculosa, assembly GCA_963922045.1. Classification (NCBI taxonomy): domain Eukaryota; kingdom Viridiplantae; phylum Streptophyta; class Magnoliopsida; order Caryophyllales; family Polygonaceae; genus Persicaria; species Persicaria maculosa. The sequence goes on from OY998262.1 coordinate 61,643,162, forward strand.
GAACATCGTTAATCGGCGCCAAATTGAACGTGGGAAGTGAGATTTTAGTCATTTTAGGATTTTACAAAATCTCAACCAAGTCAGAACCCGATGAAAACGACCACAAAAGCTGTCGTTTTAAGCGGGATGGTAATGGGTCATGTGATGGGCCATCACGGGCGGATGATCTACTTCCGTCACCCGATTCACTGCCCAAAACCCTTCACCCTACCCGACCCATCACTCACCAAACATTTCACCCGTTCCGTCCACCCATCACCCACCGAGTGATCGGGTGGATCGGGTGATAATTTAGGTGAAATACAAGACATCAAATTCATCATAAACAAATATTGAAAAACATACGTCGAACACATCGACGAATAAACAAGTACCAAATATAGTCAAATTCAGTCAAATACGTATAAAAATCCACAACTTTCAATACGTCAAGCAAGGAGTTTTATAAATAAAAAGACATTACAACAATTATGAATAAAAATAAGAGAAAAAATAGTCTTCAACAACCAAAGCTTCAAGTTAGAAATCGTTTTATATGTATCTTGAATTAGGGTTTAGGGAAGTATATTAGTAATTTAACATATAAAATATAATTATATAACATAAGTCGGGTGATGGGTCGGGTGACTGGTGGGGAATGTCTTCACCCGAATCCGACCCGATCCATCACCCGTTCACCCATCACCAATTTAATATCCGCTTTATTTCGAATTTTTACCCACTTTTTCGAGTCGAGTGAGACGAATATCCGTCGAATGCGGGTGAAATTGTCATCCCATATAAATGTATCAATTCAATGAATTCATCAAACCAACTCAGAGGCCCACCTCATGAGTCATGATAACATATGCAATTTTGCTTCGTTTTGTGGGCTAATTTACCCAGTAAATATTGGGCTCAGACTTAAGCTCAGTTCAAGTTGTGGTTGTAGCCCTACATTAAGTATTGGATTTAGATGAATCATGATTAACCCTTTCCCTTGAGTTGGTAAATAAAGAGCGGTCATTCCGGGATTCGAACCCTTTCCCATTTCAACATAAAATTCAGTTACATAATGCGACAACTCAAAAAATAAACGTAGCAAGAATATCATATAGATTAAGATAACTGGTCTAAAGTATGAATATTGTATGTATTTGAAGTTATCTTTCTCACTCTCGAACTTATTGATCATCGAGATTCAGGTATATCTAATTTCGAGTCTACCAACTTATTGATCATCGAGATTCATGTATATCTAATTTCAAGTCTACCAACTTATTGATCATCGAGATTCAGATATATCTAATCTCAAATTCTCGAATTCTTAGAAAAAAATAATCATAATGTCAAAAGGCTCTGGCAAATTAGCATGAACCTACCATTCTCAATTTTCTTATGAACTACTTTAATGCTTAGCCCTGAAAAGTTGCTTTTCAATTGATACCATTCTCAAACTCTTAAAGTAGTAAGGAAACTCGTGACCAAAACCACTCCCTATGCATCAATAAGGATAATAAACAGATCGCTTTCAAATCAAACACATTATAATCATCCTTATGAAGGAAAAATAAATCCCATAGGCTAAAAAGTGTGACACTTCAAATCACCAAAATAATTTTAACAAGCAAGCACAGCGAGACATTTAACATAAATAATTCACTAACTAGAAGCAATAACTACCATGTTCAACCAGTCAAAAACAATTTTGACAAATGGATTGAACCTCCTACAAGAGCAGAGTTCAACACATAGACACGGTAATCAGTGAATCAAAGGTCAAAACGGTGTTGTACGAAACTACTATCCTAATTGGAGCAATGAGCAATTGTCTATTCACTGTACATGGCCAAAGGAAAACGAGAACGCAAAGTGCTCAGATGCATCATAGTCGGACCAAACAGGCACCAAAACTTGTATGGCTAGTCCAACACAATCAATATCACAAACACATGGTGTGCAATGTGAATTTATCCATTTTCAACTCAAATGCAGTGAAGCATAAATCAACTCGAATTTAGCCATCCATCGGTTCATTCAAGCAGAAATTGGAACACCTTGCAGTGATTGCTGAAGACCTGCTGAAGAAGCCCGACTCTCTGGTTGATCTAGAGAGCGGACGTTTTATACCCCTAAAAAATGGAGGCACATACGGGGAGGCTCTGAAGAGGTTAGTGAGTCATAGATGCAAACATACCTTAGAAATGAAATTGGCAACATAAAATATTTAAACAAGGCATTTCGTAATCCTTGCAGGTTTGCGAAGATGCTTTCCGAAGAAAGGAAGCTCAGAGAATTGAAGACGGCGGTTACTGCTTAAGCTTGCAAATGTGTTGTGTTTCCATTTTGTCTTATCTATCTGTCGATCTTTATGGCATTGTTATACAATCAAGTGTAACTCATGTGTGCTCTCACTGATTGCATATGACAGTTGACAATTGACAGGGGTTAATACTTAATACTTGATAGGAAAACTCGCAGAATCAAACAAAAAGCGAAATTATACACAACATTATAACAACCAAATATCCGAGTATCCAACTAGATTCTTTTTGAAGGAAGCAAACATAGTAGGGCTTTATTAAAGCCTACAAACTGGAATACATGAACAAATTGAACAAACTGATGCATAGTCTTATTTAGCTAGATCCCTTTTCTTACGCCAGGCACATCCAAGATGCCCGTCACAACTTGTATTGCTGTAAAGACGATGAGAACGGCTGCATAAATCACAGATACTACTGCCCAGGGGTGTCTAAAATAAGTATGCTTCAGTATAGCTTTGTGCTTATTCCACTTCCGGTTGCTGTAACTAATAAGATCCACACATGTGTCTACGAAGTGGTAAGAAGAAGGATCAAGATAAATGTCCTTGCTGAGGCTGTTAAACAAATCAGCCAAGTCCTCATCGCATCCTAGCCAATTCTGAATGATGCCTGAATTTGTTAGCAACCGTACATCTTCAGCGGTATTGATAAGACAATCCATGAAAAAATAGTAAGAAGTAAGCCAAGTTTCATGGCAGTGGCATTGCTCAAACGCCACCAGGTTTCTCAAGAGAGACTCTGTTTAGTTCCTTGCTTCTAATTTTGGAATGCTTAGGAACCCGGTAGCTTTGTTAAAATGTACATAAAGCGATGCAGAGACATTTCTGCGGCCATCAAACACAACACTAGCCTCTAAGAGTCTGCTGGCGGTGGGTGACACTATGTTCTTTTGGTCCATACTAAGACCACCTCTAGGGGGCAATATATTGCTTTGATAAGTGAAATCATCAAATCTAAATCTTATCTCGGATGGAAGGTAATGGGTTCGCAACATGTCTAACAGATGGCAACAATGTGCCTCACCAAAATCGTCGACATCAATTCTGGACTTGCGAACACCAAGAAACTGACACGCAAGATCTGTGAAGGTAGGGACATTAATATTATCACTATTTGGATTTGGCCTAAAGGCAGCGGAGTAAAGGGCCTTGATGATGAATAGGGGAAGTTGGTTCTCCGCCAAACATATGTCACGTAAAACTCCATTAAGCAAGCCAGGGTTTCCCCATATTAGATCATTTTGACGTAGGTGGGTATTGGATACGGATACCCTCCTGAAGAGCTCGATGATGAAGACACTATCAATTAGGAGCAACTTGGTGAACTCATCACTACTGAACTCGGTGGTTGGTTCTGCATAGCAATCGCAGATTTGGGCTTCCTTGTCCTTTAGAAGTTGCAGGTAAGAGACAAGGTCCCCTTTGGAGTCATTGAGGAAGGATCGGAGATAATTGAGTTTGTGAATTTTCATGGAAACTAAACTCTCATCATTGTGATGGAGAGGGCCGATTGACAACTGTAGAGGGGTGTAGTCTTGGTCATTTCTCCGACGCACTAGCTTAGGGATTCTATAGATACATGGCCTCGACGAAGAGATAGGGAATGTAAGTAGCTCTTCTTCTATGTTCTTTGCCAAAAGTTGGCAAGTGGCATTATTTCCGAGGTTTCTATCCAGTGGCGGATCCAGGATTTTTGGCCGGGGGCTGAAAAACGCGTATGGCAAGTTGCAAATCGAGATCAATGTTAATATCAAAATCAAATTTAGTAGATGCTTTTTTGTTCTTTGCACGTAAATAGTCATACTTCTGTCATTACATTATGTGCAAATTTTATCAGATGTCTCTGAAGAGACATTACATTATGTGCAAATGATATTCATGAAATACCTCACACAATCACATATAATGTCTTTTTAATATATACATAAAAAAGATAAACGTAGAAATATAGTTCAGTCAAGTCATCGGTAGCACCACTATATAGTCTTTCAGTACTTCATTTTTCATTCTGAACATGTCCACCTCATATCATGTATTAGGTAGAAAGATGAATCTTGATTGGCTTTTGGCCACCTTATAAGGCATTCTCAATATATTTTTTCAATTATTTTTTAACCTAAACACAGACATACATGAGACCTTATTATGAATAAAAGCAAAATATCAACAGAACAATCAAACACACCCTCCATAGTGGATGGTTAATCAGACACTCCAAAATCACAAAGCCTAATCTAAATTTACCCCAAATTGATTCTCAAATCCACAAATTATAATATAAATTGATTCTGAACTGAACTTAAAACAATCAAATTAAAAGGCAGAGGAACAAACCCTAATCAAAATTTATCCAAATTGATTCTCAAATCCACAAATTCTAATATAAATTGATTCTCGTCTCAAGAATTGAACTTAAAAACAATCTAATTAAAAGGTAGAAGAACAAAGCTAACCTTGCTAGAGTTGGACTTGACAAGATTAGAAGAACAAGAACACTGTGAACTGTGAAGGCGGGCTGCACTGTAGGGGGTTCGCCGCCGAGGGGCTGGGAAGCTGTGAAGGCCGTTGCGGCTATGGAGGTCGGCGCCGGTGCCAGGGTCAGCCTCAGCCGGAGCACGGAGGTTGTCGCTTGCGGAGGCTGTCTATCTGACTGTCTGCGGTTTCTGGAGGGAGGTCGGGCATGCCTACAAAAATCAATTGTAAATGGGCTTTTGAAGTATAAAAAAAAACAGATAGAAAACATATTTCGAAAGGCCATATGAAAGCCTATGATTATGAATCCAATTGGGTTTTACTGCTCCTCCCACGAATCAAGATGCTCTACTATTGTTTTACAAAGCTAGGTTAACAAAGATTCAATTCAACCTTTTTATTTATACTAGGTAATAACCGCGCGCTCTCGCACAGTTTTGTCGTATTTGTTATCATATTTGTTTTTCATCTCCCAATTTTTGTTGTTTTGAAAATTCATGAGGGCAATGAAATTATCTTATATGTGATTGAACAAAGGCTTATTGGTCTATAATGGGATGTGCTATTCGAATTTTCACATTTCGGTATGAGGGCAATGAAAGTATGGTTTATCTGTTTAAGGATCCTTCCGCTGAGGAATAAGCTTTTGACAGCTCTTATGATCGAAGGACCAATAATGTGCCGGTATTTTTTAAAAAATCACGCAGGGAAGCAGTCAGGTCCGAGTGACTTGTCATTTGCTAACTGAAAACATCATTTTTTACTTCTGTATTAGAGATTTGTCGGGTTAGCCACGCATTATCTGCATCTTTAACTTCCGTTGTGATGTTAGCTAAGAGATTGCTTGGTATCCGTTGTCTGTGGTTGTTCGCAAATCGATTTGCAAGTCATTTCTAATAACATCCTGTATGTCGTTGTCGGAAGTTAGAGTTATGCCTTCCAGTAGCTGCAATCCACACCCAATCGGGACTTCATCAACGTCCTGATCTGACACGGAATGAGCTTCCTCCGTGATCCACCGACACTGCGAAGATCCGATCGACGGGTTACTTGTGTAGCCACCAAGACACAGTAAATAGACGGATAATAAGACGGCGGCTAAGGAACTTACTCCGACACTAAACTTTGCCCCATCAGCTTGTAATTGGCGTTCCGCTGGTAGTTGTTCAGGGCACTTACCTTGCAAGTGTGTTCGTCCATGAGCTTACGAATCAACCACTTCTTAGTTTGCCGATACGTTGAAGCCCGACAATACTATGAGCAGTTCGATTCGGGGCATACAACCACGTACGTTATTGTTATCGATCGCTTCACTTGGGTCGCGTAGCACCCCCACAAAGCTTCTCACCTCACTCTGTCCTGAATCTCAACCTTCGTATCGAACATCTCCCCCTCACAAACCTCCCTCACACTCTCCCGAGGGTCTCCGAGTCGAGGAATGAACCGAGCAACATTCTCTCACACTTGCTCCAACGTCGGAAAAGGCTGTTTATTTCATAGGTACGAACATTCTATAACTCTCAACACTACCTCGACCTCCTCATCCCACGAGTCTGACGGCTCGATCGGCCTCCCTCCCTCCTCCACTTTGACGGGGAAACCACCCGCGATTATGTCATTGTCAGAGCTTCCTACGTCTATTATGTCCTCCAATCCGTGGGGGTGGGGGGGTGGGGGGGTGGGGGGGGTAGGACGTCCACATCGTCGTCGCTTTCGACGATCACAACTTGCTTTCAACGTCGGATGGCATCAGACCTGCTCACACCGCCACTCTCATCTGGGGCATCCAGATTGTCAAGCCTTCCAACTGCTTCAGTCTGTCCTACCATTACGTTATAATCCATCCTACCAACTTCTTCAGTCTGTCCTACCATTACGTTGTAATCCATCCTATTAATACCAGATTGTATACCACTCCCAACAAGCCCCGCTGCCTCTCACTCACGCTCTCATTTGGAGTCCTACAACAGTCTCCCTCCCCTGCTACACATTCATCACATAGGCAGACCCCTCCATTGTCACTACTATGGTCATCCAATATCTCTTTCTCTTCGATCGATCTTCGCACCTTCTCATCCGCCCCTTCTCCTCCATAAAGACCATCATCTAAGTCTTCCTGCGTGTTGGGAGGCTCGGTTAGGAGTATTTCCCCTTGGGTGGGAGACGAGAGGTCGCCAGCCCCTTCAGAGTCTTCGGACTGATGTCCATTGGAGGGAGTGGATGGGCTTGTCGTTTTCCACCGTAAGGTGATGTGTAGTGCGATTGGCCAAGCTCGTGCGCCGGATTCAGTGTTGTAGAACTTGTAGGCTTCAAGGTCATCGTCGTCCTGGACCTAAATCGGAGTGGCTCGCCCCATTGAATGAGGGAGGTAGGTGAGGTCAATGTCGTATAACACCATGTCTACGTCGAATTTGGAAACGATCTTCTCCTTTCAGTTGGTCGTAGCAAATATTCTATGGCACCACCACAGCTGCAGTGCATGCCTCTCCCTTGAACACCAAGCTTCCACTAACGGGAGCCCACCAACCGCCGAACACGACATTCAGACAAACCCTATCACCTGGGGTACGCCACGGGAACAGAAAATCAGCATGTGGGGTAGTTCTGTTATAAGAAAAAGGAACAACTACAAAGGAAAGGTACAATATGACTTACCCATCGTTGTCACTGTCACCAACAAACTTCTTTCACTTTTCCAGGTATGGAAAGACATTTGAACACTATTGGCAGGCCAGAAATGTACTATTGGTAGGATGGGTACTGTATCGTTTCCTCGGATGGACGTGTGGGTTTTCCCTCGTCCTTTTCGCTTGTCTCCTACTATGCCTCACTTTTTGCAGAGCATGTTATGGTGTTTCATATCCTCCTCTCAAGCTTATATATGTGTTTGGGGGCACCCATCAATGCAATGATTGCATTTTCCCCTCATAAATGCTCCCCCCTTTCCCCCAATGAGGAACCTCCTTTTGGCACCAAAACTGCACTGACAGCCCGCCAAACCAGCTACAGTGAATCCCCTCCAAATTCTCTCAAAAATATCTCCATGTATGGAAGAACGTGTTTAGCTTATTGGTAAGACAAATTTAGTCTATTGGTAAGACGGGAACTGTCTAGTTTCCTGAAATGAACGGGATGCTTTTGCCCTCACCTTTCCACTCTTCTCCTATGTTGCCTCTCTTTTTTAAGATCATTTAATGGTGATTGACACCCATCAATCAAGCTTATATATGTGTTGATTGATACCCTTAACTCCAATTATTTCATTTTCCCCTAATAAATGCTCCCCCCCCCCCCCTTTTCCCTCTTGAGGACCCTTGTTTGGCGCCATAATCCCCTGCCATGTACAGTGATTCCCCCCTCCATATATCTCTCTCTCCCACAGTCTGCTACAGTGTCGGCCATCCCTCCTCACCTGCCACTTTCCCTTCCGGTTACCACACAAATTTGCATAACTAGACAATATTCTACCCTTAGCCAATTTCCCATGTCATAGTCTAGTTATGCAAGTTTTTTTTTTGTCTAGTTATGCAAATCAGCCAATATTAATCATCTGTGGGTGTTTATTTTTTAAACATCTTTTTTGGTTGTTTGGATGACCAAAATAAACAAAAACGTGTTAAAAATTTGTGTTAAAAAAAGCTACATAATGGAGATTATTTGAATGTTTATTTTGTACAAGTACTATTTTACCCCTTCCCTTTTATCTTATTTGGTTTGAAAGTACCACAATACCTCTAATAACAACCAAATAAACTCCATTTTTTACAAATAAACTGTTTTTCGCCCCATACAGAGATTATCTTGTTGATTAAATTTTTAACTACTTTTACCAATAGTTTATAAAATTTACCTTGTTTATAATTTTAGTCAGTTTATTAACTCCGACTCATACGAACCCAAGATCACAACCAAGGCAGAACCCGATGAAAACGACCACAAAAGCTGTCGTTTTAAGCAAAAGAAATGTATCAATTCATCAAATGCCAATTCAGAGGCCCACCTAATGAGTCATGATAACATCTGCAATTTTGCTTCGTTTTGTGGGCTGATAGGCCCATAAATATTGGGCTCAGACTTAAGCTCAGTTCAAGTTGTAGTTGTAGCCCTACATTAAGTATTGGATTTAGATGAATCATGATTAACCCTTTTACCCTTTACCATTTCACCATAAAATTTGGTTACATAATGCGACAACTCAAAAGATAAACGTATGAAGAATATCATATAGATTAAGATAATTGGTCTAAAGTATGAATATTTTATGTATTTGAAGTTATCTTTCTCACTTTCGAAGTTTCTCCTCGATTTAGCAGTTGGTTTTGAGTTTTTAAAGAGAGAGCGTATTTACTGAGTTGTTGCACCTTTTTTTTTTTTTTTCCGATTGTCTACCGTCTACCGATTTATATATTAATCATCGAGATTTAGGTATATCTAATCTCGAATTCATACTTAATCAGGAAAAAAAAAACTCATAATGTCAAAAGGCTCTGACAAATTAGCATGAACCTACCGCATATACATCAAATTTAATAGTAAATAGTGACTAATTGTGTTTGCTCCTCTTTTCTCTAAAATCAACAAGGAAACACGTACACATAGACCTGTCAAAACGTGACCCGACCCGAGGACCCGACCCGACCCGACCCGTAAAACGTGAGTTTTGGCGCAAATATTTCAACCCGAAACCCGAAGCAACCCGAACCCGTTTAACCCGCAAATTTCTGGGTTGGGTTGGGTCGACCCGTGGGTCACCCGTTGGGTCAAGCTTTAAGATAATAAAAACATAAATAAATTACAATTTAACCTAATATTGAAATTTATTACTAATAATAATTAAGATTGAATATCATATTTTTCATCATCAATTTTACTTTATAATTTAACATTACAATTTGTTATGTATATAAAATTACATATTACTATTGTAGCAACATTAATTATTATTTTTCAATAATATAACTATTATTAGGATAATATAACAATTTTAGATTTATGAACTATGTAAATAGTCATTAAAAATACTCTATATGTTTACTTTTAAATGCCGTTTACTATTCATGTATGGTTTTAAAGATGATAATAATTATATAAAATATCAATTTATATATTATATATAATTTTATACTTCAAAAACTAAAAAGAATGAAATTATAACAAGTAATGAATTTTTATTGATATTTTACATAATTTTATCATTTTAAAATAACATGTATAAATAGTAAATAACATTTAAAAAATTATGGATGAGTCGCGCTCTTGACCCGTTGGGTCGACCCGAACCCGTTAAATATGGGTCTGGGTTGAGCACTTCATGACCCGTAACCCGAAATGACCCGACCCGAAATAGACCCGAACCCGAGACAACCCGACCCGAACCCGAACCGCCCGACCTGTTTGACAGGTCTAACGTGTACACATGAACTTCACTGCTGCCTTCGATACCATTGGCACAACATGTTAATGTTGTCTTCCTAAGATGCACAATTAATTTTTATTTTTTTTTTGTTGTGATGTGCTTTTATTGTGAGGCTTCATTATAGTAATAAATATAAAATTATATTAAAAAACACTTTATATAATTTTTTCCATCCTTAAAACACATGTTAAATAGTAAAATGGCAATTTTTTTACTAACGGTCGTCGTGATTGTCACTGTGAGTTTTTATGTATAATGGAAAGGGTTCGGTTCTCTTTAGGTACACTACTTTTATAATTTTTTTTAAAAATTATATTAATTTCATACCTTCTTTCCATTTATTAGATAAAAAAACCAATACCTTATTAAACGTTATTCAATTTAATAGTACCCACACACTTGAATTGTATGAGTTTTATAAAAACAAGTTTGTGTTTTTGTAATAAGTTAAAACAAAATTAAAATTAATTTTTATAATATCTTTTCAATGTAACTTCTTAGTATTTTGTTCAAACTACCCAACTCGAAGATGACAATCAAAGGAGAATATATTAATGTATATACCCAATTTACAAATTAATTTATTCAAATATATATGAATCTATCATAAATTGGATATAAAATGGAGAATTTCAATAATTTTATATTCTTCCTTTCATATTTTTTTTATATTCCTCCTTTTAAATATATATATATATATATATATATATATATATATATATATATATATATATATATATATATATATATATATATATATATATATATATATGAATATATATAACTGCATAGAAATTGGAGAATTTTAACAATTTCATATCTCTTTATTTTCATATATTTTTTCTTTTTGGTCATAGAATTTCATACATTTTTTTGCATATATTTTATATACTTTCTAGTTAACCTAATATATTATTTATCAAGCACAAGATAAATCATAAAAACTAATGAAAATAACTAATCTTATAAGATATTTATTCTTTTATTTTTATTTTTTGAATAAATTTGGTACATTGGCACTCGTTCCAGACTCTAGAGTAATAAATTATAAGTCATGGTTTAACTTAGCTAGTTAATTAATACATTATAAAATGTTTAAGATAAGATATTATCTAATGTTATTATGAAATATTTAAAATAAGATATTATCTAATGTTATTGGATATTTTTATATAATTTTACCCAATCATCTCCATTCTAAATAATAATTGAAAGAATATAAAAAAATTATTTGGGGTGCGCGCGCTCCGTTGAAAACCAAAATTGCGGTAAAAACCTACGAGGACCGGCTTTTTAGTCCGGCTCACTAGCTTTATAGCCCGGTTCTGAATAGAACTGATCTATAAAGTCATAGATTTTAGCCAGGTTCTGAATAAAACCAAGCTATAAAGTAACTGTGTAATTTTACAACATGAGTTTTTAGCACGATTTTTAGGCTTGACCGAACTATAAATCATATTTTATTTTAAAACTGGAGTTTTTAGCACGGTTTTTAGGTTGAACCGGATTGTAAAGTCACTGTGTGATTGCGGTTTTTAGCACAGGTTTCAAATAAACCAAGCTATAAAGTAGTCCTCACGGTTTTTACCACAATTTAAGGTTAGTCAATCCGAAAATTATACTCCCCCCGGTCGAAAATAAACGATGTTTTAGAGTTGTATGCGCAAATTAAGAAACCTCCTAAGAGTAATAAAAAATCAATTTTTTGTCCAAGTAAGTACAACTTGAGAGATGCATTTAAATTTCGTTATGCTAATTTTAAAAAAAAAAATGAAGCCAAAACTTTAAGCTTCTTGGAGCTCAAATTATAAGTAATTTTTTAATCTCAAAACATCAAATAAATCCGATCAAAATTTTACCCTCAAAACATCGTTTATTTCCGACCGGAGGGAGTATAATATAAAAATATTGTTATTATTAATCTAAAACTAAGGGAACAATACTATTTCAGTTTCATTATATTGTAAAGTTTCTACTCCTCGTGAGTCATTGACTTACTCCTCATAAGTCAAAAAACGGATCCTCATAAGTGATGGGTTAGTGTGATGCTTAAAATCTGCTTCATAGTAGTTGAAGGAGATCTGATGCGGGACCATCCAAGACACCTTCGGACACACCTATACTTGGGGATGGACCTATGATTCGAGCTCATGAGAATGTTTTCATCATCAAGAGAAAGAAGAAGGCTCCACCATGGGAGAATGACCAAAGGTGGAAGCAATCTCGTTTTTAGATTGTTCCACAGTTTGACAGCTTTTCGACGTCTCAGTAAAATGAGTCGTACGGAGTCAATATTAATCGGATTGAGGCGTGCCATACCTTGTCGGAACGAGGACGAAGAGATCTACAACTTTTTTGTTGAAGGTTTTTCCAGATTCAACCTAGAGATTAGCCGAAAATCACATTCTTTGAAGCTATTACTGTTTTGACGGGAATTTGTTAAGTGTTGAAACTTTCTTTTATTGCTACTTTTAGAGACCTTATTTACTTAAAATATTTTTAGTATTTTAGGGATTTAAGTTAATTTCTATTTTATTTATTATTTTTATCTTAAATCAGCCCCTAGGTTATAAGAAGGGTTGGTTCCTCCATTGTAACGGAGACGCCTCTTTGAATTAGAAAATACAGTTTGTGTGAAACATGTCTATGAGAAAGTCAATCGATTCGTAGAGTTGCTCATCGATTGCAAATTGGTTCTTGATCTTGTTTTGTTTGCTTTGAGTTCATCAACCTCGCGAGAGCTTGTGATCCTAGTAATCACAAATCTATCGGTCTTTCATTGATTTTGTCGAGTCTTCTATTGCTGCGTTTTCGAGTCTTGTTCTTGAGTCTTTGCTTCCGTTCTTGTCTTTGAGTATTTTATCGAAGATCGGGCCATCCTACGGCTAACCCCGTATCAAGATCGATCTTGACCATCAATTCCACCTGAATCGTAGCATGCAAAACAAGAACAAAATTTCCCTATCACAGTTAGCTACTCCTAAGTCATAACTCTACATCTCTAGAAACGCATACAACAAAGCTTTTTTTTAAACCCTACGTCTTTACTTATAGATTTAAAAATAAAAAGATGATTTTTTTTTTGGTGGTATGTAGTAAAATTTGGAGTGCAAATACTATGCACATGCATGCGCAGGGTCTGTCATTTATCCCGACGTACAATAGGACTACACAACTATTACACGGTAGACGCTACAGTGAAACAGCTTCATTTTACTGATTGGAGTACTAATTCAAACCTCGACTGCCGATAATGACTACGGAGTAATTTTGTAGACATAAATTTCAGCTATTTTTGGTATCACAAAGTTGTGCGGTATTCAAAATGTACGTAACTCACCTACGGAGGAATATAATTTTAATTTTACATTATGGGTATGGGTATGTATGGATGCACTTTTTAACTAGTTAAAAAAATAAGTAAAATGTGTTGTTTTTTTTTAACTAGTTAAAGAGTGTATGTATGGATGCACTTTTTAGCCTATATAATTCTTTTTAGCCTATGTGTTTGTTGTTACATAATACATTATGTACAAGGGTGTATTGCTGATTATATTTCATTTGGGCCTTCGGTCAAAAATGTGATCTCACCTGGACCTCGAAGCTCAGCTCAGCTCGGTTTGCCTTTGGATTTTTGACCGTTGAAGCCTCGACAATGTCATTCCACAAGGCTTGGGTTTATAAGGGTTGCAAACTGTAAACACCGATGGAGAGAGACAAATCTGAGAGCTGCTTCCGGCCTTCCTCCCTTGTCTTTTGAGCTCTGTTTGGGTTTCTGATTTCTTTGTGCTCTTGAGCGTAAGTAGAGCTCCATTCAATTCCAAACACTAAGATTTTGAGAGCTTGTGAGATTTGAAACTCGATTGCCCTTCGATTCTATCCTTGGTGACAAATGTCCTGGTTGAGGCTAATTGCTTTTCATTTCTCTACTTTGTTTTGTGTTTGAATCATCTGTAAAACTTGTCTTCAAACATTTAATACAAGTTTGTCTTTCAGTTTTGGTGTTTGAACGATGAACTCGATCTCTCTTCATTCGCATTTCACTCGGTGTTGTCTTCTTTGTCTTTATGTACTAGTTTATCTTTGGATTTTTACTTGTTTATAATAGTTCATTCGTTATCGATCTTTTCGTCCTCTTAACCTACCGACTACCGAGGTTGTCCAGTACGTCAAATTACTTTCCGTTTAAAAATAAAAATCAAATATTTTAAATAGGAGGGTACCATATATTGATATATATATATATATATATATATATCAATATATGGTACCCTCCTATATCAATATATGGTACCCTCCTATTTAAAATATATATATATATATATATATATATATATATATATATATATATATATATATATTGATATATATATATATATATTGATATATATATATATTGATATATATATATATTGATATATATATATATATATATATATATTGATATATATATATATATATTGATATATATATATATATATTGATATATATATATATTGATATATATATATATATATATATAGCATTATGGGTAAATTACACATAACCAACCATAAATTATAGTACTTTTCACATAACCACCCATAAAAACTTAAATTACAATAAACCACCCATAAATTTGACATGTTTTCATAAGATCACCCACACATTAAACCTCTATTTATTTTATTTAAAATGACTAAAATACCCCTAATTCAAGCTTATTTATTTATGTGTTTGGATTCCAATGGTATTATATTAATTATAATGCAAAATAGACAATGCCGTTTTTGGTAAACAAAAAATTTAAGGTACATTAATGGTGTGTTTGGATTCCGTAATTTATTAATTATATATAATGTAATAGTTTTATCCCAATGTATGTGATTATTTGGTTAAATTACTATTTTACCTCAATTTTTATGAGATTTTTAGTTATATAACCAACTACTCATATAAACCGAGGTAAATAATTAAATTATAATTAAATGGAATGGAATTCAAACACATCCTAAATACTCCAACCAATATATATCTAAATTGAATATGCAACGTGAAGAGTTGAGACTTGCAATAGCTTCTAATAGTCTCATTCTTCAAATGTTGAATAAGATAGGGATAAACTCTAAAATAAAACAAGATTATTGCTTTAAAAGAAGGGCAAATGAAATCATATCATTTAAAAAATAAGCTAAGCTTATACATATCATTTGACAAATTAGCCAAACATGAATAATTTTATTATAATTTATCATTTTTTAAAAAGGGTAAAAGTAAAACTAGATTATTTAACAAATGAGAAGTCTTATTAAAACAAATCGTTGCATTAATTAAATACAAATAAACTTAAACAAATCATTGCAGTAAATACAAATAAGCTTGAATTAAGGATATTTTAATATTTTTAAACAAAACAAATAGATGTTTAATATGTGGGTGGTCTTATGAAAAGATAACTAATTTATGGGTGGTTTACTGTAGTTTCAGTTTTTATGGGTGGTTATGTGAAAATTAACATAATTTGTGGGTGGTTATGTGTAATTTACTCTAGCATTATTGCTATATGGTATGTTGTCTATCATCCAAAGAGAAAATACACATTTTGAGTGTTTTCTTTCAAATAATTAAACAAGTAATATGATTTATCAATGTGAAAAATGTAGGCAAAATAGTGATTAGGCGCAAACCATGCCACGACCCCCGAAATGGTTGACACATTAATGTTGATTAGTAAATTTGCATTAATTGGGATGTATTTCTTGTTACCAATTCAAATGAATTTTATAGGTGAAACTTTTTGACAAGTAGAGTAGTTGGATCGAAACGGCCATCTATCTCATCTCAGAGTAGTTGGGGGGCAACAAAATACGCGTCACACGTACACTAGTCATGGCTGTCACTGTCAGTAGGGCAACGTGATCCAACGATACCATGGCCCCGATCTTTATTTTTGTTGAAGATCGATCCTCTTAAAGTAAAAAAAAAAAATTAGAATTTCACATCAAATATACAGTATAATAAATCCCGAGTCTCAAACTATTACTAATTAGTTTTAAAATGAAATCTTACCGAATTATATACTAACATTGAACTGATATAATGATCTTTTATATGAGACGGGTGGATAAATAAAGATCGACGACCCTGACATAAGTTTAAGATGACGTTGCCTCGTATCCCTGGTTAAGGCCCCATAAAAAAAATGTATTTTGTGTGTGTATATATATATATACACACACCTGAATCTTAAATCGACAGACGAAAACCCGTCCATACAAACAAACGGAAATGAAAATAAAGAGCGGAGCAATAAAACAAGCGGAAAAGCACCCTACAAGAAAACGAGCTAAGGAAAACTAAATCTAACACAAAGGGGACGTAGACTACGGACGAAAGTCAAGCATCATCATAAAACAGCACCGCTGGCCGGCGATACATCAGGAATCTCTATGGGTAGTGAAGACAAACCTCCAGGAAGCTCCTTCCCGTACACGGAGTCGCCCCGTACACACTACCTCGATCCCAGCCAGACCCGACTCCGACTGTCAGAACCCCAACATAGAAGAAGAACCCCAGCTGCACCAAACCATACACGCACACCACCCGAGCAAAGCAAACCGCGAACGATCGGTCACAACGAACCGGTCAAGCCCAAACGGGATTTAATCTAAGTTTTATTTTTAATCATACCGATGAAAATATAGGGGTGATTACCTCGATGTCCATAATTTTGGGCTTTATTAGGAAAATGTCCACCACCCTCTCCATATTAGCAAAATGTCCACCCCTAAAATAAAGTTGCTGAAACTCCTGTTCTAACCTCTGTTTCAGCAGTTTTTTTTTTCGCTTTTTTTTGCGTTTTTTTTTCGCATTTCTAGAGTTGCTGAAACCCCTGTGTCACCCTCTGTTTCAGCAGTTTTTTTTTCGTTTTTTTTCCGCGTTTTCAGAGTTGCTGAAACCCCTGTGCCACCCTCTGTTTCAGCAGTTTTTTTTTTCACGTTGCCGAGACCGGAGTTGCTGAAACCCCGATTTCAGCACTGTTGTTGATGCCGAAATCCCGATTTTAGCACTGTTGTTGATGCTGAAACCCCGGTTTTAGCAACGTTGTTGATGCTAAGCCCACAGTTTCAGCAACGTTGTTGATTCTGAAGCCCCGATTTCAGCAACGTTGTTGATGCTGATATTGTTGTTGAAACCATGTTACGGGATATAAAATTTAGCCTATGCAGGATTCGAACCCACGTATTTGCGCATAGCACATCGCTATGCCATTGAGCTAAGAGGCTTTTAAAGGAGATTTAAAAGCAAGTTCAACAACAACAATTTCAGCAAATTCTAGTTACAACAATTTCAGCAAAAAGAAGGACTAAAACTAAGAGTCATCACCAAAAGAGTAAAAATATTCCTCTCACGAGCCTAACTCCAAATTTCCTTCCACAACGTTGTTGTTGAAACCCCGATTTCAGCACTGTTGTTGATGTCGAAACTACGGTTTCAGCACTGTTGTTGATGTCGAAACTACGGTTTCAGCACTGTTGTTGATGCCAAAACCACGGTTTTTAGCACTCATACTCTATATTACATATCGATAAAACTATGCGAATCATATATTTAAAAATTAATTTCAGCATTTTAACCTAACGAATTTCTCTAATGATAATTAATTTCAGCAATTTAGATAAAAAAAAGTAAAAATTTAGGAGCCGAAATCAAGCAAAAGACGATGAAATCGAAGCATATGCATAAACCTAAAAGTCAGAGAGATCAAGAAAAGCTAATACCAGAAATAGAAACAACGAGCAAAAATCAACAGGAATAGGATGCAGAGAGATCGAAGAAAGAAATCTGACCGATCGGAGAGACAACGGGGGGATCGGCGATGAAGAAAAAAATCAACAGGAATCGGATGCAGGAATCGGATGCAAAAATCAACAGGAGCTCGCCGCGAAGCTCGACACCGCCATCACCAACAGGGGCGGCGGCAAGGCCGGGCTCGCCGATCACACCGGTAAGGAGAAAGGAGGCCACGCCAAGCTCGAGTGCCCGCACTGCAAAATCACCGCCCTGGATCTTAAGACGATGCAGATCCACCACGACTCCAAGCACCCTAGCGCAGACGACACCGGAGATCTGATGTTGTTGCCTCTGTTTCTTCTCCGGTGTTTCTTCGCCTCGGATTTGACGGTAGCGAGCGGAAATCGCCGGATCTGCAGAGCGAGCGGAAATTACCGGATCTGCACAGGAGCGGAGGTGGCGGATTCGGCGAAGCTTTAAGATCTGAAATCGCAGATCTGATTCGCAGATCGGTGGAATCGAGGAGGATGACCGGATACAAGACGCCGATGTTGAAGGAGCACATGACGGCGAGGCTGGTGACCGGCGGCGGCGAGGCGAGGGAGAGGCGATGGGGGGAGTTCCGGATTCCGACGGTGAGGGTACGAAGAGAGGCGAGGCTGGTGACCGGAAGAGGAGGAGGGAGAGGAAGAGCGAGGGAGGGGTCGACGAAAAGAGCGAGATCTGAAACGGGAGTGCTGAAACGGCAATGGTTATGTGAGATTAGGGGGTAATTTTGTCCAAAAAATTTTAGGTGGACAAAACCCTAATTTTATAAGGGTGGGAGACAGTCTCCAAATAGAGGCCCAAAAATGGGTCCGTTGGACAAATTTTCTCGAAAATATATAGCAAGTTATGGGCCACCTGCCCACCTTCAAAGAAACAAGATTTCGAGCCTTCTCGGGCCCAAGGCACAGGCTTTGGGCCCAAGAAAGGGGCACACGAGAGCCCTCCAACAGCACACTAAGCCAAGCCCCACACAAGAGGAACAGGAAGAGCGACGGCCGGAGAGAAAGATAAGGTTGAAGAAGGACGACAAAAAACTCCACCCAAAACATCGACGATGATATGTATCGGTTTTTTATAAATTATGACTTATGATAAATTTTTATAAATTATGACAATATATTATTTTAATAATTTTTTTGGTGGGAATTTTCTGTTCTAAAATCATCCGTAACACATCATATACGACGATATGTATCGATTTTAGTATAGGTAAATAAATTTTTATTTTTTTATTTTGCTTTCCATTTCACCAACTAGGAATTTAATTGGAATCCTCCGAAACAAAAGTCAAAGACAAGAGCCGTATAAATTGATTGCACAGACGAAAGGAGCCAACCAAAATCCAGCCAAAATGCAAAACCCCAAGTCCCGACTTGGCCCCAACTCGTTCGTGTTGTTCATTCGCGGTCGATTTCGAAGATAGATTGCACACAAGAACGGAACTATATATATATATATGGAGGATTGAAGATTCAGACTGCAAGTCATGTGGATTTATACTCTCCAGCTTGTATTCTGCAGTGAAGGTTACTACTAGTGCACAACAATGTGGCATATGGGATGAGCCAGGCATGTTTTAAATCTTTTTTTTTTTGCTTCTTTTTTTGGGGTGAAGATGGGGTTTAAGATGAAATTAGCAACACGAGGGGTTCTCGGTATTCGTAGATCGTCTTGGATTTTCATCGTCTCCTCCATTGGATGACGGCTTTTATGGGTTGTTAGGATTTTCCTTTCATCTTTGTTGATTTGTGTTACTTAGTGTGATGTATGTTGACGATTAGTCCGTTTGTCGATTTGTCGGCATCTCGAGTTTCAGGTATGGTTGAGCTCGAATTTTTACTTAATAAAAAAAAAAACAATCTTAGGGGGTTCACTAGCTTCTTCATAGATGTTGTAAATTTGTAACTGTAATTTTTCTGTCATTTCTCAGAGCAGTTGAATGATTAATGTTAGTTTATTTGAAGTGATCGATGGTGTGAGTTTTCGTTGAGTATGGTTATCAATCTATACATTCCTTTTATTCTCTCGGGATTTTTGAAGAGATGCAAATTAAAATTTTAATTTGCATTGCAAATCATAAATAGGTTCCCCGGCCAGTTTGTTCCCAATATATATAGAACAAGAAGAAGAAGAAGAAAGAAAGATAAAACTCGTCGTTTCTAGAGAGAAATGGTCGAGTGTGGCTTAAATAGGTTCCTAATTGGTTTCCGTTTGTTCAATAAATTTTTGAGCATTTTAATTTAATTCGGTACGTTATTGTTTTTCACATTGTTGAATTCGGTTTTATGTCTTACGTACTATTGCTATATTCTTGAGTCTTTCGATTCGAAACATCTTTGCAATGTGGGGAGATCACTATCATGTCCGCGTGCGTCAAGATTTAAGAGAAGCGGAGTGCTACTACGTGCTGCGAAGAAAAGGGTCATGTCATGTGCAAGTGATCGAGGTGTCTACAATTTAATTAGGGAGGACTCGAAATGTTGAGAAAGACACCCTTGTGGAAGAGTGATGGTGGCACCCCTACACAAGTGTGATCGGTACGTGTAGCATATGGTGATCATGGCGATGATTATGATGGTGAGATTGACTTAATTGGTAAAGAGAGGAGAGATCGCTGAGCCTGTTGGAATGTGGTTGACCCACATCGGTAATCTAGAAAATGCTTGAACAACTTATAAAAGTTAAATGGCTACTCCTCTCATTGTCAATTGATTTTGAGATGGATAATGGTGTCTCGATGCTTGTTTGTCATTTGTTTGACTCCTTGAAAACTGATCAGCTGGTGTAATGACATCGGGGGTTTAAAAGTTTTGGAGCACAAAAAAGTGGTGCAAATGCAAGGTCGGTAGAATGAGAAGGGCCTTTGCTATCTTAAAAGGACGAATCATTTAGAGGTGTGCCAACATTAAGACTAAAAGCAAAACAAGGTATAAGGTAGATGTCTTTAAAAATATTAAATTTTAGATTATAATCTAGCTTACAAATAAAATTTTAGATGAAATTTTTAATGAAATTCTAGAGAGATGTCAATATTTTAGCCTTTGTGGATAGAGTAAATTCTTGTTTGACATGACAAATTATATAGAGTTTTGTAAAACTATTTTTTTTTTAAATGGCGAAATTTTTTGGCACAACGCTTTAAAAATCTTCAATAAGGTAGGCTGCCTTAGCCTATAAATAGGTCATTTAGTGTCCATCTATAATATTAAGTGGAGTGATTAAATATGTGGAGTGAGTGCTTCTCAAGTGAGGAAGTGTGTGATCGATTGAGATTAGGCACTTGATCACACACGTGTGTTTCCTTCTAGATTGGTATTTGGGGAAAGTTGTACCAATTCAAATATTCAATGGTGTGTTGATGGACACTCACGTATGTAATCAAGCCAAGTTTTCTTTCGTTGTGATTGGCGAGTACTCATTTTTTTGTTAGAGATGTGAATGAAACCAAAGTGTTCCACATCGAAAAGTTGAACATAACAAACCCTAGTATATGAGTCGGTGGACTACTCCTTCTATTGCCAATTGGTTTTAGAATGGAACCTCACTCGGCTTGTGTGTTAGGCTACTAGCGCATGTGCGCCCGTGCACACGACCCCCAGTCATCGGTCCGTGTCGGACTTTGATATTTTTCCAATTTACTGTACATCCTGAACTCTATACTTTGTCTAATTACACTGGTCGGGTTGGTAAATAACCTCTTTTTTTTAAGGTCACATCATCAAGTGTCAAACCTGCACCCAAATAGGGCAAAAAAGTTCAAAAGTTTTCATGACTTTGCTTATGAATGGGTGATGCAAGTTTGACAAATTTGTGTTTTTTGTTGTTATGTTGTCAAACTTTAATTATTACTCCCTCTGTTTCAAAATAAGTGTCGTTTGTCTTTTAGTGCACGTTTTTTAATGAGTTAAAAAATCTATAAAATATTATTATTTTAGTTAAATTTTTTGTACAACTTTATACTTATTTGTAATGACTATGAAATTATATAAAAAATTTGATTAAAAAAATAATATTTTATAGAGTTTTTAACACCTTAAAAAACGTGCCGAAAAGCATTGTGACATTTATTTTGGAACGGAGGGAGTATGTTTTTTTTTGTAATGGTTTTAACCTTCTGCTTTGATCATTTGAAGCCGCACTTTTTATATACAAAGGAGCTAAGCAACGCTAATGATAGATGGTGGAGTATCAACCACACATGGGCGGTAGGGATGGCAATGGGTCGAGTGGTGGGTGGATGGTACCCCATTTCACCCGATCCACCATGGGTGACCCATTTTCCCACCCATCACCCCACCCATATCCACTTCACCCATATCCACTTCGCCCATATCCATCGGGTGATCGGGTGAAATGGGTGAGATATGGGTGAAATGTGGGTGATTTTCCTTAAATGCATGCAATTGAATTCCAATCAATTTGGTACACAAAACACCGTATAAAATATGATTATCTTACACATTTAAGTCTTAAATAAGTCTTAAACACATACAATAAGTCTTAAACAACACATGCCACAAGTCTTAAACACATATCATAAGTCTAAAACATAAGAAAAATAAGTAGTTTTAAACACATACAATAAGTCTTAAAATAAGTAGTCTAAAACACGAGAGGATGAAGGGAAGTTGGGAACTTTGGGAAGGAAAATTAGGGTTTACAAAAGTGTATATATTTTTTTTATATAAAAAATATATATTTTATATAAAAAATATATATTTTTATACGGGTCGGGTCGGGTGGCGGGTGGTGGGTCGGGTGGTGGATCGGGTGCGGGTGGAGAAAAACTTCACCCCACCCGACCCACCACCCATATCCACTTCACCCACATCCACTTTCCACCCGCTTTTTTTCGGGTTTTCACCCACTTTTTCGGGTCGGGTGATTCGGGTTCGGGTCGGTTGCGGGTGAGATTGCCATCCCTAATGGGCGGATTAGGGATATGGGATGACTTGAGCTATGGGAATATATGTCATAATATATGAGGTTAATGATCTTGTAATATACAAAATCTGTAGAGGGTATTTTGGTCATTTCAGCTAACAGAGTTAGCTTGGGAGATGTTTTGTATATAGGAGGGAATGGGCGGCAAATGCAGTTGAGTAAGGTTGTTGCAACAAACCATTTCCGATCTTGTTCTCTCCTTCCTCTGTAATGGAGATTTATGCGGAAAGATGTGAAATGACATCTCACATTGATAAAATGATGAATTCAAGCCTTACATATAAGTCGATGGGCTACTCACCTAACACTAATTAATTTTACGGAAATTTCGCGAGGTACCCTTGGGGTATTGCAATTTTCGCGAGGTATACAACTCTTTTGCATATTTCGCGTGGTACCCCTGAGGTTTTGCAAGATTTCGCGTCGTGCCCTTAATGGTAAAAATCTAACAGAGTTTTGAACGGCGTTGGATTTTAAACCCAAAAAAAAATAAACTCACCCGCGATTCTGCGAAGAAAGAAAGAGGAGAGCGAAGAGAAAACTAAAAGATGAACAGAGAGAGAGCAGAGAGAAAGCGAGATCCCCAAGCCCTAGCCACCCCGCCTCACCGTCGACATCTCGAATCGGCCCCAAACATCTCTAGGTCCGAACAGAGAGAGAGAGCAAGTGAAGTGCTGCTGGTGGCGGATGTCTCTGGGTCCGAACGTCGCCGCCAGTCCGAGCGCCGGCGAAGACGGAGGCTGCGCCAGGTGAAGTCGCCGCTGCCGAGGACGAAGGCTGTCATGGCAAATCTCCGTCCTCAACCACTCAGGCGTCTCTGATTTCGTCCTCCCCCAACACCTCGAATCCCGCTTCCACCGCCCCAAGTCTCTCGCTTCCTCTCCCCCCCCCAACAACAACCGCCACCTCCCGCCTCCGCCGACTCGCCACCGGAACTCAAACCCTTAGTCGAATCGGCCCCCAAATCCATCGATTCGCTCCCCGTTAAATCCAACTCGGCCCCCAAATCCCCCAGAACTCAAACCACCACCTCCCCTTGATTTGATGATTTCTAGGGTTTTGGGATTGTCAATCGATTTGATCTAATTCTCCTTGTTTGGTGATATCAAGAGTGTCAATCGATTTGATGGTAATCGGAGCTAGGGCGGGGGCAGTGGCCCGGAAAGAGTCGGAATCGTGGGAGAGTCCCGACCCAAGGAGAGCATCCGACGGGGGTCAATCCTGCCAACGATACTGAGACCGGATTTGGAGCTGAGAGGGGAATTGGGGAAGGAATTGGGTTTTATGGATTTGGAGAGGGTTTGGGATGGATTTTGGGGGAAATTGTGAGGGCTTTTGGAGAGACAAAAAGATTCGGGGCTCCTGGGAGGGGGTAGTGAAAGAGCAACACCGTGAGGACTTGGCTCTACCGGCACCGCCGCCGCCATTAGTGGCGTGGCGAGGCTTCTGGAGCTTCCTGGTGCGAGTCGCTGAGGAAGACTCCATTGAAATTCGACTGGAATCGATCAGATTCGTGAGGCAGCAACAGCGCCATGGCTTCGAGCACCGGATCCGAGCAGCGACCTGGTCTTCTTCGATCCGTCTCCCTCTCTTCACTCGCTCGCTCGCTTGCTCTTTCTCTGGCTTTCTTTCTTTTTTTTTCTTTTTTTTTAATTGCAAACTAACGGAAGGAGAAAAAAGCTGTTAAATTTAACCGGGAAGGGTACGACGCGAAATCTTGCAAAACCTCAGGGGTACCACGCGAAATATGCAAAAGAGTTGTATACCTCGCGAAAATTGCAATACCCCAGGGGTACCTGGCGAAATTTCCGTTTTTTCTTCAAAAGTAACGGAGCAGTGACCCAATCCGTTAATTTTAACAACAGAGGGCGCGAGGCAAAATCTAACAAAAACACAGGGATACCACACGAAATATGTAAAAGAGTTGTATACCCCGTGAAAATTGCAATACCCTAGGGGTACCTGGTGAAATTTCCGTTAATTTTATGATAGAACCCTACTCGACTTGTGTGCTTGGCTTGATTAGGGCGTGTGACTCCCACGTCGTATGACCCACTGTGAAAAAAGTATATAAAAAATATTTTTTTTAAAATTTGTGATAATTTTAGGGTTAAAAGAGTTTGAAAAGAGTAAATGTTGAGGTTAGAATTGGAATGATAACGTTTTGAGTTCAAAATCCTTATATATATGTATTTTGTAGAATTTTGTCCCTCTTAACTTTTTTAACTCGAAATAAATATTTAAATAACAAATTTAATATTTTTTTTTCAATATATTCTTTATTTCTTTTCAAAAAATTGTATCTCGTATATATTCAAAAAAATATATATATATATATATATATATATAAAACAATCAATTTCATTCCCTCCTCGATTTTTTTCTGCTTCTGCCTCTTCTACATATGAGTACATAACTCTTAGTTTGAAGGCCATCCAACGCGATTTGACGAGAACAGCCTTATAAGAGCATAAGGTATTCTTTGTGCACTCAAACATAATGCTTTAAAATTTGCCTTCTCCTTGTTTGTTTTTTCGATTACCAGTGCGAAACATTTGTGCACTCAAAGCATAAAAACATATTGAGACTATCTCACATAAGTCGCATCGCAAATATAAAAATGAAATTGAATAATCTATAAGTTTAGATATGTGCACTCGCCTTACCAAAAAAAAAAAAAGTGCACTCGTAGCCCAGCATTGGAATTGGGCCTAGGTTTGGGCTTTATCGGCCCATTTAGTTTATGTTGTTTTGAGTTTGATTCAGTGTCGGCTTGACAAATGATATGCAAAATTCAAGCAATCATCGAAAAGTAGGTGATACTGATACTCATCTTCCTCCTCACAATTGACAAAGTACCAATCTTGAATGTGACATCTCATCTCATGATCCCTACTTAATCGTTTTTTTCTCAACAATTTGTGGTAGTGAATTTGGAATATTATCGTGGAGTTTAGAAATTGTTATTTAGTTAAATAGCCTTTTTTAACGAAGTTTTTAAATGGGTAATGAGATTGACATAAAATTATAACGGGGTCGAATGTTTGATTAGGATTGATACATATAAATGTTTGCAAGAACCGATGGTACAAAATAGGATGAGTTTCAACCGGATTTTAGAGCACATCTAAATGAAAATATATTTATTTCTTTCAATCTCCATTCCAAGTCATACCAAACTTGACCTTTAACATATACCATTAAAACGTTCTAGCATATGTTAATTAGTGTGCAAATTGTGTTGTTTGAACCAAACCAAATCAATAATTGTTTGTTAGATAAGTATTGTACATAATACAATCTTATTGTTCTTTATTTTGGAAGGTAATGACGTTGTCACTAATCATTTTCACTAATTATTTTGGATTATATGATGTATTAGTAATAGTGCAGTTATTTTATTTCGATTTATGTGATTATTTTATTAAATTACTATTTTACCTCAATTTTTACGATATTTTTAATTGTGTAACCAAACGCTCACATAAATCGAGTTAAAATAATTACATTATAACTAAAATACAATGGAATCCAAACGCACTAATATATGCTAATTTTTTTTACCAGGGACATTTAAAAATAAACCACCTCTTAAATTCGAGGATTTTCATTCAACCACTCTTTAAATTCAAAATTATAGAGACTTATCTTTTAATGGTCTCTATTAACAAATCACCACTCTTCGTCTATTTTGAATCTAAAGATTGTCACCGTCCTTTGGCTATTTTCGTTAAGCCAGCATTAAATATATGATTTAGTAATTTACATAATATTTTGAAAATTTATATAGTACATTTTAAGCCAACCACAAGGTGGGATGAGAATCTTTTCAGACAATTTACAACTCTATCCTCATGAAAACATGTCGTTTTAGTTTCAGACATGATCGAATTAGTAGTAGATAGTGGTACAGTTTTTTTGGGTGGGCGTAGAGAGTTGGGCATGGTTGTTGAGTTCGGTTTAATAGTCTGAGTTATTGCGTTTTTTGTGCAGCTAGTGGAGTTGGTTGGATGAGGTATAGAAGGGGTTGGGTATAGTTTTTTTGTCTCCCTTCTTACGTGAGACTCGTTGTATGGTCTCATTCTTTTGTATTCGGGTTCTCCCACCACAGCTATATATTTACTATTTCAGCACAATTTTTAAAGAATATTTAAACCGTCTAATTTGCCCCTACTCCGTAGTACAATCACAATTGGAGCCAAAATTTAAATTACCTAAAATAAATTCAAATGCTAAACCCCAATTATATTATAGCCAAATAAGTAAGGCTAAATTGGAAAATAAATGGATATAATGTCTAAAACAACACGTTTTTCGAACAAAATTTTTTTTTTTTTTTTTATCTTAGTCTAGTTCGATCGACTCAGTCGCTCTACATTTGGATCGGGTACTATATGACCCATTTAAGGGGTTGACCATCTCACTCACAAGCGACAACATGTTTCCAAGGGGATTCAAACTTCGAACCTCTTAACATGGGATGTAGCCCCACAATCACTACACCAACTTGTGATTGGTACAAAATTAAAATTAAAAAATGACATGTTTTCGCGAACGGAGGGAGTTGAGGTGGCTAACCACTTGTATTAAGTAACCCGGGTTAGGTCACCTCGGGTTAAGTAACTCGGGTTAGGTCATTTAGGGCTTCACCGGTTACCATCTTCGTCTCCTCCCTATAAAATCCCCATCGTGAGAGGTCTGCAAACTCAGTTTTGCAATTGGAGAGCGTCTTGATAAACGCTTTCCTTTCTTCGCCTTCAAATTTTGAATTTTCTCTCCCGCCTCCAAATCAAAGCTTTCTTCCTATTTCTTTGTGAAAATGAGAGAGTGCATCTCCATCCACATTGGTCAGGCCGGTATCCAGGTCGGCAATGCCTGCTGGGAGCTTTACTGTCTCGAGCACGGTATCCAGGTAATCTCTCTCGATTTCGCTCATCTTGCGAGTTTATTCGTTTCAAATTAGGGAAAGATGCATTGACATCTTTTCGATTTATGCATTTAGTTCAGATCTAGGGTTTCTTGAATCATTTGTTCGGTCTGGTGGTAGTTGTATATAGATCTGCCGTGTTAGGCGTCTTTCAATTTTGATGCACAATTCCGATCTACGGTAGTGGTTTCGAATTCATAGATCCTTGCAATTCACGTCAGAATAAATACGTTGACCTAATCAAATTTCCACTATTCCTTCGGATCTTTATCTTTTTATCGAAGGTATTTTCAGTCTGATAAGAATCGTAAATAGATCCGCTTGGGGAGTTTTCCTGCATTTCCAGTGATCTATGGTTTTGATAGGCATGTACATCTGGATATTGTTTGATTGGTGAAATCTGTTCTTCGATTTGAAGGCATACACTGATACACATATGTTAAGACTTTTGCTACTGTGAATTCCCTCCGCTATTGTGTCAATGTCAAGCAGTTTTATCTTGAGATTTTTTTTATGCTAAATTGGTTTCGTTTTGAAACTAAATTCATAATCATGGAATGTGTGCATTGATTGATAACCAGCCATAGTGTGATGTTTGTCAAGACTATTGCCCCCAGTCATCAGATATAAATTCCGATACAGTGTAATTTTGATGAGATATAAATTCCACGACTCTGTAATTTTGATGTATTGTATTATCTGAATCATATACAATGTTGCCTTTCAGCCTGATGGCCAAATGCCAAGTGACAAAACTGTTGGAGGTGGAGATGATGCTTTCAACACTTTCTTCAGTGAGACTGGTGCTGGGAAGCATGTCCCTCGCGCCATCTTTGTAGATCTTGAGCCCACTGTCATTGATGAAGTGAGAACTGGAACATACAGACAGCTCTTCCATCCTGAGCAGCTTATCAGCGGAAAAGAAGATGCAGCAAACAACTTCGCTCGTGGCCACTACACAAGTAATTCTGAGTTTCTGATATTGTAGTTGATATTTTTATGATTAATAATTATAAATATTTTTATGATTAATAATTCTTACAAGTGAAAGTTCTGATGATACTGTTTTATTGTATATCAGTTGGGAAGGAAATTGTCGATCTCTGCTTGGACCGGATCAGGAAGCTAGCTGACAACTGTACTGGTCTTCAGGGGTTCCTTGTTTTCAACGCTGTTGGTGGTGGGACTGGTTCTGGGCTGGGGTCGCTTCTCTTGGAGAGGCTCTCAGTCGATTATGGAAAGAAGTCAAAGCTGGGATTCACTGTCTACCCTTCTCCTCAAGTCTCCACCTCTGTTGTCGAGCCCTACAACAGTGTTCTGTCAACCCACTCCCTCCTTGAGCACACTGATGTCTCCGTGCTTCTTGATAATGAGGCCATCTACGACATTTGTAGGCGCTCCCTTGATATTGAACGCCCAACTTATACCAATCTGAACCGTCTGGTTTCCCAGGTCATCTCCTCGTTGACAGCTTCTTTGAGGTTTGATGGAGCGCTTAATGTGGATGTGACTGAGTTCCAGACCAACCTTGTTCCATACCCAAGGATCCACTTTATGCTTTCGTCATATGCCCCTGTTATCTCTGCTGAGAAGGCGTACCACGAGCAGCTGTCAGTGGCCGAGATCACCAACAGTGCCTTTGAACCCTCCTCCATGATGGCCAAATGTGACCCCCGCCATGGTAAGTACATGGCATGCTGTTTGATGTACCGTGGTGATGTTGTGCCAAAGGACGTCAATGCTGCCGTTGCTTCAATCAAGACCAAGCGTACTATCCAGTTTGTGGACTGGTGCCCAACTGGGTTCAAGTGTGGCATCAACTACCAGCCACCGACTGTGGTTCCTGGTGGCGACCTTGCCAAGGTTCAGAGGGCTGTTTGCATGATCTCGAACTCCACTAGTGTTGCTGAGGTGTTCTCTCGCATCGACCACAAGTTCGATCTGATGTATGCTAAGCGTGCCTTTGTCCACTGGTATGTTGGTGAGGGCATGGAGGAAGGAGAGTTCTCTGAAGCCCGTGAGGACCTGGCTGCTCTCGAGAAGGACTATGAGGAGGTTGGCGCTGAGGGTGTTGAGGGCGATGACGACGATGACGGTGAGGAGTACTGATGATGTTGGGACCATTGCAGTTCTGGATGCTTTTGATGCTTGCTTTCTACTTGTATGTTTGTGTTGCCCTTTCTTCTATATTGTTGTGACTTTGAAGCTGTTCTCCATGCAGACTTTTGGTGTTATTGCAATCTGTGGTCATGTTATCCTGCCTACTAGCAGTGAACTGAAACTCATTATAATTTCGTTTTTACTGTTTGGTGTGATTGTTTCTGATATCTGACAGCAGCATCAGTTTCTGAAATATGTCAGCAGTATCATTTTCTTCCAATGGCAGATTACTCCCTCCGTCAAGGTTCTCTTTCTACGTTTCAACAGCTACATCTGATTCTTGAATGCCGATTTTCAAAATCAA
This sequence comes from Persicaria maculosa, assembly GCA_963922045.1. Lineage (NCBI taxonomy): Eukaryota > Viridiplantae > Streptophyta > Magnoliopsida > Caryophyllales > Polygonaceae > Persicaria > Persicaria maculosa. The sequence goes on from OY998262.1 coordinate 61,673,511, forward strand.
CCCCATTCTCTGTTTTCTGGTTCTTATCGTGTTACTTGATATTGTGTCGTGGTCTCTCGGTTTTCAACTGGTGTCTTGTGGTTCATTTTGACTCTTGTAAGCTGTTTGTGATTGCACCTGGAATCTGTCAGCAGTATCAATTTGCATTGGTAAAGAGAAATTGCAGCCCAACTCTTAGAAGTTAGAATCCATATCCATTTCTTCCTTCTGTGGAGATCAGTGTTGGTTTCCAATGGCAGATTACTCTCCGTCAAGGCTCCCTGCCTCTCTCTTGGATTCGACATCTCCACCCTGTTTTTCAATGCTGATTTTCACATTCAAATCAATTTTTATATTTGCTGGTTCTTCTCGTGTTACTTGATTTGGTGTCACGATCTCTCAGTTTTCAACTAAATTGGGGATTTGAGTCTTATGCGTGTCAGCGTGTATCATCTAACCTGACTGCCTGAATCTGTATGCTTTTATCTGAATTGTTTAAAGCACTGCGATCAGAAGATTAAAGTAACTATGAGTGTTCCAAAGAAACGGTCAAAAAAATTAAGGGCGTGTTTGGGAGCTGAAAATTTTTGAGAGGGTGGAGATACTTTTTGGGGATGGAGGAGATGAAGATACTTTTTAGGGGTGGATGGAGTGGAGGTACTTTTTGAAAAATAAGCTCTTGCGGGTGAGGATTAGTGGTGTTAGGTTCTTGAGGTAAATGTCTGAAATGTACATCATTTTTAACTGAAAAAGACAAAAATGCCCCTCAACTTACCCTTATGTAGCAAGGTTTGGGTTTAAAAAACTCATTCATTGCAATGTCTGAGAAACCAGTCGAAGACCAGGTTCTTCGACGGAGGGCGAGCTTCGAATACCCCTCTCATCACCGGTGACGAAGAGCATCAACTCCGGTTGAATTCGTACGCCCCCATTGAAATAGCTATTATGTCGGCCAATTTCACAAAACATTATGAGACCAATTTCAAATCCCTGTATTCCATTTCCACATATTTGATCACTGCAGGATTTCTTCAACAAAAGTAACATTTGTGGAGCTAAATATTGGACTTAGCAAGACACAAATTTGCCATCACTAATTTCAATTTCGAAATCTGAGACCAATTTCAATTCCGAAATCCACACAGCTCATATCAATTAAAACATTCAACTTTATCAACTAAATAGAACAAAAAGAAACCCTACAATACTCTTTCTTCATATCCCCTTCCTAGCAGCCATGGCAACAGAGAGGAGTTTAGGAAGCCGATCGAACTCGGCGGCTTCGATTCACGGAGGCCAATTCTGAGGGTTCTTGTAGCAGAGGAAGACATGGCGATCGTAATAGTTGACAGTACCAGCAAGCAGCTGTCACGACAATCGGGCCTTAGGAAGCCGAATTCGAGCTCGGAAGTGGCGATGTCGACGACGGAACCGTCGCCAAGAAGATTGTCACTCTGAAGCTTCCGGAAGCGCTGTCAATTTGACCAGCGTTGTGGTCATGATAGAGTGAAGGGGAATCGAATTCGGAGAGAGAGAAAGGGATGGATTAGAGAGCAAAATCATGAACTTACCCGAATGGACAGAGAGAGAATCCGGAGGGAAGACGACGATGTTCAATTGTTGATGGTGAAGACGAGGGAGTTGAAAATGGCGGTGAAACTCAAGGCAAATGGCAAAATTGGAGATTCGGGGGTGGAAAAATTCTTCCACCCCGCCATCCCAAAATTTGAAGGTATTAAAATTGGGGGTTTTTCCATCTCCGCCATCCCCTCCACCTCCATCTCTCCCATCCTCGCCATCCCGCCCCAAACACATCGACCCGCTTCCCCAAAAAAATTTGGCCATCTCTCCCATCCCCTCCCAAACACGCCCTAAAGTTTGATCGTACTGCCAAAAAAAAAACTACTGTACATTTTTTCAACTTTGAGTTAGCTGCAAAATATGCGTACTAACACCATAAGTTGTAAACTTGTAATCAGTAAATAATAGCTCAACCATTCACAAGTTGGTGTAGTGGTTGTGGGGCTACATCCCATGCCAAGAGGTTCGAAGTTCGAATCCGGTGAGTGGAGGGTTAACCTCTTTAAAGAAATTAAAGCCCAAAGATCAATTTCATCGTTTTTTTTTACGCTTTTTTAAGAGATAAAAACTATATAAAATATCTAATAATTTTAATAGTTTTTTTAACAATTTCGCAGTTATTATTAATAAGTATAAATTTGTTAAATTTTTTTTAAAAAAATATTTTAAATAGTTTTTATCATTTTAAAAAATCGTGTATGAATAGTAACAACATGTTTTATCGAACGAAGGTAGTATGTAGCATCGTTATTACTTAGTAATGTAAATGGTCTTTTCAAAACAATTTTTCTTTTTGATACGAAAACATTCCAACATTTTATTCCATAATCATAATCATAAGGTCTCGAAATACAGCGTCAAACCATTGAGTTACTTGAGTAGATAGATCGTCTTCCGAAATAATAAAATAAATAGAACTTATCACATGGTTGATGCTATTTTTGACTCATTTAAAATTTACCCTTAGAAAAAAGTATTTACTGTTACATGGGTTTTTATATTACTGAGTAAGTGAAGTGAGTATTTTGATTTATTCAGACAGGTAAGATTAAAGACTAAAGAGTAGATCCTGAATCTCAGCTGTAAGATTCCCAAGAATTTACCTTATCTTTGTCTTAATCCATTGTCTAAAATTTCTCCCTTTTTATTTTCAAAATCCTTTATCTCACCATGAAATCGTTTGAGCGATTCTTCAACATCGATTTGAAATCGATGTTGAAGAATCCTTTATCTCACCAAGGGTATTTTGGTAATTACCTGATCCTCATTCCTAATCAGCACCAAACAACCGTACCCCACCAATCACGTGATCCTACTTCCTGGTGATAAAGACTAAACCCCACCATTTTTGCTGTTTTACACAAGCCCCCGTACTATTCGCGTCTCATACGCACATAATATATATAAGTATAGATACCCCTGCAAGGGTATTTTGGTAATTGCCTAAAGAGGACCTAAGAGGCCTATAAATGCTGTAATCTGGTGTTGGAAACGATTGTAACAGAACAACACAAATCAAGAATCAGTTACACAGTTTGTTCCTCCACAAACTCCTTTCTCCCTCGTTTTTCTTCCTTTCTTTGACCGATCAAGGTATTGAGCTCAAACTCAATATCTTTCGATAAGACTCCCACACCATCAACCTCTCTCATTTATCATATCGATCGCTCGTTTCTGAAAACAAATGACAATCGAGGAGCGGCGGGATCCGAATGATGCTGGCATCATGAACATCGACCGGGCCGAGCGAGCCGATCCCGGTGTCGATGACGACGACCATGAAAATCGAACCGGTAGGCACTCGATCACTTATTATACCTCTAGTGACGGAGCCAGAATTCCCGCTAGTGGCTTAAAATATTCCCATTATTATGTATACGTCATTTGTTGTACGGAAACTCCAAATGGATATGTTGTTTTCCACTTCCTTAGGGAAACTTTTACGCATTCTTATGTAAAATTATGGAAATTCAAAACAAATTGCCGTTTCCAGTCTCTGTTTCTGTTTTCGTGCCAAGTTTTTTTTACTGAACTCGAAACAACTATTTCAACAGGGACGATGCTGACGGCGAGCTCCCACATCATAACGGCGGTTATAGGCTCCGGCGTGTTGTCGCTGGCGTGGGCCACGGCGCAGCTGGGGTGGATTGCGGGTCCCACGATCTTGTCGCTTTTTGCGATAATAACTTACATGGCATCCATGATGCTCGCTGATTGCTACCGATACCCCCACCCCGTCACTGGCCGAAGAAACCATACTTACTCCGCCGTCGTCGATTCCTACTTAGGTAACGTTTATATAACGACAATTCGATGACTCAAGTTTTTGTTAGTTAGTTTAATATATATATATATATATATATATATATATATATATATATATATATATATGATCGATTATTTTACAGGTGGAATGAATATATATCTATGTCGCCTAGCTCAACTTGCAAACTGTATAGGAACTACAATCGGTTACACCATTACTGCATCGATTAGCATGGTGTAAGTGTCTATATTGATAATGTAATATAGGCGAAAAAAAAAAAACAAATATTGGATGGAATTAATTTTTTATTTTTCGAGTTTTTACAGGGCGATTATGAAATCGAATTGTTACCACAAGAACGGTCATGATGCGGACTGTGTGACGAAAAATTTTCCGTACATGTTAGGGTTCGGGGTTATACAATTGGTTCTGTCACAACTACCAAACTTTCACAAGCTCTCTTGGTTGTCGATGGTCGCGGCTGTCATGTCCTTTTCCTACGCTTCCATCGGCCTCGGTCTCTCCCTTGCCAAAGTTATTTCAGGTACTTGGATTTTATCGGTTAACATGATATTATTGATATAAGTTATATCATTTATTCGGGTCTTTAATTTGTTTATGTTTTGGGGAAAAGACGGAGGGAGTGTGAAGACGGGTTTAACGGGAACACAGATAGGGGTGGACGTTACAAGGGCAGATAAAGTGTGGAGCGCCTGCCAAGCCGTGGGAGATATGGCCTTCTCGTATGCTTTCTCCATGGTCCTCGTCGAAATTCAGGCAATCATCCTCTCCCATGAATCTCTTTTGTTCTAGAAAGTGATATTTTATAGCTCCTGTTAAGTCTTACACAAACAATAGCTTAAACTTTTGTGTTACAAGCCAGCGTTCAACCTTTTTCTTGTCATATATTTTTCGGACACAACTAATATGTAGTTCGCCACTTGTATTGCGTGCAGAACACACTGAAATCGAGCCCCCCGGAGAACAAAGTAATGAAGAAGGTCTCGGGTGTTGCCATAGCAACCACATCCACGTTCTACATTCTATGCGGCTGCATTGGCTACGCTGCCTTCGGCAACAAAGCACCCGGGAACTTCCTCACTGACTTCGGCTTCTATGAGCCCTACTGGCTCGTCAACTTTGCCAATATGTGCGTAGTTGTCCACTTGATTGGTGCCTATCAGGTACCATAACTATACAACTTGTTTTCATAACTATCAACTTCTTATATATCAACACAAATAAGCCCTAAAACGTACGTTGTCGTCGTCGTTGTGTAGGTGTTCGTGCAACCGGTGTTCACCTTCATCGAGAGCGTGTTTCAGAAAGGGTGGCCTGAAAGCGGATTCATAAACCGAGAGCACCCGATCAACATCCCGTGCACAGGCGTGTACCCGGTGAACATGTTCCGTCTCGTGTATAGGACGATATACGTGATGATAACCGTGATCGTCGCATTGATCTTCCCTTTCTTCAACTCTTTCCTAGGGTTGCTGGGAGCGGTGGCGTTCTTCCCTTTGACGGTCTACTTCCCTATTCAGATGCACATTGTTCAAACAAAGCTTAAGAGTTGGACATTGAAATGGATCTTGCTGAAGCTCATCATCGTTATTTGCTTCGTCGTGTCGTTCGCCGCTGGAGTTGGATCCCTCCAAGGGCTGATCTCTCGTGTCAGAAGTTTCAAGCTCTTCTCCATTTGATTGAGATTGCTAGATGTGGGATTTCTTTTTCTTTTTCTTTTTTTTTAAAATTAATTTCGTAGAATTGATCTTGTTACATGAGAGGGAGAGATGCGCCAAATTGCAAAAATGTATAGCTTTTTGGTGGTTGTATGATTTTAGGGTTTGATTTAGAGTCTAGGGGTGTTATGCGAACTCGATTAAAACCCAACTAAAGTTGGCTCATCATCTAAACAAGTCGAGTATGAGCACATTTTTAAGCTCAGTTTGAAGCTCGGCTCGTTCGAATTAAACTTGAATGACTTGAATTTTATGGAATTTTAAAATTTTCTTTAAGTTGCTGTATAATGAGCCAGTAGAACGGGTTAAAGCTCGGAAAAAAGTTTAGCTCGAGCTCGTTTATTTCCTACACGAGTCGTGTCTGAGCACATTTTTAAGCTCGGCTCGATCTCGTTCATATATTAAATGATCTGAATATGAACAAGCAATACTCTGCTCGTTCGACTCGAATAACAATTAATTTAGTATGTAATGATTCTTACAAGCTATGTCGATTTTGTTTTTGATTATAATTAACGTCAGAATCCAGCCTTCCAACGCAAAAGTTTAGGCGGATGCTAGGGGGAGCTGACCCAGCAATTGCCGGGTGAAAATTTTGAAAGTAGTTTGATAAAAATAAAATTGTTCGGTTGATCTTGTTTTTGTTGGATTAATTTTTGGCCCATATAACTAACACTAAGTATTATGGAAACTCCTTTAGCCCTTAATTAGTTTAATTACTGCAGCATTTCACAACTTTCACTACGATCAAAAGAAGAAATTCACCCTGTCACTCCTCAAGACTCTAAAATCCCTCACCATAATTATTTAATCTACTGTCACAAATTAAGTAGGTCTATAAATTCTATTTTTATTATTCTTTCAAAACGATTTATTTAATGCCTAATTTCATAATTAGAGTTTTGAATTGTTTGATAAGTTGATTATAGAACCTAGGATTAATGTATTTTAATTAATATACCATTGTTTATACTTTGTATAATCTATTATTTTATTAAGTTTATTTTGTACTACAAAATTACTAGAATAGATTTGTGTAAAATTTTGTTTTATATAATAATTTCCTGACGAAATACTATAAAAAATCACATTTTGAGCCGACGAAGTTTATTAGTTTCTTAATCATGAATATTTTTCCGCTCACTTAACTTTGAAACACTAGATCCGCCACTGAACCCACCCGTAATGTAATAGAGGTTGAGAAGTTGGCAAAATTTGATCTCTTTTAACTTCAATAATTTTCCGCTCACCTAACTTTTATTTACTAGATCCGCAATGTGTAGACTTTACCTTATATTTTGCAGTCTTTTTTATTCTAATCGACGTTGGGATAGTATCTATCCCAACCGTAATCGTGTTAGTTAAGATCTCTAGCTCCCGACGTCAATTTTACACAAAAATTGGTTTCAGATAGTCATTTTCTGCCAACTAGTAGGAGCAAATTAATTAATTAGTTTCTTGCAGATATTGATCGATAACAAACAGGATCCATTAATTAAGCATGTTTGAGTTTGATACGACAAGATTACCATAAGGCCTCCTAACAGAGATTGGTAATATTTCCCTAATTAATACCCCGTAGCATACTGAATATTACTGATACGTACGAAAGGGATATCTTTGCCGCATAAACACATTGAACATATTTCTTTTTAATTAAATGCTCCCCCGGTCTCGTATTAAATGTCATTTAACTATTTTTGACATATTTTTTCTAATATAAGTAAAAATCTTTATAAAATATTAGTTTTTATTAATTAAATAAATAAATTTATATTCCTACAATAAAAGGTCAAAAAAATATCTGATATCCGATTAAAGTGGACTATGAAGAAAAAACTAGATCAAATTTTTAATTTTGTTTTCTTTTGGTTGATTTTGTTTTCATATTCAGACAAGGAAAGATTAAAAAAAAATTAGCATAAGCTACTTCAAATATGGAAAAAGAAAAAGAAAAGAAAAAATAGAAATAAGCTTCTTGTGAACTGTCCTAGTTCGTTCTTGAATCTTTTGACCCGTCTAATTAATCCGTTCCTCGGAGTGGTGTCATTCTTTATTGCGGTTGTGTTTATTTCCGAAAGAAGTTGTTGTCTTGAACACCCTTGATCGAGTTGATATTGCCAATGTCCGTGATTTTCGAAGATACCTTATATATCTAGCTAGGTGAGAGAACGTCGTTGGGGAGACGTCTATTTCTTTTGTTGGGTTTTTTGCTTCTGTCTCTCCGGCGTCAAAACGTCGTGTTAGTCACTCGATTCACCCGTGTTCTCGATATTCGTAGTCTTCCTTGACTTCCACTCTGCCGACCTTCTTTTGATGGGATCATGTTTGGGTCTTTTTAAAAAAAAAAATTGTTTCAGCTTGGTTCTTGATTGTTTCATGATGGTTAGTCCGTCAAGTGTTGTCTTTCAGCCTCTCAATTCTTCGAACAATGGCGTTGTTTGGAATTTCAGATTATTATTATGGGACTACATGCATGGACCATCAACACACACACATTCGACCTTAGTTGAGCTAGACAAATTGGAGGGGCAAATTGGTCTTTTCAGCTAAGGATGGAGCTTTCCCCTTAGCTGCATTTGTAACAGTTTAGGCGCCAAGATTGTTAGTTGATATTTGACATTTTGTAACAAACTCTTAGAGTGTTATTGAGTTCCTCTAATGGAGATTAATGGAGATTTCTCCCTTTGATTGAGCTTATTCAAATGGTATCAGAGCTCGTGACGATCCGTCGCTTCTGATTTCATTGTCGATTGAGTAATTCTGATCTCTGCAATCTCGATTTGGTGTTTTTCGATTGGATTCTGAATTCTCATGGCTGGTAGAGCCGTAGAGGATCTGCGTCTCCACATGGTCAGAGTTTCGCTAATGTGGTTAATGGAGGTGGAAGAGGAACTTTTGTAAGTGTCACAACACCTGGACTTGGTGCAGGTAGAGGTATTCATGGAGGCATCAATGACGGATTTCAATTTGGGGATTTTGCGCAAGGTATGAGTTCTGTGCACTATAATCCGATGTTCCTTTCGAATTTCGACCATCCTGGAATGCAACTAGTCACTACTATGTTCAATGGTTCCAATTTTACGACCATCCTGGAATGCAACTAGTCACTACTATGTTCAATGGTTCCAATTTTACGAGCTGGAGTCATGGAGTTAAGATGGCGCTAGGAGTGAAAGTAAAATTAGGTTTCATTACTGGTAGCTGCGTGAAACCTTCAGTGGATAGTGATGATTTTGTTAAGTGGGAGAGAGCTGATTACATGGTGAGATGTTGGTTGCTCAATTCCATGACGACTGATGTGGCCGAGAAAGACTCAAGACTCAACAAGAAGCAAACGACGCAGCAAGAAAACACTCCAAGAATCGATCAAGAAAGTGCAAGATCGACCAAGAACATAAAGAACGCAGCAAAGAAAGACCAAGAACGACGCAAGAAACAAATACTCGATTCAAGAAAGTAATAAAGACTCGAAATTGATAACAAGACACGACCGATAAGGACTGAGTCGATCTATATAGAACAAGATAAAGACCCCAGGCCTCCTAAGAGGGTAGGAACCAATACTAATGACTATATAACCCGCCTCTACAACCCTACACAACCAAGCGGACAACTTGGAGGCACAAGGAGGGGGCTCGTGGATACTAGGATCACCAAGTCTTGCGAAGTTGATGAACACAAAGCAAACCAAGCTAGATCTATACCAATAGTTGCAATCGATGAGCCATGCTTCGAATCGATTGACTTTCACTCATGTGTTTCAACACAAAAAGAGACTTTTCTTCATAGATGATTAAATGTGAGTCTTTACAATGGAAGCATTCGGCTATAAATAACCCTAACAAGAAGCTATGGGCCGAATGGGCTGATTTTAATAAAACTAACAACTATAGGAATTAATTAAAATAACCTTAAAGTTTCCTAAAATAACTTAAGTAAGAAAGTTGCTAAAATAGGAAATAAACATAATGTTCAAGACTTAATTAAATCCCGTCAAAACCAGCGACAGCTCAAAGAATGTGGATTTCGGCCAAGCTCTAGGTCGAATCTCGAAAAACCTTCAACAACGAAGTTGTAGATATCTTCGTCCTCGTTCCAACAAGGTATGACACGCCTCAATCCGATTAGTATTGAATCCGTACAACTCATTTTACTAAGACGTCAAAAAGCTGTCAAACTGTTGAACGAATGTAAAACGTCAAGCTTCCACCTTTGGACCTTCTCCCATGGTGGAGCCTTCTTCTTCCTCTTGAGGATGACAATACTCTCACGAGCTCGAATCATAGGTCCATCCCCAAGTATGATATGTGTGTCCGAATGTGTCTTGGATGGTCCCGCATCACCTTTATGTTTGTTGAATCGGCCAAGGAACTTTGGGACGAGATCAAGGAGAGATTTTATGAGTCCAATGATCCTCTCATATATCAATTCCGTCGTGATCTGTGTAATGTGCGTCAGGAAAATCTGGCTGTAGGTGCTTATTATGGAAAACTGAAAAAGTTTTGGGATGAATTACAATTGCTAGATGCTATTCCTAGTTGTACTTGTGGTGGAATCAGTGGTTGCGGTTGTGGTCTGTTGAAGAAAGTGATTGAGAGGGAAGAAAAGTCGAAGGTTATGCAGTTCCTCATGGGACTCAATGATGTGTATGAGCCACTTCGTGGAAATGTTCTATCTAAGGATCCAATGCATAGATTACTTAAGGCATTTCAGATGGCTACTCAATTGGATAGATCCAAGGGTGTCACTTCTGTAGCAGTGGGGCCATCTGATGCAAATATTATGAATGTGAACAAGATGCAACAAACTGAAATGAAGGTTAATGCAGTTAACGGATTTGGGAGTTACATGCCAAATCAACAACAAAGGTTTGAGCAAAGTGATCAAGATAAGTTTGAGCAAGCTAAGAGAGAATATAAGAAGGCTAAGTTTGACCGTGTGTGTACTTATTGTGGTAAGAGAGGTCACACCAAGGAGTTTTGTTTCAAGCTGGTGGGATATCCTGAGTGGTTTAAGGGACCAAATGGTGATGATAAAGGCAAACAACCGGGAAGATTTGTGGCTCGGTTTGAGTCTCCTCAAGTTGATAATCCTCTTGATTTCGTTAATTAAGAGGGGAGGCTTGATCCTGCTACGGTAAATGCTATCTACAATGAAGTTGTCAAAATGATGAAAGGCAAACACCATGTTGATAATTCTGAGAGCTCAGTGAATCAAGCCACTGTTCACTTTGCAGGCACTCTAAATGTTTCCTTCCTTATTGGCACAAATAAAGCAAACAATTGTGATTGGATAGTTGATTATGGTGCCACTGATCACATAGGATTTGATAAGAATATTTTATCTGAGCTTAGTCCTTTGAAAAGTGCTATTTCTTTGGGTTTGCCTGATGGTACTTATATTACTGTGACTTGTCATGGTACAGTTCGTTTGCTTCCTAATCTTGTGCTACATAAAGTTCTATATGTGCCTCAGTTCAAACACAATCTGTTGTCAATTTCTAAACTTCTGAAAGATCAGAATATGGAGTTTAGGTTTGATGTTGATTCTTGTTGGTTACATGACCCTACGACTAGGTTGTTGTTGGTCAAAGTTTGGGAAGAGGATGGCCTTTACAAGCTGAATGCTTCTTTGAAGAATGCAGAAGATTTGAATAAACATAGGTTCTTGTGTAATAATGTTGCTAACCCTCATCTTGTTCATGCAAGGCTTGGGCATATGTCTATGTCTAAGATGAGACATTTATCTTTCTGTAAACATGGTGATGTTTCCAATTTCATCTGTGATACTTGTTCTATGGTTAAAATGCACAAACTTAAATTTGATAGAAATGAATCTTTGGCATCTTCTCCTTTTCATCTTGTTCATATGGATTTATGGGGTCCATATAAGACTCATTCTATATGTGGTGCCAAGTACTTTCTTACAGTATTAGATGATCATTCAAGGACTACCTGGGTGTATTTGATTCAAGACAAGATGCAAGTTTTAAGGTGTATCATCAGTTTTCTTAAGATGGTTGAAACTCAGTTTGCAGTATCAGTTAAGTGCATTAGAACTGATTGTGGTACTGAGTTTACACAAAAGAGATGTATGGAGTTGTTTGCTGAACATGGTATTATCCATCAGAAATCAGCTCCAGGTGTTCATGAACAAAATGGTAGAGTTGAACGTAAACATAGGCATTTGATTGAGACTGCTAGAGCTATAATTGTCTATGCTGGTCTCCCTATCAGGTTTTGGGGTGATTTTGTGCTCAGTGCTACTCATTTAATAAATAAAATGCCCTCTTTTGTGTTGAAATGGAAGACTCCTTTTGAAGTATTGTTTCATATTCCTCCTTCTTATGAACAGCTGCGCAATGTGGGTTGTCTTTGCTATGCTTTGCAACCCAATGACCCTCATGATAAGCTCAATTTAGCTGCTCGAAGGTGTGTGTTTTTAGGATATCCCCCTGGATAAAAGACTTACAAACTGTTTGATTTGGAAAGAAAGACTGTCATTGTGAGCAGACATGTGAAATTTGTAGAGTGTGTTTCCATTCAAATGCATAGATCCATCTATGTCTCGTTCTTTATTTCCTCAAAATTCTAGTCTTATTAATGGATCTGATCATGAGGATGCAATATCTTTCCCTCTTTTGCCATCTCCTGTTGTTGAGAACTCTCATATTGTTGATCATAGCATTGTTGTAGATGACTCATTCAGTTCACCTTTTATTAGCAGATCTGATCATGATAGTGGCTCACAAGGGTCTGTTACATCAGTTCCAGTTGCTCCAGTTGTTCCAGTCCCTCTTGACTTGCCTAAAAGAACTGTCAGACCTCCAACTAGATTGCAAGACTATATTTGTTCAGGGCTCCGTAATAGATCAATCTCCACGTAGTCTGACTCAGAGTCTTTTGCTGGTTTTTTTCCAGTCCAGAATCTTGCTCATCTTTCCCCTGCCTATGTTCAGTTCTTTGTCAACCTGTGTGATTTTTTTGAGCCTAACTCTTATAGTCAGGCAAAGGGTGTTGAGCATTGGGAAAATGCCATGAAAGCTGAGTTATTGGCTCTTGAAAAGAATCATACTTGGTCTGTTACTCCACTTCCTCTTGGTAAGAAAGCCATTGGCTCCAAGTGGATTTTCAAAATCAAATACAGGCCAGATGGTAACATTGAGAGGTACAAGGATAGGTTGGTTGCCAAAGGTTATAATCAGGTGAAAGACAAAGATTATAAACAAACATTTTCTCCTGTGGCTGAGTTGTCTACTGTGAGAGTCATTCTATTGGCTCCTACAAAGGGATGGATTTTGCATCAACTTGAGGTCAATAATGCATTTCTGCATGGATACCTGGAGGAAGAGGTTTACATGGTTCCTTCTCAAGGCTATACAGTGCCACAAGGTCATGTGTGCAAACTCAATAGATCTTTATATGGGCTCAAACAAGCTAGTAGGTAGTGAAATCATGAACTCACAAAGTTTTTGGTAAGCTTGGGATTTTTGCAATCTAAGCATGATTATTGCTTGGTAATTCTTCCGAGGAGATTATTCTTACCAAAGCATTACACTCTGCGTTCACTATCAAAGATCTAGGGGTGGCAAGGTATTTATTAGGAATGGAGATTTCTAGAGCCTCTTCTGGCATTCTCCTTAACCAGAGGAAATACATTTTGGACATTTTGAAAGATGCTACGATGGAGGTCTGTAAAGTTGTTTCTTTTCCTATGCAACATGGCACCAGACTATCTTCTACAGATGGTGAACCTATAGCTAATCCTGAGGCTTACAGGCGAATTATTGGGAGATTATTATATCTTACTCTATCAAGGCCTGATATTTCATATTTTGTCCAACAATTGAGTCAGTTTTTGCAGCAACCTCTACAACCTCATTGGAATGCAGCAATGTATCTCTTGAGATATTTGAAAGGAACATTCAATTTGCCACTAGCATACCCAGCCTCTTCTTCTTTCACTTTGAGTGCCGATAGTGATGCTGATTGGGGGAATTGTAGAGATATTGGGCGCTCTCTCACAGGTTATTGTGTCTTTCTTGGTTCCTCTTTAATCTCTTGGAAAACTAAGAAACAGAAAGCTGTGTCTAAATCCTCCACAGAAAGTGAGTATTGGAGCATGTCTACCGCTACAAGTGAATTGGTTTGGTTGCAAGGTTTACTCTCATACTTGCATATTCATGTTCCTCTTCCTATCACTTTGCACTGTGACAATAAGTCTGCACAGGATCTAGCTGCAAATCTAATCTTCCATGAGAGGACCAAACATGGACCATCAACACCCACACACATTTGACCTTAGGTGCCAAGATTGTTAGTTGATATCTGACATTTTGTAACAAACTCTTAGATTGTTCTTGAGTTCCTCTAATAGAGATTAATGGAGATTTCTCCTTTGATTGAGCTTATTCAAAATTATTTATCAAAAAAAAAAGACAAGGAAAGATTAAAAAAAACTACACTAAGATCCTGAATCACCGTTTTTGTAAGAAAAATTCCTTTTAACAATTTGTTTAAACTTATTTTATTATTATTATGATTTATATTTGCCCTTTTCCCGCTGATTTAAAGACCCATCCACCGTTTGATTTGCGTCTCATACTCCCTTCTCCAACACAAACCCCATAAAATCTCAAACATCATATCGGAATATCGGATCGATTTTCGTCTGAGGAAGTATGACGATTGAGGAGAATAACAATAACAATGGCAATAACGTCGAGCAAGCGGACACCGGAGCCTACGACGACGACGGCCGTGAGAAACGAACCGGTACGTGCGTATTATTCGTGACTATATATATACGGCTAACGAATTCCATATCTCCGTTACCAATTCGTCCCTAAACCAACCTAACAGGAACGCTGTTTACGGCCAGCTCCCACATCATAACGGCGGTGGTGGGCTCCGGCGTGCTGTCGCTGGCGTGGGCCACCGCCCAGCTCGGATGGATCGGGGGCCCACCTGTTCTCATCTTATTCTCGTTGATCACTTACATGAACTCGAAGATGCTCGCCGATTGCTACAGAGCCGCCGATAACAAGAGAAACTATTGTTACTCTGAGGTTGTCGAATCCTATTTAGGTATATTAATTACTAAATCCAACAACCTCGTTAAATTTCACAAACTTGTTATGTCTTGTTAATTTGTTCAATCTATTGAATTCTTTCGATTTTCACCGGTTTGAAAGAAAGGTGTTTTTTAGTAACAAAATTACTGTGAGATATGTGTTTTAATGATTATGTTATGTACTATTGTTGGGGTTTCTGGGCAGTACACATTTAAAAATGAGGTAACTACCAAGCCAAAATATAATAAAGGGTGGATCCTAACCTTATAAAAAAAAAATTAAAAACCGACACGACTCTCGTTTTCATACAACCCGACCGGGTTTCTCGGTTTCTCACGTACAACTATACATTTAGTAAATGTTTTACCATTATTATCTTTCATTTATATGATTGAAAAAAAAAGCAAATAATGGTTTCTCAAAATAAAAAAAGCAAATGAAAATCGTACTCACTTTGTTAAATAAAATAATTTTTATTTTTTAAGAAAATTAAACAAACAGAAATACACTTATATCATTAACTATTGCTCTGCTTTTTTAGTTCCTCAAAAACTATAACTAACATTTCTCTAATTATTAAAAGAGTAATTTTATAAAGTGAAAATCAGAATACTTAAAATGTCACCTTTTTCTTAACAAGATTTACTCCGTTTAAGCAAAACATGTCGTTTGTGTCATGAGTCGCCTTCTTCTTAATCGTGGTATTTTTAACCAATTAATTTTTTTTTTCAATATTAATTAACACAATATATAGCTAGCAATATAGGCTCGAGATAAGATTTACTAAATTTTTATCCAGATCCACTTAGTATAGAAATATGTGCTTAATTAAGATGAGATATTACCTAATTTAGTTATATATCGATATATTTTTTACAAGATTAGTATAGTACTTACGATAATATTTTTCCCAATTTCATGGCAAATCGATATATTTATACAAAATTTAACCCATATTTGTTAAATATGGATATATTATATTCCGTATTATATCTCTTTTATTTGTAGTCAATTAAATATTTTGACATAAATTAATGTGCTGAACAGGTGTTAATATAACATTAATTTAAATTTGAAAAACTGAAAGAATAAAAAGTATAATGGTAGTTCGGATTATGGATTAATTACAAGTTAATTTATACGCTATTTTTAATATTGAATTCATGTTAAAAAAAACCGCACAAAAGTATGTGTACTAAAATAGTTTGTTGTATATACAGTATATTACAGTCTACAGTATTAAGGAGTGGCGCGGAGGCATAAAATTTCCCCGGGGCATAATTAATAATTATATTGAAGAGAGGAAGGTGTACACTAATTAAAACAACTGTGTCGACTAAGCTTTTATACCTCATGCAATGCTTTCTCTTGCCGAAAATAATACATACTGAACTAGATAAGATTAATAGAAAATTTCTCTGGAACAAGGGGTCTGGACACAAGCCACTTAATTATTAGCTGGTTTGAAGTCTGTAAGCTAGGAAAAGTCTCATGGGGTCTTGGGCTCCGAAATTTCGAAGATATGAACAAAGCATTACAACTAAAACTATTATGAAAAATCTTAGCTGAACCAAGTAACTCGTGGGTATCCTTAATCACAAAAAAATACCTAAAAACAAACACATATTACAGTATCATAAAAAGGGAGATTCCTCTTGACAATGGGCCCAACTAACGAAATTACTTCCTCTCTTCAATGGTGGCATTCGTTGGTCCATTGGGAATGGTGAAAATATCAACTTCTGGAATGACCATTGGATTGGCAAATCGCCTCTTATCACAATGATATCGGATCATACACAAATAGATACTAGCATAACCACACATCAATATATAACGCAGGAGAAAAAATAGAACATCGAAAAGTTACGTACATCCCTCCAGAATATTTTGCCTAACGACGTAATAGAAATGATAATAACATCCCTAATACCAAAGAATATACACATTGACAAATTATACTGGAAATGGAGCAAGAATGGATGGTTCAGTACTTTCTCCGCTCTACAGATGATCACCAACCAAAAAAGTCACCAGAAATCTGACATGAGATGGATCTGGAATCTCGATGTACCCTCAAAAGTCAAAACCTTATTATGGAAAATATCAAAAAATGGTCTATCCACATTAGTGAGACTTTGCATCACGAGGGATTGGAATCTCTACCACGTGTCCACACTGCGCCTCAAATTAAGAAGACTTACCACATCTACTATGGAATGCCCTATCACCCGAAAAATGATAGGAAATCTTGACACCGGCATGATAACAATCCTAAACAACTGCTTTACAAACAGTATTGACCTTAACAACATCCTCTGTGACATAAAAGAGAAAATAGGAACTAAACGCTTTACTAAACTAGCATTTGGATGGTGGAGTATTTGGTACTCACGTAAAAAGACTCTATTTGATAATATAAAATCAGATATACAAAAAATCACTGCATTCTATAAAGATCAAGCCCTTTTATGGAACAACTCAAAACAAATGGACGACCTCACGGATGGGCAAACTCGGACAAGCAACAATAAAGAACCCCAAGCCCGCTCTGCCAGAGCCATGAAAAGGGCTATATGGCGACCTCCACCTGTAGGCACACACAAACTAAACTTTGATGGCGCATTTTCCTCCTCTTCGGAAGGTTCATTTGGATATATCATAAGAAACCATACAGGTAAACTGATTTTTTGTGGCGCGGGCTCATCTTCTATTTCATCAGCATTGGTGCAGAGGGTATGGGCCTCTGGAATGGTATCAACGCCGCACGACAACTCAACATCACCAATCTGATCATTGAGGGTGACAACCTAACCATTATTAACAACCTCAAGGGTTGTGGGAAACCTTCGGGCGAGGCAGTCTAGTCTCCCTTGGTTTCTTCCATACATTTGAGATTCCTCATGTCCTTAGGGAGGCTAATTAACCAAGTTGCAGATCGACTTTCACACCTCAATTTTGCCTTCTCTGGCTCCACGACACCTGACGATTCTTTGGTTCGTGATTACATCCATTTGGATGCTCTTGGCATATAAGACACCCTTATTGCCAAATTTTTTCCGGTTAAAAAAAAGGTGTTGTTTTGGATAAAAATGACAACAGAAAAACTCTATATAATATGACAACATATGATGTTATTTTAGGATAAAAATAGTTGATTTATGATAAAAACGTTGTCGTTAAATACAATATATGAAATAGTTGAAGAAAAAAAAAACAAAATAATTATAAAAACGCAATACAATAAACATTGAGTTATTATGTAACTTATTGTATTCTTAACATGCATGTAATAATCTACATCCAAATATAAAAATTTAAACTTGCGTAACTTTTTATTTAATTGTCAACATGATTGAGCAATATAACTTCTCATTTTGAAGATCTTGAGATGAATTATAGTATTTAATTGAATGTCAATCTAAGCAAAATATAAAAGCATTATAGTTTATTTAAATAAAATTAAAAATATTAATAGACCTTAACTTTTTAAATATTCATAATTTTTTACTTGGATATCGGATTACGGAGGATTATATATCAAATGAGAGGGAAGGACTTAGTCCTACATACTCTATTACTCTCTTGGCCTATTAGTGATAAAGGTTGAATAATGATAAATTAAGTTGAAATTTTTATATTTTTGCTAATTTTTTTTTAAAAAATTGCAGATACATTATTTTTATGCTTTAAAGACGACCATGATTTGGCTCATGAAATGTGTTAGAATATAAATATAATGTAAATATAATTAGCTTTGCAGGGGGTAAGAGTGTTACCCTATGTCGTCTAGCTCAGTACACAACTTGTGCAGGTGTCACCGTCGGTTACACAATTACCGCAGCAATTAGCATGGTGTAAGTAATGCTAATTATGAATCTAATAACCATATATTTGATTAAACAATTTGAAATAGTTATGCTTGTATTGAGCTAAATTAAGATGGTGGTTAGTTTTTTTTTTTATTTGGGTTTTTATGTTTAGGGCAGTTTTTCGATCAAATTGTTTTCATAAGAACGGTCATGATGCAATGTGCGAAACGAAAAATCTTCCCGTCATGGTGGGATTCGGGGTTATACAACTATTTTTGTCGCAACTTCCAAACTTTCACAAGCTCTCTTGGTTGTCGATGCTCGCGGCTGTTATGTCCTTCTCCTACTCTGCCATTGGCTTCGGTCTCTCCATTGCCAAAGCTATTTCAGGTACATACTTGATAGAACTTAAATATGATATGTTTAAGTAATTATCGCAATAAATATAAGATAATAAAGGAATCTCATGCTCTTGTGTTGTATGTTTGTATAGGTTTAAAATATGGAGGGGGTGTAAAGACAAGCTTAACGGGAACACAAATAGGAGTGGACGTTACAAGTTCTGAAAAAATATGGAACGGTTTTCAAGCCATCGGAAATATGGCCTGCTCCTATACTTTTTCGATGGTCCTCATTGAAATTCGGGCAAGCTTTTCCTCCCTCTCAATATCTCCTTTTTTGTAAGATTTATTTTAAGATATGCGTTACTTAACTATATGTTTTCTAACTTAAATAAAAACAAAAACAAGTTACCCTAGTTAGGGCGGCCCACTGGTGTGGAGCAAGGGAAAGCAAGGAGGTTCCATATTCGATTCTGTTTCATCCAAGGAAAACTTGCTTCTTACTAGTGGGCTGAGTCGGTTTAGCTAGTGCGTGGCTCTTGCCGACTGAGTCACGTACCTGGAATTTACCATCAAAGATGAGTTTCCTCATCATAAAAAAACTACTTATCGAATTACAATATTATTTAAAATAAAAAAAAAAAGGAAAAAGTTATTAAAATATTGTAAAGAGAGAGAAAAAAAAGAATTGATTAGAGGTCATCTTATATTGTTGTGGATTGTTTTAACTGTTATAAATTTGTGCCTAAAATTAGGCAAATTGCCTCCATTCTAGTATCTATCAATTACTTACTATAATAACCGAAGCATCTTCATTCCGCGTGGTACTACTAGAATTTTCCATTTCACATAACGGAGTCTGAAATATGTCACGTCAATCACTTACTTTTCCATCCCTAAATCTACGTTGTAAGTGTAAATTATATCATCCTGACACATGTTCCACTTCCTTTCCTTATAACCCGTACTATCCCACTAACCACCCCATTGTTGTAACCGCCACACCCCACCTAACCACCCCATTAACACCACTACCGTCTACTCAAATATAAAATCATGTATAGATGCTATAATTTTAAATCATTTTATAATTATTTTTACGGAGTATTTATTATTCATCTCCTTAGTTTATTATTTTTATTTTTGAAAATAATTTTTATATCCTCTAATTTATAACCTATAATATATACTTAAAATTACAACTAGTAAATTTATATTATCAATTTTAAATTGATAAATTTTAACAAAACCAACCTTTACCTATCTTAAAGGCTTAACCAATGCCCCCCTCCGATTTGGGCCTTAATGGTTCAATATTAGCCCTATCTTTTGATGGATCATGACTCCTATTATCCGAATAGACTATTGTATAACCAAGTTTCAGTTATTTACAGGGGCGGAGCCAGGAATCAGTCCAGGAGGCTAAATTTTTTTTTTACGAGTTCATGTTAGAGTCAAGGAATCTGTCCTTTTTTTTTTTTTTTTTGATTAAGTAAGAATTCGACGCCCGGACAGGCCCGGGGGTCGATAGGCCGAAAAACTCGGCGACGGATAAACCGTCAAAATAAGCTAAAGACATAAACCAACAATAAGGCAGAGCCGGAAAATTACAAGAGTGCAAATAAAGGCAAAGACTAGCAAATGATGAAAGAACCGGCAGTGTGAGACAACTCATCCATCAGTTGGTAGAGGCAACGCAGGGGATCCCTGGGGAACTAAGTGGAAACCTCAGATTTGGACTCTGTCAATGAGCCATCAGGTCTCGATCACGTCCACGACCTCTCGCACGTCGACAAATAAGAAGAAAACACCGCTCTAAAACTGCTAGCCACGAAAGCCTCACCATCGCACCACCAAGCAATTCGGCAACCTGCCAAACACTACGGATCCAATTCGAAATTTCCTCACCTATAAAAATATCGTCAAGCCCTTACGGGGTTTACTCAAACCCTTTCCGGGTGGATTTACTCAAACCCTTTCAGATTTTTATTTTTTTTTTGGAATTTTATATACGTATGACAGAAGAAAATCCAAATAAATACATATATAAAATCCGAATAAATACACAAAATCATTTTTCCCAATCTTGCAACGCAAGGAGTCCTTTTTCTTTTCTTTTTTCTTTTTTCTTTTTTGGTTTACCAATCCTTGCAGCGCAAGGATTAATATTTTTTTTTTTTTTTGTTCCTCCTCAACGCCAAAGCGGGGAGATGTGGAAACTGGAAAACCATAGTTACAGGCGGCGGTGGCGACAGATCGAAGATGGCCGCCGCGAGGATTCGATAATCCGAGAAGAAGATGACAAAACTCCGGCCGAGAGCAGATCAACAAGAGGCGGATCGAGGTGAGGGCCAACGCCGACGACAACGACGGCGGACGAGGGCACAGCGTAGGCGGAGATTAGGACACAAATTGGGGATATAGATCGGGGAGAAGGGGAATCGATTTGAAATTAGGAGCACCGATTGAGGCGAACCAAACAATCGGGCATGGATTAGGCTCTGAAGGAGTGTTCACAACCAAGGAAGGAGGAATACCTCCAATATGGGATTTGCGGAAAGGAGGCATGAAATATCCAGATCGAGATCCAGGTAGGGGACCAGCCACAACAAGGCGGCGCCACCGCCAAGAGAGAAGCGGCGCACGAGAGCGCCAGTGGCGGTGATTTCAACACCGGTGAACAGATTTTCGACTCAAACGGAGTGAATAGACGGGGTGGCAGAATGACCAGGAGGGAGGCGGAGAGGGTGGGTAGGCCAACAGTTCTCGGTTTTGCAAGGTGGATTATCGGCCTCCGAAGAGGTGGTGTTGGGCCTCCGAAGAGGGATTGTCAGCCTCCAAAGAGGTGGTGTTGGGCCTCCGAAGAGGTGGTGTTTGGCCTCCGAAGAGGGATTGTCAGCCTCCGAAGAGGTGGTGTTTGGCCTCCGAAGAGGGATTGTTAGCCTCCGAAGATGTGGTGTTATCCAGCCCCAAGAAGGGGGTTTTCTCAAGCCCTCGGAAGAGAGCGTTTTCTTCTCTAGTATGAATATTCCTTAAGGAATCTGTCCATGGTCGCTTGCCTAGTTACCTCTGTGTTTATGAAAGGGGAAATGGAAAAAAAAAAGGCCAAAAAGGGGAAATGGAAAAAAAAAAAGTCCAACAGATGGTGTAAAAAAAAAGAAGCCCAGCAAATGGTGTAGAAGGGGCTGTGTAGAAGGAGGTTAATTAAAAACAAAAATTGAATAATGAGGGGTTGGAAGGAGAATCGAACCCTAGATCTCAGCCTCCCCATATATAGCTCCTACCAATTGTGCTGGAATATACTCATGTTCAATTACAGCTCTTTTACTATATATACATACATATATATATATATATATATATATATATATATATATATATATATATATATATATATATATATATATATATATATATATAATTTTTTGTTTTTTTTTATTTTTCCAGGGGGGGCTCGAGCCACCGCATGCCCCTCCCCCCCCTCCCTCCGCCCCTGGTTATTTGTAAGGTTTTCTGTTGTCAAATAAGCCTCAATTTGTGTTTTCTGAATGTAGGACACCTTGAAATCCAGCCCTCGAGAGAACCAAATAATGAGGCACGCTATAGGTATCGCAATCGTAACCACCACCACGTTTTACCTCCTTTGTGGCTGCATGGGCTACATTGCCTTCGGCAACGACGCCCCTGGCAACTTCCTCACCGACTTTGGCTTCTACGAACCTTTCTGGCTCATCGATTTTGCCAACATTTGCATCGCCGTCCATCTTATTGGGGCCTACCAGGTATAAAATTACACAATATGTACCATGCATGTTTAAAAGCTCCTACATAATAACTTAAGTTTTTTTTTAATTATTATTTACAGGTGTTTGCGCATCCAGTGTTCAGCTTCATTGAGATGACTTGCCAGAAAGTGTGGCCTAAGAGCGACTTCATAAATCGAGACTACCCTATAAATGTCCTATGTTGGAACAACTACCCCTTCAACTGGTTTCGTTTGGTGTATAGGACGGTGTTTGTGATCATAAGTGTCATCGTAGCCGCGGTGTTCCCATTCTTCAATGCATTCCTAGGGTTGTTAGGACCCATCGCGTTTTTCCCCCTAACGGTCTACTTTCCGATTCAGATGCACATCGCACGGACAAAGATTAAGAGTTGGTCTATGAAATGGATCATGTTGAATCTCGTAATCCTTGTTTGCTTCGTCGTGACATCCACCGCAGCCATCGCCTCCCTTAGAGGGTTGATTATTGCCGTCAAAGGTTACAAGTAGCTCGATCTTCATCGGATTATATTGACTGATGTCGTTTTTCTTAGACACTGATCTTGTTATGTAACACTTAGGCTCCATATGGTATAATGTTAAGGGTCTCACTCTTAATGTAGAGGGATTGTGTAGTTCCATTGTTTAGTCGAGGTAAAGTTGTTGCTTCGTTTCCTCTGATTTATATAGTTTGTAAACTGACCGTCTTTTTTTATTCTTATCATTGTGATATAAAATGCTTTAGAAATGAACATGTAAAATTGAATCTCATTGTTAATTGGTTCGAAATGAAAACTAATTATGTTTGAAATACCCCAAAGTATTTTGGGGTATTTCTTTTTTCATTTAAATAAGTAATTTTATTATAATCATTAATATTATATTATTATGTGAAAACTAGTTTCATCATTATTTTTAACTTTTAAGTAGATTATAATAATTATATAGAGTTTAGTAAGTATTTGATTCTATAAAAAAAAAAAAGATTTTAATAGTATTTTATTCAAAGATGTATAATTTTATGTTCATATTATTATTAATAGTATGTTATCAAAATCAAAATAAGGTATAAAAATAATAATCAAATTTAAATAAAATTACATTTGTTACGTATTATATTTATAATGATGTTTATACATGGTTATACCTATTTATTAATGCAAAATCAAAACAATTGAGGTGGGCTTTAACCCAACCCAAACCAGAGACCCAATTGAACCAAAAAGCTCCGACCCAGTTCTGATCCGGATCCAGATCTGAAACCGGATCAGACAACTCTTCCTCCTTCCTCTACCGGTTCACGGTAAAAATCCATCATAAATGCTCAAATTTGATCTTGAATTTCTTCCTCTTCATCTTCGTTATCAAGAGGGGCATATCCCTGTTGAAGTCAAATCGCTCCCATCCTCAACCAGTGCCAATCTCAACCAAACATCAAATGAATTACGTGCAGGAATTCAACAGATGATAGCATCCCCAACACGCTAAATAACAACCCCTCCCTACGACAGGCCATTATTAGAGGTTGAAAACCAAACATCAAATGAATTAGAATGGGAGACGCAACAACTCAACAAACGTGGGAGCGCGAATTCGGGAAAAGCTCCCACCCAAATTACAAACGCGAAAACCCTAATCTCAACCAAATTCGGAAGCCAGTAAAGGAAAACGACTGATTACAGCCACGTTTCAACTGCGCGCGCAAACCTCTTGAATGTGTAAAGGAACGGCTTCCTAATTTCCCAAATCGGAGAATGATAACAGAGAGGCAATACAACAGTTCCGTTACGAGTCAACAAAAATCTCACCAGATCATCAATCGTGAATGCTCGAGTACGGTTGGGTGATCTATCCCTGCAAATCAAAAAAAAAAAAACCTAACTGAGTCCGGCTATAAATAGGAGTATGGATGTATGGAGATGTTATGCATACCTTCCCTCTCAATCTATCTCTTTCTATCACTCTCTCTCTCTCGTCCTCCCTCCTCTTCTGTTATCTTCCCCTTCCCTTCCTTTCTGTTACACAACCACCCTAACCACACCCAAACATTATATGTTATATATTTTTTGTTGGAAAAAAAGGCACAAGATGACACTTTCTGTCCACAGAAACTGTCATTTTGGGCCTTTTTTTCCTACAAAAAACACACAATGCACAAACATATATATGTGGGAGTGAGAATGATGCATGTTGGAGAAAACAGAAAGTGGCTGAATGCACCGGCCTGTATATATATCATATGTACCTTTCGAGGATAATGAGGTTATGAATACTTTCTTTACTATTAAAACTTATAGATAGATTATTTGGTACCTATTACATTTTCATTATTCATATCTTACAGGATCGTAACCGGTGCTATGAAGATCTTTAAAAATACTGCGGACATCTCCAATCTATATATTACTTACTCCTTCGATCCTCTTGTCTACTAATAGGGTGTTGCAATGGGTGATCAAATCTGCAAAATCTGATCTGTCTGAAACATCATAAACGGTATTTTCCAGCTGCTATGACAGATAATAGCCACCAATTTTGAGTAGAATGGTTTGGCAAATGTAGAAAATGTTATGTATATTGTTCAATTTTGCTCTGTATAGGCAGTAAAGCAAAGGTGATATAAACACTTGATGCATATATCTACATTTATGCATCTTTTTGTAAACGTTTTTTTATATGTAAAAGGTTTGTTTTTACTGAATTTTATAGCAAATATGTTTATTGTCTCACCAACAAGAAGGGACAAGAAGCAAATCCATCCTGAAATCTGAATGACATGAAAGCAATAGAAATGTTCCTGATCGATCAGATGTATCAATTATTTTTTCTAATTAAACAAGGTAGTTCCCTGTATTTTCCATGAAACTGTAATTAATATTCTAGAGGGACTAAAACTATAGCTTAAATCAAGTTGGGCTATGAACTCACGCAAGGTTGCGAGAAACCTATCAAAATTGAAAACATAGCTGCGCGGGCAATAAGGAACCTGTCAACAAACAAGGGGAATATGTTGGATTTGGGGAGAATCAATCAACTAACTGATCAGACAATTACGAGCTGAGTTACTTGAGATCTTCAGTCTTATTTAACATTCAATGACTCCAAGTGTATCCAATTCAGCGATACTATCAAAATCTAGAATGAGAAATCATAGATCAATAATTATACCAAAATACCATTTTCCATATTCTTGAGCAATTTTTTTGGCATTAAGTCACAGAAAATCAACTGATCTGGAGCTCCACTCCAGTTGAACTTATTCCTGATTTTTAGTTTACGTCTTTCATTATTTCATCAAGGACTGAATAATTATTATATATTTTATTTTCTCCAATTTCCCTCTGATTAATCTATGGTTGCATTTCTCCAAGTCCTGTGATTGAGATTCTTACTTTCGACTCGGAAGGCTCATTTCAACACCGCCATTGCCATATATATAGCAATGTGGATGCCAGATTCTTCTGCACAGCAGCTACGTACCCTTCTGGGATCCAAATTCTAAGGCTTCACGTACAAGAGCTTGTCTATACGATGAAATGGCTTCATCGATCGAGGTGTCCTGCCTGTTTCCACTGCTCCGGGAACAGCTCCAGTGCCTTGTGGAACATCTCATGCAATCTCCCAGCTTGACCAGTACTCCTCCTCATCATCCCTGTTGGTAGCGCAGATTTGACTACATCAACAAATTAATTATCTTGCGCGCACTCATTTGCAGCATTTGCAATATAAAGAAAACATCAACCTCAAAAACACCAAAATCAATTAAACGACAACTGCAGAATTCAACTGCCAATAACAGTGGCTCTCCCAAGCTCCTTGAGAGTTTTACTCTTGAGCAGGATCGCTTTGAGGAATAAGCTAACAGACGGCATAGACATCACATCGGCCAAAACATTATTGCCCCGGCCCCTTCGATTTGGGGCTTCTCTGACTCAGAACATTCGTGGATTGCCTTGATCATCTCGGATATCAATCTGCTGATATCAATTCCTTGGAAGGGCTGAAAGGCAGTACTAAAACATTTTCATATATTATCAAACCCAATTTATATTCCATGCCAACAAATTTTCATCAAGTTAATAGCTTTCAACCCAAGGCTTCTCTTAAGATACTAATTCAAATTAAGTAGAAGATTAGCTTCAAGGTGTAGATGAAAGCTACAACTGCTATTAGTGTAGTGGAGATAGACCAAAAGATGAGGTTTATTTTTAAGCTGATTTTCAAGAAGCTTGTTGAGATTGATGTTGCCAGAGCTTCCTATAAGAAGGCTTAGCTACTGATTCTCAAGACTTTCGATGTTTTCATTTGATATGCATCGTCTTTTAGGTAACTCACATTCTACACTGATATATTCAGAATTTCACAGCAAGCAATCACAAATCAAGCACTTGATATATCCAAATCACAAATATACTTTGTGTATCCTGTGATAACTTAGCAAATGAAAGGACATGGAATAACATACAATTTATTTATAACTTCAAAATAAGAACAGAGTACGGAAATTATATTGTACTCTGTTCTTATTTTGAAGTTATAAATAAATTGTCTAACATTCTTCTCCCTGAATTACTAAATCC
The DNA here is from genome assembly GCA_963922045.1 of Persicaria maculosa. Lineage (NCBI taxonomy): Eukaryota > Viridiplantae > Streptophyta > Magnoliopsida > Caryophyllales > Polygonaceae > Persicaria > Persicaria maculosa. The sequence goes on from OY998262.1 coordinate 61,700,648, forward strand.
ATATGCTCTCATTAGGCAATGAACCTTTGCAACCTTTGAATTGGCATCCTTTATCCATCAAAACTTGATTTTTTTTTACATCCGATCATGTGGTTGATTTTTTCATTTTTGTTAAAGTTCTCTAAGTATGTAATTACGTATTTCAATTGTACAAATAACAGATTGACACAGTGTAAACAAATAACAACAAAAAATGCATAGGACTCATAAGATGGTCAGCTAGTCCTCCAAGAACGAGGGCAGTCTAGAGTATGATATCAAAAAGACCTGCTATGGAAGATGGCACTCTCTAGTTTGCACTCTACAAAGAGTTGGCGCCTTAAATTGTTAAATTGATCCTATAGATAACTGCTCCGATCAAAGATTCAATTAATACACACCTTAAAATACTTTTTTTGATGAGTCTTTTTGCGACTGAATCAATCCTAGTGACGGGGCGGATCATTTTTACCAAATTCCTTGTTCCCAAATCCGTCAACCAGGCAAACTCTAAAATTTAATTTCACAAGTTCAAATTTAGGGATTTCAAAATTATAGGGTTTGAGAAGTACCAAAGAACCAGAATGTGACGAGAACGATGACGCAAGACCAGACGTCGTCACTCATGTCGGCAGGGGCCACAACGAAAATGGAGATGTTAAAGCGGTAGAAGAAAAAGATGAATCATGAAGATACGCAGAGGAATTGCAGAAGAATGCGAGAGGCGAGAAATGTCCATAGGGAGTAAATAACAGGGTTAAAAAGGTAACTCAACTTTGAGACCCATTCCCGCTTTTTTTTCCTTTTTTTTTATTATGAAAGAATTCGGGTGAGCGAGCTCTACCTAATGGCATCCTTACAGATGAGGTATAGAAGACCAGAATCGTTGTTAATATCGACACCCCAGGCAGAGTAGCAAATGTGTGCAACCTTATCAGCCACTCTATTGCCTAATCGGGAAACATGAAAGAAGGAAACTTCTTTCAAAGTCGATAGTAGAAATTTAACATCTGATAAAATCAGTTCGATTTCCCAAGGACAGGTAGATCTTTTATTTAGGTGGTTTATGATTATCATGGAGTCACCTTCAATGTGGAGTTTATTCATACGGAGTTGTAGAGCCTTTTGGATTCCCAGTTTAAGAGCAAGCGCTTCGGCTTTCAAATGACTTTGTTTGTCAAGTTTTTTATAACAGAGGTGTATCGGATATCCTTCCCAATCCCGGATTACGGCTCCAGCCGAGCTATAATTGTTTGAAATTGTGGATCCATCAAAATTTAATTTGAAAGTACCCTTAGGGGGTTTTCGCCAAGTAATGTTATCATGCCTTCTTTTCGTCCTCGGATGCTTGGAGCTTCGGGTGCGTAAGGGGAAGTCCTCATCCAAGCTATACTCAAAGTGAGCTGTTTTACTCCAATTTTCCTTATGGGTTTTAATGATACGTAATGAACTTTCTCTATGAGGTATGGGGACATGTCTAAAAACAAATTGGTTTCGAATGTACCAAGCCGTCCACCAAGAAAAGGCAAGCTCCTCCACCTTGGCAACGGATGTAATCTTGTTTCCGATGAATGAAAAGATAGGTTTTATTTCCCGTGAATGATTTATCATACTAGATATAGTTGAGTTAACGTGTGTAGGTAAGCGAAAGAGAGGGTGAACATATGGACATTCTAGTAAGAAGTGAACGTCATCTTCAACTGCACAGTTGCACAGTTGACAGATGGAAGGAACAGAAGTCCCACGTTGAGCCAGCCTAGAGGCGCGTAGGGAGGCCGTTCTGACAAACTTTCCATAGAAAATGTTTGATCTTAGGCGGAATATCTAGATTCCATATCCGGGCGTTATAGTCTATGTTCAGTGAGGATTGAGCCGTGATTAGCTTATATGCACTTGACGTGGTGAACCAACCAGCCCTATCAGGCCACCAGTATAAGCGATCCTCAAAGGGGGAAACAGGAAGTGGAATGTCCAGGATTTCTTTGACTACGTCATTTGGTAATGTATTGCTAAGTTTTTCCGTCCACCATCTACCACCTAAAATATAGTCACTGACAGTTTATTCTATGTTGTTAATTTGGGGGCAATCATCCCTAGATAGCAGAGAGCTTGTTGTAATCCAATTATCCGTCCAAAATTTGATAGATGAACCATTTCCTACTGACCAAATAAGGTCAGTCTTAAATTTATCTATAAGAGTTGTCAGTTTGGCCCATTGCCATGAAGAATCTCCACTTTTCACGTATTCGAGGATGTTAGCTGAACGAAGATACTTGTGTTTAATGAGAGACACCCAGACATTTTCTGGGTCAACCAATATTTTCCAAAGTAGTTTCATTTGAAGGGCTTCATTCATCTCTTTCGATTTCCTAAGCCCGATTCCCCCATATTTTTCCGGTCTGCAAATCTTATCCCAGCTAATAAGCGGGCGGTGTTGTAGATCTTTATTCCAAAAGAACATTCTGTTAATCTGGTCAAGCTCTTTATGTATTGATGAGGGTAACAAAAAGTTTTGCATTGTATACAACGGTTTGGCCGATAAGTTTGTATTAATGAGGATTGCACGTCCCTGTTGTGATAGAGGATTAGCTCGCCATTTACTTGGTTGCTCTTTAGATTTACATATGATGTCTTCAAAAGTGTGTTTGTTTACTCTACCGTTAATAATCGGACATCCAATGTATTTTTCTAATAAGTTTTCATGTGTAATACTTAAGCAACTGCTAAGTTCTGAGATCCTAGAGTTCGAAATGCCTTTTGTGGCTTGGAAGTAAAATTTTTATATATCGAAGTATAGAAGTAAATTTTTTTTATAAAATATTAATTTTTATTAATTAAATAAAAAATTTATATTCTTGAAATAAAAAGTAAAAATATATCGGGAGTTGATATCCGATTAAAGTGGACTAAGAAGAAAAAACTAGATAACTGATGTGCACTTAATTTGCCATGTTTTTCTTTGTGGGGTGCAAAGGGGATGCAACACGAGGAGTTCTGATGGGATCCGGATCCGGTGCATTAGTGCTGGTATGGTCGCATCCTTAATTTGTCATGTTTTGCATTAAAATTTATGTCGATTTCTGTGCATATTTTATATTTCGGGGTTAAAATAATACAGGAAATGTGTAGTTTATGGTTATTTGCCAATTATGGAGATCTACACTAGTTCTTGTTTAATTTCGCAGAAATCGGAACGTTTTACGAGCCATTTGGAGAAGAAGAGAAAGCTGTCTAGAGCAGTCGATATCAAGTACACTTGGTCGATATCGAGTGGAATCAAAAGACCAGAAATCGAGCAGAGCAAGGACAAAAACTCGACTCGGCACAATGAGGTCGATATCGACCCATCTAGTCGATATCGAGTGAATACATCACTAGGAACGCCAGGACATCGAGCTGAAGAAAGGAATCAGTCGATATTGACTCAACCAGGTCGATATCGAGTGAAGCACTGAAGCATGCAGTCGATTTCCACCTCTAAAGGCGAGATCGAGTGAGCTGAGAAGAAACAGGTCGATATCGACTACTTTGGTCGATATCGAGTGACCATCAGAAGCCGATTTCGAGCCAATCCGAGTCCGAATTTTGAGTGGGCTTACTTGCAATGGAAGGAACGAGATTTTAGTAATTCCCTAATTTACCTAGGAGGATTTTTAATTGTTTCCATTTAATTTATTTATCAATGTTTTATCTTAGGATATAGATAGATAGATTTAGGTAAAGATATAGTTGTTTTTTCCTTGGATAGCAAGGGTTGAGCACTATAAATAAAGCCCTAGGGGCTGAGATTTTAGACATTCCATTCCATCACACAAGTACTTAGACAATTAGAGAGATAGCGAGAGAGTGGAGGTTGATTGAGGTTAGAGCGAGACGAGACGTTTTGGCTTTGTTCGGTTGTAAGCTTTCGTTTATTTTAATGCCATTAGTCATTTCCTTTATATTTTTGATGTTTGTTACTATGATGAGAAGCGAGTAGTCACCCTACTTCTAGGGTCGGGGTGAGCCCGACGATAGCCATGTGAGTTAATGCATAAAAGGTACGATCTTTATTGCAATTTCATCTTCTATCCCTATTTGCATGATTCTTCTACAAGAGTAGTAGGTAAATCCTTATTTGTATTATTGAAGCGAAAGTGATATTAGCGAAAGTGATATTAATATAAATTTGGATTAATTATGTGAAAAGGGTAGTAACAATTAGAGTTTATGTGAAAACCTCTACATTCTTAGTTGTTAATGACGAATGTTATTTGATGAAAATACATAATCTTTTATACTTTGGCATAATTCTTACATGGTTATTGTTGTGGCGTTGGAACCCCGATCTTGGAAGTTTTTAGTTTATTGATTTATAAATCTGAAATTGTGTTATTTCTGTTCATCATCTTCTTATTCATCCTATATTCTTCGGATGTTCTTTTCCGGCTTTATTTATTATTTTTCTGCAAGTTTCGAATTTTTGCGCACCAGTCAATTTCGATCAACCCTGGTCGATATCGAGTTGCCTAAGGTCGATATCGAGTGCTTGTGCTCGATTTCAACTCTGCTTGTTTTTCTGTGTGCAGGTCTGAAGAAGAAGTCGACTGTATCAGTCGATATCAACCTACCTTAGTCGATATCTAGTGGTCTTCTGAATTCGAAATCTGAGCGATTTTGGAACTGAAAAGACGAGTGCTGACACGCTTCCTCGTGGATATGATCATGATTTCCTACCACTACAGCGGGAAGGATTCTTGTATTTTATTTGTTTGGACAGGGAGTTTGGTTATATTTATATTTATTCGACTAGTTTCCCTCCCTAACAAATTTTGGCGTCGTTGCCGGGGAAGTTATCAATCGCGCCCTTTTTAGTCCCTTTTTACTCTCTTTTTCTTTTTCTTTCTGTTTTACAGGTGCATGCGAAGAACTGATCGCACACCCAGATTTGATCCTCTTCTCGAACCAGAACGCTTCTTTCATCTTCAGCAAAGGCTAAGGAGAAGACTAATATTTACTGACAACGAGAACGAGCGAGGTACAACTTACTCCGGCGCAAAAGCTTGAGAGGCTCCGGAGGTAAGTGGAAGAGCTCACCACCAGGCAGACAGAGTACGCCCAGCGAGAGGCGGAATATGAACGGAATCAGCAAAGGTGGGAGGAAAGGGTAGATTGCGAAGCCCAAGCTAGAAGAGCACTCGAGGAACAACTTTAGCACATCCCTGCAAACGCGAACGAATATCTGCACCCTACTCTGGCAGTGCCAGAATCTCCTATCATTCTCCCTCGCGTTTCTTTTAAAATTCGTCCTTCTTTTATTTCTGAGATTAGGAGGAATCAATTCGAGGTGAAACCCAAAGAATGTCCTTTAGAGCACATAACTATATTTCTAAATTTATGCGAAACTATTGCTGATGATGCAAATCTAGAATATCTTAAACTAAAGGTTTTTCGTTGGTCGCTTGCAGGAAAGACTCTTCATTGGTTCGAGGGTTTGGCTCCACAATCCATCCGCACGTGGACCGAGCTCAAAGATTTGTTTCTAAACATGTTCTTTCCTCCAACCAAAACAGCACAACTCAAGTAACAGCTCACGACTTTTGTTCCCCTGGTGTGATCGAAGTGGGTATGAGATCCATATATTCGTTCAAAATTAATTGATCTATAGATTTGTACGTTTATCTAAATTGTGAAATGAAATTTAAATCAAACCGAATTTTGTTCCCCTTTAAAAAAACTTCTGCCACTACGATGTGTAATTTTTGTTAATTAAAAAACAAAACATTTCCAATAAGAAATAAACAGCCATAAATGATTAATTTTTAACCTTTTTTCGGTTGTCCATACACACCCTATAGCTTCTGACCAAATAAATCATCAAAATATAGATATAATTATATTTTAACTATATATACTCATGTGTAATTTTTGTTAATTAAAAAACAAAACATTTCCAATAAGAATGTGTCGTGAATAACTATTCAACCGTGGTTTTATTTACAAAGAGAAACAAGATCTTATTTGAAAACCAAAGTCTAAGAAGAATAGATGAGCTGATAGTAATGACCAAACAACACATAATAAATTGAAAAAAAATCCCAGAAGGATGATCTGGATGACGATGATGTAAAAAACAGGCAAAACAAACCGCCGAATAATCCACGCCAGAGAAATATTATTCGATGGAGGAAACCCAAAGAGGGGTTCATGAAACTAAATTTTGACGGCAATAAAATCCCTTCGGGCTTTGCATTTGCAGGTTTTGTGATTCGAGACGAAGATGGGAGGATGATCGCTTGTGATGTCAGAAGATGCGGGAAGGTTTCGGCTTTGCAAGCTGAAGTTGTTGGTCTGCGGCTTGGTCTACTGGAAGCCCGAGCAAGGAGTATCAAAAGACATGAAGTGGAAGGTGACTGTCTTGCGGTCATTAACGCTATCAATGGCGTTTGGAAATGCCCGTGGAAGATCGAAATGATAATTTCAGACTCTCTTCTCCTTCTTCGCTCCTTCGAGGAGGTCTCCGTTACCCACATTTTCAGGGAAGGCAACAGGGCAGCAGATCGTGTGGCGCACTTGGGCATGGGCTCCAACGCTTCTTCTAGGAGTATCGATTCAGAACTTCTTGTTCTCTTGAACGGTGGTATAACTGAGGTTGACACAACCCAATTTCTCACCTTGTAATAATAATAATATTAAAAAAAAGACCTTTGTTTTATTTGATAATTTACTGGGGAAAAATATGTGGCAGAGAGTGAGTGGTGCAATGACTAATGAGTTGGGATTCAGAAGCCAGCTAGTCAGTCCTCACGGGGCCTCCTGGTGTTTCATCCCCACTCCATCATACCGGACCTACACGTGCGCTGTTACCGCTGTTAACACCTAACCCACATTAACGTACTCCCATTTTAATACATTTTTTTTTAACATGTATTTAACATTTAAATACTAATTTATATATATATATATATATATATAAATTAATACTGTATTGTATTTTATATACAAACAAGTTATCATTAGATCGGACGTGGAGCAACGGTGGAACGACGGTTGCACTTTTCAAGTATGAAAAAATTGGGGAAAATGAAGCCAACTTGAGAGCAACTTGGGATTAGAAGTTGTTCATGGTGAGCGATTTCCAATTAGACGTGGCTTATGCACATTGCACAGGAAGTCTCATTGGTTCTCCCCTTGCAATATACCACGAAAATTAAATACATCGCTAATCAAAATTTAAGGATACACATTTATATAAACGTGGTATCTAAATCCTGATTTGCCTTCGATTTTTAGTGTATACTTGCACGTTGATTCGGATATAGTACTACGTCAATAAAGATATGTATTTGCTTAATCATAATTTACTGTGTATCTATAATAACCCATCTATTTCACAACTACTTTACGTAATTTCAACAATCTTAGCAAATTAGGGAGTAAATAATCATTTTATCTTGTGAAGATTACTTAAATACTCCGTATGACATAACGCATTGCAGAATACAGATGATGAGAGAGGGAGGGGACCCCTCCCAGGCATTCCCCAAAAATGATAACAGATCACCACGTTTCCCCCTTCCATTGGCTCCCCACGAGGCAAAGCCCACCTCTCCCCTTTTACATTCAGACATATCCACGTACCAAACAATAATCTTGCTCTAATAAATAAATTTGAATAAATACAGAGTCAATTTATCCGTTTTTTTTTAACAAGAAAGAATTTAGTCGTTGGCAAAGTCAACTAGCCAAGAGCATCCTTGCGGATGATACTTCTTAAAAACTGCATTTGGGGGGCAAGTCAAGTCGGAGAAAGCAATCTCAAGGTGAGATAGACGGTCAGCTGCTTGATTACCGTTCATAAATATATGAGAGATCTCATATTCTGAAAACATGTTCAGAGCACTCAGAGAGTCGAATACTAGCATCTCGATCTCGCCAAAGCATGATGTACCTGACTTGAGACTTTTGATAATACTGAGATTATCGCCTTCAATGCAGATACGTGGAGGATTTAGTTCTACTACTTTTAGCACGCCTTTTCATAGACCAAAACATTTTGATCCAATAACGAAGGGTAGTGGAGAGGAGCCAGATTCTGCATACTGAGTGCAACCCAAGCTATCCCTAATGAGAAACCCATACGAGCCAATGTTGCTGGAGGATAAAGCTCCATCGAAGTTAAGTTTGTACCAATTTTGTCTCGGTCTAGTCCATTTAGTTATGCGTTTTCTGATGCTCCCTAGACTTGGCTTTTTTGTTGTGAATACTCTGTTCTGCACATATGTCATCAGTTTTTGCTTTTTCCCAAATAGTTATTTGGTTTGTTATGAATGATGTTATTGTTTTAGGGTTAGGACTTAGGAGTAACATTTTCAAAGAGGGCTTTGTTCCTGAAATACCAAGAGCACCACCAAGCTGTAGCAAGTGATAAAAATTCTGCTTTACTTAATGATGTGTAAAGGGCACATAGTGTCTCATTTGTGTTGAAGGTGGAATCATAGGCTACACGAATTATGTTGTAGATTTTTGGAGAGAGGTGTTGTATTGTTTGTGTTATTATTGGGCAATGAAATAGAAGGTGGTCAGTGTCCTCGAAGTTCATGCCGCATAGAGGACAGTCGGTGGGAATGCCAACACCGCGGGATGCAAGTTTGACAAATGTAGGTAATCCATTTTTTGAGATTCGCCACAGAAAATCTTTGGTTTTTGGGGCCACATCTAGTTTCCATATCCAGTGCAATTGAGCTATGGAGTGATTTTCTGATTTGTTGATGAGATCGATAGCTGAAGCAATTGAGAACCATCCGTTTTTACTAGGATTCCAGTATAGCCTATCTTGATGGATGTGCTTTGGGATTGGTGTTTGGATAATCTTTTCCAGAGTTTCCCTGCTGACGAGGTTGCCTAAGCCGTTATATAATTTATTGATGTCCCAAAGATGGTCGTCGGATATAAACCTGCCAACTATTAGGTTGTTGTCTATTAAGTTTGGATTTGGTACATGAGCTACCAATGGGTCATCCCCAATCCATAGATCATGCTAGAAATTTATTGATTTGCCATTCACGATGCCCCATCTTAGACCACGTTTAAAGAGAGGAATAAGGGAAGCCAATTTTGACGATTGCTAGGATACATTTCCTTTTTTCTCATAGCTGAGAATGTGGTTATCTTTTAAATATTTTTGAGTTACTAACTTAACCCAAAGGTTATTTGGTTCTGCAAGAATTTTCTAGAGAAGTTTAAGTTGAAGGGCTTTGTTCATGTCTTCTGATAGACGCATGCCCAGTCCTCCATTAGATCGTGATTTACACACCTCGGACCAATTGATTAGGGGTTTGTGTTTAGATTCTTTGTTCCAGAGAAAATTTCTGTTGATCTTGTCTAGTTCCTTATGGATATGAGACGGTAGTAAGAAACATTGCGTAATGTGCAATGGTTTTGCAGCTAGATTGGATTTGATTAGAGTACATCTTCCAACCTGTGACAGGTTGTTGGCTGTCCATTTTGTAAGTTGAGTTTTAATCGAGTTTGTTATGTCTTCAAAGGTGGAGTTGGAAACTTTAGTGGTAATGACAGGACATCCTAAATATTTCCCTAAGTTGGTTGTGTATGATATTTGTAGTTCATTTTTTAATGGTGTTTATTGCAGTATTAGAAGTGTTTTGTGTGGTATAAAATGTTGATTTGTGAAAATTGATACACTGACCCGAGTATTGGCAAAAATTATGAGTGATTGCGTTGATTTGATCACATGCTTTTTTAGAGGCAGAGTCGAAAATGATAATATTGTTTGCAAAAGCCAGAAAATGAATCTTGTAGCAAGCCCGTTTGATCGAGATGCCAAGGTGACTACCCGGTAGTGTCGACTCAGATTGGAGTCCTCTTGCAAGGACTTCAGAGACGAGTAAGAAGAGGTATGGAGATAGTGGGTCGCCTTGTCTCAGCCCATTTGTTAGGGTGAAAAAGTCAGTGGGTTCGTTGTTGACTAGAACAGAGTAGATTACTGTTGTTATGCATTTCTTAATCCAACCGCTGAAAGTACTGCATAATCCAAAATTTTTCAGGATTTTAAGCAGAAAGTCCCAGCGAACCATATCAAAAGCTTTTTCCATGTCTAGCTTGACAACCATCCAGCCGGAGGACCCCTTTTTGTCTTGAAAAGAGTGGAATATTTCGTTTGCAATTAGGATATTATCGGTTATAAATTTATCAATTACAAAGCCCGCCTTTTTCTTTTTCTTTTAAAGCCCACCTCTCCCTTTTAGAGATACAGACACAGTAGAATAGAAGAAGATTTCAAATAATCGAGGGTGACAACTCACATTATCAACAACCTCAAAGGCGGTGGGAAACCTACGGGTGACTCGGAAATAATTGTCTCCGATAGTCTAGTCTCCCTTGGTTTCTTTCAATCATTTGAGATTCGTCATATCTTTAGGGAGGCAAACCGAGTTGTGGACCGCTTATCGCACCTCAATATTGCTTTCTCAGGCTCTATGACACCTGACGATTCAGTGTTTCGCAATTTCATCCGCTTGGATGCTCTTAACATATAAGGTCCCCTTATTGCCAAATTATTTATGGTTCAAAAAAAAATTCATATAATATCAAGCATCATTAAAATTAAAGCTTTCTTTTTTAAAAAATAAAATAAATTATATCTATATTAAAATAGATAATTGTAAAAGTACACTAGTTAAACTTTATATATAATAGATTTTTAATGTAAAATTATACCTATACTTGTTTTTATAAAAGTTACATTATATAAATATAATAAATATATAGTTTATTATACATTAAATTGTATTTTTAATTTTACATGATAAATTATAGTTCTAATTTTAAAAGAAGTATCCTTCTATAAATTAAAGATTTACTTCTTTTTTCTTTCACCATATCTTCTCTTTCTTTAAACCAAGTTTATAATTATAAATATAATATACTAAAATAGAGAACGAAACTTTTTTCTGGTGCAATTTGTCTATGAGTCATTGAGTCATTTTCTGGGGCAATCTGACTTGAGTTTTTTTGACACATCAAAATATCAAATAATGATGATCCAATATATTTAAGTCATGTTAGATAATGATATTATATATTTTATCCACGTGTTTTCCTATATATTATTCTTATATCTTAAGTGGTTACAAAATTTATCAGGTTATCATGAGTTATTTTATAAATATTGTACCTTAAATTATTTTATCTTTAGTCATTAAGATTGATTATTTTAGTTCATTATATCTAGACCTGTCAAACGGGTCATTCGGGTTCGGATCGGGTCACTTCGGGTTTCGGGTAAAACGGGTCTCGGGTAAAACGGGTTTCGGGTTTTTCGGGTTGACTCGAAGTCGGGTTTGACCGGGTTTCGGGTCATTTCGGGTCGATTTCGGGTTTGTCAATTTTTCTTTTTTAAATCAAAAAAATCATTATTTGATAATTGTGTGATAAATTTTAATTATATATAAAAAAAATTAATTATATATAATTATAAATCAACCGGGTAAATCGGATCACCGGGTCAATCGGGTCAAAATTACTGGGTCAATCGGGTCACCGGGTCGAAACCCAGATTACCCGGAAAATTTCGGGTTTTTCGGGCTCGGGTCGAAAAAAAAAATCGGGCCAAAATTTTCGGGTTCGGGTCGGAAATTTTTCGGGTCGGGTCACCGGGTCGGGTTGTGTTTTGACAGGTCTAATTATATCTAATGGTAATATTTCATTATTAATTAATTATTTATTCAACAATAAAATCTTATCATCAAAATATTTATATTAATTCTCAACTTCTATCTTAAATCGTTATAAAACTTATTACTGTACTTTTTAGCACAATTAATTCAAAGATATTTGATATAATATAATAAAATTTATATAAGTATTATGCTCAACCATATATATTAAGTTGTTACAAAATCTATTATTCTCAACCTCATATATTTATTTTATAAGTATTATTTTACATTAATTCAAAGATAATTGATATAATAAAATAAAATTTATAAAAAACCGCACAAGTGTTAATAAATACAGTATTAGTTTGTTATATTACTATAGGTTCTGTCCCACACACGAAGAATGCGTTAATACAATATTGTAGATAATTTGAATAGATTCAAATAAATAATAAATAATAATCTAAATATATACTCCTAGTCCTATATACGGTATCGGTCTTTCTATCATACGCCTTCATAAGATAAGAACCTTTAGGGCTCTTATTCCAGTTGAACGAGCTGAGTATTGCTTGCTCATATTCAATTAGAATACGAACGAGCTTGAGCCGAGCCGGCCTAAATTTTGACTCGAGCTTAAAAATGTGCTAATACTATGCTCGTTTAGGAAATGAACGAGCTCGAGTTGAGCTTTAAGCAGTTATGATTGCTTAATATACGGTAACTTAAAAGAAATTTTAAAATTTCCATTAAATTCGAGCTATTCGAGTTTAATTCGAACGAGCCGAGCTTTGGACCGATCTTAAAAATGTGCTTATACTCGGCTCGTTTAAAAAATGAACAAGGTCAAGTAGAGTTTTTGTCGGCGAGTACGAGTCGAATCCGAGCTACTCGTGTTCACATAAGACCCATAAGAATCTTAATCAGGAATTCTTTACTAAATAAATAAGCGACCATAGGAAAACAATACAGTATTAAAAAGGCTAAAATAATTTAAATTTAAAAAATATTTTCTTGTTGAGATTGTTATCCTCCAAGGGCATATGATAGAAATTCGATACGGTATAATAATAATAGTAAAAAAAATTGGTTATAAGGAGAAAATTTAGGAGGTGTCAACCGCGGTTGTACCTCCACCCAAGAGCGTTCTTACGGACTAGAGTTTGGAACTCAAGGTAGGAACTCCAAGGGGAAGAGGCGGAAACCAAGGCCAGGTGAGCAAGACAATCGGCTGCCCTTTTAGCCTCCCTAGAGACGTGGGAAACGAAGATGATCTCAAAGGAACTGAGCAGAAGAAGAGCATCCGAAATAAACATCTCGATCTCCCAAGGTGTCTGCCATGCTCCCTTGATCGCATTGACGATTGCGAGACAATCGGCTTCCATAATAACTCTTCGAATCCCCCTCTTCCGAGCTTCCATGAGCCCGAGCTGCTATCCAATCGCTTCGGCTTGTAATGTCGACACCTTCCCGCACCTTTTGGCGTTGTAGGCGACCAATCTTCCTTCGTCATCTCTAATAAGGAATCTTGCAGAAGCGCAACCAAAAGAGATTTTAGCGCCATCAAAATTGAGCTTGTAACTACCTTCATCGGGTTTATGCCATCTAATGACTTTTCTTTGGTTTGAGTGTTCTTGTGATTGCATCTTCTTCATCTGAGTTGTCCTATTTGGATGTTTTTTAGTTTTTTTTAGAGCATGTGCAATGGGGGTTCTTTAACCCAAATTTAAGAAATTTAATACTATTTTATTTGAGATTGTAAAAAATGGGTTAAGAAACGATTTGACATGTTCTCTCGTAAGAAACTCTTAAACACCCTACAAAAGAGAGAAATTGGGGATCACATCAAAAAAAAGTTGAAAGAAGAGTGAAGAGATAAAAGATAAAAAGGGGGTTAAAAAACTCTTGTGGGTTCTAGGGATGTGAGTGAAAATGTATAATGGGTTGGTTAAAGAATAGTAAAGAGAGAAAGATAAAAAGTGGAGTTAAGAAATCTAAATGGATTAGAGGGATGCGGATGCTCTTAGGTTGTGACTGATTGTTTCTAATAATAATAATAATAATAATAATAATAATAATAATAAAAGAAAATAAAAGTGGAGCCCAGGAGTTGTGTGGGGGCCATGGAGAGCTCATGCCCACAGATACCGTCAACCTCACTCTCGGCTGAGGCATTGCACACTGACAGCCTGGATACAGCTGTACTCCAAACCTCACTTCAAATGCTTCCTTTCCCCACGCCTCTTCAATTCCTCTTCCTCCTCCCTTTGATTTTTTTCGGAGAAGAGAGTTTTCGGTTATCATCCGAAGACTTTGTTTGATTCATCTTTCGTTTCAAGTTAATTTGTTTGCTTGGATGATAACAAACCGTTGATAATGGCGGATTTCATGATTCCACCTGCTATCTTGTAGTCTGTTAATGGCGGCAAACCTTCGAATCCAATTCCAGCTTCATTGACCGCCTTATATCGTCTCTCTCTCTTTCTATATTACAGAGGATGGATCCTTGTCCCTTCGTCCGCCTTACTGTCGGAAACTTAGCCTTGAAGGTCCCGGTGGCGGCGAAGCCGGCGCGGACCGTCGTCCACCCGACATCGTCTCCGTGTTTCTGCAAAATCAAGCTCAAGAGCTTTCCTCTCCAGACCGCAGTTATCCCCTACATTCCGCCGGAGAATAACTTTCCCGACGGCCAATCCCAGCCTCCGGCGGCCACCTTTCACCTCAGCAAGCAAGACCTCGACCGCCTGGCCGGGAAATCCATCTTCGCAGGAAAGCTCTGTTTGAAAATCGCCATCTACACCGGAAGAGCGGGCGCCACCTGCGGTTTGAACTCCGGCCGCCTCCTCGGGAAGATATCGGTGCCGCTGGATTTCTCCGTCGTGGAATCGCGAGCCGCGGTGTTCCACAGCGGATGGATTAGCGTCGGAAAGGAGTCGAAAACGCCGCCGGCGCAGTTTCACCTGCTCGTCAAGGCGGAGCCGGATCCGCGATTCGTATTCCAGTTCGACGGCGAGCCGGAGTGCAGTCCGCAGGTTTTCCTCAACCAAGGCAGCATCCGCCAGCCTGTTTTCACTTGCAATTTCAGCTTCCGCCACACCGGCGACAGAAACCAGCTCTCCAGGTCCCCCTCTCTCTTTCTCTCTCCTTTTCGGTGTGATTTCCTTTTTCGCCAACTCGTAGATTCCTTTTTGTGTCCTTTGCATTGCACTTTCCAATTTTAAACTCAAAGCGATTAACAGTTCATTCATGGCAAGATTTAGTTGCCTAAACGTCTGAAACACTAAAGCGAGGTTGAAACTGAACTGTGCATTCTTTCTTATCTGAATCACACTATTCGTTTGCTCTGTGGATTCTATCACTAGCTAACTTGTTCTTCAATCTGATTCGTTAGACAAGCAAATCTAGAGTACTTAGCCTTTTGTCTCCATTTTTTATACTTCCAGTTTGCTTTAGTCGTGTGGAGCACAAATCGAAACCCTAGGTTTTGCTTTGTGATCGAATTGCAGAAATTCAATTCTGAAACTAATGTTCTGGAAAACATGTTGTGATTGAAATCAACAGATCACTGCCTTCGGAGCACGGCAGTGGGAGAGGATGGTTGAGCTCATTCGGAAGCGAGAAAGAAAGAGGAAAGGAAAGAAAGGGCTGGTCAGTCACAGTCCACGACCTCTCCGGCTCACCAGTCGCCGCCGCGTCGATGGTGACCCCCTTCGTCGCGTCGCCCGGTTCCGACCGAGTGAGCCGGTCCAACCCCGGCTGCTGGCTCATCCTCCGGCCGGGGGAAGGCACCTGGAAGCCGTGGGGGCGGCTCGAGGCCTGGCGCGAGCGCGGATCCTCCGACGGGCTCGGCTACCGCTTCGAGCTCATCCCAGACATGGGAGCCGCCGGCGTAGTAATAGCCGAGGCGACGCTCAGCACAGCGAAGGGCGGGAAATTCTCAATCGATTTATCATCGAACGCAGGCGGGAAGTCGCCGACGGGCAGCCCGAGGGGCAGCGGAGACTACGGGTGGAGCCTGCACCCGAATAGCGCGTGGCGGGGGTTCGTGATGTCGGCGCGCGTGGAGGGGGAGGGGAGGTGCAGCAAGCCGGAGGTGGAAGTGAGTGTGCAGCACGTGAGCTGCACGGAGGATGCGGCCGCATACGTGGCGCTAGCGGCAGCCGTAGATCTGAGCATGGACGCCTGCAAGATGTTCTCTCAAAAGCTGAGGAAGGAGCTCTGTAATCATAGCCAAGAACGAGCTTCTTGACCCCTACAAAGGCTTAGCTAGCTAGCTACTCTATTTTCTTCCATTTTTCGGGGGCTTTTTTTTTCTGAAATTTAATCCGTAGTTTTAAAGTTGGATGGGTAAAAAAAAATGAGGAGGAAATTTGGGTTGGTACTATGTACTCGAATCTCTTGCCTGTGGTTTTTTTTCAACAGTGGGTAGGATTAGGGAGTACTTTCTAACAGATACTGTGAATAGTAGTGAGTGAGTGAGTGAGTGAGTGACCACTGACTATCCGGGTAGATGAATTGAAGTTTGGACGTTCTTTTGTTGTTGTTTTTTGTTTGTTTGATGTGTTTTTAACTTTTAACTGTTGTGCTTCAGTGTAGTTTTTATTTTTGCTGAGTTGTATCAGTTTAGTGGATGAATGACATTGCACATGGTTCATCTCCCTTTTTATTATTTTTTTATTTTTTTATAATCATATGCTCTAGTTACTTTGCAAACTTAATTGTTACAAAAAAAATCCTATGCTGGATGCATTTTTGGACAACATGAAGTATGTAAATCAAGTGTTTCGTACTAGATTATGATTCGGTGCTCCAATATGTAGTGTATTATTTAAATTTAGTTATCTTTAGTTAGTTTTATATTCATATGCCACCACTGCAATATTCAATAAGTGATCTACACTAAATTTATAGAGTAAAGTCATTGCTTATCTATGCGAGTTTTACCTTTTCATTTTTTTTTAATAAAAAATCATCTTCTAGTTTTCTTGGTTTTTTTTTTTAATACTGGAGCTTCGAAATACCAAATATCACCGACGTTTAATAAATGAAGAGGTTGTAAGAAGTAATTGATGAAACCCGTTTTTTCAGAATCCCGTGTCGGCGGGTTCCGGGATCAAGTTGAACGCGGGCGAGCTCAGATGATCGGGCTTACCTGAGACGCACGACGAGATTACCGTCGGCGTATCCAAACCTGTGCCGATCCGAGCTCAAGCCACTCGCGGACAACTGTCCTCCCTGCAGGGCTCCATCAAGTGTCGGTTTAGCCGAGACTAATCCCGCTTGAGAAGGGGGGCTCATGGCCAGGGAATCCGGCCTAAGCCTTATGCGATTCAAGTTTCCGACCCTTGCCAATGATGCCACGCCTTCTTATTTATAGTACAAGCACTCCTTCATGCAAGCTCACTCGTCGCCAAGTGTCACATGCCTCGTGACATGTGGGAGGGAGGCATGGATGCCAAGTGTCACATGCCTCGTAACATATGGGAGGGAGGCATGGAAACCAAGTGTCCCGACATGCATGTGAGAGTCGTGGACGGTTTATCGTCCGCGTACGTCCTGAGTTTCTATACTGACTTGCTTTCGCCCATTTTCATGTTTATAAGGTTCTATTTATATAGCGGGGGACCTTATTTATTTATGATATTTGTTAATATCATTAGTTATATTTCGGGCATCATCACAGCTCCTCGAATTTCAGTTAAGTCGTGACTAAACTGGGGTTCGATAATGATGCATCATATGCACATGTTTCTTATTCTTATTCCTTGTATTAGAGGGGCTTAGTTTTATCTCTGTGAGCTAATAAAGCTAGCAGCGGAGGCCCTCTGTCACTTGAGAGTGACTTAGTTTATACTCGAGAGGGACTTAGTTTATACTCCTTTAAGAGTTATCTCCGCGAGCTAAGAAAGCTACCAGCGGGGGGCCCTCCGTCACTCGAGAGGGACTTAGTTTATACTCCTTTAAGAGTTATCTCGGCGAGCTAATCAAGCTACCAGCGGAGGCCCTCCGTCATCCGAGAGGGACTTAGTTTATACTCATTTAAGAGTTATCTCCGCGAGCTAATCAAGCTACAAGCGGAGGCCCTCCGTCACTCGAGAGGGACTTAGTTTATATTTCCGATCTGGGAGACAAGTTCTATGGCCAGATGCCCGACGCTGATGATGCTCAAGCGTCCTGGGACTTAGTATTCGATCCGGGAGGCAAGCTCTACGATCAGATGCCCGACGCGGAGCAAGCTACCAGCGTCTTGGGACTTAGAGTATAGTCCGGGAGCTCAATGCGTCCACCGGATGTCCGACGCGGAGCGAGCTCCAGCGTCACAGGACTCCAAGTATAGTCCGGGAGCTCAATGCGTCCACCGGATGTCCGACGCGGAGCAAGCTCCAGCGTCATAGGACTCCAAGTATAGTCCGGGAGCTCAATGCGTCCACCGGATGTCCGACGCGGAGCAAGCTCCAGCGTCAAAGGACTCCAAGTATAGTCCGGGAGCTCAATGCGTCCACCGGATGTCCGACGCGGAGCAAGCTCCAGCGTCATAAGACTCCAAGTATAGTCCGGGAGCTCAATGCGTCCACCGGATGTCCGACGCGGAGCAAGCTCCAGCGTCATAGGACTTTAAGTATAGTCCGGGAGCTCAATGCGTCCACCGGATGTCCGACGCGGAGCAAGCTCCAGCGTCATAGGACTCCAAGTATAGTCCGAGAGCTTAATGCGTCCACCGGATGTCCGACGCGGAGCAAGCTTCAGGGTCATAGGACTCCAAGTATAGTCCGGGAGCTCAATGCGTCCACCGGATGTCCGACGCGGAGCAAGCTCCAGCGTCATAGGACTCCAAGTATAGTCCGGGAGCTCAATGCGTCCACCGGATGTCCGACGCGGAGCAAGCTCCAGCGTCATAGGACTCCAAGTATAGTCCGGGAGCTCAATGCGTCCACCGGATGTCCGACGCGGAGCAAGCTCCAGCGTCATAAGACTCCATGTATAGTCCGGGAGCTCAATGCGTCCACCGGATGTCCGACGCGGAGCAAGCTCAAGCGTCATAGGACTTTAAGTATAGTCCGGGAGCTCAATGCGTCCACCGGATGTCCGACGCGGAGCAAGCTCCAGCGTCATAGGACTCCAAGTATAGTCCGGGAGCTCAATGCGTCCACCGGATGTCCGACGCGGAGCAAGCTCCAGCGTCATAAGACTCCAAGTATAGTCCGGGAGCTCAATGCGTCCACCGGATGTCCGACGCGGAGCAAGCTCCAGCGTCATAGGACTTTAAGTATAGTCCGGGAGCTCAATGCATCCACCGGATGTCCGACGCGGAGCAAGCTCCAGCGTCATAGGACTCCAAGTATAGTCCGGGAGCTTAATGCGTCCACCGGATGTCCGATGCGGAGCAAGCTCCAGCGTCTTGGGTCTTATAAAATATTCGATCCGGGAGGCTCATGCTACAACCGGATGCCCGACGCGGAGCGAGATCACACATCCTTTGTCTTGGTAGGATATGTGTGGAGGGGCCCAATTGTTTCATGACCGCGGATAGTGCGGGTTGCACGGCTTTTTGCGCAACTGCCCGACATTATTACGTGCAGATCCGTGCAGTCACTCGAGGGCTCTTTCTCTTGTTATGTATGAATGGTTGATGCATATACCCCCTGCATTGGTTAGCTACTCCCTCTCTATGTTAACAAATCGGTGAATCTACCGGGCTCTCAAGGCTAAACGTCTTTTTAACGCAAGGCGGTATATTAATCTTTTCCTTATGATAGTCATGTGATATATGTGTCTTTGGAGTAAATATTCATGGAGGATAAATAAATCTTCCTTTACACCCTATGACCTTGAACTCATAATAGCACACATGCATCCAACCATTTTAATAGTAATGGTGCACATCATTAAAATAA
Source organism: Persicaria maculosa (assembly GCA_963922045.1). Classification (NCBI taxonomy): domain Eukaryota; kingdom Viridiplantae; phylum Streptophyta; class Magnoliopsida; order Caryophyllales; family Polygonaceae; genus Persicaria; species Persicaria maculosa. Next base: position 61,720,182 of record OY998262.1, read on the forward strand.
ATATTTTAATAATAACCCACAAACCACAAGCAATTAATAATGCATGCATCCTTCAACCTAACTAACATATACTAGGTTGATTATTCGATCAAGATGGTGGACGAATTCAATCCGATCGAAATAAAAGTAGGCGAACTATTTGAACACAAATTACCTCTTAGCGTGAGGAGTTCCCACGGACGGCGCCAGTGATGAAACCCGTTTTTTCAGAATCCCGTGTCAGCGGGTTCCGGGATCAAGTTGAACGCGGGCGAGCTCAGACGATCGGGCTTACCTGAGACGCACGACGAGATTACCGTCGGCGTACCCAAACCTGTGCCGATCCGAGCTCAAGCCACTCGCGGACAACTGTCCTCCCTGCAGGGCTCCATCAAGTGTCGGTTTAGCCGAGACTAATCCCGCTTGAGAAGGGGGGCTCATGGCCAGGGAATCCGGCCTAAGCCTTATGCGATTCCAGTTTCCGACCCTTGCCAATGATGCCACACCTTGTTATTTATAGTACAAGCACTCCTTCATGCAAGCTCACTCGTCGCCAAGTGTCACATGCCTCGTGACATGTGGGAGGGAGGCATGGATGCCAAGTGTCACATGCCTCGTAACATGTGGGAGGGAGGCATGGAAACCAAGTGTCCCGGCATGCATGTGAGAGCCGTGGACGGTTTATCGTCCGCGTACGTCCTGAGTTTCTATACTGACTTGCTTTCGCCCATTTTTCATGTTTATAAGGTTCTATTTATATAGCGGGGGACCTTATTTATTTATGATATTTGTTAATATCATTAGTTATATTTGGGGCATCATCAGTAATGATTGATAAAATGAAAAGTAGTAAAAAAAAGCAGATGAACAAACCATAAAAAAGGAAATCAAGTACAAAAGAAAAGGATCCGAACAAATATGCAAATAGCCACAATCAATCGAGCGAAGAAGAAGGTGAGGAAGACCCAAGGATGAAATGCGAATAGTGAGAACAGAGGGAGAGAATAAGCCACCATGGCGTCTTGCTGCTAGAAAGACGAAGCAGAAACACACCATCGGAAAAATGACGTCTCTTAAGAATGAAGTGAAGAGGAGGGAGCCTTTACTAAAGTATTCTCTAGTATCCTAGCACATAAGTCAAGCGGAGTTCCACCATGAAATCAATTGACAATAGAAAGAGTAGTCCACTAAGTTATATACTGAGGCGTTATCTTCCATATTTACAATGTGGGATTTATTTAGTCTCTTCACATTCTCAATAACCTTCTTCCACAACCCAAACGCCGCCAAGTAACATCTCCTTTCTTGGTGTTGTTTTGTTTGTTAATTATTTATTTTCTTAGGTTTTTTCTTTTTATATTTATAATGGTTAGTTCGTTGCTTAACCGCTGTATCAAATTTCTCTCCATTTTTAAAAAATAATAATAATAGTCCAAAATCTCAAGCTTAATTGTTACTTTGAATTAGATTTTGCAAGCTACCTTTTATGACTCATTGGCTAATGAGTGGGTTAGGTATAAATTACAAACCCTTTATTTTTAAACTTAGTTTTAAACATGATGGACTTCTTCTTCTTCTTCTTCTTCTTGTTTTATTAAAAAAAAATCCATCTCTAATGGAACATGTATTTTGGAGATCAAATCGAACATCATGTGGACTTAGTTTCAAATTAGCCTCCTTTTGTTTAAAATGCATACATTATATTCTAGAAGCCCAGTCTTTTTTACTTTGAGAATAAATTGGTACTCCGTATAATTTAGCGAGTAGGATAATTACATAATTACATTTAAGGGACACCATCCTAATTCCTAAGTACTAAAGAGCATCTCTAACATATTTCTTAAAACAATCTCCAAAATAGAGAATTACTGGGAAAACCGTTGGACCAAATATGTGGACGTAGTATAAGTTTCATTCTCAATTTTGGAGAATATCATGGAAAAACCGTTGGACCAAATATCATTTCAATATTCTCCAAAAAATCAAAATGGGAATATGTTGGGTTTGCTTAATGTATCCTATAATTAAGTTAGGACACCATCCTAACTACTTTTAAGGAGTTTATATGCTACAACATACCTTTCTTTCTATTCATATACATTTTAACAATTAATTGATGTATGCATATATAAAAAAAGAATCATAATGTAACTAATTGTCTAATTGGATGATAAAAAACTTCTTGTGCCATTCAATGTTAAAATTAAAACATAAATTATTTATTTATCTTTTAAAACTATTTTCAGTCAGATTCAACAAGTTAAATTCATTTTTTTAAGTCAGATTTCTTCTTCTTAATTGTTACGTAGTATTATCATTTTAGATTTTCAGATATTTAGATTATAAAATATAAATCCAAAGTACATATTATAAATATAGAAAATTTTACTCTAATTTTAAAAATAATATGATTATACATAGTATATAAATGGTTGGTTTTTAATATAGTTATAATACCCCCCCCCCCCCCCACCAAAAAAAAACATACATGAAAAGAAAAGAAAAAATGCTCCATCCGTTTTAAAAAACATATCGATTTAATATTCATGCACATTTTTTAAAGAGATAAAAACTATATAAAACATATATATTGTTTATAATGATTTCATAGTTATTTTTAAAAAGTTGATATTTTATAATATAACTTTTATCATTCTAAAAAAAATATAAATGAATATTAATTACATGTATTTTAATTTAAAATGGAGGTAATATTATCTAATATAATGAAGAAAATTATAAAAGAAAAATAAAAAAAATACATTTATCTAGCTGTTGAAGCTTTTTAAAAGAAAATGGAGTTAAATAATTAACGAATTCAAAATTTTCAAATAATAGAACTATAGAACTATAGAAGTGTATTCCTTAATAGGTGAACAACTATTGGGCTACATACAGCCTCAAAAAGATAGTTCTAAGAATATAAGATGTGATTAATTAATTAGACCAAATGGATGGATCAAATATGTAATCTGTAATTTTGTATAGCAACAAGATACAGCTGTATGTATCTTTGGATTCTATAGAAAAGAAGAGGTCATCACATGTTGCTGACATTAATTGAGTAGGAGATTTGGTCATTAATTCTCAGCATTTGTGGTATATGATCCATAATATATTATATTTATTATATCATATAGTATGGTATATGATGTGGCGCAGCCATAAATCTGTTTATAATGTATGCAAATGGGATGATAATATATACACACTGCAGTATGAGAATTGAGAAGCAATAAAAAAAAACTATTGTCCTGATTTCAGTAATTAATGCAAAAGGGTTACCGACAAACTGTTGATTCTCAGTCAATAACTTCGATCATGTTATTTTCATTTTTATTGATCAAACGACTCTCACGTGATAGTACGTACTGGCTTTCTTTTTTACATAGATTAATCAATTAATTAGTTAATTTAGATTTTTAAAACTCTTAACATGAGGTTATTTAACAACTCTATATGAAATCTCATTCCGGCCAATGTAATGAAATTGGGGATAATCTAATTACAAGTGTAGCATTCCTTTGTACCGTTTAATTAAAGTTAATTAAAGAGTATTTTTTGTTTTGATTTGTTATGATTATATATTACTCCGTATTTTAGTTGTCATAAATCGGTTTGAACACGAAATGTACATAAAACTTTTAAAAGAATATTTTGTTAGAGAGTCGAAGAAACAAAAAAGCATCGGAATCCTATATTTCTACTAAACTTGCTCATCATGTATGAAGAAGCTGAGGATGAAGACAGAGGCCGATGTTAGGGGAGCACACCCAACAATTGCTGGGTGAAAATTTTAGAAGTAGTTTAATAAAAATAAAATTGATGGGTGATCTTATTTTGATGGATTAATTTTTGGTCCATAATCAAGCCCATATAACCAGCAATGGAAACTCTTTTTTTCCTTAATTAGTTTAATTGTTTAATTACTGCAACATTTCACCACTTTCACTATGATCAAAATAAGAAATTTCTCCGATTGCTATTCAAGACTCTAAAACCCCTCACCATAATTATTTAATATACTGTCTTCAAGAATTAGGTAGGTCTATAAATTCTCTTTTTATTATTGTTTCAAAACTATTTATTTAAGGCCTAAATTAATTTCATAATTAGAGTTTGAATTGTTTGATAATTTGATTATAGAAACTAGGAGTAATATATTTTAATTAATATACTGTTGTTTATACTTTATATAATCTATTATTTAAGTTTATTTTGTACTACAAAATTACTAGGATGGATTTGTGTAAAATTTTGTTTTTATATAATAATTTTCTGATGGAATACTATAAAAATCATAGTTTGACTCGACAAAGTTTATTAGTTTTTTAATCACGAATATTTTTTCGCTCACCTAACTTTGAATCACTAGATCCGCCACTGGATGAAGATTGTCTAATAGGCAAGTCCGTTTTCTTTTTGAAATATATCAAAAGGCTATATCCCTAAATGGAGGTTTAGAAATGGACATCCAACCAAACAAAGTATATATGGAGACCCCGAAGGATGGTAGCCTACTTGTCCCTCCTACCATAAACAACTAACAACAATGTGGGGAGCGACACGCTCAGTGAGTCCTTTTCATGAAATTTCTTTGGAGGAGCGATACATTATATATGTTCCTTCGGTGAATCTTTTTCATGAAATTTCTTTGGAGGATTGAGATGTGTGTAACTCTTAAGTTTAGCACATAATTAAACAAATAAAATTTCAGTTCAAAATCAATTGACAATGAATAAAATAACACATCTATTTCTGTCCACTTAAAACACTCTCAACTTTTAATGTAAGATTTTATATGGTATGCTAATTACTTCCAACAAAAATAACTATTTTCATGCCCTCCAAAATCTTGCTTCCAATCCAGCTGGATGCCTACAATCATATCCTTTGCAAATTACACTCCCAGTTATTGTTCCTTATGCTTGGACATATACCTTTGACAATAATTTCATACAAAATGATTAATCATCCATTGGTGTTGAATTAAGTTGGATTGTTGCTTTTGCTAGCTTGCACATATACCTTTGGCATAATTCCATACAACACATATCATCATATATAATTGATGTTGAAGCTGGAAAATCCCACATCGATTATAAAAACAAAACAGATATAATATTTGAAACAAAACAGATATAATATTTGTGGCCTTGTGGTAGAATAAGACCACAATATTGAATTGAATTGATAACTAGTTTATTAATTTACAAACGAGAATTACAAACTTAATGTGTTATATATTGAGACACAATCACAAAATCTCTCTCTTAAAGCTCCATGTAACACAATGTGTAATACTTATAATTATTTAGATTATATATAAATTAGTCTATTATTAAATAAAATTTCAAAAATTATATTTATGGTTTATATAACTAGATGTTTTTAAAAAATGATGAAAAATCAAGCTTTAAATTTTTATATAAACGAAAAATTGATTATTTTGCAATATGATTTTATAAAAGTTTTAAAACATGATTTTTCATCATTTTTATATACACATATACTAAGTTATTTATACATGAATCCTGGTGTAATTTTTAGAATTTTTTAAAATATAAATTTATATCCTAAAAATAATCAAGTTTTACCCATCGTTAGTGCAAAAGATCTACGCTAATATTAAAGGTAGGTCCAGTATGATGAACTACTTTGGAGTGAGTAGAAAGCAAGATGAAGTGATAGATCGATCATCGATGGCATAATTAATGCAAATTAAAAACGGATACATCCTTGTTTTAGGGTCTGAGATCGATCTATCTAGCTAGGCTTAAAGAGTGAAAACTACCCTTTGTTTGGCTTCAAAACAAAGTAACCCTTTATATAATTCTAATGTACCTGGGATCATAAAGGTAATGGTGGATTCAGAAATAATTTAAAAGGGGTTAAAACTTGTTTTTTTTTAATGGTTTTTCTTCGCAATTATATATGAAAAATAACTTTTTGTTTTTGTTAAAATATATTTGAAAATTTTTAAATATAAGATTTAAATAGTCATTTTTGTATGTATATATGAAAAAATATTTTTGTTTAATATATCGGAGAAAACCTTAAATTTGTGATTTAATTAGTCATTTTTAGTAGATGAAAACTAAGAGAAATAAAAAATATATAAAACAACGAGGCTAATTAAAGAGTTTTAAATTGATAACCTCAAAGTAATAAATACTCCTCTTTACTAAATAAAATAATCTATCTTTGTAATCTTTTATTATTTAAAACTATTTTATCTCTAAAATTAGTAAAAATTGTCAAAAAAAAATACCTATAAATTTTTTTTATTAATGCAAGTTAGTTAATAAGGAAACGCTCTCTTTGCCTCTCCTTTCCTCTCTTCCTCGTGGGTAACGCCGGTGGGTTTTGGTGGGTTCTAGAGCCTGTGTTGCCGGTAGCAGCCTCCGATGGGGGCTTGCTACAGCTCCTGGCCTTTGCTCAACTTTAAACCTTAACATATACACCTACCCAAAACAAATCTCTCACAAAAATCCCCATGAAAATTATCAAGGCAATCCTAAATTTGACTCGGTTGAAAGAGGAAACTCTCTCTTCCTTGAAACTCCTCTTCTGCTGATTTTGCCCAGTCTGATTCCGAGTGTTCCTTGGAATGGCGGGGTTCGATCTAGCAGATTCAACAGATCCTTGCTTGCTGCTAGATCTGACCTTGAATCCGTCCTCACCAATCTTCAACCCTCACCTAAAAAACCTTACCTTAACCCTAAATCCCCTAAAACTAAATCTCCTCTCAAACTTTCTCAAACGGTGGCTTGTTGCCTCCAAATCGCCAACCACCAAACTAGACTCGTCATATGCATCCGGTCTCGAGGGTCCAACAGGCTGCTATTGTCCTCGTTGTGCCTTTTAGGCACCGATTTGGACAGATCTCCTAACATCTCAACCAACAGCAGCAACTCTACTGGACGATTCCCACTCTTTGTGGTGATGGATGGTCGATTCCTCAGCAGCAGCGCAAGATCTCAATCTGGTGCAGACACTACAAGTATCCGAGGTTTCCCACAAGAGAAGTTTTTTTTATAAACCCTCTCTTCCCCTTTCCATTGATTTCAATCAGTTTCCCAATTTAGACCTTAGGAAAGCCCTTATGATTCTGACTAACAGGAACTTGAGCCTTCCTAGTTGCTTGAAGGTGAATTTGAGATACCGGGCTTTTGTTTTTTGCTCTAGGTTTAATTCCCTCTTTAGGTGGAATAACTTGGTTGGTTCTCAAATTGTAGATTCAGACCTTAGTTTCACCCTCCTGGTTTCAGCCTTAGTTGTATGCCAAACCCATATTTTACTAGCCTTTTCTTGCAATATTAGCAATAATAATATGTATTTTAGTAACATGCATCACAATTTGTTTTGGAATATTTTGAGATCTAACATTCTTAGCCCTTATTGTTATAATGTTTGTTTTTGCTATGATCTCTATATGTTTTATCGTTGCTCTATTAAAATATCTCAAAACATCCAAATTTCTAAGATAACTGAAATAAATGTGGATGAAAAGGGCAGCAAACTCTCGGGTTCCCTTGAGGGTACCAAACAACCTTGGACTTCAGGTATAATCTCCCCTTATCTCAACCAAGCAACCCTTCAGCAAAGCTCCATGGATCCCTTCTTGGGTCAAGTGGGGGCAAGCTACAACAACTCTACATACCAACAAGTTCAATACAAACCTCCTACAAACTTTGCTTTTAACAAGAACTCCTTACACTTACTAGCAATAACAAGCTGCTGTAATCCTTTGGATTATAAATCTGCCTATGTTTCTATTAATTGCTTTAGCATGTCTACTATCTATTTTGGCAGCAAGGATTGTCTTCTGATTGCTTTCCTAGCGATGGAAAAGACACACACACACACATTTGCAGGGAACTAGAGCTATATGAGATGCATATGTTAGGCGACTGTGTCTGCGCAGGTATGATTTTCTCTCTTCAACTCCCAACAAACTTCAAGCATTGTCACACTGGTCTTGTTAGGGACGTAGTGGCGGCATGCTGCCCAAACCTTACTCCCAAACCTTCACAAACAAAATCTCCGACAAACTTCCTTGCAACAAGGGCAAGATATAGACTTAAAGTTCAATGCAGATTCCAAACCCAGTGGTGGACTCAAGCTGTACACAGAACTTGGCATCAGCATCTACACACCAGCAGGCCTCTCGAGAGAGAAGTATGGCTCTATCTTAATCCTTCTAACTGCTTAAATCAAAACAACAACTATCAATGTATAGGAGATACAGGAGACAGTGTCGAATCTTGCACCAGTTTACATTGTAACATGCTAAAAGCTCTTCTTAAATGGAACTCTTATGATTAAAGTTGCATATTGGAATGTTAGAGGTTCTAAGAGGCCTCTCTTTTGGCAAGAAATAAACCATTTAAGGGCTACAAACCACCTTGATGCTCTTATGCTCACTGAAACTAAATCTGTTGAAGCTCCGACTGATCAAATGATCAAAGCCTCGGGATTTCATAAAGCTATGAGTATCAGTGCTAAGGGTCACAAGGGTGGAATACACTTCCTTTACAAAACAAAATTTGAGGATACAAGTATAATCCTAGAACAATCCAATAGATTTCTTATGTTCAAGACAAAGGTAGACAACCATGAGTTGGCCTTACTATTCGTCTATGCACCATCTGTTGAAGCGGAAAAAAATCAATTTTGGGAAGAAGTATTCTCGATAACTCACAAACACTCTCTTCCAATTCTTATCATGGGAGATTTAAATGATATAGAAAATGATACAGAAAAAATAGGGGGCGCTACCCCAGCTATATCTAGATTTAGACGATTACAAGCTGTCAAGTATGAACTGGATCTCCAAACTGTTCCGTACACGGGTTCTCCATTCACTTGGAGAAAAAACAAATCAAATTTTAACAATACTTATGAACGTTTGGATAGAATTCTAGCAAGTCAACAAATTTTTAACTGGTTTCCAAAGATTCATACAAAACACCACTCCTTCTCGAACTCTGATCACTGCCCGATATCTCTAGAAATAGGATCTAGAAACCTCACTAAAGGAGCGCCTTTCAGGTTTGAAATGGCCTGGACGACAAACCCTATATATGAAACTATGGTCCGACAAGTCTGGCGCAATAACTTTAATGGATCTCATGGCTTTAAACTAATTCAGAAACAGAAATTGCTCAAACAGAATACCAAAAACTGGTGCAAATCCCAAACCAGTAATACCGCCAGGCAGCTGGCTCAAGTTGAGAGTCAAATCTTTAACTTGCAAAATAGATTACCATAGGGCAACATCGGTAAAAAAGAGGAAGAAAAGCTGGCAAGACTAGAACTCAAGAGATACAGACTCTTAGAATGCAATCACAAATTTTGGAAACAAAGGGCTAAAACAAATCATTTACAATTTGCAGATAAGAATACAAAATACTTTCAAATAACAGCGAGAATCAGAAACTCAAAAAGAACAATTAAATCCTTCACATCCAAACAAGGCAATATTCTGTTTGACAATGATACCATCTCCGACCAAATCACAAACGAGCTATCAGAAAGGTTTATAGGTACACTTCAAAACCAAGTTAACTCGGGGGATGTTTTGAACATTCAACCTCAAATAACCTCAGAAGAAAACATAAATCTTATCTCTCAACCGACTACAGCTGAAATCAAAAATACCATATTCGAAATGGCAGAAGACAAATCTCCCGGCCCAGATGGATTTCCCCCAGAATTTTATAAAAAATACTGGCATATAGTAGGCCCCTCTTGCTGCAAAGCAATCAAAGCTTTTTTCCACTCAGGGCAACTGTTGTCAGAAATAAACAAAACCTTTATTGCTCTAATCCCCAAGACTGATAACCCTACCACAATCAACCACTACAGGCCGATCAGCTTATGTAACACCACTTACAAAGTAATTACAAAAATGCTGGTCAACAGATTGAAACCTATTCTCCCCAAACTTATCAATCCATTTCAAGGAGCCTTCGTAGAAGGGAGATCCATTCAAGACAACACACTAGCTAATAGCACATGAAATTTTTCATAGCTTCCACAAGAAAAAAGGTAGAACCGGCTGGATGGCATTAAAACTAGATATGGAAAAAGCCTATGATAAAATAAACTGGAACTATATCAAAGCTGTTCTTCATAATTTTGGTTTCCATCCGGTATGGATCAAGTGGGTTATGACGTGTCTCACTACATTCTCCTTCTCAATTCTAACCAACAATTGTCCAGGCAAACAGTTCAAGCCCAACAGAGGAATTCGACAAGGAGACCCACTTGCGCCGTACATATTTGTGTTAATTATGGAAGGCCTAGCAAGAGAAATGCACAAGGAAGCCTTGCAAGAGGATGCGCTAATTGGAATCAAGCTCACTGAAAACGGTAACCCTATACCTTTCCTTACCTTTGCAGATGACACAATTATTTTTGCTAAAGCTGCTCATACTCTATAGTAAAAGTTCTATTGCTTTATTGTAACTGATAACTTCAAAACTATCGTAAAAGTTCTACTTAGCGCATCTGCTCTCTGTGCAATCAAGGAAATGAGGATGCCTCTCATCTCTTTACAAAGTGCTCATTTGCAAAGGAACTTATAGCCCAGTATGAACATACTACAGGTAAGCTCTTTCACAACCTGTCCTTACAAGGACCCTTGTGTGATAATATTACCCAAATTAAACAAGGGAACCAATTCTTTGAAGATCTAGTCGTTATTTGGGAAATAATCTGGGAAACTAGAAATAAGTTAATTTTCAAACATACTAGCCCGGACACTTTCCGTAATCTAATTAACCGTATTATTAAAGATATCCAGGACTGGAGAGCTACAAATCCCACGAGTACAAATAAAGATGCCAACACCAGGAAGAAAAGGTCTAGGCCTTGTTGGACTAGACCAGTAGGAGTCATCTACAAAATTAACGTAGATGGCTCTGTCAAACCCACGGGCGCTTGTCAGGTGGGGGGAATCATTCGTGATTCAAGGGGCCATGTAACTGATATTTTCTACCAGGAAATAGATCAAGGTACGGTCATTCAAACGGAAGCAGAAGCAGTACTAGAAGGAATGAGAACAGCTTCAAGACTTGGTTTAAGACAAATTATTGTAGAAGGTGACAACCAAGAGCTGATGAGGATCCTATCGAAAGGAAGAGAAAGCAGATGGGAGATCTTGCGCCAAGTAGAACAGATCAAGATCATGGAAACAAATTTTGAAAAGGTTGAGTACAGACACATCTATAGAGAAGCGAACAAAGTTGCAGATTATATAGCTACTAGGGGTATCATTAGTGATAGATCTACAATCCTTTTTAATGGGGAACTTTGTACCATCATCCGTAAGGATGATCTCGGAGCACGTTTACATTTTCTGTAACAGGTCCGACTGTTTGCCCACTGTAAAAAAAATTAAAAAATAAAAAAATACCTATAAATTTTTTTTTCTTGATTTTTCTTATGAATAAGTCAGCATGAAGCCCTCTAGATCGGCCAATGCATAACAAAAATGTTATATGCACCCACAACCGGTTCTAAATACAGAATGTCCGTTTCATCCTTAACTTTACATATATCCGTAATCATTGCACTTAGAGTAAAAAAAGTAGCAGACGGATCTACGATCCGTTCGACCAATTTGAAAAAAAAAATTGTTTATTTTTCCCCTTCGTCAAAAAAAATTTCATTGAACGGATCCAGGATCAGTTCATTACTTTTTCTCCCTTTGAGGCCATGATTATATCCATTGTGGATGGTCTAAAGAGGGTAACTCACCCAAATTAAAACTAGTGAATTAAACTAGCATTTTACAAGCAAATTAGGTAGCAGTCAAATTGAGTTTCCCTTTCCTTGGTAAGCCAATTGTAGCAACTGAGTTTTCATCTTTCTACTGCTTTATTGTAACTGATAACTTCAGTTTCTGCATCTGTGTATGTGTTAAAGACGTTTCGTCGTCCTCGCTTCCTTTGCTATTTGCAGCATACATAAAAGCTTTGCACACAAACATCACCAAAGCCTTCATGTCACATTTCGATGTAACATTTCTGCAACTCTGCAAAGGAAGTGTTCCCACATGCATCCCATGGACCACTTGATAATTACTAGGCCCATACCGTTAGAGGTGGCAAACGGGTCACGTACACGGGTCGCGGTGTTCAATTCGTGTTCGAGTTGTTATCGGATATGATCCAAGTTTGGATTCGGTTTCCAATTGGGTTATACTCAACGGAAAAACAAGGAACAAAATTAATGGTTTACAAGGATATAGGACAAACCCCTACACATTGGTTTATTTGTGTTAGAAAGTGGATCTAGACTTTTTTTTGTAACCACGAAAACTAAAGACAATGTGACTCGACACATAAAGCTTACCCTCATATGTAGGCCTTTACCTTACCTATATAAATGACTACTTGTTTTTTTCGATGTAGAACTCTCTTGTTAGAGTAAAAATAAGAAGTCGATCGAATCGATGAACAGATAACTATTTGAGAATTTGGTGGGGATTTTGAATGAGTTTTTTTTTACGTAGCAGAGGAAGAAACAAGATGGACAAAGTCAAACGAATGACTCTTTGCCCTACTGGTAAGGAAAAAGTAACCCTTGCAACACATTTGTGTAATTAGTGGATGATCAAGTCTTCATTGGCTTTGGTGAACATGTCTGGTGGCTTATCGCCTGACTTACCGGTTCACGTCTTTTGTGGACTAGGGCTCTAATCCATAGAGATTAGTTGACAAACCTCGAAACCCCCGCGTTAAAAAAAAAAAGAAGGTCAGATTGCATCTTTTAATCCCAACCTGATTTACATGTATTTATACTCGGGACTCCCAAGTCATGGGCCTATCTATCACAACTGGGCCACAAGCCCAATCTATGTGAGTAATATATTGAAGCATATGGTTCGGTTTTCCCGCTAACACCCCCGTCAAGCTGGAACGGGTTCACGGACACCCAGGCCCCAGCTTTGTCCAAAGGTTACCTGACCAAAATCCATGACAATTCATTGATAGAATAATAACTACATACTGAGTGAAAAGATTATTCAGGTATTTAGGAAGGAAGAGCATGCAAAATTCAATCACGCATCAATTAAAAACACAACTCCATTTATGAAATAGGATTTTAGTTGGATATATGCAAAATTGTGCAATCAAAAAACATATCTTAATTAAGGACCAGGTGTTATTCATCTCTGCAATGTTTATGACTTATAAGTATGCATAATTATGATTGATTATTCATCTCATCAGCGTTTATGAGTATACATCACTTAATTAGCTCGTAAAAAATAGCAAAGTTTAATTACTTATCGGTTACTTAAATTGTCTAAAATATGAGCATAACTAAGTTCGGTAAAAATAACCGAGGTTAATTATATAGCTCGGCATTCAGAGCTAAGCTAAGGTTAATTACGTAGCTCGATGAAATAACAACCTAGTTAATTAGTTTTGACAAATCTTGCAAAGGAAAACTTATTTGTGATGTAATTCTCTATTCGAAAAGCTGTCATAATAGACAATTGGATACCATGCTCAAGATCAATCACCTTTGCTGATGTTAAGATGTGAAAGGATAAAGTGTCCCACGTTGAAAGTTTAACCTAACAAGTCTTAGTATATGAGTCGATAAACTATTTTTTCTATTGACAATTGGTTTTATAATGGAACCTCACTCCTAGCGCATATGCACACGAGTACACGACCCCCAGTCATCTAGATGAGTCATTACTAGCTAGCGCATATGCGCCTGTCTCCAAATCAATCCAAGTCGGACTTTGATACGAGACCTCATCTCCACACCATCAAAATCTTCCTCAATATGTTGGAAAAATTGTAAAAGATAATGGGATCATATAATTGATTAATTTCCATCTGTAACAAAAAGAATGTATAGCCCAACTTAAGCCAATTCAGATCTCACATTTTTATTTAAAGAAAATTATATATATTATCCGAAAAAATATATATGAGTTTATTGTCTTATTACATCCCTTGAACCAAATCACACCTTAATGGAAAATTAACAAGGATACATGTATGAGATTGAGAGTGTCTTTTTCTGTCAACCATAAATTCCTTACTACAAACAAGATCCTCTTATTATTATTTTTTTCTCATTTATCCTCAGATTAGGTTTGCTTTATTTGTCGAGATTTGTGTGCTTGTCACTATTAGTATTTGTACTGCACCTCTGTTTTTTTAAATTGTAGGCCGGTTTGAAGATTCGCCGTCTACAGACTTTGTCGGCCTCTCAAGGTACCAGATATATGTAGCTTTCGCTCTCGAATTGTTTCCTAATGAAAAAATAATAATAAATTATACAGCTATATAAATTTGATTCAAATGGTAACGTTTTGATTGTCTAAAGGGCACATTATAAGAAACTCACTCAAAGGCGTATCATTATTATCCCTTTCTGTTTCTTCAAGAAACTCCTCTCAGCTTTTTTTTACTCACTTTGATTTCTTTGTGTTCTCCACAAATCAGGTATCAAAACTTTGTGGATTTCAGACTCTTAATTTGTTGACAGTTCTCCACAGAAATCATGATAATGGAGCTCCTGAACAAATCTCTGAAGCAGCACAAGATCATCTCATCAGCTTGTTTTGCTTTCTCAGCCTCATCTACATTTTGCATCTTCTTGCTGTGTTATTGCAACTATTCTGTCATAATCAGTGCCTTCAACTCATCGAATCTCGTCGATGGCCGAATCATTGATCCGATCGCCTTCCCCTTCAATGGAACAGTTCCCCCTGATGAGTGTGACTCTAGATACATTTATGTTCACAATCTTCCATCCCGGTTCAATGTCGATTTGCTCGAGGACTGTCGGTCACTCAACCGGTGGTCCGACATGTGCAAGTACATCGAAAATGCCGGCCTTGGCCCTCACATGGCAGGCTCCGATGCCTGGTTTTCGACGAATCAGTTCTCCTTGGAAGTCATTTTCCACAATCGGATGAAGCGGTACAGGTGCTTGACGAATGATTCGACAAAGGCATCGGCTATATTTGTCCCGTACTACGCAGGCTTGGACATAGGGAGGTTCCTTTGGGACGACAACACGACAACGAGGGATGCTCTTGCACTTGATCTCCTCGGTTGGCTTCGAGGAAAACCCGAGTGGAAGCACATGTTGGGGAAAGACCACTTCCTAGTAGCAGGGAGAGTCACTTGGGATTTTAGGCGAGTATCGGAGAAGAGCTCGGATTGGGGGAGTAAGCTCTTGTTCTTGCCGGAGCTGAAGAACATGACGAGTCTGGTAATTGAATCGAGTCCTTGGCATAGCAATGAAGTCGCTATCCCGTATCCAACATACTTCCATCCTTCGACACGAAATGATGTGCGAAAGTGGCAACGAAGGATCCGAAGGCAGGCAAGGCCTTACTTGTTCTCCTTCGTCGGAGCCCCAAGGCCTCAACTGAGTGACTCCATTAGGAATCAGATCATCCGCCAATGCTTGGATTCTTCTTCTTCGTCACAAGCGAAATGCAAGCTGTTAAGGTGTGATAAGAGTTCTAAGAGTTGTGATCAGCCATCGAGTGTGATGAGCATGTTCCGGAGGTCGGTTTTCTGCTTGCAGCCTCCGGGTGATTCATACACCCGGAGATCAGCTTTCGATTCGATCCTAGCTGGGTGCATACCGGTGTTTTTCCATCCAGCATCTGCTTACATTCAATACATATGGCACCTACCGAGGAATTATACGAAATACTCGGTTTTCATACACATGGAGGATGTGAAAAGTGGGAATGTTAGCATTGAGAGGAAGCTGAGTGCAATTCCGAAAGAGGAAGTTGAGGCTATGAGAGAAGAGGTTATAAGGCTGATTCCGAGCATAGTTTATGCGAATCCTTTGGTGAATGCATTGGAACCGAGCTTTGAAGATGCATTCGACACAGCAGTGAATGAATTCCTGAATAGGTTAGAGGTGTCAAGGAAGGAAATCAAGGAGGGAAGGGATTCGAACTCCGCTTCCGACAAACAACTTGCTTGGAAACAGAGGCTTTTTGGTGGTGTGGAGAATCATGAGTGGGATTCCTACTTCTCAGAGCCTCTAAAAAGAGGCTCTTAGCAATGTGGTAAGAGATCAACAAGTCCATTTGTAAGACCAAAAAAAAAAATTCTTTACATTAATTGATTTGTATTCTAACTTTGTGCAACAACTTGAAGTAGTTTGTTTTTGTCCTTGCTTTCATTTCCATTGCTTTTTGTACAATGGTTCCTTTTTTTTGTTCTTTTTAACTCCCTTTTTTTTAACAAGCAAGAATTCAAAAACCAAATAACACCGTTGTCATGTCAGCTAAATGTACACGTGTTGGCCGGTGAATATAAACATCAAACACCCTACACTAAACAACACAAAGTCTCTTGAATGATTCAATAAAGCTTCCATGATAATCTCTGATCTCCTAAACTTGTGTTTAATAGTCAATACAACAAACAAAAGAAAGAAAGAAAGAAAGAAAGAAAACAAGTTTCCTGCATTAGCCTGTGATAAGTTTCATCCACATCCCTAACTGCATTCTCAATTCCTCTCTTTTCATGCATCCATCCGATTCGCAACACTCATGGTTCCTTCATCCCGAGCATTCGACATCAATCTGAGCAAGGTTGATGAGAATTCGGAAAGCGAACACACCGAGATCCAGACGAGGACACCAATCCCAGAGCCACACCATCATGGGGATATGTAGAAACCAGGTGTGGTTTGGCATTTTCGCGCTCTTCGCCCTATGGTCCTTGTTGCTATGCCTGAATTACTCGTCTTTGATCCTCAGCGTCCGATCACTCGCCAAATACTACGTCTACTCGGTGAACCAACAAGAGTCGATCCCTTTCCGAGCAACCACCGACGACAACGAAACGAGCCCTCCTAGTGATGATTCGAGTATCGGCTCCTCACCGGATGATCATGGAGATGTTTTAGACAATGATCTTAACACTAATAACCCTTTGAAAGCGGCTCAAAAGGAGGATTTGGATGTTAAGTTGGATGATCATAGAGAACAAGAGGCTGAGATCGCCAAGGATGTCGCACCTCCTCCTCCACCACCGCCACCTCTTCCCCCGCCCCCGCCGCCTTCCAAGAAAAAGCAGAAGAAAAAAGGAAGGCGGCGTGGAAAGGAGAAAACTCCCAAAGAGGATAATGGGTCGAAAATGGAACAAAATCAAACTCAAAATGTAGTACAAACTACTACTAAAACCGATCCACAACCTCCTCCGCCACCACCGCCACCGCCTCCGGTGGCAGCGACGTGCAACGTCGAGGTGAAATCCGACCCCGAATCATGCGCAGGGCGATACATCTACGTCCATATCCTCCCGAGGAGGTTCAACGTCGACCTCTTGAGGGACTGCCGATCACTTGACTTGTGGATGGATATGTGTCAATATGTGAAAAACTCGGGTCTAGGCCCGCCCTTACCGGGCTGGGACCGGGAGGTGTTCTCGGGCCCGGGCTGGTTCGCCACGAACCAGTTCCTACTAGAGGTGATCTTCCACAACCGGATGAAGCTCTATGATTGTCTGACCACCGACTCGTCGATCGCAACCGCGGTGTTCGTACCGTTCTACGCGGGCCTCGACGTGGCCCGGCACCTCTGGAACACCGACTCCCGCGTCCGCGACTCCTCCGCCTTCGAGCTGATTAAGTGGCTGCGGCGCAAGCCAGAGTGGAGGCGGTTCTCGGGCCGGGACCACTTCTTCATCGGAGGGCGGATCACGTGGGATTTCCGGCGGTCGGAGAACCGGAAAGACCCGGACTGGGGCACCAAGTTTCTTTACCTGCCAGAGGCCCGAAACATGACTGCATTGGTGATCGAATCGAGCCCCTGGAACAACAACGATTTCGGGATCCCGTACCCGACGTACTTTCATCCGTCCAATGACGAGCAGGTGTTCTCTTGGCAGGCCCGTATGAGGTACCGGAATCGGAAATACCTCTTCTCCTTCGCCGGGGCCCCGAGGCTCGACCGCCCCGACTCGATCCGCAACCAGCTTATAACTCAGTGCAAGCAGTCAAAAAGGTGCGATTTGTTTTTTCATGTCACTAAAGTTGTTAATCAAATTTAAACCAAAAAAAAAGTTCCTAATCAAATTTAGAAAGAAAAAAAATGCTAATCAAAACTCAAAATATTTGGTGTTTTCTCCTTGTTGATTTTTTTTTTATGGGTTTATCCGTATGTTGGTTGTTTCTGCCTCTCGATTCATCAGGTAACATATTGTGTAGTTTTTCAAATCTTTTCATTTTGAAAAAAAAAAAAATCAAAATATTGACCTAAATAAGTACTTTAAAATTTAAATTGTGTTTTAGCTCGTGAAATTGTATTTGACACAATTTTATATGTTAATAGGATCATTTTGGTTGATTAGGTTCGGGTCGGTTCAATTTTAGTTCGGAATTTTTTTATTCGGGTTGAGTTAGGTCGTTTTAGCCTTTTAGAGCCGTTAGTTTCAATAACGGTTCGAATTCAGATCGGGTATACTGTCTACATTTGATCGAATCATCGAGTCGGGTTTTTTGGTCGAGAAATACACTAAAAAAAAAAATAGAATGAACTGAATTTGAATTGTTATATTTGAACAGGTGCAACATGGTGGAGTGCAACAACTGGAAGAACAAGTGCCACAAGCCGGCGGAGCTAATGAAAGTGTTTCAGAACTCTCATTTCTGCCTCCAACCGCCGGGCGACTCGTACACAAGGCGGTCGACATTCGACTCGATCCTCGCAGGCTGCATCCCGGTGTTCTTCCACCCGGGGTCAGCCTACGCGCAGTACTTCTGGCACTTCCCGAGAGACTACGAAAAGTACTCGGTGTTCATATCGATGTACGATGTTCGAGCAGGGAAGGCGAGCGTGGAGGGGGTGCTCGGGAGGATAAACAAGGAGAAGGTTGCGGAGATGAGGGAGGAGGTCGTGAGGCTTATACCTCGGGTGGTGTACGCGGACCCGAGGTGTAAGCTTCAGACGCTAAACGACGCGTTTGATGTGGCGGTGGACGGGGTTTTGGGGCGGGTGAGGAGGATTAAGGAGGATATGAGGGCTGGCCGGAACGACAGCTTCGGCTACGATGAGACGCAGGCTTGGAAGTATGAGTGGCTCGGGAGGTTGGAGGAGCATCCTTGGGACCCTTATTTTTCCGGGCGTTTTGATTATAAGAATGGGAATTTCACTCATTTTTAGTTAGGAGATTGGATTAGTTTTGTAGGGGAAATATTGATTTGTTGTGAATTAATTCCATTTTTTTTTTGGTCAAAGTCAAATCTTATTCAACCTCAAAGCTCAAACTAATTCTTCATACACACCTGGAGCGGTGGTTCAATGGTAAGGAGTGAAGAGTATGTTAATGATAGATCATCATTAATTGTTCATGTTCGGCTTATTTGAAAACAAACAAACTCGACTCAAGTCTAAATTTAAACTCAAGTTGAAAAATATGTGTTTATTTGGCTAAATTTGTAAATGAAGGAGTTCAAGCCAGCTTTTTTCAAGTTAACAATGAACAAAACTCAATCTACTTGGTTATGATATGGTAAGTTTGAGAAAATTTTATAAATTTCACAAGTAATTTGAGTTTGAATTAAGCTAAGCCTAATTAAATCGAGATTAAAAATGTGTTCATCATCTACTTGTTTAGTAAATGAACAAGTTTGAATCAAACTTTTTTCTAATCGACTTTGAATCAAACTCAAGCTACTTAACTCATATAAGGTCATCTCCCATGGTAGGCTAAAAATTGGGTTTTGGCCTAATTTTGCTCCCAACACTACTAGAATTCTGTCATTTAACATCGGACGATTAACATCGGTCAGAAAAACAGGTGATGTTAAATCGTTTTTCAACATTAGTTTGTATATTGATGTTGTCGAAAATAAAAAAGACATCATCCTATATTATTGACTGATGTTAAAAAACATTGAAATTTTTTTCCAAGTGCGCGAAATTGAAATTTGAATAACTTAAAAGCCGCGCATTGAATTATTTGGAGAATTCCCAACACTTCGAAAATTTTCACATTGTAAAAAAAAAAACAAATCTATCTCTTTCCTAACTCCCTCTGCTTCTTCGTATTTCATTCATACGTTCAGATTTTCAACCTCACCCTCCTCCTCCTTCATTCTCCCGGCCAGTCGATGAAACTTGAGGAACCCTAACCTCCCCAACAGCCAGATCTCATCTCCAGCATCTTCCTTCAATCTTTGGCATCTTTCTCCTCTCTCCGGGTGTGTCCCTTTCTCGCTTCTCTATTCCATGACATCTTTGGCGACTATATCTCATCTCCGGCGTCTCCAACCGTCTTCCATCTTCGACATATCCTCCATACCACCTCCCTCGCTGCCTCACCGGCCACCGACGCTCTCAGCACTTCTTCCCTCACCGGCGGCCGACTCTCTCAGCACCACCTCCCTCGTTGCCTCTCCCCAAACCACCTGCCTTACGTATTTCACTTTTCCTCTAAATTTCAATGTTAAGGATTTAAGTTTTCTTTGGAGGTAACTGAACTGCTTTCGATTCCTTATAGCTAGTTGAAATTGTTTTTCAATTTGAGGTTAATGATTTAGGGTTTCTTTTCAATTCGAGGTAAGTGAACTGGTACAGTAAGTGTTTGGTTTACCCATAGGAACCGAAGGCTTCATCATCTGTTTTCAATTTTTTCAGAAGGTAACTGATAATCCTTGAGAAGTTCAGTTTGTGTCTCTTGCATTTCTTTCTTGCTTTTGTTGTTGGTATCCTTTGGTGCTTCTTCCAACTAAAGCACGGATTCTAGGGTTTTCTTGCTTGTTATCTGATTGTGATGTTCTGGGTCATAAATATCACAAAAAATAAAATAGAATAAAGAGTAATATACTGAACTTTACTATGGCTTACAGTTGATCATCCGGCAGGTGTGCAATTGGTGCAAGCTCATCAAAGGCGTATGTCTTCACCAATTGGCGATCCTTATCGACTCATTCCCACAAGTTAGCTCTCTCTTACTCCTTCCTGATTTGGGAGCTTGTTAATGAAAAGGGCACCCATGATCTTTTACGTGCCTTTGAAACTGAGATGGAATGTGAATTAGTTTATTTTGAACATGACCATTATCTTGATTGCAAGCTCGGAATTGAACTTCATTGCTTAACCAGGCTATATGAGATTCAAACCTCTGATTCTTGCACTTGTGTTCCCCTAGAATCCATACTAGGTTATGTTATTCTCTAATGGGAAATTAGCCTCTATCTTCTTCTGAATATTCTTTTTTGTTCGACTGTGAGTTTAAAGTGGACTTCTTTTAGACTTCAACAATTCATTGTTTTCATTACATAAATAAAAAGTAATGGGCTTTTTATCTGGGTTAGAAATGGGACTCGGGTCTGTTGGCTAGTACAATAAACCTAAAATGCTTTCCCTATATTGCCTACAGAGAAGCTTGTAGAAAAGAATGACAATGGGAGAATACCTAGTGGTCATGTTGGTGGTGAGTCTTATCGGTTATATTTGTTCTGTTTCTACATGTTCAGATAAACCCCTTTTCAAGTCAATTATAAATAGTACTCAGGTATTCTTTCAAATTGGTTTCACATGACTTTTAGTTTTGATTTACTGCATTGTTTTTTCCTATGGTCTGATGCATTTGTATATACCTTGACAGTTCGTAAAGCACCTTGAAAGTCAGCTTGCAAGGCATCAATTTCTGAAAATAGCGTGCTATTTGCAAAAGAAGACAATGCTTGGAACATAACTTTTTTTGAGATGGTAAACGTGTATGGTTTATTTTAAGATTAAAAGAATGCTCCTTGTTGATGGATTTTTATACTGCATAACTTTCTAAAGATAATTAAGATGTTTTCATTTTTATGTCCTATGAAAAATTAGACAATGGTGATTTTTCTTATTTATTACGGAGTATCAAGGAAATTAGACTAACCTATTATTTTGTTTTGATCAATCCATTCATTTTTTGGAAAAATTTTCACGGGGAGTGTCCCCTTCATAACTGATCCAGATAAGTAGTCTAGAGGAGTTGTAAGCATCACTACTGAGATTCCTTTGCTATAATTGAGGCAAACTTTAATATTTATCCATTTCCTTTTGTTTGTTAAATAGTCCTCATGTATGCATGCATGCATGAGTTTTCAATTCTCCTTTTTTCTTACAAGCTTTACGGCTTTACCCACTTACTAATTTTTCTATTTGTCTTATTGTCATCTCGAAGACAACCAATTGACTAGCAAAGTTCCTTCATCATTGGCTCATTTATATGCTTATTTATTTGGAATCTGGGAATGTGTTTGGAACTTCACCATCCTTACCCTCTTTCTGTAATTGTGGTGCAGACCGGCTACATAAATTCCTTAGCTTTTCCAAAATTTGGAAGATCTATTTAGCCTTATTTGCTTCTTAAAGGTTGAGCCATGGTGCAACTGGACTTGGTATGAATAAAATCAGATTTATCTGATCATCTTATTGTTGTTTTCTCATTTCAACTAGTACTGTTTGGGCTTTAAAATATCAAGTTAATAACGTGGTTTTTAATCAACTGTTTATGTTTAGTTGGCGAGATCAGATTCAGAAGCCCTACGAGTCTGGTGATCCTCGAGGTCTCTCACGGGTTAAGGCACTTTTGAAGCCGTTAATGCTAAGAAGAACAAAGGAGACCAAAGACAAGGATGGAAGGCGATCACTGTGCATCCCTGCTGTTAATTGTCTTGGCTTCTCAATTGAACTCGAAGCAAGCTCTGACATTTCATTTTTGTGCAGGCTTATACTTTCATTACCTCTTACTGATGTTAGGCTCGTTGTGTGTGAACAATTTGAAGCTGAAAATGACTTCTACACAGCACTTTTCAAGAGATCAAAAGTGAGTAAATCACTGCCTCTGCATTGGCTGACCAATTATAGAACATAATTGGTTAGCGAAATAAGATGATGAATAAAGGTGCAAGTTAATTGTTTTTATGCATAAATAGGCCCAATTTGATCAGTTTATTGCTCAAGGCAAAGTTATGAACAACTATGCTAATATCTTGGAGCTTCTACTTTGGTTGATCAGTTTGTTGCTCAAGGCAAAGTTATTAAACATATCGTTTCTTGTAATGGTGTATGTGTATATATACAGGTTTTGAAAACATGTTCTCTTTGGTTGGTATTGTCGTCCGGTGTATGTGTATATATAGATAGGAACATGTTCTCTTTGGTTGGTATTGTGGTATGGTGTAAGTGTATATATATAGACAGGATATTGGGTTTATGAACCAAATTGCTTCGGTTCATAAGCTAGCACATCGGATTTATAAGCAATAGACAACAGTTTATTGCAATGAAAGACATCAGTTTTACAAATTAAAAACATCAGTGTCATGTACTAAAAACATCAGTTTTACGAACTAAACACATCAACTTTACGTACAAAAAACATCAGTTTTACAAACTAATTACATCATTTTTATGAACTAAAAACATCATTTTTACGACCTAAACACATCTGATTCACTAATAATTTAGGATGTCTTTAATATATATAAACAACGGTTTTAAAACCAAAAAATGATTTCAATATACGTAATAACATCGGTTTTGTATTATTCCATATAGCCAAATTTTGTGGTGAATAATAACATTACAAATTATAGAGAGAAAATGAGTATACATCTGTAGGATTTCTATACAAGTGATGTTATAAAGTATTAAACATATCGTTTTTATAATAAGAAACGATGTTATAAATTATATAGACATCGGCCAAAGGCCGATGTGAAAAACTTTTGACTTTTTACATCACCCACATAGACATCGATTTTTTTTTAAAGACATCGGCTATTAGCCTATGTTAAATCACAAATTTCTAGTAGTGCACCCTAGGTCAAAACCCATTTTAGCCATTTTGTTTTTGGCCTATTCCTAAAAGAAAGGCCAAATTCGGCTTCCTCTTTTGAAAGGCTAAATGATAAATAATACAATTATAAACATATATATTATATAGATATGATTTTTAATTAAAAATAAAAGTTGTAGTATTGTAAAGATATTCAAGAGTTCTTCAATATGAATATAATATTTGACATATTTAAAATATCATTGCATAAATGATATTTATAGAAAATGACATTAATCTTTTTTATTATAGATTCATCAAAATTATAATAAAAAATAAATATTATATTGCTTAATGTACTAAAGATAGAATCGAATGACGGAAATGAGATATGAAAGTTCTAAATTATATTAGTATTTATATGAAATTTAGCCTACCAAAATTGGTCTACGGTGGGAACAAAAAAGTCGTATAATAGGCTAAAAGAGAATATTCTCTTTTGATAGGCTATTTCCCCTAGCCATAATAACTTACGGGGGAAGATGCTCTAACAACCCTACAAACGAAAACTACGAGGATCTCCATCTCCAAATGTTAGAATTCTTTACAAACATCACATAAACATCATAACAAAGTGTGATGACACATCAAGAAATTTGTGACTATAAATGCTCACTGTTTATAAATCTATGAACCACTATCAAACTGAGAAGTTGGATCATCAGGTAGTTCTATATGAATCTATTAATAGAGTCCGGAATCCCTCCTGAGACCATTGATTCTCTCCAAAACTCCTTTGAGCGCTAAATCAAAAGCATCTTGGAAGCTTCTTCCGCTGCGCTTAGATTCGAGATCTGAATAAACAATCTTCGGAATCAACCTCAAGACCTCCTCTCTCATGGCTGCCACTTGCTCCGCGGGAATCGCGCTCAGCTTCTTCTCCACGCTAACCGCCCCACTCTTCACGTCCTCCAACGGAATGAAAACGGAATACTTCGTGTGATTCTCCGGGAAATGCCACCGGTACTGCAGGTACGCCGATCGCCGGTCGAAGAACACCGGGATGCAACCGGCGAGGATACAATCGAACGACGATCGTCTCGTCATCGTGTCGCCGGGAGGTTGCAGGCAGAAGATCGAGGTCTGGAATGCTCTCATTATACTCTCCGGATTATCGCAGTTCTCCATTCCGAATTCGCAGAGATCGAGATTGCATTTCGCGGACGATCGGCACTGATCGATCAGCTGTCCCCGTATCGAATCGCTGAGTTGAGGCCTCGGAGCACCAGCGAATGAGAAGAGGTACGGCCGTCGCCTCCGCCGGAGTAGATCCTGCCACCGGCTCAGCTCTTCGTCGCCGGAAGGATGGAACCAGGTCGGATAGGGGACGCCGAAGTCAGTGCAGTTCGGAGCCGCACTGGCTTCGATTGTTAGGAACGTCATGTTGTTCGATTCCGGCAAGAGCATGAGCCGGTTCCCCCAATCGACGGAGTCGACACCACGCCGGAAATCCGATTCGACTCTGCCAGCGACGAGGAAATGATCCCTACCTCCCATAGATCTCCACTCCGGCGCCGACCGGAGCCAATTTGCGAGATCCAAGGCGCCGGCATCGCGGAGCGTGAAGTTCGGACTCCATAGGTAGCGGCTGACGTCAAGGCCGGGGTAGTAAGGGATGAAGACCGCCGATGCTTTCGACGATTCGTCGGTCAAGCACTCGTAGCGCTTCATCCGCTCGTGGAAGATGATCTCCAGCGAGAACTGGTTCGTCCAGTACCAGCCTCCGCCGGAGAAAACCCCCGCCGGCTCAACAGAGTCGTTGACCAATGGAGGACCAAATCCGCCGTTGATTATAAACTTGCACATGTGGATCCATTTGTTGAGGGAGCTGCAATTATCAAGTAAATCGGAGTTGAACCTGGACGGAATCCGATGGACATAAACATAACGACCAATACAGGGATCCGAATCGGCTATTTGCGGAGTTGAAATATGAAATCGGCTACTGTTGTCGTTGCTGATGAAGTAGAAGTTAACAGAGGTGAAGGAGGGGCCGCCATTGGAAGAAAGGAGTCGGATAATTAGCAAGGTGCAGACGAGGAGGATAAGCCACCGGGAGGAGTTAGGGATTCGGCGGAATCCAGCGAGGAGCTTGTGATGATCATCTTTGGTTGATGAAGAAGGTAACATGACGATCAAGATGAATGAATATGCAGTATTTGAATTTGGGGAAGATGATGATTGTGTTTACTGATTTCTTTATTTATTCAGGTTCATACGATACGAGATAAACGAAGCATCGTTCATTAAATTGGGGATGAAAGTGCTAAATAAACAAGTCCTAATTTCATTAATTTTGTAATCTCCATGCATGGTTACTGATGCAGCTATTAAATGCTTGCTTGTGTTTCCCTTTAAACAATTGAGTCACGTTGTCACACTCACTTCTCGCACATGTTACCTTATTTGAAGTTTCAAATAAATCCTATCAAAAAAAATGCTTCTATTTGAGTATTTGGTACGAATGTGAGATATTAGAGACCTAAAATGAATACCCACAATAATAAGCGAGATGAGTTAGGTTTTCCTTTGATCAGAAATTTTGGGTTTAAATTTTGAGAAAGAATATTTTTTTAAGGGAGTATTTTAACCTCTTATTATATGAGATGGACTAAATCATTCATAAAGTGAAATAAAATAATTACATTACAACAAATTCATTTAGAATCCAAACAAGGTGTTAACCTCCATGAGTCCGTGTAAAAAGTGATTGAATAATTTGAATGGGCGTTAATTACTTGTAAATGTAATTATATACTCCTAACAAAAAAAAAATTACATTATAATAATTTGAATGGGAGTAGTATTGAAGAGTGATTGGCCCAAATAGCTACAATAATTTAAAATTTTCTAATTTAAATTTGAATGGGAGTAGTATTGAAAAGTTTTCTAATTTAAATTTTATTTTGTATCAACATGATTCGATACCTAACAAAAAAAAAATGTGATTAAAGAAAAAAGACTTAGTAAAAGAGTGTGGTTTGCAATTTTTTGACGTTTGGAGTTTCCCACTGTTACAAGAAAAATCCCATGATTAGTGGGATAGAGCTTTTTCAAATCGCAACGTTAACATCTTAATCCCCCACAAAGAAGATTGTATCGACTAGTTTTGTACGTCCTCCTCTCAATTAGGCCACTTTAATTTTTCTAACCTGTGTTAACAAAAATGCTCATAAGATCACGAGATTGGACAAGGTATCAATTTTAATTGAGTGTTACTTTCACAGTATCCTCGCATAATTCATGCAAAACCAGCTAAACTTCAGGTTAAGATGTAAGTTAATAGTTTATACTATATTTGGTTGACTTTAAATTTTATAGTAAAAATTTGAGGAAATATACCCTTTTCACTTTTTTTCTAAGTAATTAACTAATTATACCTCTTAGAGCATCCCCAACCGCTTATGTAAAATAGAGAAAATAGGCAATTTTAGAGAAAATATAGGTTTTTTAACCCCAACAGCTTTTGTAAAATCATCTCTATAATAGAGAAATGGGAGGAAAGAGAAAAAAAATCTCTAAATTTAGAGAAAGACTTAAAATCTGTAAAATTAAATGTATTCACTCCTTCCCATGTCTACCCATTTATTCATTGGTTGTTACATATTGATTTAATTAATTTATTAAAATTTTATTTATTAAATTATGAATTTATGCATTTATTATAGGGTATAATAAATGTATAAATAGGTAAAATAGAGAAGCTGTTGGGGTTAGAGTATAAAAATCATAGAGATTTTGATATTTTTCTCTCCATAATAGAGAAATTTTAGAGAAGCTGTTAGGCTTGCTCTTATGTTTTCTTTTTAGTAATTATACCATTTATGGTGGATTTTACCTAAATACCCTTAAAGTAATATTTTTTCTCTTTAAAATTAAAAAAAAAAGAAGAAAATAGAGATAGATAATATTGTTTAAATATAGATAAGATTGTTTACTTTGAAAAAGATTTGTTTATGATTTTAAAAAGATTTGTTTAAATACAGATAAGGTTGTAGGTTACAATTAAAGATAAATTGAATTTGCAAACATATATTTTACTTCCTAATAGCCTTTGATCGATGGAATTTGGACCCTAAGTGCAATAGTGGTAATTTGTCAATAACCATCAACCGGTAGATGACCGAGTCGTGAATTGGTAATTTATAAACAACTTAACTTCAGTAACCTAATTGCGTTTCTAATGCATTTGATTACTTTTATAACCTACTTTTATTGTAACCTATTCCATGAAGGTATGCAAATCGTTCACTACTGTAACATATTGTAACCTACTTTTGTTCTACCATGCAGGTGTGCAAATCGGTAACTACTGTAACCTATTGAACCGATATTATTATCTCATGATTACTGTCCCATGATTACTTATTGTAACTACAATAAGTAACTACAATAATTGTAACTAATTTACTTATTGTAACTAAAATAATTGTAACCGATATTATTGTCCCATGATTACTTATTGTAACTAATTTACTGTAAACGTACTTGTACTCAATATTAATGTTACAGTATTGTAACTAAGTCATTGTATGTGTTTTAGTTCTTGTAATTAATTACTTGTAACTAGTTTGCAATGTAATTAACCTAATTGTTAAGGTTTTAAAGGGTTACAATAAATACACCCGATAGATTGTAACTAATTTATTGTAACCGTACTTGTAATCAATATTGTCATAGTATTGTAACTAATTCGTTGTGGTGTTTCGATTCTTGTAATTAATTACTTAATTGTATCTAGTTTGCATCGTAACTAACTAAATTGCATGTTAAGGTTTTAATATGTTACAATAAATACACACAATAATCTCCCTCCCTCATCTTGACCGGCTACATTAATTCCTAATGGATTTCTAACTTACAATCGAATCTCACCTTGGCCAATTAAGCTCACCTTGGTCATTATTACGGAGATCTAAAAATCCCAAATAAATATGAAATATACCGCAAGACATATAACCCAGTAATAAAATAATATTCTTGTAATACAATATTGTATGTCATTATTGTAAGTCGATTTATATTACAATAACATTCATGTAAGTACTACAATTAATATCATTCATGTAACCCAATTCCTAGTAACAAGATATTATTATGCAATATCACATTAATTTAACCAAATTCATGTCGTGTAATCAAACATCTAATACAACCCTAAAATTTGTTATTGTATATTAGTAAGTTCATGCAAGTGATTACTATAATAATCAGGTTAATTTGTATTGTAAGTAATTTCATATAACCGTCACACAATAAAGAATTATTGTAAACACCAACTATGTAACCGCCTCATGAGGCGGTTATGATCATAATTGCCGATATCTAAAACAATTGACGATCAAACCCAATTATCGATCGAAATAAATTGACGCTTAAAAAAAAGAAATTAATATGGAATTAAAGGTACAATAAAGATTCAAGTTGATAATATTAAGGTTTAAAATCATCGGAGAACTCCCTATAGAAATCTAGAATAAAACACAAAACTCAACAATTGAAGGAATGAGTGCCAATGGAAGGAGCGTCAATGGAAAAAATGAGATTTGTCGGTTACAATATACGTCATTAAAGGAATTTAGGAGCGTCAATTAAAACATGGGCAAATTCATCATTAAAATAAAAAAAGGTACAATTAACAAAACGAAAACTTGGTGAGTATATTTACCCAAAAAAAACCGAAAAAATTTGCGAAATAGGCATATTAATTGGACATTTTTGCGAAATAGACACGTGTTTGGACAATTTTGCGAAATAGCCACTATATAACCCTAATTAAGAATCTCGCTCTAGCCTCCCCTCTCTCTCTCTCTCTCTCTCGTCGTCTCCAGCACTTTCCTCCCTCCCTCCAACCGTTCCATCCACCTGCCGCCGTTGCCTCATCCTCCCGGTCCCAGATCCGCCTCCTTCTGGTGGATGGCGTTGATTTTCGCCGCCTGGATCCGAATCCGCTACGAAGAACTCAACCCCGTCGCCGAAGATCTCCAATCCATCTCCATTTGCGGCCATGTCTTCCACGAACTCTGGTACTCCCTCCCTCTCTCATCCGTTCCTTCAATTTCTATCGATTTAGCTTCAAATCAGCCTACAATCTTCGATTTCTTTTCGCGAAATCTTGCTATCAATTGTTCGAAAGGTTTGATTGAGTGGCGATTAACCTAACCAGTTGTTCCTATTTGGTTTGGCGTCGCTTCGGTTCAAAACCCTAGCCTTCAGCAGTGGTTCGAGTACAGTGCGAAATCGAAGAAGCTTACTTGTCCGCGAGCTCTGTTAAAGACAAAAGATTGTGTCCAGATGAAGACTGCGCTAGTCAAACTCAGGGAGAACAAACTCAGTTCACAACTCAAACATCAGGCAATACACAAAATTCCTACTGTTTAAAACTTTGAATCATTACCTTTCCCTGTTTAGATTTTGTGCCTGCAACAGGTTTGTAATTAAGTAATTTTAGTTCTTTGATAGACATGACTTTCAAAAATAACATCTCTTAGTCGAAGAAATGAAGGTTCATGGTCCTGGTGTTTCTTTACTTCCTGTTTCCCTTCTTGAGAGTTATCCAAACATAAGTGTTGATTCAACAAGAACATATAGTTGACAAGCAATATCCTAACTCTGACCGCAGCTGCTGCTACATGTATGACCATTTCTGTCTATTTAACAAGCAAAATTCAGTTGATTTTATATTTAATGAGGTTCAGTATGTTAAGCTTTCACTTCGTCATCCGTCTGCATTTTACTGTGTATATTTTTTTACTCCAAAATTGATACATGAAGGCCAAAAAAAATAGTCACAAAATAGTGCTTTAGGTTCTTTGTAGTTTGTAGACAGGTGCAACTCTAGAATAGAGTGGTGCAACTCTAGAATAGAGTTGTGCAACTCTAGAATAGAGTTGTGCAACTCTAGAAATATATAAATATAGTTGTGCAACATGGAATTGAAGCTAATATGAATTTCCTCTATAAATATATATGCAGATTTTAAAATACAATTAGAAAAACCGATTGATTGATTTGTTAATTTTCCATATATTCACACTTACTTTCTCCATTGTTTTCTTTGTTGTCCTCTGTGTAACATGTTGCTGGCTGCTGCTTGATTTGATATGAGGAAAGTACAGTTGTGCTTACACAATACCAATCAGGAGGACGAAGGATGATGTCTTTGATTCCTATTCCATTGTTTTTGGAGAAAGCAATCGGGTAAGCTACTGATTGTGCTTTTGAAATTTGCTAACTTGCTATGTTTAAGCAGATTGCTCATATCTGTTTACAATTTTATAGGACAAAGATCGAGTGGTATCCTGGAAAATGTTTGACACAGAAGCTTCTAAAGAAAAAGTCAAGAAGAGGTGGCAAGATAATCATCAAAACTGAAAAATGTGATAGTTTCTTTAACTTCTTCAATCCTCCCCAAGTTCCTGAGTATGGCGATGACATTGATGAAGATGCTGTAAGTCTGATTCTTTGAAGTATCAAACATTCAAAATTGATCTGAGGCTAAGAAGGCCTACATAGCTAATTTTTAAAATTTTAAATTCCAGGCTGAGGATCTTCAAAATGAACTAGATATGGACTATGAAATTGGGTGAGGCTAGCAGATTTACATTTACACGTCCCTAGCTTATTTTCTGCCAGCATGTGATCAAATTTCTGTCATTATCTGTGAGCCTACTTTAATTCTCTTTGCGGGAATGAAAGAGTGCCACAGATCACGTGATTTGTTTTTTAATGTGCATTTTGGGTTTGGATTCCTAGAATTTGATAACATATTGCATTATTGGTTCCTTGAGTACTAAAAATGTGCTTAAGTTAATATACATTTTGCAGCCTCTATAAATCCATCTCCCTTTATCTCATC
The DNA here is from genome assembly GCA_963922045.1 of Persicaria maculosa. Classification (NCBI taxonomy): domain Eukaryota; kingdom Viridiplantae; phylum Streptophyta; class Magnoliopsida; order Caryophyllales; family Polygonaceae; genus Persicaria; species Persicaria maculosa. Next base: position 61,751,871 of record OY998262.1, read on the forward strand.
CCTTAACATACGTTGTCTCCCAAGGATTGCTGTAGTTTAGCTAGACATATGTATCATCAACGTGTATATGTTTCTTTGAGATTTCTCCTATCTTCCTCTGTTGCATTCATTAACATTTTCTGTTTTAGATGTTCATATGCCTTTCTTGAAGTCAAAGAATAAATAATTAGTTAATTTCTACTCTCGAGTTGTGCATATCAGCTGTCTAGTTTACTATCACACTTTTAAAGTTCCATTCTTATGCATAAAAACACTACAAGCATTCCAACACTGTCATGCTTTCATTTACTAAATCTTGATACGATTTCTTGGAGCATTATTTTCATCATCATTATGCAGAACCTATGCCAGGAACAAGGGTCGTCAAGCTACAAGGATTATGGTGAATTGTCGTTGGCGGTGGCCCAGCAGGGAGTCGAGTTCAGTGGCGTCGGTGCTCTTGTTGGCTCTCTCTCGATCAACTGTTGCTCTCCTTAAGCTTCTCAACAGGTGCTTACAAGTTACAACCTGCTCTTAGTTTCAATAGTAACTGAAAATTGTCGATGAATCTGGATTGCTGGAACTGATTTTAGGTTTCAGTGTAACTTGCTTTTCAAAACCTCCTTGTCACACAGATTATGTTGAGTTCTTAGGTATGTTTATGCCATATGCAGTGACTTACTCTGGGAACTCGAATGAGCTTGAGCTACTTCTGAGCGATTCTTCGCTTGAATTGCTTGATGCAGCAGATATCCGCGCTGGCTCCTCGTGATCTTCCAGCTGATCCTCCTCTCTTGTCTCTGACCTGCCTGTGTCGCTTGCTGCAGATGATCCTCTCCCTGATTGCTCGTCATCACCAGCGCTCCCTTCTTGTTGCGACTCTGCACTCAGGATCACGCTCTCCTCATCGTCAACCTGCAACCAGCCTCAAAAGGATTACTTAACCAGCCTAAAGAAACTACCAAAACAAGAGATAGAGAGAAGATGTGCGCCATGTTCTTGGATAGTGGATGCAAACCATAGGGTCTCTCTCTAGCATAGATGGTTTATCATAGACTCTAAATGGCCAGCCTATGCCTTCATCAATCGGGCACAAAAAACTGTAGCAAAGTCGCTCCACATGCTCCAATGAATGAAACAACATAGCTGAATCCTCAATTCAATTCCCACCATATTACCATTCCAACAGGAGTTCATGTGAGAGCACCGGTGATTCGGTGAATGAAGAGGCAAGGAAGTGTAAATATGTATGGTATCATCTGTGTTGCTTAGCTTGAGTTCAATTGGGTGGACAGTTTTTGTAGCGGTACAAGGTTTGCTAGGCAAATCAAATGTTGGTTTTAAGAACATATTTTCTTTGTGCCTAACCCATTACCCACTTGTTTTAAATTTTTATACATACATATTTATGTAGCTGATTTTGAAGCTGTAAAATGTACCATCTGTTGCAATTCTTTTGTGATTTTAATTAAAAAAAAAAGATGCCTTGTTTTAGTTTTAGGTTATTGTTGTGGGATTTGAGTAAACGCTATGATTTGTATTGCTTTTGAATGAATTAATTTGTATGGAGTACATGAAGTGATGAAGGTATAATTGTGCACTGTTGGAAACAAAGAAACTGGAGCTGAAATCTACTTTGATCATTTTGATCAGAAAAGAACCTCACCCACTGCTTCTCTAGTTCCGCCCTTCCATATGATTTTGAGTTCAGTTTGTGTTATTGCAAGTTGATCTCTTTTTCATCTAGATATGGCAGTAGAAACCGACTTCCAGCATCCGATAAAAATATGCGAAAAATGGGAAAAAAATCCTCGTCATAATAGATTATATTTGCACAATAATCGAAGAGTTGTGAAATTGCGCTCAATAGACTATGATTGTAGAACATGGGGAATTAATGGAATTTTTGTTCAACATAATCTTTTTTTTTTGCTCAACAATATATTATTTTTGCACAAAGTATTGAGACTTGTGAAATTGTTCTCAACATGATTTTATTTTCTCTTAATATGTTTTCATATTTTCTCAATAGATTATTGCACAACATGCTCTTATTTTTGCTCATCAATACTTTATTTTTGCACAACATTCGAGACTTGTGAAATTGTGTCTCCACATAATCTTATTTTTTGTAAATATAATTTTATGCTTTTTTAACAGATTATTGCACAACACGGTCTTATTTTTGCTCATCAATAGAGTAAAATTGCACAACATGGGGGATTGGTGAAATTTTGCTCAACATCATCTTATTTTTGCTCAACTATAGGTTATTTTTGCACAACAATCGAGACTTGTGAATTTGTTTTCAACATGATATTATTTTCTCTCAATATAATTTCATACTTTCTCAATAAATTATTGCACAACATGCTCTTATTTTTGCTCATCAATACTTTATTTTTGCACAACATTCGAGACTTTGTGAAATTGTGTCTCAACATGATCTTACTTTTTATAAATATAATTTTATATTTTTTTAATAGATTGTTGCACAACATGGTCTTATTTTTGCTTATCAATAGACAATAATTGCACAACATGCGAGATTGGTGAAATTTTGCTCAACATCATCTTATTTTTGCTCAACTATAGGTTATTTTTGCACAACAATCGAGACTTGTGAATTTGTTTTCAACATGAACTTATTTTCTCTCAATATAATTTCATACTTTCTCAATAAATTATTGCACAACATGCTCTTATTTTTGCTTATCAATACTTTATTTTTGCACAACATTCGAGACTTGTGAAATTGTGTCTCAACATCATCTTACTTTTTGTAAATATAATTTTATATTTTTTTAATAGATTATTGCACAACATGGTCTTATTTTTGCTCATCAATAGACAATAATTGCACAACATGGGAGATTGGTGAAATTTTGCTCAACATCATCTTATTTTTGCTCAACAATATGTTATTTTTGCACAACAATCGAGACTTGTGAAATTGTGCTCAACATGATTTTATTTTCTCTCAATATAATTTCATATTTTCTCAATAAATTATTGCACAACATCATCTTATTTTTGCTCAACAATAGGTTATTTTTGCACAACAATCGAGACTTGTGAATTTGTTCTCAATATGATTTTATTTTCTCTCAATATAATTTCATACTTTCTCAATAAATTATTGGACAACATGCTCTTATTTTTGCTCATCAATACTTTATTTTTGCACAACTAGTGATGAAAATTAATGCTGACACTGATATTAGTTACAAATAGTGCTGACACTGATATTAGTTACAATTAGTGCTGACACTGATACTAGGTACAATTAGTGTTGACATTGATATTAGTTACAATTAGTGCTGACACTGATATTAGTTACAATCGAGTCATCTTCCTAAGTAATAACTTTGTAGTTCGGTATGTATTTTTTCCGTGTCAGCACTTTTTTTTTCTTCATGTCAACACATTTTTTAGGGGTGTACAAGTGTATTTTAGAGTTGCACAACTTTAGTTTAGAGTTGCACAACTTTAGTTTAGATTTTCATAACTGTATTTTATTTGTGTCAGCACCTCCAAGAAACACTTTTCATTATATTTATCATTATTTTAAGAGTTGCACGACTATGTTTTAAGAGTTGCACGACTTTGTTTTAATAGTTGCACAACTCTGTTGTAAGAGTTTCACGACTTTGTTTTAATTTAAGAGTTGCACGACTCTTGTTTTAAGTGTTGCACGACTATGTTGTAAGAGTTGCACGACTCTGTTGTAAGAGTTGCACGACTCTGTTTTAAGAGTTGCACGCCTCTGTTTTAAGAGTTTCACGACTCTGTTTTAAGAGTTGCACGACTCTGTTGTAAGAGTTTCACGACTCTGTTTTAATTTAAGAGTTGCACGACTCTTGTTTTAAGTGTCGCACGACTATGTTGGAAGAGTTGCACGACTATGTTGCAAGAGTTGCACGACGTTGTTTTAAGAGTTGCACGACTCTTGTAAGAGTTGCACGACTCTGTTTTAAGAATTGCACGACTTTTATTTTCTCTCAATATTTTTTTTTAACATTTTGTCGTGCAAATATAAACCGTAAATTGTGCAAATATAATCGTATGTTGTTCAAATATAACATTTTGTTGTGCAAAAATAAAAATAAAAATATAGATTATGGATCACATAATAAAATATAGATAATTTTTTTAATTTCTCATATTTGTAGGGTGATTTTTGTAATTTAGTCAAAAGTCTGTCTTCTTCCTCAGAAATCTGCGAAGAGGACTCGCGCGCTTTGCGCTCGACGCCACCGCCGCCGGCCTCCGGCTCGGTCGATCTCGCTCAGCCGTTGCTCGACTCTCCTCCCGTTGCTCCGGCCTTCCTCGCTCTGCTCGGCCTCGCTCCTCGCTCTGCCGCAACCAGATCTGAAACCTCCAGGCCGCAGATCGGTCGCTCTCGGATCTCCGCCATAGATCTGTCCAATTGCTTCTTGGCCTTCCTCGCTCTCGGATCTCGGATCTCGGCCTTCCTCGCTCTCGGATCTCGGCCTTCCTCGCTCTCGGATCTCGGCCTTCCTCGCTCTCGGATCTCGGCCTTCCTCGCTCTGCTCGGCGTCGCTCCGCTCGGCCTCGCTCCTCGCTCCGCCGCAACCAGATCTGAAACCTCGAGGCCGCAGATCGGTCGCTCTCGGATCTCCGCCATAGATCCGAAGCCATAGATCTGTCCAATTGCTTCTTGCTCCGCTCTATCGATCGGTCGCTCTCGAATCTCCGAGGAAGGCGCGGATCTGAGCGCGTGCGGAGAGGAGAGGGTTGAAGAGAGAGAAAGTCGCGTGGAACAAATGAAAGGGGTTTATATTGCGTCTATTTTCCTAATTTGTCCCAAAACGCGGCTATTTCGCAAAATCAACCCATTTTCGTGGCTATTTTGCAAAACCTCCCTAAAAACCCGAAAAAGGTACCTTTAGCTAATTTACCCAATTTTATATTATTTTGTTAAGTTAATAGCTTGTATTGTTTCTAAAAAATATCAAGCCTAAAGTTCATCAAAAAAAAAATCAAGCCTTAAAAGCCCATAAACAGTAATTAGCCCAGCCCATAAATTTGGCCGGCCCGAGTCTATCTTTTCCTTTTTTTTTATTTGGGAAAAACCGAAAAAATATGGCATTCAGCATCCGACCATCTACATCGATCAAGAGGGGATTTTGGAGAACCCCAAAACAACCAAGCGCAACCTGAGTTCCTGATTCCATAGTCTCAGACTCCGTGATAGCGCCATCGGATAAATCGACCACCGGTGTATCAAGCGACGATCGATCTCTTCCTGAAATTCGACCTATTTAACCTTCTATGGTAATTCCTCAATTCTTATTTCCGGTATTGTGCGTTTGTCGGTGTATGACCTAATTTTGGGGAATATGGTTCTTACAAATCAATCCTCCTAATTTTGGTGCTGTGAATTCGATGAATTGTCAAGTTCTGTTTGTGATCTACTCGAGGTTTGCTCAATTGGAATTAATTCTAGAAGATTCGAACTTTAAGGTTGCTCAATTTGAATTCATGGAGTTAAGTCACTTGAGCTATAATTTTCCGCTTCCGCAGATTCGAATTTGACCTGGATAGCAAAATTACGATCACCAAAAGAGAATCTTAATCTTTTCCTGAGGGCTTGTTGCCGTCGCCAGCTGTTCGTTCTTTCCAGCTCTGGAATGCATCTGAGCTGCAGGTGCTTGGAGTTTGATTGAATCAACTTATAAAAGCTGTCAATTGGGTCAAGGTTTGCTGCTTCTTCCTATCTCTCTATTTTTTGATGAAACCTATCACTCTATATATTTTCATAGAATTAAAATTTCGTTTGGTGTTGTGTGAAGTTAAGATTGCTTAAATTATAGCTTTGCAGAAAATTTTATTTAAGACTGAGTGGACTATGATTCTGTTTCTGTATAAATGAAACTTTAAGATTGCATTCTCTTGATCTGTATCCCTAGGAACTATCTCTCTTCTCTTCGCTGTCCACAATCCAATTCCATGGTTTCCAGTGATTCTCCTCTCTCTGAGTTCCATGTACTGCATTGGGGGGAGTCTTGTTGTTAATGAAACAAAAAACGGGGGGCCTTGATGGCAAATGATTCATCATGAGAGAAGTACAAGACTTAAATGCCGAAGGAGAGAAAAGTGGGTGGGCGGGGGGAGGTAAATAGGTTGGATTGTTTGGGATTGTTTGTATCTAATTTGTCTTGAATTTCTTTCTCTGTTCTCAATCATCTGAGTGACATTTGACTATTAGATTTATAGAAGTGTAGAATTTTGTGAACAGCTGAGCTCGAAAAAGTTCTAAACCTCCTCTAGCTACTTAAGCACACCGGAGGGAAATTAATGCACACTATAATGCCAAACTGCTTGTCACAGAAAAAATAAATTTTTTGTTTTAAGGATTATAAGCAGTGATTGAATTGAAAAAAAAAAAAAACTATAACTTTTCGTGTGTGGGATGACGAGTCACCAACAGGGAATGAGGCTTCCACTTAGGGTTCAGGAGTCTCCAGTGAGGAGATGTCATGGTGAGGGGCAGCGGGTATGGATCTATAGCTGGGTAAAAATGGGGTTTGGTTAGAGTGCTAGGATTTCTTTTTAGGAATTTTCTAAACATCATGCCATATAAGATTGTATTGGTAGTTTAAGGAGGGGCAGTTAGTGCCATGCAATGATATCGACTCTTTTTAACGGCTCTATAACAGATTAAGAGAGCATTGGTTTTGAATACTAAAGAGAATTTATTGCAGTTGGTATGTTACACCTTCATTTATAACCGGGATTCCAAAGTGTAGTGTGCTATTTAATGGGTTGATTTTACTAATTTTTACTGACTTCTTCTGTTCTAAGGAAATGATAACCCCTGTCATCTAACTTGTTGCTGCATTTATTTGTTTTGCATCCTTGCCAATTAGAATAGAGAGTTTTGGCTGCTTAGCCTATTAAATAGGAGGTGATGAACCTGAATACTGAAGAAATTTCTGAGATGATTGTGGAAGGAGCAGGAGGTGGAAGTCAAGAGACAAGGAGGTCATCTATATCAGCAGAGAAGACCGTCTTTGAAATAGCCGATGACAGAATTGTAGATGCTTCTAATTGCATAGTAAATAAAGAGAGCAATGATGAATTGAAAAATGAAGTACTTGCTGGAAATAATACAAATGTAGATTCCAGTGAGAATGTGGGGGAGGTAGGAAATCAAGAGAAAGAGAAATTGAATGGCGAGTGTGACAAAGAGGAACAAATCACCGTGTCTGGAGATATGCAAAATAATGGGGCAGGGTTAGCCAGTGAAGAAGGTGCTAATGAAATGCTTACAGCCTCTGAAGATAATGTTAGGAAGGAAACTGTGATGGGAAATTTATCAAATCAAGATATAGGAGAAGAAAAGGATTCAGAGTCTCTTACTAAGACAGTTGCTTTAGGCGAGAAAAAGGAACTCATAGATGATGATACAAACACTACAAAAGAAGTGTTGTTGGTTCCTAAAAAGAAGGTGCTCAGGCCAAAGAAGATTGTTAAGAAGGTTCTTAAGAGGAGGAAACTGGTTAAGGGAAAAGTCCTAGCCAAGAATGAAGAGGAACCACAATCTCCAGAGATGCCTGAGTCTGTTGAAGTTCCAACAATTCAGAATGTGAAGAATGAAGAGAACCCTGATGCCAAACCCCCCATGGATAACGTAAATAGTTCTGTTACTGATGCAGTTACTTTGAATGACAAAGAGGAACCAAGAAATGATGATACAAACACTACTAAAGAAGCGCCTTTGGTTCCTAATACGAAGGTGGTTAAGCCGAAGAAAGTGCTTATGAAGAGGAAACTGGGTAAGGGGAAAGTCGTAGCCAAGGATGAAGAGGAGCCACAATCTTCAGAGATGCCTAAGCCATCTGTTGAAGTGCAAACAAATCAGAATGTGGAGAATGAAGAGAACCCTGATGCCAAACCCATGGATGGGGTGAAAAGTTCTGCTGCTGATGCAGTGACTTTCAATGAGAAGGAGGAAATCATAAATGATGATACAAACACTACAAAAGAAGTGTCGCTGGTTCCTAATAAAAAGGTGCTCAAGCCAAAGAGGGTTGTTAAGAAGGTTATTAAGAAGGTTATTAAGAAGGTTGTTAAGAGGAGGAAACTGGTCAAGGGGAAAGTGGTAGCCAAGGATGATGAGGAACCACAATCTTCAGAGATGCCTGAGCCGTCTAGTGTTGTGAGAACAAATCAGAATGTGAAGAATGAAGAGAATCCTGATGCCAAACCGGTGGATAATGTAAATAGTTCAAGCACGGTGAGAGCAAAGAAGAATGCTCGCCAAATCACCGATGAGGTGACAGTTAAGTCAAGGCAAAGTGAGATGAATGAGCAAGCTGACACTAAAAAGGCGGCATCAGAAAGTGAAAAAATGAGTAAGGTAAGCAACAGAAAGGCTGAAAAAAGCAGTTTAGGTGACAAATCTTCAACCAAAGTGGAGACGATGGGGATGATATTCATGTGCAGCTCGAAAACAAAGGAGGACTGCTACCATTACAAGATCTTCGGGCTCCCTGCAAGCAAGAAGGATGTCGTTTTAAAGGTGCAGAAAGGAATGAAACTCTTTCTGTTTGATGTTCAATTGAAGCTCCTATATGGGATCTATAAAGCTGCCGGACCTGGGGGTTATAATATTGAACCCAAAGCTTTCCACTCAAATTTCCCTTCTCAGGTTAGTGTACATTTCATATCTTATCTTAATCTCCTGATTTCTCATCAGAACCATCTAATTGTTTCTCACATACACCGTTTCCCATTTGGTACAAGTTGTTGGCTTGCGATAAGACAACTTGCAAGCTGCTTGATCTTAACTTTGCTGAACAATGAAATGGCTCAAGCTATTTCATATACTAAGCAACCTTGCTTCTTCCTAATGATTGGCTTGCGATAGGTACGGTTCACCATTGACCATGATTGTAATCCCCTGCCGGAGGAGAAGTTTAAGAAAGTTATAAAGGATAACTACTACACCAAAAATAAGTTCAGTTGTGAGCTAAATTCTAAGCAGGTTGGATACTATTTCCGTGAACCATTTCTATGCAGTTACATACGTCCCCCTAGCTGTTAATGCACTTTGCAGTCTATATTCCCTATAAATCTTGCATCCTGAAGCATATTATGAAAATTCTATCCAGGTAACGAATTTGTGCGAGCTTTTCCGTGTAGACAAAAAGGGCACGCTGTCTAAGGCCAAGGCAGTAATTGACAGACCAAAGGTAGTAGAGAGAGAGAAGAAAAAAGCAACAGCTGAGAATGAAGTAAAACAAGGCAGGGAGAAGAGAAAAGCTGTAGTTGATTCCGAGAGAGACGTCAAAAGAAGAAGGGTTGTAGATGATGTAAAACGATCGAAGGATAAAGGTGATGAGAGACGTCCAACCGTAAATGGTGATGTCAGATCATCAAGGGTACAGGGTGATGTGGGACGTCCAAGGGCTAGAGGCGACGCAAGACGGTTAAGGCTTGAGGACGATGCAAGACGATCACGGGCTAAGGATGACGCAAGACGTGCACGGACCAAGGATAATGCAAGACGTGCTCGGGCCAGGGATAACGCAGGGCGTTTGCGGCTCGAGGATGAGGCAAGACGTTTACGGCTCGAGAATGACGCGAGACGTTTGCGGCTCGACGATGATGCAAGACGTTTGCGACTTGAGGATGATGCAAGACGTTTACGGGATGAGAGTGATGCAAGGCGTTTACTGGATGAGGGTAGAAGACATTCTCCCCACATCTTGAACAACAGGTACCCTCGCCTTGCCGATGCATATGAAAGGGAGCCTTATATACCATCAGCTCTTCCTGCACCTTTGCATCTAGATGCTCTACCTCCACCAGCAGTACCTAATTATACATCATCTTACGGCTATGGGAGGACCTCAGTTCTCGATGATTATAGGCCAGGTGTGACCATTGGACATGAGAATCACGGGCTTTCATACTCAGGATCACGACTACTCTACGAGTATGAAAGTCGTAATCGTTATTTGCCTTCTAGGGAGCCTATTGAGCACCGTGATCCTGAGTATGGTCTCGGCACTAGTCGCATCTATTCACCCATAGCATCACGAGACGAGTACCTTCCGTCCTCTAGCAGGATCTCAGGGTATCGAGGTTCACCTTATCGTCGTTATTAAATTGGCCCTTGTGCTCCTTCAGTTATCGTATCCTTGCTTTTTTCGTATCCCTGGAACATTTTCCTTTCTCAGTGGCCATTACTGGTTTGTTTGCCTTTGTTCGTTAGCAAGAGCTTTCGAGTTTCCATGTAACTTTGAATAATAACTTGCTATCGAACAACTCTTGGGAGGCAAACTTGTACCGAAATTCCTTTCCTGAAGACTCTTCGTGGAGCATTGCGAGTGCCAATGTTAGATATGTTCGATTATCAGTTTCTAGTTTCTACTCACTTTTCAGCGGTATAAGCTCAGGGACAGTGGGTAGAGGGATGTTATATGAACTGAACGGTTCAAAAAAAACTTGACTCGAGTTCGTTCACTTATCTAAATAAGTCGAGTATGAACAAGATTTTAAGCTTGGTTGAAAGCTTGGCTAATTCGATTTAAGTTCGAATAACTCGAATTTTATGGAATTTTTAAAATTTTCTTTTTAATATGTTTTTTTTTTTTATTAGGTAAAAATTTGGGTAGGGGACTACCCAAGAGCATCCCAACGGATGAGATCCTGTAGATCTTTTTAATATGTTATGATCAAGTAGAATTTGTTAAAGGGGGTTTTGAATAACTAGTCGCATTTTTTTTTACTTTGCAAAAATGTCATGGATTTTGGGAGAATTGACTAGGGGTCTAGTTTTGCCAAAAAAAAAAAAAGTTGACCTCTTGGGCAGGTTGGAGCTGTGGAGGGAGCACGTGAGGAGGGAAGCAGATTTGGTGAAAATTAGATTTGGCGCCAAAACAAATTGAGGGGATGATGATGTCCAATTGCATGGTATAAAATGGAAGGAGATGAGAAACCTTTCATTTTCTCCTTTCTCTCATATCTTCTGCATTAGAAAGAGATGGAGAACGTTCCACCATGGAAGACAAGCTCTCGGCTTGCAGTTCTAGTTGCAGAGCACTTGTCGCCTTCATTTGGTGCCCTTGTCAGTGATCAGAATCCCCGTATCACCTTGATTTCCCAGAAACCTTTGTTCTCAGATGCAATGGGTAAATGTATTTGACGAAGTACTCCTAATTTATGGCGAAAAGTAGACAACCATGAACATTTTTTCTCATCCCCCCTGCATAATCTAAGACAAAAGAGATGAAGAGGATGATCACCATGGAAGATAAACTTAAACACCATGTCACTTTAAACTGGAACTCAGATTTCCCGTGTCACCCAAACTTAAGCACCATGTCACCTAAACTTAAACACCATGTCACCGAAAATGTAACTAGAACCCAAATCCCCCTTCCTTTTTACACCCGCTTTCCTTTTTTTTTTTCCCAAAACTCCCGGCTTGCAGTTCCAGTTGCAGAGCACTTGTCGCCTTCATTCGGTTCCCTTGTCAGTGATCAGAATCCCCGTGTCACCTTAATTTCCCAGAAACATTTTTTCTCAGATGCATTGGGTAAGTGTATTTCACAGGTACTCCTCATTTATGATGAAAGGTAGATACTCATGAACCTTTGCTCTCATCCACCTACCTTTTTTTTTTTGAATATCATCCACCTACCTAATCTAAGACAAAAGAGATGGAGAAGATGGCCACCATGGAAGACAAACTTAAACACCATGTCATTTTAAACCGGAACTAAGATTCCCCGTGTCACCCAAACTTAAACACCATGTCACCTAAACTTAAATACCATGTCACCCAAAACGAAACTGTATTATTTATGCTTGCTTTTTAGGCGGGATTTTTTTTCTTTGGCAAGAATTTTTATGTGTAAATAGGATTTAATACATTTGACTTTTTAAAAAAAAAAAAACCAACCCCACCCCCTCATTTTTACTTTTTTTTAACCGGAAATAATTTGACGACGAGGGAAACTCATACACCAAGGGCATCCAGACGGATGTAATCGTGAAGCACAGGATCGTCAGGTGTCTGTGTTCCAAAGAAAGAAAGGTGGAGATGCGATAGATGGTCCGCAACTCGGTTTGCTTCTCGTAAGACGTGACGAATCTCAATAGATTGAAAAAACCGAAGGGAGACTAGACTGTCTTAGACAATCATTTCGGAGTCTCCCGAAGGTTTTCCACAGCCTTTGAGGCTGTTAATTATGGTGAGGTTATCACCTTCGATAATTAGTTTTGTTATGTTGAGTTGTCGAGTTGCGTTTATTCCGTTTCAGAGGCCAAGACCCTCAGCACCCATAACAGACGCAATAGAGGCCGGTCCTGCCTCACAGAGAATTGATTTTCCTGTGTGGTCCCTGATGATGTAACCAAACGAGCCACCCGAACTGGGTGAGAATGCACCATCAAAGTTAAGTTTATAGGTGCCTAATGTGGGTTTTCTCCATTTAGCCTTTTGTCGTGCTCTCTTAGGTGTTTTTCGATGGTCATTGTTGCTGGGATTAGGTAGTTCTTCATTTAATACATTGTCATTAAGCTTGGTAGTATTCCATAGATTCATTTGGTCCTTAACGAAGGAAATTGTTTTATGTATATTGGGTTTAATATCGTCAAATAGTGACTTATTGCGTGAGTACCAGATACCCCACCAAGCAAATGCAAGTTTTGTGAATTTTTGTGTGCCCAATTTTTCCTTTACTTCTCTTATGACGTTGTTTAAATCGGATACTTGTGAAAAGCAATTATTTAGGGTTATCATTAATTTTGGATCCAGATTTGCAATCGTTGCTCGAGTGATAGGGCAATCCCATAATAAGTGTGTTAGATCCTCATAGTTTGAGTCGCAATGTGGACACGTTGACCCTCATTTTTACTTTTGATTTGACTAGATTTAATGCATTGCCGTTTCCCTATTTTTTCTCCCTTTTTCCTTTTCTTTTTCCTTTTTTTCCCACTTACCTTCTACAATAGGTGAGATGGGACGGGATGACTCGCACTTTTATGCAAATATTTTTAATTTTGCAAATTTTCAAGAGCTAGGGCTAAAAGTGCAATTTTTTTTAGGCTATCTATGGGCTATGGCCATTCTCTCTTTGTTAAAACTCGAAAAAAGCTCAGCTCGAGCTCGTTTATTTCTTAAACAAGCCAAACTTAATCAAGAAAAAAGCTCGTTTAAAAATTGGCTTCAGTTTGGTTTGAGCTCGTTTAACTATTAAATTTGAACATGTTAAGTTTGGCTCGTTCATCTCAAATGACACTCCTAACGGTGGATCCGTGACTCACCATTCATCTTCGCTAATGTGACATTTTTAATCGCGTTTTAGCTCGATAAACCAGAAAATTAAAATCATAGTACAATGCTTTGCAAGTCACATAATTAATTGGTGATGATTATGTGAATAATAGCATTGCGTAAATTAGAAACAAGGAAACATGAATGCAGTTGGGATTGCATTGCATCAACAAAATTAGCTGTTTCCCCTTTGACCCAACTGAACCTTTTTGGACAAAGACTGAACGTACAAAGGCAGATATAAACACTGTCCTACACAGGCAATGTTTTTCTATTGCTTTGTTTTGAATTATTTTTTCCCTGTGTGGGTAATTTGTTCAATAGGTTTGATTTTTCATGATGGCGTTTTGCCATTGTCGTGCATGCCTGCCTTTTTTGAGCCTTGCAAAATCAAGATTTTGCAAGTGATTGCAGCAATTGAGCAAACAAAAAATGACAGTGCAATTTCTAGCCACTTAGTGTGTCTGAAATGGTCAACAAAGTCATGGGCAAGAAATCACATCTCTTCTTCATCTTTCTATCTGACATATTTGTTCCCTTCCATAGTCCTTGCCTGTGCACCAAATCTTTCCAGACTCAAATGGATAGTAGTAGTTTTTTAACTAGAGCTAGCAAGATGTAACATGGTTCGTCAGAGCATCTCCATCAGATTTTCTATTTTAGAGATTTTCAAATTTTTAGAGAATTTTAAGACTTTTCTAGATTTGGTGTAGTAGATTATCTATCTCATTATCCAAAATGAAAAAGTAGTTGAAAAAATAAAGTCTTCTCTAGATGTGCAGTATTCTTCAAAATTAAATGATTATTCAAATCTTTAAAATGAGAAAGTTTTTGGAGATAGTTTGAAAAATCCAGTCTGACTCTCTCCCAACCAAGACTTGATCTAAACTCGAATTTTTATCAAAAACTCATGGCTTGAAAATCGGTTCGACTTGACATGATTTAACCAAATAACTTAATGACTCCAACTCGAAATAAGACAACATGACATGAACCCAATATTGAAATAAAATTTGATTCCTCTCCTTATTTTGAATATAAATTACTTTGCATAATTTATCCCGACTCGAAATAAGCCAACTTGATCAAAATTCATATCCAAAATTGTTTTGAATTGATAATGATTTGATTCTATCCCAAGAACTTGATAGGATCTAAGGCCATGCACACCGAGAACACTTCTGCTATTCCTTTAACTCACTTTTTCCCTGCCACATTAGCATAAGAATATCCCTTTACCTTTTCAGCAATTCCACCCACATTCATGCATCTCACTTCCAAGCTCTTCACCCACTTTTTAATTATTTTGATTTTGAATAAATATTTAAATAATAATAATATTTAAATATTATTGAAATCATATTTTACCAACAATTATATAAATAATAAGAATAATAATGCACGTTAAAAAAACACAAATACATAATCAAATCGTGATAATTCAAGTACAAGATTAAAATGAGCACACAACAAAATGCAAAATGCTTCTTTAAAGGGAAAACAAAAGCTATTGATGGAATTCAAGCGTCATTTCTTCAAGGCCCAAAATTTTGCTATATATGCTCAATTAAGTTGGACTTCAACTAATGATGTGAATCCGAATTTCGTAGAGCAGCCCTATTAGCTAAGAAGACGTTCATATCGACTAGTATTCTTGTAGTTGATGGCTCAGGCTCTTGTAAGTGGTCAAACTCGGCAGTGTGAATATGTAGATGGTGGATTTCACGTTCGTCTTCCACAATCATATTATACAATATGAAACATGTCGTCATCATTTTTCCAAACAAATTCAAGTCTCAAACAAGAGTTGGTCGACGAATAATAGCAAAACATTATTGTAGAACCTAACCTGTTAATGATTTGAATCCAAATTGACCCGATTACCATATCTAGTTTTGACTATTGGATTGATTGAATAACCAATTAAATATCCAACCCTCAAATATTTAAATTTGGCAGATGGTTGGATTTTGTTTTCAGAGATGCTTCCAAGTTTCCAACAATTTCTAGTTTTGACATATACTCCTTGTGACTCTCACGAGTCCTAACCAAGAGGCTCCCTCTATCTCTTCTTCAGGTTTGGTTTTTTTTTTATCCTTTTTGAATGAGTGATCGAAATAGACCCAACTACTCGGGATTTAAAAATGCTCTATGTAGCACTTTAGGGCTTGAACTCGAGACTTCAGATATCATACTCTCCACTAACTCGAAGAAACTATATACACTACAAATCACACGTCCATTTTGATGTGAAACCAATTGTCCTCCTAAACAGGATTAAAAGTATAATTGAATGTTGATTTATGAGAGATGACTTCATTGATTTGCGGTGTATCTATTATATCCCCTCTTTTAGTTTAGTGTTCTTCAATTTTATTACTATACTTCAAAGATGATGATAATGAGGGGATGGGCATGGTTAGGTATCTCAGTTTTAGAGAATTTTAAGACTTTTCTAGATTTGGTGCAGTAGATTATCTATCTCATTATCCAAAATGAAAAAGTAGTTGAAAAAATAAAGAGTCTTCTCTAGATCTGCAGTATTCTTCAAAATTAAATGATTATCCAAATCTTTGAAATGAGAAAATTGTTGGAGATAGTCTGAAAAATCTAGTATGAATCTCTCCCAACCAAGACTTGATCTAAACTCGAATTTTTATCAAAAACTCATGGCTTGAAAATTGGCTCGACTTGACATGATTTAACCCGACCAATAACTTAACGACTCCAACTAGAAATAAGACAACATGATATGAACCCAATATTGAAATTAAATTTGATTCCTATCCTTATTTTGAATATAAATTAATTTGCATAATTTACCCCGACTCGAAATAACCCAACTTGATCAAAATTCATATCCAAAATTGTTTTGAATTGATAATGATCTGATTCTATCCCAAGAACTTGATAGGATCTAAGGACATGCACACCGAGAACACTTCTGCTCTTCTTTTAACTCATTTTTTCCCTGCCACATTAGCATAAGAATATCCCTTTACCTTTTTAGCAATTCCATCCACATCCATGCATCTCACTTCCGAGCTTTTCACCCACTTTTTAATTATTTTGATTTTGAATAAATATTTAAATAATAATAATATTTAAATATTATTGAAATCATATTTTACCAACAATTATATAAATAATAAGAATAATAATGCACGTTAAAAAAACATAACTACATAATCAAATCGTGATAATTCAAGTACAAGATTAAAATGAGCACACAACAAAATGAAAAATGCTTCTTTAAAGGGAAAACAAAAGCTATTGATGGAATTAAGCGTCGTTTCTTCAAGGCCCAAAACTTTGCCATATATGCTCAAATATTTAGTTTTGACTATTGGATTGATTGAATAACTAATTAAATATCCAACCCTCAAATATTTAAATTTGGCAGATGGTTGGATTTTGTTTTCAGAGATGCTTCCAAGTTCCCAACAATTTCTTGTTTTGAAATGGACAAAACCGCCTGGGGCAATCTACAAAGTTAATGTAGATGGCTCACTAAAGCCCACGGACGATTGCCAGGTGGGAGTGATCATTAGGGATCACACTGGTTCTGTGATTGATATTCTTCAATCTGAAACGGTAACCACATCTGCTATCCAAATAGACGATACTGCGTTTTGTGCAGGTGTAAATCTAGCCATAGCTAGAGGTTTAAAGAGAGTCATAGTGGAAGGAGATTGTCTGGAAGTTATCAAGTCCATTAATGACAGAAGTCACGTTAGATGGGAGATCTTGAGGGAAGTGGAATTTATCAAGAATCTTAGCTCGAGCTTTGACGGCATAGAATTCAGACACTGCTACAGGGAAGCAAACAAGGCTGCTGATTTTATAGCTAAGTCTAGGGATATTTGTACGCTTTATAATATCCCTACTGTTAGGGATATGTGTAACATCATCCGCGAGGATGATAATGGTGGCACCTTACTTCTGTAAGGACCACCAACTTCTTGCATACTGTAAAAAAAAAAAATTATGGTTTTGACATATACTCCTTATGACTCTCACTAGCTAGTCATAACCAAGAGGCTCCCTCTATCTCTTCTTCAGGTTTTGGTTTTTTTTTTGTTACCTTTTTGAATGAGTGATTGAGTTAGACCCAACTACTCCGGATTTAAAAATGCTCTATGTAGCACTTTAGGGCTTGAACTCGAGACTTCAGATATCACGCTCTCCACTAACTCGAAGAAACTATATACACCACAAATCACACGTCCATTTTGATGTGAAACCAATTGTCCTCCTAAAGAGGATTAAAAGTATAATTGAATGTTGATTTATGAGAGATGACTTTATTGATTTGCGGTGTATCTATTATATCCCCTCTTTTAGTTTAGTGTTCTTCAATTTTAGTACTATACTTCAAAGATGATGATAATGAGGCATACGTCTTTCATAAATCTCCAAGATGGGCCCATACCTATCTTCAGATACCAAATGTTTGTAGTTTTACAACTCCAAGATGAACAACTTCTCAGGCCCTATCAAGGCAACAATCATCCAAAACATTATTAAAATAAAAATAAAATGATATGTGGAAGTGTGGAACTAGATAAAGGCCTTGAACAATGCCCACAATAAATATTTTGATAAGGATGTGAGGGTGGGAAGTGAAAAGAAAACCAAAATCTGGATAGCACATACATATTTGATTGAATGAACATCTCACATTCACACTTATTTTGTCTGATTTAAATAGTTTTAGGCACCACCCATGTGATGATGATAAGTGGATTTCATGCCATGCCATGTGTGTTCTTCCCACCCCCTTGCTACATATGACATATCTATTCAGATAAGGATTCAGTATTAATTTCAATACTGTTTTCCAGCTTTTCATATTTGTGAATTTGTGTATATAAAATTTAATGAAAGATGGATTTGACTTGCCCACAACAAACTCAACCTATGTGCTTTGCCAAAGCCAATTTTTCTCAATGTCCCTTGAATGGGGTTGTACCTAACAATTAATTTTTGGGTTAAATTGACCCTTCAACACTATAAAATAACATTATGCAATTAATGGTTAGGTATCTCAGTTTTAGGGCATGTTTGTTGAAAGACTATGGAATGAAAATAAATTGTAAAAAATTAATGATCTCTTTTTTTTTTTTGTGAGTTTAAATTAGAGATGGGGAAATGTTTATAGAAGATGTCGCATGACATGATTTTTTGTTAAAATTAGACAATGAAATGGGGAAGTGAAATAAATAATTAATGAGATTTGTTCATGTAAAACCTCGTGTATATATAAGTATTATTATCAGGGTATAATATTAATTGTGTATTTCCGAGAAAGGCAAATTAGGCATATTATAAATAGAAGTAGTCAATAATGTATTAAAGTGTAGGGAAGCTGGTTAATGCTCATCTTGGAAGTTTGGTATCACAATGTCTAATTTTCACACTTTGAATCCACTTTTATTCTCGTTTTTCGTTCTTTGTCTGCTTGAAGAATAAATTTGTAGGTCCAACATTTATTCTAAAATAAATTCACTTAAATAAGCATACGTATAATTAAAATCCATGATAAAACTTAAGTACTGATCTAATGCCTGAGAATTTAGCTCACGGAAATTGCTCTTCTTATAATTTACAATATTGTTATTTGTCGAAAAAATATATTTGATTAATAAATGAAAATAAATGGGAGGTTTTATATTATGAGATAAATGCGAGATTTTTTAATCCTTAATTACACATTTACACTTTTCATATTTTGCATGATTTTATTTTTTTATAAAGTAAAAATCTGAGATCAGATAGGTCTAAATCTCAAGAGGGCCGGTCGACGAGTCGGTAGCCGAATATCATCTAAACATACAATAAAAACAGAACAAGGTGTAGTGAACAAGCTGAAACAAACTCTGCAACATGACGTCATGACGAACTAAGCAAACCTAATCCTAAAAAAGCTGAGGACGCTGCTGAAAAATGAAGTCAAGCACCATCAAGAAGTGGCACCGCAGACCAGCGATACAACAAGACTCTATCTTCTGTGGGTAGTGCAGGTGAAACTCCAACGAAGCTTCTTTCCGGATACGGAGAAGCCCTAAAAGCACCACCATGATTCCATCCAGAATCGACTCCGGAATCCAACCAAGAAGAAGATTGCTTATACACATCAAAAGCAAAGTAACGCACACTACTGGAGCAACATCACCTAAGAAAACCGGCCTAAACAGACGCGGAATTTAAAACTCGTAAAAAACAATTGTGTTCAACCTCGAAAGGAATCGAGACTAAATATTTTATCAACAATGAATTGATATATACTTATATTATATTACGATAATTAAATAAAAAATTTGCAAAAGTTTTTATACCATGACCACATAGTTAATACCAAAAGGAATTGTTATACTTATATTATATTACGATAATTAAATAAAAAATTTGCAAAAGTTTTTATAACATGACCACATAGTTAATACCAAAAGGAATTGTTATATACTTATCTTATATTACGATAATTAAATAAAAAATTTGCAAAAGTTTTTATAACATGACCACATAGTTAATACCAAAAGGTTTTTATTATTTAAATGATTTTATATTTTGATATTTTCAAAACCTTTCAAGATTTTCAAGCCCTTTCGGAATTTCTACCAGGACCCTTACGGGCTCATCTTAAGAGCCTTTCGGAATTTTGTTCAACCCCGTCCGGATTATATTTTGCATGAATTCAAAACGGCATTTAAAATATCTTCCTGTATTTTTTTATTAAAAAATAATCCAAATACAATATTAAACTACAGTATATTTTTTGGACTGCCATGTCATATATTAAACCCTTAAATAGTCCATATATAATGTATTACTATATATGTTAGGTATTCAATTAGTAAAAAACTTTAGAAAATAGGGAGTATTGAATTGATGAACCATAGTTTTTGGTCATAATAATATAAGTATTTGCGGAGTTGGGCCGCTAATCAAGCCCCTATTTGTGCCGGCTATATTGCATTCACTTTAATTTCTTTCTTCATCAACAATATAATTTTGAATTGGTTGAACTATCTTCGACAATCTTAACTAGCAAGTGAACTTTTGACTTGATTATTTATACCATCAATCAAATTATAAAATTTTAATTAAGTCAACTTATAATCTAGATTAAGAATCCCGATCCTTGGTGTTAAATATATATCCCACTTGCTGTTAGATAATTAAAATATAGCCTAACTTTATCTCAAGTTTTATTCATAATTTTCAAATTCCAGCTGGAGATTTTTTTTTATTAGGAAAAAATTCGGACGAATGAGCTCTACTCAGAACCTTATTCGTCACTCTATTGTCTAACCAAATTCCAGTTGGAGATGCTAGACTTATTCTACGATAGATGAATTTTTACCTTTTTAGTATGTTTTTTAAAAAAGTTAAAAACTATATATAATTAATTAAGAATTTTTAGTTTTAGTTTTTCACATAAATAAAATATATATATATTGTCGAACAAGTCTAGCATCTCTAAGTGACTTATACTGTTAAAGTTGATATTTATAAAAAAATTATATCAAAAATTAAATTTTAAAAATCAGTTAAAAACATTTTATACTTCGTATATATTCTTAACTCATTTTTTAATAGGTCAAAAAAAGTCAAATGCAATACAGTACTGTATTAACTAACTTGGTCTTCCGCCGAATCATCGATCGCAGTTTACGCTGTAGTGGATAAATGGTACGGCTATTACGGAAAATACTCAATCAAATAATACTCCGTTGTTATTTTCACCGTTAATTTTATTATATTATTAACTACAGCAATTTGAAGAGGTAGAGTTAATGACAATTAACACACTTACTGAGTTATCGCAATACGATGCGGTGGGTTGGTGGCATATGATGACACCCACCTACCACCGTACGATGCGATGGGCCACACCGTTCCGTTTGAATGTCTCCGTATCAAAGCGATTAGGTTGGGTTGGAAAAACGGGCGGAAGTGGGTAGGTCCTGGACCTGAACTGGACTAGACCGGGCCATACAAAGCCTACCGCATCATGTTGCGGTGGGTGTTGGATCATCTCATCGCGATTCGACCACATTTGAGATGTGGTGAAATCAGTCGTGTAATCGTGGAATACTCGATCCAAAAAGGACCAAAAGACAAAATGTGGTAAAATGGGGAAAAACCCAAAGAAGGATTTATGAAACTTAATTTTGATGGATCTAAAGTTGCCTCTCGACTTACCGCTTATGGGTTTGTCGTTCGGAATATCCAGGGTGTTGTTCTTTCTTACGAGGCGCAGGGCACAGTAACCATTCCGGAATGGCTCATCGGAAAGGACGTACTTGTGGGTAGTACCCATAGGTCCCCGGTTCGAAACCCGGAATGGCCGCTCTTTATTTACCTATTCAAGGCGCAGGGCACAGTTCGATTTTCACTTTTCAAGCAGAGTGCATGTGCATGTCTTGGTCTTCAGGCTGGGTCACGGGTAGTTGTGTTGAGGGGCTTCTCGCTTCTGGAGGTGGAAGGGGATTGGTTGACGACGATCAATCTCATAAAAGGTATTTGAAAGGTCCCGTGGAAAATTGAGATGATAATTTCGGACGCCCTCGGATTATGCAGATCTTTCAACAACGTCATCTTCGCTCACACTTTTAGGGAAGGAAATCAAGTAGCTGACCAGATGACGCACCTCGGATTCAGGACAACTATACTTGATGAGTGCCCCTAGCTGAGATTGATGGCCTCGTCCGTTAGGACGCTCTTAGACGTTAGTTCAGCCGTGGCTGACCATCCCCAAATATTTGCCTTGTAGCTAGAGTTGTGCATCGGTCTAAAACCTAACCAAACCGGGCCAAACCAAACCGAACCCAAATCGAAAATCTCAAAATTTTAAATCGAAAGCCGAACCGAAAGAATTAGGTTCAGTTTGGTTATTTGGTTTGGTTTGTGTTCGGTTCGATTTTATCATAATTGAACCGAATTTCCATAATTCTATAAAATCGATCTCTGTAATTCTCAAAGATAACACGACCACATTGCAGGACATGGAAGGATCACTGTTCAGTCAGTGTTCACATATTCAAATAGCATATATAGCTAGTTTTATACATACTCCACTTGATTATATGGTGGTGTTGATATATTTGTCAATATTTGTTTAATAGTGTAATGAAGAAAGTGTTGGAGTATTTAAAATTATATGTTGGTATATGAGTATATGACAGTACTTGGTGACATTTTCACATATTCAAAACCTCTGGAAGACATCTGGTTTAACTTCCTGTCGTCAACATTACCAAGTATACCATATGATGAGCAACTAGCAAAGGATGAGCCCAGCCAGAGCATGGAAGACCTTTTGAATGAAATAATACTAGAAGTGGATTCATCAGATGATCGAGGTCCTGTGAAAACAGAAGATAAACAACTCACTTTGGGTTCGGTTTAACATAAACCGAACCAAAATCGAAAAACCGAAAGCCGAATCGAAAAACTTCGGTTAGGTTCGGTTTGTGTTGGTTCGGCCCAAAAATTCAGTTTGGACCGAATCATGTACAACTCTACTTGTATCCAGTGACAGTCGTAGGAATTGCTATATATATAGGGGGGATTTTTGTTTGAGATTTTTTTCCTAATTTTCTTTTAAATATATTGAAAGAAAACCATAAATTATTATATAAATATGATATTTTATTACAAAAATTGATACAAATTTTTTTTTTTTATATGTGTGTAGCATGATTACGATTTTTTTTAATATTGAAAGAAAATTATAATTTTTTTAAAAAAAAATTCGTTTGTAAATGGGAAAAAAATTGAGAGGATTGAAAAGTGTGACAAAAAAACTCATAGATTGTGGTTTAAATATGCCATTAACAGTAAAAAAAAAATTCATAGTAATAAAAATTAGAATTTTTTTTTAAATATATGTGTAACATAGAATAATCTTATGAAAATATAACTCCCTCCGATCCAAAATAATTGTCATTTTAGCTCTTCATACAATTTTTAAGCAAAGTATTAATGATCATTGATTTTATACATTTTTTTCTAAATCTTATCATTTATTAAATGTTTATCATCTTGTTAGTTCAACCAATAAGTGGAGAGTTTGAAAGAAAAAATAATCAACAAATACAATTTTCGACAAAATTTTCATTAAGCAATCTACTACGTATTAAATTGCCTAGAAAACATAAAACAACACTTATTTTGGATCAAATTCAAAAGTCTAAAACGACACTTATTTTTTGATCGGAGGTAGTAAAAGAAAATTGTAAAATTTGATTTAAATATGACATTTATAATAGGAAAAATTTGGTATGAATAAAAAGTAGTTGGATTGGAGGTAGTAAAGAAAAATGTAAAGTTTGATATGACATTTATAATAAGAAAAATCTATTTTGAATAAAAAATAGTGCAAAAATATAAGCAACGAGGTTTAAACTCATAACTTCTTGCATTACTTTTGCTTTATTTAATATCTTTACCAATTAAGTTAGACAATTGTGTTCTTTTTTACCTTTTATTTAAAATACTCTGAATTTCCGTCGTCGGACAGTCATGAGTCATGACCGATATGATCTGCGACTGTGTGGATGAATCTTGCATGTGATTGGTATCATTCACATTCACCAAGTTCGATGGCACACCTGTATCACTATCCAGTAAAGGAATTTCTTTCTTCCTTTAATGAGTATATAAAGCTAATTATTTGCAATAATTGATTTGTGGAATTAATGTGAATGAGAATAACTATGCATTACATGATGTTAAACAGTAGAGACAACCACACTACTGTTTACGGAGTAATATCCAGCTATACAGCTCGATATACGGAGTAATACTTAATTAATTTAATTACTTATTAACACATATTTGCATTATTGTTACTCCTCCCTTCTAAAATATAATTAAGATAAAAATTATATAAAATATTTTTATTTATATATTTTTTAAAATTTAATACTTATTAATAATAATTAATAAATTTATTTTTTAAAAAATAAATAATTTATATTATTTTTAACTCATCAAATTACGCGTTGAAATATGAATTGTATATTTTAGATCACATGGATTAGTCAATGCCCGTACCATACTGGATTTCTAGTTTAGAGAGCTGCATCTATTTGTTGCATTATTCACGTTGCTAGTAGGAAACCTACAAGGATATATAGAAACATATATAGTTGATCATCGAAGCTATTGAAGAAATAAGTATAAATGTTTAGACTGTAATGAGAATGACAAACAGATCAAGAAACACAAAAAAGATACAAAGCAAATTTAATGTGGTTCGACAACAATGTATTACCTACAACCACAGGTAGAAAAATCAAATTTGTATATTATGGAGGCGAAGAACATACAAAGTTTGCAAAGATCGGCATTTCATGAGTTTTTAATGGTTTGCTAGCATCGGTGTTTAAGTGAGACCACCGTCAATGCCCCAGGACTCCCTAGTGTGCCGTCGATCAACGACTGATTCATGGCATATTAAAGTGGCCGGTTAATTTAATATATAAAAAATCATCATATTGACCAATATATTTAACTTATGCCTTGAGGACATAGATTATTAGATAATCTGAATTGTGAAAAACAATAATCACATCTTAATATTAAAACTACACATTGGGAAAAAATAAAATTTTATCGAAATGAGTCATAAAGTTTCGAAGTCATAAAACACAGCTCCAACTACAAACATGAAATCTCTCAACGTACCCAAATGAATCATGACTAATTTATTTTACCAAAGTATTGTAGGAAGATTAAAGATGGTAAAGGTCAGCTGATCGGTAAAACAAATGAGAAAACCATTTCGGAATGACTCACCGAAAAAGACTTGTGGGTAGTATCCATAGGTCCTCGGTTCAAACCCCGGAATGATCGCTCTTTTGTTAACGAAGGATGTGTTATAAGGGGAGACAAGGCAAGTTATTAGGGTAGGTGGCCACAACTAACTAACACATATTAAGCGTGTATGAATTACCACATTTCAACACTAACTAGTAACTACCCTATACATTAGGGAGTATTGATTTTCGTTTTGAGCTTATTGCGAACAGCATCTTCAACAATTTTACTATTTTTTTTGGGCCAAACTACCAAATTGGTATTTAAAACTGGCAGTCTTGAACAGATGGGTATTTAAAATAACTCCGGTGTCAAATTGGTATTTAAAAAGTCACCGACTGACATATAGGTATTTAAAAAACCACCAGCGGACATATAGGTATACTTTTTTACCAAATGTTCGGTTTTCGTTCTAAATTTTTAGAGAACGCAATTTAGTAAGCTTGAATTATTTTTGTTGGTAATTAAAAAAAATTAAACTAGCTTGGTTGATAATTAATTTTTAAAAACTCATCAATGTATCTTACAATACATAAAATGATAATAATAAAGTCTTTTTTTTTAAAGAACTCATTAATGTATCTTACAATACATAAAATGATAATAATAAAGTCTTTTTTTTAAAGAACTCATTAATGTATCTAAAAATATATAAAATGATAAACATGTAGTCTTTTTTTATCAGTTCTCATATATTGGTATCTTTATTGGTTGGAAGTTAGATTCTCATATATTATTATTTTTTAAAACATATTTTTCAAAAATAAAAATTAGTAAGTTAATTACCATAATTAATCCCATATATTTTTATTGGTTGGAATTAGGTTTTTAATATACATGGTTTAATGATGATAATTAACTTGTTGAATTTTATTTGTGAAAAAACTTAGGTTTTTAAAAATACTAATATGTAAGTATCTAACTTCCAACTAATTAAAATACCAATATGTGAAAACTAATTAAAAAAAGTATGGATTTAATTTTATCTTTTTTATATAACATTTATAGATATATTAATGAGAATTTTTTTAATGAATTTATCAACATAAAAAACTTCCGGCCAAAAAAAATACCTATATGTCCACCGGTGACTTTTTAAATACCAATTTGGCACCGGAGTTTTTTAAAATACCCATATGTCTAAAGGTGCCAGTTTTAAATACCAATTTGGTAGTTTGGCCATTTTTTTCCCCCAAAGCACTGTTCAAAATGAAATAGTCTTACAAACAGAAACTATTGTCTTCTATATAGGTGTCAAGATAGCTCATAACAAAGGTCTAATGAATATCATCGTTGAAGTTGATAGTCTTAGCGTTGTCAAAACAACAGAAGATCACGACAATACCCCCTGGAAAATCCTATGGAAACGATACGAAGTATATATGAAAAGCAGCTTCTGTAACATCAAAGTCAGTCACTGCTATATAGCTAGCTAGAGTCCAAAGCAAGTGCCGATTATATTGGCAAAGCTAGAATTACTTGTAATATATGGACCTCACCCCAATAGAGAATTATGCAATACTCCCTCCGTTCTTTTATAATTGTCGTTTTAAGGTATATATTTTATGTTTAGCAAAATATTTGACATTATCAGTCGGTGCCACCACTTTTTCTAATTTCCTGCCACTTCTGTAATTATTACTGTACTAATCACTCCCGTAGTTTTAAAAAAAAAAAATCATACAGTCTCAATTCTCCCATTTTTACCCCTACGTATAATCAATACTCCCCCAATATCCCCCATCTAATTAATACTACTCCCCTAATTTCTCTAATTAATATCCCCAGTATTCAAATTTTGGCTTTAATATTTTACTCTTAATTTGGAAGCTGCAGAGTCACCTGTAATTTATACTACAGTACATTGTTGATCAAAACTATATATGTTCCTTAATTAGTGTGAAAAATCTCAAAACGACAATTATAAAAGAACGGAGGGAGTATCATCCTCTTGGAGGATCAAGGATTCAAGGATCCTACTAGCTTATTGCCTACTGGGAAGAAAAATTTACTATTTTGGAAACATTTACTATAATATTAGATTCATTTTTCTCTACACATAGACATCAATTTCGAGTATGTTTGATCCTACTGTGGGAAAAAAAATTATTTGAATACAATTATGCAAAATAATACCGATCGAATCATTTAATTTTAATTATTTTTCAATGATAAGAAATTAAAAAATTTAAGAAGATGAAATAATTATTATAAAAATAAGTATTGAGTTATATATATTGCCTTATTTAGTTTATAAAAAAATGTTAATTTAATAATAATATTTTTAAATAAAAAAATAAATAATATAATCGATAATGAAAAATAAAAAAATAATTATTGAAGACGAGTATATTTATAAATTAAAATGGTAGGAAATGATGGATTCTCTAGTCCATAAACACTAGTCCATTTTGTAGTCAACCTCCTCTTATTAGTTAAACTTTTTTTTATATAATTATTTTTCCTCATAATAAATGTGGTACTTTCATGATTTTCCTTTTTTTTTTTAATCAGCACATTCAACACCAGTAATACAATCTTCACCACAAATATTTGGAGAGTTTCTTCAAGATCCAAATGAGTTTCCTCCTTTAAAGAGGTCTACAAGAGTAGTTATAAGACCTGTCGAGCTAAATGATTTTGTTTGTCAAACTGATGCACAACAATCTGTTTCTCAATCATTCGTAGTGACATGTTTGGGGCCAATTGTCACATAGAATCCTCAGTATACATATACCTTTGCCTTGATGAGTTCAGTGTATGAGCCATCTCATCATTCTCAAGCTGTTGATGAACCTAATTGGGTAAGAGCTATGGAGCAGGAATTAAAGGCATTAGAGGATAACAAAGCCTGGAGCATCACTGATCTTCCTACATGGAAGAGAGCTATTGGAAGCAAGTGAGTTTACGAGGTTAAATATAAGCCTGATGGGCAGGTTGAGAGATTAAAAGCTAGACTTGTAGCCAAACCAAGTGGGTTTGCAACATAGAATCAAGATTAGACTCATTTCTAACAATAAAATCTATCGCAAGATTTGCTTCTCTTAAATAGCGGTAGATCTAGAAAGTCTCGAAATGAGTTAGTGATATCAGTCTTCTTTAATTCGTGGGATCTCCATCCGTTAATGACTTTAAAATTATCTCCTTCAATTATCAGTTTTCTGATGTCAATGTGAGATGTCATATTAACCAGAATCATTTCTAATAACACATCCAATATAAGATCGACAGGATGACGTAACCGACCCATTGTAATTTAATTTATAGAAACTCAAATTCTACTAATTGAAAGACATGATCGATCATTTCCATAATCGTCATTGGCTTTGTACATTGATGGATTGATTTGTGAAACTTGTGTTTGATACTCACCCCGTAAAAACTAAAAACCACTGAAGTGACTCTTCGATGAGATGTCTTTTAAAGATAGTAAAACCAAAAGAAAGGCAAAGGCGCGGTGGAAGGAGGAGGAGACTCCGGCCGGGGACGAGTGCGCGTGTCTCGAGGGGGTTTTCAGTTGTGCTATTCCAGTTTTGCTTGTCTCTTTCCATTTTGTGGTACTCCACCGTTAATTACGGACTTACGGAGCTGTTACGGTGGGTCCCACCGCACCCGGATCCGGATTCATGTATTCGGACTCGGGTCCCCGCCAGCGGCATTTCCCCTCTCGTTCGTTGTTTGTTTGAATTTGAACGGGGCCCACCTTTCTTCCAACTCCAATCTCTGCCGCACTTCGCGCCTCATTTTATAATTACCCTTTTTAACCCACCGAAACACATGAAACGCCGCCGTTTTGGCGCCCCATCAACCAATGTTCACTCCGAGAGTACAATTGATGAGCGCATTTATAACCCTTTAATTAATACGGAGTACTCCGTAATCTTACTTTTAATGAAATTAAATTAGCCACCTGTCAGTTCTATTGGTCTATGCTAGTGTATTTACTACCAGTATGAATTCGCTGACATTTATACACACACCAAATTTAAAAAAGAAGCAACTTTAACTATTCAGCCATATAGTATTGAAATTTAATTTAATGATGTATACAGGAGAGGGAAAAAGGAGGTGCAAATGTCGCAAAGTGGGAGCTCTCCCTTGGCCTTGGGTGTGAAAGAAGCAACCATTATTCATAACAAATACTCCGTACAATTTATTTAATCACTGTTTAATTACAATTAATTAGTCACAAAGGACAATTATCCCCTCACATGGGATTCTTTCACCACACTCCAGGGAACAAAACAAAAACAGGGGAAATTGCCTACACTCCCCTCACTATTTATTTAGCCTTTTGGTAAGTAATTTTTTCTTTTTTAGATTTAGTTTCGGTTTAAATTGGACTCGACTCGAACTTAACTCGTATTTTCGGTCACAGTATCGAGCAACCGCAAAGTATACCCCACAAAGATAGTGTGGACCAATTAACTAATTGAGTGTAAATCATACTTAAATGCGCCCCTAATTGAGCTTAAAACCACCGCAATCAAAGTAATTTGAAAAGTAAAAATGAAATAAAACACTTCATTTTAATATATTTTTTTCCATAAAATTAAATTCGATAATACTTTAAAGAAATTTCCATAAATTGCCCCCACTTCACTCTTCTTTAAGTACCCACCTCACCTTCTTCACATCCCCCACCCCCAAATCTCCTTTCCCCCAAATAGAGGCGCTCTGTTCTGCAACCCGCCATGGCTGCTTTATCTGGCTTCCTCTGCATTGTCTCTCTGATCGTCCTCGGGGCATTCCACTCAGCGGACGCCAGAATCCCCGGCGTTTACTCCGGCGGCGCATGGGAAAGCGCCCACGCCACCTTCTACGGCGGCGGAGACGCCTCCGGCACCATGGGTACGCCCCTGTTTCACAATGCACTTGAAATTAAGCATTAATTTAGCTGCTCACTCTGTTTTCCTCTGTTTCTGGGGAAATTGCAGGAGGGGCTTGCGGGTACGGGAACTTGTACTCGCAGGGATACGGTGTGAACACGGCGGCGCTGAGCACCGCGCTGTTCAACAACGGGCTGAGCTGCGGCGCCTGCTTCGAGCTCAAGTGCGCCGACGACCCGCGGTGGTGCCACCCTGGGAGCCCCTCGATCCTCATTACCGCCACCAACTTCTGCCCGCCCAACTACGCCCTCCCCAGCGACAATGGCGGTTGGTGCAACCCACCTCGCACCCACTTCGACCTCGCCATGCCTATGTTCCTCAAGATCGCTGAGTACCGCGCCGGAATCGTCCCCGTCGCCTTCCGCCGGTGAGCGCTCTGTTTTTCCTCCCCCGCTTTGCTCTTATGGATTTAGTAGTTGGGTTGCCTAATTTACCCCTGTTAATCACGCATATTTACTTAATCTCACCTTTCAGGAATTTATTTGATTAGTTAGGTACTTAGGTTAGTTAGTAAACGTTTTATTTGATCCTAGTGGACCCCAATGGCCGTTTTAGGTCATTTTTTGGACTATTTTTTTTTTAAAAAAAAATGGTCTCAATTTAATTACTTTTCGTAGTTTTAATTATTTTTGGTTAAGAATTACTCTATTTTAAAAATATATCTTTTACATAAGATAGGAGACTTAATTTAATTTTTTGAAAATTTTTAATTAGTTTAATTTTTTAATTATATTTTAATGGTTTACTATATCTTAAGTGTAAATAATTGAAAGATATTTTATTTATTGATATTAAAGAAAATATTTTTTAGCTAATGAGGAAAGTGATGTTGGGGAACGGTGTGAACAGGGTTCCGTGCCGGAAGCAAGGGGGGATAAGGTTCACAATAAACGGGTTCCGTTACTTCAACCTGGTGCTGATCACCAACGTCGCGGGTGCAGGGGATATCGTGAGGGTGAGCGTCAAGGGGTCAAGGACTGACTGGATGCCGTTGAGCAGGAACTGGGGCCAAAATTGGCAATCCAACGCCGTGTTGGTGGGCCAGGCGCTGTCCTTCAGGGTCACCGCCAGCGACCACCGCAAGTCCACCTCTTGGAACATCATTCCGGCTAACTGGCAGTTTGGTCAAACTTTCACCGGCAAAAACTTCAGAGTCTAATTGGAAACCCCTTTTTTTAAAAAAAGTAGAAAAAACACCATTTCCTTGAAAATTGGGGGAAAGGTTTCTCTTTTTTTTTTTTTAATTCTACCGCCACTGTATTATTTTCTATCACTTTTTTGGCCTTTAATTTTCAAGGGGGGTATTTTGGTGGGAAATTTAGAAATTGGGTAATTTTGTTGACTTTTTTATTTTCTTGTTTGGGGAGGGTGGGGGTGGGTTTTGTAATTTGTGACTTGTTGAGGTCCTCATTTACAATTTGGGGTTTGGGGCCTTGGGAGTTGTAGGGCTGAAGAGGCCGAAGAAAATCTTGGGGCCCGCTCTCTATGATTATAATATAAATATATAAATCATATAGTGTCATATCTTATGGCAAATGGGATATTTCATCTCTGTACTGTTGTTAGAACTTGTTATTGTAAGCTCCAAAATAGTGAAAATTCAGACAGTTTCTTGGCTTGTTACTAAATTGGACTTGTGAGGGTGAGAGATTTGTGACATTTACAAAATTTGAAACCATACTTCCAATGAAGTACATACACGGTTGCTTAAAAACCAAGCATCAACCAGCCGAACCACTCGCGAAGAATCGCGAGGACTGACATGTGAAGTAGTCCCAACGACGACACGCACATATACGTTGCAACTGGACGCATAAGAGTACATAATACCGAAAATGAAACACAAGATTCCCCGTCTCTTTCGGGACCAACTAAAGAAGCAGCTGGAATTGGTAAACTCCTGTCAAGCATAAAAGGGATTGTCAACAAGCAAAAGGCTCAATTGGATGTATATATTGAGACTCACATGGGTGGGGGTGGGGTTGCAGATGGCCTTATCTCAATTCACCCTGGTGTTAGCAACAACTATTCCTCACATCCACATCAAATTACAACTACAAACTGAACAGAGGAAGAGCATTGGATGCCTCCCCATCCAAACATTCAACTCTCTTGTTTGTTTCTTTGGATACCCTTGTTTGGTATACAATGTAGGGCTGTCATCGGATGGGACTTTACGCATACCACAGGAGCAATTGTTCAAGGCAAATAAGTATCAACTCTAATGATGTGTTTGCATTTGAATATGCATAACTACTCAGTCAAGAATACCTAATCTTGTCACTTGTTTTTTGACACGAGGAAGTGAATCAGTAGGCAAAAAGAATAAACAGGAGTTTGGGGGTTCAGCAACTGGTAATCACCTTTTACTCCTTGCTAGTTTCCACTTGTTGATAAGGAAAACAACACCCTCGCGTAAGTTTGATCGCTCCTGGGTTTTGGAGTTCCAGAGCACTATCTGTGGAGTTCGGTCCTGTGGGCTGTACACATTCATCTCTGTCAAGGCAGTTACTACAGCGTCGTAGGGTCCCTCGCCCAGTTCATTCTTCAATTCCTGAAGTCTCTCATCCTCCTCATTGATTACTTCCTGATGAGCAAAAAAAATTGGCAGAAACTAGCATAAAAACTTCTTAAGGAAAGCCAGTTTAATGAAGACAAATTAGCCACATTGACACAGAAGTTTCATGATCCACGGGGTTCCAACTTCCAACATAATCAACTAGAGAGCCAATAAGAAGCACACATGAGCAAAGGACTCATACCTTATCGATTCCTCCCTCTGAAATGCGAATGAATGGGCGCCAGCTGGAATCCCTCACATAAGCTTCCCACAGTGACCACCATTCTGTTGCTTTCTCGGAAGCAACAGCAGCAGGATATTTACTCTTAGCAGCAACCTCAAATGGCTTACCAGGCAGCTCTCCTAAATTTTTTACACCAATAGTAGGTCTACCACCTTTAGTCGAAGCACTCTGGAAACCCTGTAAATATAAATATGTAACGGAAAATCAATACAACCAATTAATATTAAATCTTAATCATCTAAATAGGATGAAAGAGACAAGCAACACACATTAATAAGAGCGCTCAGAGCTTCTTGCAGCTCCTCGCTGGCTTTATGCTCCTTGATTATCAAAGCTTGCTTAAGTTCGTCCATGTCCGCCAGCTCTTCTATTTTTTCTTCAAGTTCTTTTTCTAAATCCTCCACCTTTTTCTTGACATCTGCATCTTCATCACTTCCCATGTGTTTCATAACATTCATGGCACCTCTCATACGCTCTACTTCTAATTCAAGAGCTTGTTTATGTTCAAGATCTTTTTCTAGAAGGATGATTTTTTTGTGAAGGTCCTCCTTTTCTTTCTGGTAATGAGAAAATAGCAACAATTGAATTAGAGATCAATCTAGCCGTAATTTAGTACAGATGGAATTGAAGCATGAGAAATTTGACTGAGGAAATTCTAAAAGATCAACCTTTTGCTCTTCAGCCAATTTCAACATGTTTTCATCAACTTGCTTTTGTACCTCCTGCGCTAGCTCATTCTGCAGAAACATGAAGATACTCAACAACCAGCAAGATTTCAAGCTCGTAAAAATGCAAGAACATATAAGCTAATGTATAAAACCTTACATACCCACTTGGCCACTTGCCATTTGAATCTCAGGTTTATGAACAAATTAAGCTACTAGAGTTTAGTCACTTGGATATCAGCTAGTTCCAAAACAAGTAGGTAGTAAGAGGCAAATGAATCGTACCGCTCTTTGTCGACGTGAAAGCTCCCTATTCTCATTCTCATTCTGAACTTCACGCTTTTTCAACTCCTTTTCACGGAGCTTGAGTTGCTTCTTTTGAGACTCTATCCGCTTCTTAATCATCTCATGCTCTATGCGCATAGACTCCATTTCTTCATGTTTCTTTCGGTGCAATTTACTCATTTCTAGTAATTGGAGACACAGAATAGTTGTAAGAATGAGCATAAGCCAGAAAGAAATCTCATTTTGCTATCATGTAAATAAATATACTTTCAATCACACATTAACATATAAAACGCATTTACTACAAAAGGACGTCCAAGTATGGCAGCAACAACTACTGCAGTAAATTCTAACTGCCAGGTCAAATACAATTTCTAGCTTGCTTCCAACTGAAATGTAATGAAGGTTGCCTACGACACTATGAGCTCATCCAAAACTTCAAAATGACAAATCTATCAAATAACGAATGCAAATTCTTATAAAAGCAACGAAAGCATATTGTTATAAAAGAAACAGAACATATATTATAGACTTTTTAAACAGTAAGCTTAGATTGCCACTTTCAGTGATGACAAAGAGGGGAATCGCAATGAGGATAGGTGATAATACTTGCATATAAATAAAAAGGAATAACATAATACTAGAACTTTATAATAACAAACCTTTGTTATGTCTCTCTACCATTTCATCTGACTCCTCCATTGCAATGCGAATAGAAAATGAAGTTGCAGTAAGCTTGCTCTTCATCTTTTTACATTCCAAATCATTCTTGTCGATGTTACTCTGAAGTTGTGCAAGAAGCTTTGTTTTTTTCCTCTCCTCGTCAGCTTCAACATCGTGAATTGATTTCAGATTGAACTTCTGCCGAAGATGGTTTCCAAGAACACTCTTCGAGTAGTAATCCTCCTCTGTAGCCACCCACCCATAAAGTTTATCCCCACGGGATTTTACCATGTTCCAATCCGTTTTCCCACGGTGGTCAACATCAAATGCCTTGTCAAACTTCATGGCATATCCAAACCCAACCCAATCACCTGAAAAATCAACAACACAATACCCCGAATGACCCTCCCTGGTCCATAAGGGAGTAACACTCTCAACATGTATCCCTTGCTCAATCAATTCTGTTTTTGTTTTAGTGCCACTCTCACCCACATATCTTCCATCCTTAAGCTCTCTCGGGAAATTTACCAGGACACCCTTCCATGGAAAAACATACTTCTTGCTCCTGTCCTGTTCTCCACAATTATCCTGTCCTCCAACAGATTTACTTGAACTCCCACATCCAACTTTCGTTTCTCCTCTAGACAAATGCTTGCTCAACGCAGCATCAACCTTCATCTCTTCTCCAGAAGCAGCTGGCGGTGGAACCTTTGGACCATGGTACTTGGCCAAATACTTAGCCAATGCTACATGCTGGCCTTGTTGTTTCAATTCCATATCTTTTGAGCCTTTTCCTCTCCTTTTAGCGTGTTCCATCAAATCATCATACCGATAATCCAATCCTTTCTTTTCTTTACAGAACGGGCATTTGAAAATTCCTCTAGGACGCTCAGTTGAGGTTTGATAAATTCCCTCCTTCAGTTGTCTATAAGCTCTGTCGATATACTTATCTAACTCTGATTCTTTTGCAAAACTTCCCATTTCAAAGCGACTAAGTCCAACAGAAATGAAATAAAAAATGCATTATCCATCAAAAAGTAAATATAAAATAATCATAACATTCAGCAGGAGGGATATCCACATAGATAATGACAAGTATTACCAACTGATCAACAAATACTAGTTTCAACAAATCTTGTTAGTAAATAAGTGAGTGGATTAGCCAGATACAGAATTACCAAACGAAATTTGAATCCAAGTCCCTTGATCAACAAATAAGTTCAACAAACCCTAGCTTTGCAATAAATAATCAAACCGCACAAATTTCAGCAGGAGATGGAAGGATAAAGGAAAGAACTTGAACCTCTGGAGAGTCGCGCTGAACCCGTGGAAGTCGAGGGAAGGCAATGGCCAGCAGGTTGTCCGACTGCAAACTCAGAGACAACGAATGAGTGAAAAGAATCAGCTTGATCAGCACAATTTATTAACAAGCACTTTACTTGTAAACAGCAGTCGATGAGGCATGAAGCATTCTCATTAATGGAAGAAAGAAGCGAGTAAACCCTAATCTCTAATTTACCAAAACAAACACTCGGAGGTTACCAGAAATAGCAACAAAAAAACAGAGGATTAAAGCATACATTTTTCCATTAGAGGGAGAGTAAAGCACTTACCAGGGAGAAAATGGAGAGAAATCAGTGCCGACTAGTGAGAAGCAGAAACCAAAAACTAGGGTTTGTGGGAGAAACGGAGAGAGAGAGGTGTCAGTGAGATGATCTCTGGAAATTGAGCGTGGGAAGCGAAAGAGGGTTGCTTGCTCTGCCGTTTGTTGCTTCTTCCCGTTTCGCCCTCTTTACGCCTTTGCGGGTTTT
The DNA here is from genome assembly GCA_963922045.1 of Persicaria maculosa. Classification (NCBI taxonomy): domain Eukaryota; kingdom Viridiplantae; phylum Streptophyta; class Magnoliopsida; order Caryophyllales; family Polygonaceae; genus Persicaria; species Persicaria maculosa. The sequence continues at coordinate 61,788,111 of OY998262.1, forward strand.
TTGTCCTTTTCTTCTCCATTTGAAAATTTCCCTTTTTTCCCATAGTTAAAATGTTTGAAAATTGAAGTTAATGATCATGTAACATGTTCATTCTAGTGAAATTGTAATTGTTTGCTCAATCATAGAAAAAATGACGGTAACTCTGAATCCTTAGTCAGGTAACATATTCATTCTAGTGAATTTGTCATTGTTTGTTCAATCATAAAAAAAAAAAAAAAAAACTCGGAATCCTTAGTCAATTGCATTTTAAAATTCAACACATTTGCAGTTCTCCAAGAGTTTTCCTATTTTGGAGATTTTGAAGTTTTTTTTTTGAAAAATTTGGTAGAATATCCATTTAGGATTTGTAATTAAGTAAATATCCATTTGTATTTGACAATTAAGTAAGTGTCCATAATTTTATCTTAATACTTAAACTACCCCTCTTTTAATTTAACCTACTTCTCACATCTATCTCACCTATCAAGAGAGCGGCGTCTATCCGTTTCTCTTCTTCAAATCCCTCGACGTATCCTCTCACTGAGCAATCAAATCCGAAGACAATGACATCAATGGCGATGCTACAATTGTCACAATGGGGTGATGCAGCAGCAAGCAACGGTGTTAGAAGATTGCATGAGATACACTAATAGTAGTGAATGGATTCACATTTTTTCATGTTCATGTTATCTATAAATGAGTTCCCAAGTTAAGAAAGATTTTTGTTTGGTGACAATTGATAACAATGTTCTATTTTCACTGACAAGAGTTGGTTATAGTGTTTTTTATTTGTGACAATTGGTGGAGACAATTAGTTTGGTCACGTTGTTCCAGTTGGTGACATTTTTTTTTATTTTTGGTGACAAATAATTGATTATTTTTCCGTATTTGGTGACATTGTTCCAATTGACAACAATTTTCTGCAATTGGTGATATTGTTATATAATTAGTGACATTATGTTGGTGAGATTGTGTTGTAGATGGTGACAATAATTGTTGAGATTATACTGTCACCAATTTCATACCATGTTCTAAATTGTCACCAATTAACTATCACACTTGTGTTTATACCGTCATCAATGTTACCAAATATACATGGAAATTTTACATTAACACAAGTCACCATTACACATTAATCAAGTTTTCAATGATGACAGTTATCCAAAGGTTACAATACACGGTGACAATATTTTTGTTAGCATTAATCAATATTTTTGTCACCAATTACACATTAATCAAGTTTTCAGGTGAGAGAAACTAGCACTACTAGAAAAGCGGTTAATATTAGACGCTTTCGGTTCGACGCTTTGATTTACCGTCGATGATATTTTTTAACGCGCGTTTCCACTTAAACCTTTCTCGACGCTTTTAAGTGTCGTAAATAAAAAAAAATATGATTAGACGCGTTTAAGCGTCGATGTTTCCATTTTATTAAAAATTAAAAGGAACAGAAAACCCAAAAGAGGAGAAAAGGAAAAATGAAAGAGAGAGACTAAGGAAACGCCAAACCCTAACCCTGAAACCCGCCGCCCTCAATCCAGCCACCGCGACCCCGGCAACCAGAAACCCACCCATTTCCGCCGCTATCGACCTAGCTGCCTAGTTCCCGGCCACCATCAACCCAATAACAAGGAAAAAATCAGATCTGAAATCATCCCCAATAAGCCGCCATGGACCCAAAAGAAGGATAAAATCGATGCCCCTGTGTCCGGGATCTGGAATCAATCTCGATTTCCAGCTCATTACCGACGAGTCCGGAAATCGGAAGCTGAAGATCGATTCATGGTTTGGATCAAGGAAGACGACGGCCGCCATCAGGACGGCGCTCAGCCATGTCCAGAATCTCATTACCGGAGTCACCAAGGGCTACCGTTGCAAGATGAGGATGGTGTACGCTCACTTTTCGATCAACGCCAGCATCACCAACACTAACAAGGGCATTGAGATCCGTAACTTCCTTGACGAGAAGAAGGTACATTTCTTTCAGCTTTCCTATTTTCTAGTTTGATTTTCATTTTGATTTTTTTCGATTTTATTCAACCTAATTTGCTCGCTAGACTATTCCTCCTTTTTCCCTCTACTTGGAATTTGTTCTAGATGCTTTCAGTTGCAACTCTCAATGTAATGTTTTGTTTTGAAAGTGAATTTTGATTTGTGAAGTTGCAATTTCTGATTGGATTGGTAAAACGTCTGATGCAGAAAAGCTGTAAATCATGTGAATGTTCCTTGTTGGATTTATTAGGTGCAAAACAAGTCATCATGAGTTCTTATTTTCTACCAGATGGAGTCCTTAGCTGACTGATATAGATTGTCCGGTGACCTGTTTATTACAATTGTCTTGTTAGATTACCTCTTTAATAGATGTTTTGAGAAGCTTTGGTTGTGTTTAAGACTTGATTTGGTATTTTAGTAGTTCGTTACAAGCTGCTTAAAGCTTGGCTGCTGAAGACTCCATGGTCTGATTAATTTTACTGTTCTAGTTTTCCATGCCATTAGGAATGTTGATTCATGAAAGTTGCATTTTCTGAATGGACTAGCAAAACTTCTAATGCTGTAAAGTTGTAAATCATGTGAATGTTGATTGTTTGGATTATTGGAAGCAAAACAAAGTATCATGAATACTGAAAATCTGAAATACTTACTTTCTATCTTATGGAGCAGCCTTAGCTGACTGATTTTCCCGTGAATTGTTTAATACATTTGTCTTGTTAGTTTGCTCCCTTTTACCTGTTGTTTAAGGTCCAGATGCATAAGAGGGGATCTTCTAGTGTTGCTGTCATATATTGGACGAGAACTGGTTGCATAAGAGGTGACCTTCTAGTGTGTTTAGAATCCATTAAGAATATTCAGGGAGTAGTTTGAAACTTTGGTATTTACTTAAAAGTGCTAATTTTTATTTAATTGTTGTAGTGATTCTAGCTGGCTTGTGTTCTGAAGATGACTTTGGAATAAATATTTGAGTAAAATGGAGAGATTGCAAAATGAATGCTTGAGTAAAATGGCTAGATTGCAAAAGGAGGGTTAAAAGAGTATTGTCTACCTGCGTGTTAGTATGATATTTGATCTTGTATATGTAGACCTATGATTTTCATCTTGATCTTGGAATTGTACTTTTTATTCTTTGCAGAAATAGAAAAGAAGAGAAGAATAATACTAGTACTCTGGATCAAGGTTTATTGCCATAACAAGTGTATGTGTCATGGGTTCTCTCGTGATTGTTTAAAGGATATTTAGGTTTCAAAGCTAGAGGATTGTATATATGTATTTTAAACAGGGTTTGATCAATATATATAGATTTGTCTTGCTTTACAACCTTTTGTTTTATGGATTCTATACATGTATTTTTCTTTTAGTAATATAATTAAATAAATAAATATAATGCAAATATTTTTTGTTTCATTTATTATGTTCTTGCACAAGTAGATATTTTTATTTTGATTCTCGAATAAGTGATTTGTCTCAAATATAGTAGAACAATGGCGAAAATGAAATAGTTTTCAAAAAAAAAAAAATAACAATCTCGACGCTTTTTTATGTCGAAATGATGTTATTTTCTATGGAACTCTGAAGTGACTAATTTGGACACCCAAAAGCGTCGAATAATTTTCGACACCAAAAAGCATCCATTATTACAGTAAATTTGGACGTAAAAAAGCGTCGAATAATTTTCGACGTTGAAATTACCGACGCTTTGTTGAAGCGTCGAAAACAAAATTCTAGACGCTTTAAAGCGTCTAGAATGGCTCCAAAAAGCGTCCTTTATGGCCTTGTTTTCTAGTAGTGTAGTCAAACTTTTAAAATTTTATTTGGTGACAATATTTTGATGATATAAAATGTGGTGGTAACATTTATTGTTATGTTGACATATTTTTTTGAGTGCTTATAGTTCAACGTTTTAAAATATGGGTTGATAACAATGTCTTGGTTATATATTATTTTGGTGGCCGTTTTTTAAGGTTACAATATCGTGGTGACAATATATTGTCATCAACCTCATCAATCATTAACCGTTGTCACCAACAATTGTCACAATGAAAATCATCTATTAGCAGGAAAAAAAATCATTTGTCACCGGGAATAAGTGATACTGGCAATTGTCACCATAAGAAAATCAACCGTAAAAAATTCCTCCAACTGTCACTAGAAAAAAATGTCACCAAAAAAGTCAATTATAACCGAAACAATTGTCACTAGAAAAAAAAATGACACCAAAAAGTCAATTGTCACCAAACACAACTGTCACCAAAATATATAATCATCCATCACCTGAAAAATTGTCACCAAATATAGGCAATGACCGAAATGGTCAATGTTGACTAGTCAATTGTCACCAAAAAAATTATCACAAACAACTGTCACCGAAAATAATTGTCATAAAAAAATCTCAGTCGCTAGAAAAATCAATTGTCATAAAAAAAATCTTTGTCACCAGAACAATTGTCACTAAGAAAAAAATCAATTGTCACCAACAAAAATTTTCCCCAATTGTCACCAAGAAAAAATAAAATGTCACCAAAAAAGACAATTGTCACCAAAAAATTATCACAAACAACTGTCATCAAAAATAATTGTCATCAAATTTAGGCATTGAATGAAATGGTCAATGTTGACTAGTCAAAGTCAAGATTAAAAAAAAGTCAAAGGGGAAGGAGGAAGGCTGGGAGGGGAAGGGATGGGAAGGAAGGGTAAAAGTGTCAAATATGGACATTTAGCTAATTTTTTAAGGAAGTGGACATTTACTTAATTATGTCCATTTTTTTGGACATCCACTAAATTAAACCTTTTTTTTTTTTAGAATTTTAAGGTATATTTTGCTCCAACAAATTTCCGATCACAAACTTCAAAATGGAGAAGCAGTGAAAAAATAGAGAGATTCCCTAAATCCGTAGGATTCCTCAAACTAAATGATTTTTCAAATCTCTGAAATGAGGAAGTGTTAGAGTTAAAGAAAAAATCATTTAAGAAATATGTATATTATTATTATTTTTTAAAAAATAATGGTAAACTTATTAATAATAAGTAAAATTTTATACTTTTTAGAGTTTTAGCTCATTAAAAGCGTGTTGAAAAGTCAAATGACATATACTTTACACGGAAGTATAATCCATTTTAATCTCTAGATTTCGTTTAGAAATGTAAGTCATTTTAAATTTTATAGACATTGAGATAAGAGAATGGTTATTTTTGTCTCTTTTTAGGGATGTAAAGTTAATGTTTTTATAATTTATTTAATAGTGGTAAACTAAATGACTTATATTTTTTAACGAAGTAATGAGATGCAAAAGTATCCTTTTGCAAAATTTCCATTTTCTAGCTAAGGATTCATAGTCTGATTTTTCTATCTATTGGTGTTATAAACAGATAAATTTAGTGTTATAATATCTGTGTCTACAAAAATATACGAAAGAGAAAATTTGCGCCGAAGGCGCAAATTTTTGACCATATTGTGAGAGTGTCCCCCAAGTGTGGCAAATTAGGGTTTTGTCCACATAAAATTTTCTGGACAAAATTAGCCCCCTAATCTCATATATCCATTGCCGTTTCAGCACCATAGATCCATGGACGAAATAAGAAATATCTCCCGTTTCAGATCTTGCTCTCTTCGTCGACCCCTCCCTCGCTCTCTGCTCTGAGCGACCGCTCCTTCGCCGGATCTGACGGATGCCACTGACATGGCCGAGCAGATCGAGGACGGAGATATGAGATCTCAACCTCCGAGCGACCATCCATGGCGTCTCCTCCTCTGATTCGCGCTCCGAGCCAGCGATTTGCAACTGGCGGCCCAGATCCGCTCCCTCCGTTCTCGCTCCAGGGATCTCGCCTTTGTCCTCTCGAATTCCAGGAATCTCGATCGCCTCTGTCACCTTGCTGGCGGCCGCCTGAATCGATGCCAAGAAAGACGAATTCGGTGCGCCACCGACGAGTTGAATTCGATGCCATGACTTCTCCATGGACGCCGTCGGTGCGCCGCCGATGAGCACCGCCGAAGACATCGATGGCCGCGAGGTTCGCGGAGGCCACAGATCTCTTCTCCCATGGCATCTCCATGTGTTTTCGCACTTTTCCGATTGAGGATTCGGCCACACCGATCAATCAGTCACCGCCGATCGCCGCCCTATCTTCTGTGCTCGACGAGGGCGATGAAGACGATGGCGATGAAGATCCGAGGCAAAGAGGATGCCGCCTCCATCTTCCTCCTGGTTGCCGCCTCTCACCTCAGGAAGATCCGGCTGGAATCGAAGAGGGCGAGAGAGCGATCTGAGAGAGCGAGAGAGAGATCTGAGATCTTCGATGAAACGCTGTTTCAGCAAGTTTCCATGGGAGCAACGAGGGCTTGCCGTCGGCCAGGTCTGTACCTCTATCGTCGCGCTGCTTCAGCAAGTTTCCATGAAGCGCTGTTTCAGCAAGTTTCCATGAAGTGTTGCTAAGTAAATCTGCTTAATACTGAAGAATTGTGTGATAGCTATGTAGCATCTCACAAACACTAAATCAATTGATTTTCATTGCACTTTCAAGTGGTGATGTACTTCTTGTTTATAGTTTCTTGTTGGAACCGACATTGCCTTATACTACAATTATATCTACCAAAACTTCTGCAGGTATATTGTTGGTTTGGCTGGGACTCCAGGTGCTGGAAAGAGCACGATGGCTTTACAATTGGTTCAACGTCTGAACAAGTTGTGGCCTCAAAGATCTTCCGGATTTGATAAACTAGTGGGGCCACCAGATGTTGCTGTTGTTCTTCCAATGGATCGATTCCATTTATATCGCCATCAATTAGATGCAATGGAGGTTTGTGTTGCTTACAATTGATTAATATTAATGTTAACTGTTGTACATTTGTTTATGCTTAGTCAGTAGTTGTAACTTGCAAGTAACTCATCCATTAACATTATGCAATCAGTGAACAATCTCAATGCAATTTTGTAATTCAGCAATAACAAGTAACTAAGTTTCACTTCAGATACAAACTGTCTATAAATCTTTATGGCTACACCTTGTATTGGCCATTGGGACTCCTATAATTCTCTAGCCCGACTTGCTCTTGTCAATATTTTGCATACTGTGCTTCAAAATTCTTTTTTTTTTGTAGAGTCAACTAGAGGTGATGGATAAGAGCATTGAATATATCAATCATCTGCAGCTCCAACTCAAGGTATTTACTTCTTGATATGTGCAATGCCTTGTGTATACAAAACGTCAAATATATGTGGTTCAAAAGATAGGAATTTTTTTCCACTGGCTTTCTATCCTTCTAGAATTTGATTAGAGTATCCATTTGATATGCTATAGGACAGGGACATTCTAAATCCTCAACTTCATTCGGAATAGTTTTTAATCAGAAGGTCCAAGAAGTCTAATGCTATATTGAGGATTTTTTTTTATTATCTTGATAGAGACAAAAGGATTTTGTTAAAAACAAATCTTCAATGGCCCTAGTCTGCTGAATGCTTCTTTATGTCGAGACACATTCTAATAGCTTATATCCAGTTTGATATTGGCAATTTCAGCAATTGCTGAAATGCGGATTGCAATGAATTTTGTTAAAAGCCTCTTAGCTCAATGGTAGAGCGATGTGCTATGCGCAAATACGTGGGTTCGATCTTGCATAGGCTAAATTTTATATCCCGTAACACGGTTTCAGCAACAATTTCAACATCAACAACGTTGCTGAAACCGTGGGCTTAGCATCAACAACGTTGCTGAAACCGTGGGCTTAGCATCAACAACGTTGCTGAAACCGGGGTTTCAGCATCAACAACAGTGCTGAAATTGGGGTTTCAGCAACGCGGAAAAAAAAGATTTTCAGCAACCTGAAAAAAAAAAACTGTTGAAACATGAGGGGGGTTTCGGCATCAACAACAGTGCTGAAATCGAGGTTTCAGCAACTCCGGTTTCGGCAACGTGGAAAAAAAACAGTAACGCAAAAAAAAAAAAACAGTAACGCGAAAAAAAAACTCCTGAAACAGAGGGGTTTCAGCAACTCTGGAAACGCGAAAAAAAAAAAGCGAAAAAAAACTGCTGAAACAGTGGTTAGCACAGGGTTTTCAGCAACTTTATTTTAGGGGTGGACATTTTGCTAATATGAAGAGGGTGGTGGACATTTTCCTAATAAAGCCCAAAATTTTGGACATCGAGGTAATCACCCCTACACAAAAATGCTGACCAAATTGTTTATTTTTAATGAAAATTTCTTTGATCCTCTCTTATCTTAAACAATATTATTCGAAATTACAACACTAAGGTTTACATACTAATATTATAATTGATTTAAGTCACACCATATGAATTCCTACAATGAACTACATTTGCCTTAGTTTTTGAGCCTTGCAATTACCAATATGAAACCAAAGACTATGAAGCATCATCTTATGGTGCAAGTGCAAATAGCCCTCACATGCACCTGCAAAAGCACAAAAGTGTGTTAAGAAAGGCCAATTAGAAATCATGAATTCCTAATTTGATGGATGTGCTTATCATCAAGCTCAACTCATATGGACTTTGTTTTGACTAATCCAGTTAAAAGACACACCACTAATTGTTTGAAAAGGAAACATTGGGTGTTTTTCAATACATTATTTTGACTTGAGCCACACCACTCTGCATCCCGGAGGTTCTCACATTCTCACGTGTAAAAGAAATTAGAAGTGCATCCCTACTTTTCTTTAACTTTATATGATGATGATGATGATGATATGTGATCTCTTGAAAGTTGAAGCACAATCAACCTCCTTTTCTTTGTGCAAATAAGAAATTTCACAAGGATTTGATCTTTGTTTAAATAACCAAAATATTTGAAGCATAAGAATGGTTTTGGGATATTTTTTAGAGAAATATATTTTCTTGGTGGTTTTGTAAAATTCCTAATTTTGGGGGCCATTTCGTGACAAGTGCCCTAATTCAAGGGTGGTTTGTGTGATTTGGAAAAGCTAGGGGTGGTTTTGTGAAGTTTTCACTGCACAGGAATACAGGATTGTTAAGAAAAACAAATGATTTTGATGAATCACATTGCCTGCAGTTAAGTTTAAGTCCTTAAAATGATTACAATTGAAACAAATGAAGATAATCAAGATATCATCATATATTAGAAGTTTAGAACAGATTAAATTTGTTGAATTACAGCATACACAACCATTTCACTGCATCTAATATATAAAGGAGAAAACCCAACATTAGCATTCAGACATCACCATGGAAAATACAGCAGCTGAGCAAAAACTGTACATTCATCCTCAAAAAAAAGATTGATGTCTTTCACTTGTCAAAGTTGTTTGACCATCCTCTTTTACTCAGGCATATAGAGGAGAAGCCGATGGTCTCGGATAAGTAGCGCTAATAGCCCCAGGCGGTCTCAAACAAGGACCGGTGCCTGGGGCTTTCGCGTTAACTGCATCCCCTGAGCTTTTCCTCCTCACCTTGGTCCTGTCCTTCGAATCCTTTTCTCCGGTTGCTGACTCTTTGTAATCTTGAATCCTCTCGAGCTCTCTCACCACCTCATCCATGTTCGGCCTGAGCTTGATTCCAGCTGAGATGCAGCGGAATGCAAGGGTGGCTGCTCTGTGGGCTGCATTCAAGTTGTATTGCCCTTCAAGACGATTATCGAGGATCCTGAATATTTTCCTCTTGTTTGTCAGGTATGGCCTTGCCCATTCCACCAGATTCTGCTCACCAGATGGTCTGTTCTTGTCCACTACTCTTCGGCCTGATAGCATTTCGAGGAGAACCACTCCGAAGCTATACACATCGCTCTTTGAGGTCAAATGGCCTGAAATGAGTATGTGAAATCAGCATTTATACGTAATTTAGATACTCAATTAGCGAAAAAGTAGAGATTGAAATGTGAAACAATGTGTAGTAATCAGTGGTCAGTACCGGTTGCAAGATACTCTGGAGCTGCATATCCATATGTTCCCATCACTCTAGTTGAGACATGGGACTTGTCGCCAGTAGGACCATCCTTCGCCAACCCGAAATCAGAAAGTTTTGCATTGTAATTCTGTGATCAAATTGCGCTAAGTTCTCAAAAACATTGTCATACAGAAGGAAGACGAAAATGTAAGATGATCATCTAGACAAGTCACATACCGAATCAAGCAGAACATTAGAAGTCTTAAAATCCCTATAAATCACTTTTGTTTCGGCGCTATGGAGAAAAGCCAGCCCCTTCGCAGCCCCTAGCGCAACCTTTAACCGAATGTCCCAAGAAAGCGGCTGGAAGTAAGAACCTCCTGTGGAACAGCATTTGTAAAGCTACTTCAGTTTCAAAACTTTTTCGAAATCAAACAGCAAAAAATGTTAACCGATCTTGGAAATCATACTTCTAAACAAGTGATTCTCCAAGCTTCCACGAGGCATGAACTCATACACCAAAAGCCGGTGCTCATCCTCCAAGCAATATCCTATTAATTTAACTAAATTAGGGTGATAGAGCTGCCCAAGATAATTAACCTCCGCCTGCAAGACCGATAAAAGGTAGTCATTCATTGTGTTTTTCGCCTTTCCAACACATTTCAGCATGACAAAAACCATGTACAACCAACCACCTCGCGCATATCAGATGAATAAATGAATGAAAGGTTCTAGAACTTACCAACCATTCCCTGTGACCCTGGAAACTTTCCTGATTGAGCCTCTTTACAGCAATGATCATACCGGTCCCAGCCTTGGCAGCCGCATACGAATGCTCATCAATCCAACCCTTGAAAACGGATCCGAATCCGCCCTCTCCCAACACGCTATCAGGGCGGAAATTCCGAGTGGCCATCTTTAGATCAGAGAAGCTAAAGCTCTTCAAATTGGACAACTTCAAGATTTCGCCTTCGCTACGCGGAGTTAAGGGCAGTGATGCAGATGAGGCCTTACTACTACTACTACCACTAGTACTATCATCTGGGTTAACACTCCTTAAACTTTCCCCTAAACAATCACATGAAAATGGTGAATCAGTACCACTATTAGTTTATCAAATTGGGCAGAGGGAATCAAGAAATGGGTAAAAATAGAAATATAAAATATAGTCAAACGGTGTTTACTACCTAGAGAGACCAATATTCAGAATCTAGGGATTTAATTAAACCTTAAACAGCACAGATACCAAATTTGACCAATTTCAGAGGTCAATTACTGTGAAAACAGCACAAATACCTTTTAACCACCTTCAATTGAATCACCCAAAAGGACAAATCAAGCTCTTGAATGAGCTTAAGATGAGTTCAATAATAAAGAAATTGAGTACTACCTGTGTTAGAGGGGCTTTCAGCCTTGATACGGGAGCTGAGACAAATCCCCATTTGCCTTGAATCTGAGGCAGCAAAACCCTAAAGACCACAGAAATGAAGAACCAACAGAAGTTCAGAGATCTTAAAAGGGAGAACCACCCAGCTTGGATCTACCGAATTCCCAAAGGACCTACAAAATCTTCAGCGTGTGAAACCAAAAGTTGGAATCTTTATTCTCCCTCTCTCTCTACAGCTCATGCAACTTTTCAGAAGAACATACAGAAAATAGAATGATGAATGATGGCACTTTGGAAACAGATGTGGAATAGTAATCCAAAAGAAACAAAACAATAATGAGTGCAATCAAAGATTGAATACCCACCAACCAAGTTGGAACCTTGATAGAAAGAGGGGCTTAATCCTTTAAGGCACCATGAAAGATAAGCTGTGCTTTCTTGAAACTCTGAGTGAGCAAAAGAAGAGAATGAAAATGAGAGACCTAATTTGGGTTTGCTCTACTTGTAGTTGTAGGCGGTGGCGCATAAGAAGCAACAACTGTGTGGGGGATCAAAAGAGGTAGAGGTGTATTAATGGCGGGGGGGAATGGGCCCCCTGGGACTCTGGGAGTGGTGGGTACCTTCAATTGCTAACTTTGTCTCTTGTCTGTTACTGATTTACGTAAGTGGGGCTGTCATATGACATACTCGGTACTCGGTAGCTTAAAATTAACTACAGTAGGACTCAATTCGAAAAAAAATTCGATTAGAAATTTAGAACTCGATTGTTGACTTAAGCTTGACTTAAATTGAGTTCAATAGCTACTCCGTATTTGACAAGTAGGGGTATTTTATAAATTATAAGTCGAGAGTATATGGGTTTGTATGAGACAGAGTTAATAAATTGACTAAAATTATAAACAGGGTAAAATTTATAAACTGTTAGTAAAAGTAATTAAAAATTTAAACAACAAGATAATCTTCATATGAGGCGAAAAACAGTTTATTTATAAAAATTGGAGTTTATTTGATTTTTATTAGGGGTATTGTGATACTTTCAAATCAAATAAAATAAAAGAGAAGAGGTAAAATAGTAATTATGGAATATAAACCCCAAAATAAGCTTCAATCTGCAGCTTATTTTTAAACCCTTTTTTTAACTGATTATAACTTATTTGTTGTTTCCATACGCCCTTTAAACCCATTTATTTTTTTAACAGCTAATAATTTCTATTTTTTAACCGGTTTTTACCGGTGCCATACACACCCTATGTGTAAAGGTATTAGAAATTAGTATAAACACCCGTATTAAACAGATCATAAATTAATCAAATACTAAATTACATCTTTCATCTCTAACCCTAAACTTATCTTCTTTCCTAAACTCTCTTTTCTCTCTTTCAATCGTTTGTCATTTTCTGCATGCTTTTTGATGAGATAAAAACACTATAAAATATTTTTTTATCAATTTTTTTTATAATTTCATAGTTAGTAGTCATAAGTATAAATTATCGAAAAAAATTCATTAAAAAATAATATTTTATATAGTTTTTACCTCATTAAAATACGAATAAAAAAGTCAAACAACTTTTATTTTGAAACGGATGGAGCAACAAACTGGTATCAGAGCAAGATTAATTCCATATCAATCTCAAATTCGAAATTTTCTAATTTTCATTTTCTGAAGAACGTATTGTAAATGAAGATGTAAGAGGGAGAGAGTAAGAAAAATCATGGATTAGACTTTTTCATTTACCAAGATGTGGGTATTTATAAACTTAGGATCAGGGAGAAAGAGGTAATTTGGTATTTATTCAGTCATGATCTCTCTAATACAAGATGTGGGTATTTATACTAATCTCTTGTACCTTTACACATATAATCCCTATACATGACACTAATTTGAATTTAACAAAGAAAAATCATGGTTAGACTTGTTCATTTACGTACCAAATCCAAATTAAGACTGGATTTGAATCCAGCTTATTTATAAACTAGTGTAGATCCCATCCCGTGTACGGGGAATGCGTTAATCTAACTATAAATTATTTTTTCCTCCAAAAAATAATATAAATATAAATAAAATTAGTTCGACGGGTTATATATAATCTAAATATCTTTTAATTAGATTCTCTCAAAATATAAAAAAAATCACATTTATAAGGTACTACATAATTTTTTTTTTCTAATCTATGGTTAATTAAATCTCATGTAATTTAATTAGATAGTTGATTTTTAAAAATATTTTAATATTCTTTTTTATTAAATATGTAGTATATACTTATTACATTAGTTTACTAAAATATCTATGTACGGATGGATTGTGGCTACATATATGGCTATATAATATTTTAATTCTTTATTTTACCATTAACTCTTATAATTGGATAGATATGAAATATCTTATAAGGAAAAAATTATATCAATATAGCACAATCAATATAATTAAACGTACTAATAATAATAATAATAATAATAATAATAATAATAATAATAATAATAATAATAATAATAATAATAATAATAATAATAATCGGGTAGTTAATCTTTTTCTTGAAGGCCGTTGTCCGCAAGCTCTGGGGGAATATATTGCTAGTGCTCCGCTCACACCGCTTGTTAAACCAGGTGGGGGTATACGCCCTATTGTTGTTGGCACTATTTGGAGACGTCTTGTCTCTAAGGTTGGTGCTTGTTTGGTCAGTCCCTCTTTGTCTGGTTATTTTGATGGTCTTCAGTTTGGGGTTGGGGTGTCTGGTGGAGGAGAGGCTATTCTGCATGCCTTGAATCGGTTTGTTGAAGCTCGTGGCGGTGAGGAGGGTCTTTCTATGTTGTTGGTCGACTTTCAGAACGCTTTCAACTTAGTTGACCGTGTGACCATGTTACAGGAAGTTCGCCGTCACTGCCCTGTTCTATCCCGATGGGTGGAGTTTTGTTACTCTAGTCCTGCCCGTCTATATTATGGTGAGCATAGCTTATGGTCTTGTCGAGGAGTTCAGCAAGGAGATCCTTTAGGTCCTTTGCTTTTTGCTTTGGTGTTGCATCCTTTGGTGTGCAAGATCAGAGACTCTTTTGCCTTAAGTATGCAGGCTTGGTACTTAGATGATGGGACTATTGTTGGGGACACTTTGGTTGTGGGGAAGATCTTGGATCTGATTATGGAGGATGATCCCCGCTTTGGTCTTCATCTTAATGTGGATAAGACTGAGGTTTTTTGGCCTACAGAGGATCCCAGAAGTCGGCTTCCTGGTGTTTTCCCCCCCTCCATTGCTCGGCCTTCGCGCGGTGTTAAAGTTCTGGGTGGGCCTGTCAGTGTGTGCCCTATTTTTTGTAGTGACCTTGTGGCGAAAAGAGTGACAAAGACCATAGAGCTTATGGATTCTGTCGCGAAGATTGATGACCCACAATGCGAGTTGCTTCTCCGCATGTCTTTGGGCCAGCCCAGCTTTCTTTTGATGTGGCTCTCCGTTCTAGCTTGGAGCGTATTGTTACTGCGTCTGGGCCTGGGTTTGGAGATTGGCAGTGGCAGCTTGCCACCTTTCCTTTTCATTTTGGTGGGCTCGGAGTGTATGCTGCTGGAGATGTCGTACATTATGCTTTTTTGGCGTCTCGTTTATAATCTGCTGAGTTGCAAGCTAAACTCCTCCGTCCTTCTGGTATCATTGCTGCTGGTCCTGCTTTTGATGATGCTTGTCGTGCTTTTAATGAGATCACGGGTTCTGATCATCTGTGTGATCCTAGTGGAATCGCTGCCCCCAAACTTATGAAGAAATTGGCAGATATATATTTCGCGAAGGTTGCCGCTACATCAGAATTTGTTTTCTCTTTGACTCCACGACAGGTGGCGTTGTGGAAGTCTCAGCAGGGTACTCACTCTTCTGATTGGTTGCGTGCAGTTCCTATTTCTGGGCTAGGGCAGACTATGAATGGAAGGACCTATCGTAGTGTGCTGAACTATCGACTGGGTGTTCCTTTGTTCACGGTGTCTAGGCCCTGTTCGGCTTGTTCTCGGGTCTTTCATGGGGATATATATGGAGATCATGCTGTGTCCTGCGCTGGTACCATGGGCATTAAACATCGACATAACCTCGTGCGTGACACCTTATTTGATATTTGTTACAGAGCGGGGATTTCTGCCGGTAAGGAGGTTGATATCGGTTTGGTTGATGGACATGATAAGCCCCTTCGCCCGGCGGATTTGCTTCTTTATTCTTGGGACAGAGGGCGTGATGTGTGTGTTGATCTAACGGGATCCTCTCCCTTGACACAGTCGGGAGTGTCTGACTTTGTCCCTGGTCGTGCTGTTGTTGCTGCTGCTCAACGTAAGTGTGGCAAGTATCGGGATTTGTGCACGGCGGCTGGTTATGGTTTCCTACCCTTCTCCTTCTCTTCTTTGGGGGAGCTGGATGCGGATGCTGTTGCCTTGTTGAAGCGGATTCAAAAATTCTCGATATCTCAGGATGCCGGTGCTCGTGCTGCTGCTTATATTTTCACTAGACTCAGCTTTATTATTGCTAAGGGAGTGGGGGCCCAGATAGTATCTCGGCTACCCAATAATTTCTTGTAAATAAGTAATTTGTTATATATATATATATAATAATAATAATAATAATAATAATAAACAAAAAAAAAAAAAATATCTCCCACCAAAATTTTTTGTCATATAGGCCTGATGTATATACAAGTTATATATTAGATAATTTGCTCATAATGTATATTCGTTCATTATGTATATTCGATATAATTAGATATAATTAAACACATCGTATGTCTTTACTCTATTTCAATATAATTAAACGTATTAGTAGTAATAATAAAACTAATTAAGCTATCATTTTGACCGTTGTTAGATTCAAGGTTTGAGTGTCTAATGGAGTTTTAGAAACACTTGTAATCTATATCTATATTTTTTATTCTATTCTATATACATATACTAAAATCGATGTATAGCATTTTATGTGGTGTGTTGTTGTTGATTCTAGGGAAAAATTAATAAAATAATATGTTATCATAGTTTATAGAAAGTTGTATAAGTCCCAATCCATCTATATATAT
The DNA here is from genome assembly GCA_963922045.1 of Persicaria maculosa. NCBI lineage: Eukaryota > Viridiplantae > Streptophyta > Magnoliopsida > Caryophyllales > Polygonaceae > Persicaria > Persicaria maculosa. Next base: position 61,804,357 of record OY998262.1, read on the forward strand.
TTTAGTTAATTTACAAAAATATAGATAAAAAAATATTTCATGGTCATACTTACCAAAAATATTAATAGATAAATATGTTATATTTGTCACTCACACGCCGCCACGCAGGACGCTACGCATCAATTTTAGTATATGTATATAGATAGATAGATATGTTTAATGTGAGAAATCAATACTCGACTCATTTAATTGGAATAATATAATGCTTGTTTGGTGTAAACTAATTATTTAGACCGGAATTTGTTTTCTAGAAGACCTATCATTGGATGATATATAGATTCTATTTTTTCAACTATAATATAAGATATATACACGAAAAAAGTTAGGATATTTTAATCTAACTTAATTACCCTTATTACAACTGAAAGTCTGAAACTATGTGCCAAGAAAAAGGGTATTGAAATTGTAAGTGGCGATTGTAACTTGCAAGCTTTGGGGATGGAGGGGATTGGAGGCCGTTAGCCGTTGGATTCTTCGAATTGAAAATTCTTATCACATTGATTTGTCCAGGCCAGACAATGGCATGTGGTATTGTTATTTTTAGAAAGGTAAATTATTTTGCAGCGTTTAGGGCTGTGCATGATTCGGTTCAAACCGAATTTTTGGGTCGAACCAACACAAACCGAATCGAACCGAACCTAACCGAAGTTTTTCGGTTCAAGAATTTTCAATTTTCGGTTTCGGTTCGGTTTGTGTTCGGTTTGTATTAAACCGAATTTTTTTATACAATATATATATATATATATATATATACTTTATATATACACTAATACACACATAATTACTATGTATATATATACATATACAATGTATACACTTCTATGTATATATATATAGAGAGAATAGGTAACTTGTGCACACCCCTTAGGGTGTACTTTGTGCACAAATCTAGACCCTTGGTTGAGATGGGATGGAGGGTTAAGATTAATTCAATTTTTTTCTACCTTTTAATTAAAAAATTGTGGACCCCATTCAAAATTAACCCCACAAACTTACCTTCACGCGTGTGTACAATCTCTTCAACAACCCTCCATAAAATCTAAAATTTCAGATCTTCAAAATTTGTCTAATCCTCCCCAATCGAGTGTGCTCTCGGCGGTGATTTGAAGTGGACGACGGAACGGTGGTCCGACCCCTTCCTTTCGACCTCGCTACTAGCCAGTGGCGAGTCCAGATGGTCTTCTTCTTCATCCATGAGGACCCGTGGAGCCAAAGCAAACCCAGGTGAGGCGGAGGCGCGAGCCGAGGCGAGGCGGAGGCGATTTATGCGAGAAGGAAGCCCCTGGTAGTCCCTATGGAAGCCCAGATCTCTCTCGCACCCTGTTCTCCTTCGCGCCGACGACTTGTGCTCGGACATCACCGCCATCTGAGGCAGGACATGGCTAAAAGCGCATTAAGTTGGAACACTCCCGGTAAAATTGCTTCTGTCTTTTGAGCAATAATTTGTGAAAATTAGGTCAAAGAAAGAAGGGGAAATTCGTTTCTATTTGTTTTTAGGTTGTTGAATTGATCACGGGGTTGCCGTTAGTTTTCTTGCTTAGTTTTGCAGATTTTGATCCTTTTTTTGCCATTGATTGTTTTGGTCTTGATGTGGAATTAAGTGCAATCGGTTTCAAAGTGTTCCTTGCCCAGCAAATACATTGTTTAGTTCTTTAATTGAAAAAAACATATAGCTAAAATGAGAGCTTACCAGTTATATTCAAGCCTTCAAGGGCAGTAGTTGCTATCTGTTCTATCGATGAATTTTAATCTGTGTTAAACTTATCAATTGTGAAAATTGCAAATTTGGGGATTATTGAGTTGTATGCATTGAATTGATATCAAGCACACCCACCGGTTGAGATTTGTTACTGCATTGAATTGATATCAAGCACACCCACTGGTTGAGATTTGTTGCTTAATCAATTGGGTGAGATGAGAGGTAGATTATTGTGTATTTATGTGATTCCCGCATTATTCGGGGGAAAACGACGAATTATTCAGACATATATGTCGAATTTAGTGTAGAGTTTTCAAGATGTATAATTTGATTCATTATTCATTAATTATTCAGACGTATGCGTCGAATTCTGATTACTAGTGTTAATGAATTGGTTAATTATTCGGTCAAATCTGATTTATTATTCGTGGATATGTGGTAAATTAGAGGTCAAAAGTAATTGCATATGTGCTTCTAGTTATGGAATACAATGTATTTAAACGATAATATTCAACTAAATATGAAGGATTATGCATTCCACTGAATAATTATCCATTGAATAATTATTTAGAATTTAAAGAATAATATCGAAAACCTCATATCCTAATCACACATTGATTTCGAATTACAAAATACACACATTTTATTGAATAATTATTTAGAATTCAACGAATAATATCCACAATATCATATCAGATCCCGATCACACATTTATTTCGAATTACAAAATGTGTGCATTCCATTGAATAATTATTTAGAATTCAACGAATAATATCGACAATATCAGATCCCGATCACACATTTATTTCGAATTACAAAATACGCGCATTCCATTGAATAATTATTTACAATTCAACGAATAATTTCGACAATATAATATCTCAATCACAAAATGCACACATTTCATAGAATAATTATTCATAATCCAACTAATAATATTGCAACTGGGATTAACTTGTGCTTTACCAAATCTCGTTCGGAATCCCAATTGATTTGCTTAATTGCTTTTGTGGGGTAGTTCTCATCTTCATAAAGTGGTCCCTACAAAAAATTCTCTATCAACTAGATGTGGACCCATTTTCTTTCAACTGAAATATCACGTATCTTCAAAAGAATCAAAATTGGAGTATGGAAATTTGATTACACGCGCCTGGCATATTGGGTTTGAGTAATTTTCAGCGTGAGTCCCACACTTCTTTTTTTAAAAACAAAAAAAAACTTCTTTAATCTTAACCATTCATTTTCTTCCCATTAATGTTTCAGATTTGTGCACAAGGTACACCCTAAGGGGTATGCACTCTAGAACCACTCTATATATATATATATATATATATATATATATATATATATATATATATATATATATATATATATACTTACTATGTATTACATCATCAGTGTGTATATATACACGTACACACACTGTATTTGCCCATACACTGTAATATTTGCATGTTATATATATATATATATATATATATATATATATATATATATATATATATATATATATATATATATATATATATAGTATATTATTTGTATACTTTAAATTGGAATATGTGTATATATATACATAAATACAAATATAATATATATTTTTTTTGTATACTTTAAAAAAAATTAATGGAAATTCGGTTCATTTGTGTTAAAACCGAACCGAACCTAATGCTTTCGGTTCGACTTTCGGTTTGAAATTTTGAGATTTTCGGTTCGGTTCGGTTCGGCCCGGTTCGGTTAGGTTTTAGACCGATGCACAGCCCTAGCAGCGTTAATGTTCAGTTTAAATGGATTATTAATTAATATATTATTCTAGTAATAAGAAAGTGAACCATATATAATATTACAACAACAATTATGTATATCCTATAGAGAACAAATCTAGAGAGCTGAAATGTACAAACTTTATCTTATTGCACCTTTTTTGTTTTCTATTATATGTTTTAATGGTTTTTCATTTGCCGACTTTTCGGTTTTCGAGACTCGATTATATAAGATCTTGAATTCTTACTTCATAAAATATATAAACAGATAGAGAAAATAAAGCAAAAATAATGTAAATAAAAGGTAAAGAGGAAAGCAGAGCTAAAGACTCTTTGGACAAAAAGGAAGACAAAGTTTTTGCAAATCTTTCGGCAAATCAGAAGTCAATCCTTGCTTTCTGCTTTTGAGGTATCTGGACTATGACATATAAAATCCTATTTGATAACAACAATATCAAGAATCTGGATGAATGGATAAAATTTATCAAACAATATAGAATAAGCTGGAGGACGACACACAATGACGAACTAGAAGACAATATGACTACTACGATGGTCGCCACCCAAACTAGGACAAAGACACCAAAAACTATAAAATGGAAAAAACATGTTGAGGGTTATATCAAACTAAAATTTGATGGCGCTAGGGATGGCTCCGGGTTAGCAGCCATTGGTTTCGTGATAAGTGATTGGCAGGGGTCTATTATTTCTTGTGGTGCTCTGGATCTTGGTAGGGTTTCCGCTATTCAGGCGGAATGTCTCGGTCTCCTGTTTGGTCTACAGGTGGCTTCGAAAGGGACCTCGGGGAGGGACCGTGCTTGGATTGAGGTGGAGGGAGATTGACTGCTGCTGATTAATGTCTTAAAGGGTATTTGGTGATGCCCTTGGGTGATTGAGATGGTGGTCTCGGACATCATCGGTGCTTGTCGTGCTTTCAAGCTTGTCAACTTCTCGCACACTTTTAAAGAAGGGAACTAGGTCGCGGATAGGCTGGCGCACATCAGCTTCTCCTCCTCGTTTGTCGCGGAGCAGGCTCCTATAAAGATTGACGACATCGTCCATTTTTGGGAGATGGTTCAACCGCGGCTGACCATCCCCAAATCATTGCTTTGTATATAAAAAAAAACAATAAGAGGCACGAGCTATTGGTAAACAAAACTAAACATCCTCGACTCGAATTTGCTTCCTCCAAAGAAGAAAGTGATTCGTATTTATCATTTTGTTCAATTATTTGATAATGTCTACATATATTCAATACTATATGAACTAACTACTTAGAGTTATAACTTTTTTTGATACAGATAAAAATTTGGAAGAGGCTAGCCCCTGCTAATCCACCAACCAATGACATCCTTGCGAATGTAAATACAAAGCTATCTATCTTGCATCGGATCAGCCAAGGTCGAAGTCTAGAGCAAGTGAGCGACACGGTCCGCACACCGGTTAATTTCCCTGAAGACATGAGAAATTGAGATGACCTCGAACTGGAGAAGAAAAAGCCGGATGTCAAAGAGAAGGACTTCGATCTCCCAAGGGAACTACCAACCGCCATTAAGAGCATTAATAACCACCAGGTTAGCGCCCTCTATCATATTGCGTGAAATGCCTAACTTCTTTGCCTTCAGTAGACCAAGCCTCAAAGCAAGTGCTTCGGACCCTAGCAGTGCACCGTCGATCGCAATCAGGGAGCCCAGGTGGTTCCGGATGATGAAGCCTGTAGAAGAAACTCCAGAAGAGGTGAGGCTACCATCAAAGTTTAGTTTGTACGTATCTGCAGATGATTTTTCTCATCTCAAGTTTCTTTTTCTTCTAGGTATTGTTGTATTGTTTGTAGTTTTTCTGTTATCCTTGTCAATACTTTTCGTTTTTTCCCAGTTTTCCAACACCTATTTCTTAAACATTTCCATAATATGGATTGTTTTAGAGTTACAGTTGTCAAATATTTTCCTATTTATGTTCATCCATATACTCCACCAAGTTGTTGCAAGTGTTGCTCTCTGTTTTTTGTTCAGATTTCGAAAGATGTGGTTCATGTTGTCCTTTATATTATCGTTGTTTGTGTCAACATCATGCAATACCTTTTCTATTCCTGAATCTATTTTTCTAATTAACGTCATTGTACAATGACATTTGATGAAGAGGCGGGTCGGTGTTTCGTCGGATTGATCATATAATTCACAACTTGTTGGTATCACAACTCCCTTATTTGTCAGTCTCGTTTTTGTTGGGATTCCGTTTGAATATAGTTTCCATGTGAAGTTTTTTTTTTACCTTTGGTGTCATTTTCAATTCCCACACCCATTTGGTGTTGTTATGTTCATTATCATTCCTATTTGTTATGTATTTCAGGTCGCTGGCCGTTCAGAACCATCCGTTTTTTGCATGTTTCCAATATAACCTATCCTCAAAGGTGTTGTCAAGTATATATACATTTTCATTTTTTTTTGACTAAATTTGTGGGTAGGTATCTTGTCAATTCATCAATTTTCCATTTCCGGTGTATATCTATGAATTTATCCACTGTGATGCTTGTGTCGATTTGCTGATTTCGATAATTATCGTTCTTCACTTCTTCTAATGGTTCATTGTCTATAACCAATTATCCTTCCAAAAGTTGATTGTTCTCCCTTTGCCTATTTGTCATACCAGTCCCTTATAGAATTCATCTTTTAGTGACATCAGCTTTGCCCATTGTCATGATGTGTTTCTCGTTTCCTAGTATTTTAGTATTCCTTGTCCTTTTAGATACTTGTGCAGTTGTGCTCCACTGTTTGTACCCATGGATTTTCTGGTTCAGTAAGGATTTTCCACATAAATTTCATTTGCAGTGCTTTATACATATCCTTTGTTTTGTGCATTCCTGCTCCTCCTTCATCTTTCCTTCTACATATGAGAGGTTTGTATGAGTTTTCTTTGTTCCAAAAGAATGATCTGTTTATCTGATCTAACTCTCTGTTTATCTGATCTAACTCTCTGTGTATTTCAGCCGGAAGCTTGAAGTTTTGCATTATGAAGTTTGGTTTCATTGCTAGATTTGCTCTGATGAGCGTTGTTCTACCTTTTTGCAATAGGGCATTAGCTTTCCATTTAGTGAGCTAGGTCTTAATTTTATTTACCATTTTCTCAAATGTTGATTTGTTCACTCTACCATTGATGATAGGACAACTCAAATATTTTTCAAGCCGGTTTTGGTATGTAATGGTCATGGTGTCTTGAATCGCTTGTTTTTTTCTCGCTTGTGACCTCCGGGATCGTTTGGAAAGCTGATTTACTAAAGTTGACCTTCTGTCCCAATGCTTCACAATATTTGTCTATAATTTTTTTTACTTTGTGTGCCACATTTTCATTTGCCCACGCATAAAAATAATCATATGGTCTGCAAATGACAGGAATGGTATTCTTGGTCCTGTTCTCGTAATGTTGAAGCCATTTATGTCCTCTAAGTTGTTACTCTCTGTTTGAAGCTTTCTGGCTAGTATTGCTACGCCCATAATAAATAGAAGGGGTGAGAGTAGGTCTCCTTGTCTTAGTCTTTTTTCTGGTTTGAATGGTTTTGACGACCCTTCATTGATCAAAACTGAGAAGGAATCCTTCCTCACACATTGTTCAATCCAATTTATTATTTTTGGACAAACCCAAAATTTCTAAGTATTCCGATCAGGAAATCTCAGTCAACCCTGTCATATGCCTTTTTCATGTCTAATTTCATTGTCACCCATCCCGTTTTCCCTTTTTTGTTTCTAAAGGAGTGAAATATTTCATGGGATATGAGGATGCTATCCTGGCTAGCTCTTTCCGATATGAACGCACCTTGTAGAGGGTGTACTAGTTTTTTTTATGATTGGTTTTAATCTATCTCCAATAATTTGTTTGCTATTGTCTTATATATAGTTGTACATAGACTAATTGGTCTAAAGTCATTTATTGTTTGGGGTTTATCTGTTTTCGGAATTAATGAGATGAAAGTTTGGTTTATTTATTTCAGAATTCCCATTTATTGGAAAAATTCTTTTATTGCTTTGGTGGCTATGGGTCCAACTATGTCCCAATAAACCTGATAGAATTCTGTCGTCTTGGAGATTTGTTTTTCCCCATAACTAATTACGAGTTAATTTAGTGGTTATGTTACTATACCTATTTAAGAGATTATACATAGACAAAATTTGAAGATTAATGAATGAATTAATGAACAATTAACCATAGTGAAGATTATACATGGACAAAATTTGAAGATTAATGAATGAATTAATGAACAATTAACCATAGTGAAGATTATACATGGACAAAATTTGAAGATTAATGAATGAATTAATGAACAATTAACCATAGTCAAGTTAAGATTGGCATGTGATGATTCGTCCGCCCACTTTTCATCACATGGAAGGAGTACTATAAATCATGTAGGGAGGATCGTGGATGACGAAACAATCGAACCCAAGGCATCTCCCTAATTTTTACATAAATACTACTGTTGTATATTATAATTTTAAAATATATATTATAGTATTATTATTATTATTTTAAAAAAAATTAATTTTTATTTAGTTTTGAGCTTCTTAAAAACGTGTTAAAAAATAAAACGACATATCTTTTGAGACATAGAGAGTATTATATTATATTAGATCATTCTCAATGTTTGTGTGCAAATGTGTATTTTTTAGACATTTTTTTAGTGTCATTGGTTGTTTTGGGTATGTGCAAATGTACACATTTGAGCATGTGGTGTGCAAATTTGATCACAATACCCCCCACGTTCATAAACTTTCACAAAAAAAAAGACGATATTATTGGTTTATTTTTTATGATTTTATTTTCTTTTTTGTTTTAAATGAATTGCTTTTTTTTTATAAGATAAAAATTCGGGTGGTGGTTAGCCTACCCGATAGCATCCCGAAGGATGTGAAAGAAATACAAACATAATAATACATCAAAAGAAGCACCCAAAGCAAACCCGGAAAACCCCAAACCCTAAGCAAACAAGCGGACACAACATCAAGAGGAAGAAAGCCCGGCGTGGTGAAGTGGATAGCGAGCGCATGAGACAGCACCTGCTGACACGATGTCTCGCCGCCGGAAAGACCGAAAGCAGAAATCCTCGTAAGGCAAAGGCGACATCTGGGGAAGTATGGATCACACGACGTTCCCCCCCCCCCCCCACCGAGATGAGAGATCTTCGGAGACCACAAACACCACCAACACGATCACTTCGATCAACCAGGGCCGCAGAACTACTCCTCAACCGAAACTAACCGCGAATCAACAGACGGACACCCAACCAACACGAGGAAATGAAGCACAACCGCGAGTAGGGCGAAGAACGAGAGAAGAAACCGGGCTAATAATAATAGTCATTAAATAATGAAGTTATCAATTAATTTTGTTTTATTTTTTATTTTATTAATAATTTTCCAAATTATGGGTTGCTTTGGGCCCAAGGAATAACCTTGGGCCCAAAGGACATGATTTCGGGCCCAATTTTTGGGCCATTCGGGCCTAAGGAGAGGAGGCAAGGAGACTGACAGAGAGGGTAAGCACCAGCCACCGGGCGCAAGAGCACACCCAGGCACCTAACACTACAGTCGTAGTCCAAGAGAAGAAGAGGTCGTACCAAGGCCGGCGCCAAAGCACAGGCACTCCGACAATGAGGAGGCCGGAAGAGAGAGTAGGCCGACTAGAACAGGGAGAGATCGACGAAGCCCCAAGTCGGAGAGCAATCTCGAAACACCAGCCCCAACACAGGTTGGACAGATTCCGAGCAAGGCGACACCGGAATAGGGTTATGAAACACAGACAGAACAAGAGGGAGGAAAAGAGGGGGAGAAGAACCCTCAAACCACCCGGATTGAAATTGATTTTGATTTAAACCCGAAAACAGAAAATCTGGTTAGAGATTTCAACACTATCGAACGGAGGCAGGGAGCACCTCCACCAAAGGCGAGTTAGATCGGCGGACATCAAAAGATGCGGTCGGAGAGGCGCAGTAGGCAGCAAGCAGACGAGACCAAGAAGAATTCACGCCGAGAAGGCGGGTTTGTGGCTCTTGGAGGAGATTTAGGGCTCCCGAAGGAGATTTGATTCACATCAGAGGGAGACAACGACCTCCGAAGAGGTGATTGCACGCCTCCGACGATATATCAGATTTATATAAAAGTCCATCCTTCATCATTTTTTTTTATAATTTGCCCACAAGGGGCAAAAGTGCACTCTGCACAACGCACCCACTCAGCAAAAAGACAGCCCCTAAACGGTTGGAGGAAACCTTCAACGCCGGCGACAAGGGGAGCCTGGCAAGGCGGACAGGCGCCGCCACCCACCGGGCGACGGAGAGCAGAAGCCAAACGCCAGAACGAGAGGGGCACACGCTGCAACGACGGCTAGGAAATCGCCTGAAAAACAGCCAAACCCAGGCCAATTACAGCCCAATCGAAGAACGAGACAGGGAGATCGGAGAACAAGAACCCAAAAACAGCCAAACCAAAGCTGATTTGAGCCCGAAGAAGGCGATTTGAGGAAGGCAGGACCGAATTTGGGTTAAGAAACCAAAAGCCCCAAATTAATTGCTTGAAATGGGGGCTTCATCACGCCAAAGCCAGAGACCTGGAAGTGAGAGGAGGGTGAAGACAAGAACGACGAACCGCACTTGTGATTTGGGTTGGGAGATTGAAAAAGAATAGGCTGGATTTGGATTTCGATGACCCGAGGGTTGTAGACAACTTTCTAGAGAGAGGGCAGAGCTATTCTCTCTAGAAAAAGCTTTCATTTGTCCTTAAATGAATTGTATTTGAATGATGTGTAAAAAAATGCACATTTCACCAATGGAATAAATTACTAAAAAGTGATTGTATTTTTAGACATCTTGTATAGATATGTATATTTTAACCAAATCCATTGTGGATGATCATATTGTGTATTATAAATCTATATTGTCATTCAAACAAATTTTAGAAATACAACGTTACATGAAAAAAGCAATCAGCACGGAAAGACCTGCAAAAAAAAAAAAAAGACGACTGACAGAGAGAGCCTAGCGAGAACACCCAAAAAGGGCAACCATGGCCGGAGCCGCAGTCGGAGCCGGAGCCGTGAGAGGCTATCGGGGAAGCATGGAAAAGAGAAACCTCTTGATCCCACTGCAGAAGGGTCTGCAACTGTGGATACTAATCAGCAGGATGAGTCGCCAACGATTGCTATAGAGGCCCCATTCGGAGGTGAATCGGAGGCCGGGGGACCCCTAGTGCGGAACTGTCCATCCAGCATATCTTCCCATCTCTCACCGAGACCAGAAGAATAAAAATGGGGGCAGAATCAAGCTACCTGGAAAAACTGGTGCAAGGGGGAGGCAATAGTTTCAAGATCCAGTGTTCGAACCCAACCTTCCAGGCTGATGAAGGGGGGAACATTATGATACTGATGATGACATAGCCCCCAAGAATGATGACCCGAACTGCCCTACCATCACACTGAACGCAGATGAGAAAAGGAAAATATGGAAACCATGGAGAGACACTCTCATCATCAAACTTTTCGATAAGGGCCCGGGCTACATGCAACTACATAGGAGGTTGTCGCAGAAGTGGGCGCTAACAGCCCCGTTCAAACTAATCGACCTGGGAAACGATTACTTCATTGTCAGGTTTGCGAACAAATCAGACTACAATCATGTGCTAATGGATGGTCCATGGAAGCTAGGAGACAAATAAATCATTTTTTTTTAATATGTAGTAACAAGTAAATCACTTTTGCTTTCTCAATATCCAAAAAAAAAAACACGTCAATTAAGGACTACCGGATTTTACTGATCCAATGTCATTTCCATCTTAAATATTACGAGTAGCAATTAAGATGTTAAGGGCAATTTTATCCATGATGCTAGCGATGCTTATGGTTGAAAAATATTACTCCGGCTGGTATCGTAGATAATATCAGCTGTAATTATGGTGTGTCAGACTTGCTTTTTTTCTTCTTTTTTTTCCCGGAATAGCTAGATTAAAATGACATCAATTTGCACAAGTGAAGTGCTAAAACGCAGTGTGGTGCAACCCTTGGCGTCAACAATTTTGAACACAAAGGGGACGTGTGTTGACATTGGACTAAGCGAGTAGCGGGCGACTGGGATAAAGCTGAAACCAACGGTTGAGATTTGTCCTGCCGATTGAAAATTACATTTACAGAATTCAAAATTTGACCATGAAAATGTAAAAATAAAAATAAAAATTATCACTACACTAGATTCATTTTTCTCTACATATAGACATCGATTTTGAATATGTTTGACCATATTTAAAAAAAAATGATTTTCCGTTGAAACAATTATGTATAATAGTATCTCAAAAAAAACATTTGTAATTATCTTTCATTAGTAATGATTATTATTTGAAGAATATATTTTTTTGTTTTGAAATAAATTATTATAACATATGTTATAGATAATAACATTGATGATTCAATAAGTGAATTATCCTATCAAACCAAATGAATGAAAACCTATCGATACATTGAGTAGTCGCATCATCTTGGTTCTAATATTCCCAATTCATGAGGGTGCACTCACTATTACACCACTTTCAATTTTAGCTATAAACTAGCATAATACTCGTGCGTAACGCACGGGATTTGTAAAGTATATTATATTCTGTAGAAGATATTATCATAATTTATCTAAATTATATATATTATGATATTATGAAAATATATAGCCAAATACTATTAAATCCAAACATCCAAATAATCATAAAAATAAATCAAATCCAAACATCCAAATGATAAATATACTAAACAGTTTCGTTCACTCGATTCACATATTAGATCGATAATTAAAAGGGTGTTATATGTATATGTAGTATATATATATATATACTACATATGAATAATTTGGGCTTTCCTCCGAATAAATCTTAAATCTCATGAAATGTCGATTCAAAACAACCCAGGACTTCGATTCCAGGACTTCGACCTAATTCATTCCAGGACTTCAATCTCCATAACAGCAATTCAACACAAAACATCAATCTCCCCACCAGATCATTCCAGGGCTTCGATTTAATACACAATTCCTAAGGTATCGACCTAATTCATTCCAGGACTTCGATTCAAAACAACCCATAAATCTCGATTCAAAACCAATTTGGATTTGTAAGAAGGGAGAAGGAGGGAGGTCGACGACCAGGAGGCGCCGCCTTTGGAGCCGGACAAGCCGTAGATGTGCTCTCACCGCCTTCGCAATCGTCGTCGGCCTTCACCGTACCTTCAATTGAAGAGAGAAAGAGAGGAAAGGCTTACCGGCTTCACAACCGCCGCGACGTCAAACCACCTGCAGGCCCGTATAGCCACCGTCGCAGCCTTCGCCAGTCGGCCATCGTCGTCTCCTTCGACAAGCCCGGCGAATTGCCACCGCCTCTGTGGGTTGTTCGCCTCCGTTGCTCGTCCTCCTTCTCCGGTCGCCATCACTGCATCTCCTCTTCACCGGCAATTGCAGTCGTCAGCGCCTCCTGGACAGGCGGCAGCGGTTGCTGAAATCGGAAAAGAGGCCCAATTCAATTGTTGCAGCGGTTGCTGAAATCGGGCGGTATCAGGGGCGGTGGACACTGCAGTCGTCGGCGCCTCCTCTTCACCGGAAATCGCCATCGCCATCGCCGTCGTTAGAGATGAATCCAAAGAGGCGGCTATCAGGCTTCCCGTTTGCAGAGACAGAGATGGACCACGAAACGTCGAAACCTAGGGTTTTATGGTTTCACTCCTACACGCCCACGCGCTACAACAATTGAATTGGGCCTCTTTTTCGGAATTATTTTACAAAATTCATCCTAATACGTGGCACAATCTTACCAATTGATTATCTTTAAATCAAAGGTCCCGATTTGTTCTCATGATACATTTTAAGGGATGTTCTCATGTGATCTATCCTATATATATATATTATAATATTATAATATTATGAAAACTCTATAGCAAAATACTATTAGGAAGGCGTTGTGTTTGTGACTTGTATTTGTTAGTGTTGGTAATTGTCGTAAAAGATTGGCATTAGGCTCCCATGCGTAAAGGATTGAAGCTTGTAGACATACGCAAGGGAAGGCAACTGAACATCATGAATGTTATATAATGTACCCGAGTCCATCGGCTAGTGTAGAGCCTAAGGTGTAGCACACACACAAACTGTAAGGTAATAGACATGTCAATTGAAAGTTTATCAAAAGGAGTGTTGAGCACCATTCTTTGTTTTGATGGACCATAAATGTTTACAATGGCCTTGTAGGGCATTTTCGATCGTAAAAGATCACAAGATGGAGCTTGTGGACCTAGACTTATCGAGTGGCTTGTAGCCGAGGGAGTAAGACAACAGCAAACTGATAGAAGCAAACACTCGCAAAGGATATCACACTGTAGTGAGTAGCAGCCAAAAGTAATACCGAGGCCAAAACGGACAGACAACTTGCAACAAAGACCAACACAAAAACAAACCCAACAAAAGGGCTTCAAAGGATCCATTTTAGAACCCAAAAGAGGAGTAACAGAGAACAGATGCTTGAAATCGTAAATTAAAGGAGTGAGAGAACTGAAAGAGGGGCGAGATGCCCAACTGTATAGTTGCATTACATTGCATGTTGAATGAGTTAAAACAACCCAAAAATAAGGATACACAAATTGTATCCGAACACTTGGTAAGTAAAACCAAATAACAAATCTCAAATTTGAATCCGAAGCAATTAAATCCCAAGAACAATTATATAAACCAGTCCTGAAAAGCAGCTCTTACCCAGCCATAATGTCTACACTGACATCCCGGAAGAGTATTTGAATAAGACCCAAAGTAGTTGTATAGAAAGCACATGGTCCTATAAGACAAACGAAAGTTTGAAATGATTTGAATACAAATGAAAGTGCATCTCTTTCTTGAGGACCTATAGTGATCCGTGGCTTGTGAGCCAACCAAAACATCATGATGCAGGTAGCATTGGTAGCGATTTTTAACGTTGAAGATGCTAAGTAGAAACAAAGTCCCACCAGACAAAGAGAGCGAGCATGGTCGAGACAAAGCTCGGTCAAGCTTACGAGAATCAGATATAAAACTAGAGAAAAGGTAAATCAAATTAGACAGGCAAGGCAGGTAATTGCATAAGAGATCAAATATCAGTAAGAAAATGTTAAGCAAGATGTAAAAATCTTGAAATAGAGGTTCTCCAATAATATAGAAGGGAAAAACCCCTATAATCTTAATAAATTGGGGGTAACTCAACATTGGAGGGGTACTAACCCGACAAAATTCACAATCACAAGAACCCAAGTGGTAAAGTAGGCTAACACCATTCAGTGCCAAAATCACAAAAATCCAACTCTTGTTGAAACGAAGCATACAGAAGTAATACGAGCTAATCGTAGCAAAAATTGATTAGCTTGTGAAGCCGTAAAGATTTAGAGCACAACCAGATCTTGGTTTAGTACAGCTTGTCAACCAAATGCAAAAAGAACTGAAATTAAGGTCTAAACGAAGAGGAAAGCAAGGATGCTGGTTGCAAGTAAGGAAAGCCGAGTGAGGATAGCATACCTGATGGGTTTGTAGGTTTAATTGATAGAGGTACAGGTGCCTGAGCACCGACAACAACAGGACCAAACGAACAGGCAGCAAAGGAGAAGGAGGAATCCCCCCTCCACTCCACCATCCAAAACCCTACCTCCAGGGCCAAATCACATGCCGAGCCGTCTTTGAGACTATCAACTCCAACCACCTGCTCGCTTCGCAGCAGAGCACCTCTTCAGAGGTTGAACATGACTTTTCCAGAATGACGAAGTCTTCAGGGCCATTAGAAGAGCCATTTGAGCGATTAGGACTCAAATCCGATATCAAATCACAGCAGGAGGGAGCTACCTCCTGTAATTTTACTTTAGAATGATGTTTGTGAGAATTTTGCAGCGATAAGTAGGGCAAGTGGTGAGGATTTTGGTTAGCTGATGAGCAAATGCACCGGTCGGCGGCAAGGAGGCGGGTTAGGGCGAAATTGAGAAGGCGCGTAAGGCGCGTAGATTTTTTTAGGGTTTTCATATTTTAGATTTAGATTACTATAATATTATGTTTTGTGGAAATATATTCCTGAAATTATTATTATATATTTTAAAATGGTTTAAAAGAGACATTAACTGGAATATGCATATAGTGATGTTTTAATTAAAATTACTGGTTTGGATTTATAAATGTAGGTTATTAAAATAGAATTGTTTCGGTGATTTAATATCAAAATTTATTTATATAAAAGTTTTGAAATAAAATGCCGGAAGTATTTCTATAATATGATTTTGAGGGATTGGTTCTAAGGTTTAAATGCTTAATGTCAGGATTTGGCTAAGTATGACTTTAAAGGAATTGTTGATTTTCTGAGTTGATTTAACTTGAGATTTAGGAGTTGGAAAGTTTTGGGAAGAATGATTTTGGTTGATGTTGATCGTACCGGAAAGGTTTTGGAAAATGGTTTTACTATCGATTGGTTTTGAGTATGTTGAGAACTTGGGTTTCGTATGTATGAATGTTGGTCCGGTAGCTTATGGCAATGGCTTGATGATAGGTGTATATTGCTTTTGGATTGCTTTGGACTTGCATTTGGGCCCTTGCTTGTGTTATCTTGCTGTTCTGCATCTTCAGGTAAGTATCCTACGAGACTTACTCAGCAACCTGGACCTTCTGCCTGATGTGTCATGTGATGTGTAGTTTTGTTGTATATTAAAGCATGTCATGTAGCATCATGCTAGGATTGCATTGAACTGAGCATGTGATTACTATGTGTGCTTGAATACAGAACGACCGTTATCTGTGATAGTCCTAGAGTCTTTGCTAGGGTCATAGGGTAGCCCAGCCTCATCGGTTGCCCTGAGTCAATTGAGTCGATATGAGTATGATTGATAGGCGAGCACCATCGGGCAAGAGATGTTATGATGATGTGATGAGTTGTGATGTTGAGCATGCTATGATTCCATGGTCCGTGCACCACCACGATGAAATGGGTACCGTACTGGCCAGTTCCGCTCATGAAAAAGGGGGCGGAGTAGGAGAGGGATATGCCACTTGGCATTGTCTTGGGCCCTTTACAGTTTTATGCATATTATTATAACTGTCAAGCATGCTTATGTGATTTAAATCTTGTACTGCATTAGCCATCCTTTATTTAGTTATAGGCATGTTATGTGGCCTCAGCGCGGTCAGAGGACCCGCAGGCGATTACCGGGCATGACTTCGTGGATAGTGTTAGGTACCGCTCCTTGTCTGCTCCTTGCTTCTGTGACGGGGAATCTCTTGACGAACCGAAGAATCTGGTTAATATTCTAACTTGGTAAAATGGTAATCACCCACTATGTTTTGGTTTTGACCCGGCTCTGCCGTGACACTTGTATCTTAATTTTGCTTCGGCCTTACTTCCGTTGAAATGAATTTTACGAGTTAGTCCCTAGGACAGGTTAAGGGTACCCAACGGCCTTGCGAGGCTTTAGGGTTTGAAATCCCTCTTTATTACTGACCTTAAAATGGAATTTGAAACCTCGACCCATACCTAGATTGCAAGATCCGAACAAGGGGTTTCATCCCTTGAAACGTAACCCGGAAATCCTAATTTTGGGTCGTTACACGGACCAACCAAGCACTTCAGTATAAGATTCATGTGAAATAATTCAATATCAAAGGTGATAAAGTAAATAACTTATATATAACAAAATATACAAATCAGTGCATATAAAATGAACTTGTCTAGCATTCTTCAAGATAAGATCAAATCTACCATCGATGGTTGGAGATATTTGATGTACTTCTCCCGCGACATCTATCACAAAGTATAAGATAGAAGAATTAGTGTATAAAAATATTTGCTTATTAAAAGAATATATTATTACATACCTAACACCCAGCTGTGATGCATCCTAGGAGTATCGAGTATACGTTCAAATTCAATGAAATTGAACTCAAAAGCAGGAATTTCGCGATAACAATCAGGGTTATAAATAACCGTAGTAGGCAAGAAATTAATCGAAAATATGTGGTCACTAATTTTTCTAAATCCATTCTTCAGTGAAGATTGAAATGAAGAAATCATGTCAATTGATCCTTCATATAATACTCCCTCCGTCTAAAAATACATGTCTTTTTAGGACGAATGACGGGAATTAAGGAGTATGTTAAGTATAATGATTAGATGTAAAAAGTAGGGTAAGTGTAATGATTAGACTTTGGTATTAGAGTATTTGTTTCTTTTTTTTAAAATTTGTGAGGAGAGTAGGGGTGATGTAAAAATTAGAGTAATGATTAGATATAAAAGTAGGTTAGGTGTAATGATTAAATCTAAAAAGACATGTATTATTGACAAAATTTTAGGGGCTAAAAAGACATGTATTTTGAAACGGAGGGAGTATATCATTGAATTTTCACCAAAGATTCTCTCTAACCCTGGCCTCTATTTTCATACCCTGAAATGCAAAAGATCGAAAGTTAAACAGTAGTCACTTGTAAGTACGTTATTTAATAGAGGAAAAATATAAGTTGAAAGAAAATAACGTTGTGTACTTATTCAGAAAGAGAATAACTTGTTCATCCAATAAGTACATGAAAATATAACGGCCTTAAAAAATGGTGGTAACACGGCACAATCAAATAATATGAAATAAGATGTGAGCATTATAGTGGTTATGATGTGCCATATCACACTAAAAATGACAAACAATACCATGCATTTTTAAGTTACCACCTATAGTGGTTAGGATGTGATCTCTTTTTTTTTTCCAGATATATCCACTTAATTTTTATCGGTTAAGATATCTAGATACGCACGTAACATCATATCTATCTATCTATATCTATAGTTGGGTGAAAGTCCGATTAATTGCACTAATTAATGATGATAAATTCTATTTACATATATAAAGTTGGATAAAAGCCACCTGCATTTATTTATGTGCGGTGAGCAAATCAAATCACCCATTTAACAGAAAATGGATGTAAACCTAACCGAATGACTAATTTTGAAATGTTTTTTCTAAGTCTTGGTGACTGAACTGGAACGATTAAAAGGTTAGGGACTAAGGGCGTGTTTGGCAACGGGGTGAGAGTAGGTGGATGAGGATGGATTTTTGGGGGTGGAAGGGATGGGGATGGAATCTCGGGGTGGACGAGGTGGAGTTTTAAATCCCTTTTAATCCCGTTCGTGTTTGGCTGTGTTTTAAAGTTTTGGTGGATGGAGTCACTCAAAAAGACTCAATTGCCCCCACTAATCCACGTGAAAGGACGATTATGCCCCTCACAAATGCCCCTCACCCCAACCCATCTTATTCATTCGTTGCCGAAGGAGCCGAGCTCCATTCAGAGAAAGGAAAAACAATACAATACTATTTTTTAATTATTGATTAGATGAACACGCAAAGAGAGGAAATTGCTTTATAAGTAATTAATCTGTATCCAAAAGTAATCACAAGTGAATGCATGAGTACTAGGAAGGCAAATTAGAGAACCCACAACTCACTTAGGAGCATCAGATATGAGATTCAAGATACTGTAGACATGAATTGCTTCAATTTGTACCCAGAAACAAAACAAAGAGTTCAAGAGCCATAAAAATTAAGTTAATTAATTATTTAGGTGTTCTAATAGACATAAAAATACGTCACATAGGATTTTTAGGTCTATAATTAAGGAGAGCTTGCCAAGTGGCATCATCACACATTTGTTTTAGTATTATATTAGATACATATGATCAATAATATTGCAAGCCACACTCACTTCACATCTTTCTCTTCTTCCTCATCATGGATCCACCCCAAAATCAATCAGAGAATTTCTTCTTTTCTAGCTTGGGAAACATATCTCTTTCTTCTGAGTATGATATGAGCTATTACGAGCAAGTGCTTGTTTCAATCCCATAAAATTTACCCCTTGCACTTTTGGAAGTGCAAATGCTCAACTATTGCAGACGATCACAACATATAACACCCAACCAAGTGTTGTTGAGGTCCCAACAGGTGGTAATGGAGGCTCTCGTGGTCGGGGTCATGCTTGTACTCGTGGTCGAGATCGTGTCGAAGCTCATGATGCAGGCCGTGGCGAAGCAGTAGAAGGTGGTGATGAAGTTCATCTAGGTCGTGCCAGCCTATTGGAGTGTTGAAGATGATAATCTCCTTATTAGTTGCTAGATCAATATTTCCACCGACGCAATCATGAACACCGACCAAGATTCACAAGCATTTTGAGGCAGAATTGCAGCATTCTATGAGCAGTATAACCACACCAAGTGGAAAGAGACCCCCTCGAAATGTAAGGCTAGGTGGCAAAAAATTAACTTCAATGTTTCGAAATTTGTTTGTTGTTTTCAAGAGGCCAGTTGTACTGAGAGCATCCGGTGAGGCAGAGAAGGATGTGATCATGAGGGCACATGAACTTTATGCTTTGACGAGTGATGGGAAGCGCTTCAAAGAAGAGCATCCATGGCTTGCATTGCGTGATGAGTCCAAGTGGAGTGTTGATTACTTAGACAAAATATGTCATTGTAATGTAAGCATTGGTAGCTCCAAAAGATCTCTATCAACTGGTAGAGGGGATACCCCAGGTTCAGATACTTCTCCGAGTGTCTTTAATGTAAACTCCATAGAGTGTCCCATGGGCATCAAGAAGTCTAAAAGAGGAAGGAGTTTACCGAACAAATGGAGAAAAATAAAGTTGACAAGTTCAACTAAATGTATGAGTTGCATCTTGCTAAGGAGAACCGCAAGAGAGAGAGAGAGAGAGAGAGAGAGAGAGAGAGGTTGCAAGAGTATGAGAGAGTGAAGAAGCTGGAAATAGATGGCATGGAGCGAGTGAAAAAGCTCAAAATGGATGGCATGGCACGTGTGAAGAAGATTGACTTTCTTAACAACCTGATTTAAACTGCAAGCTGATGAAGTTATTCAAGGAGATCGATGATCAGTATTTCCCATGAGAAGGAGGACCTTCTACCTAGTGCATGTTTTCTATTCCGTATTGCATGGTTTCTATTTTGTAATGCATGTTTCCTATTTGATAACTCCCTCCCTTGATGGAAAATGGAATAAATGTTTCAAGGGCTTTGATAGGATGTTTGTGTCAAAGGCCTTGACGCATTAACAGTTGATGAAATACAAAACCTATATTATTTGTCCGAATATTATTTTATATTATTATATACTTCCGTTATATTATATATATATGTGTTGAACTAACCTTTTCAGGAAGTATAGTTGAGATTATCTCCTTCCTTTGGTGCATATGAGGAGATCTTATTCAAAAACGGATCATGGCTTCGAAGTGTCCTTATATAGAAGATTGAAGATCAAGCCTGATTCTAGAGCCGTTGGTGAAGATCCTCAGGCGCCATTCCACTCGTATATAAAGGAAAGAAGGAAGAAGACAGAAAACACGAGTGCTACACGAGTTTTCATTCATCAAGCGATTCTGTCTTCCAAAGTGTCTCTCTGTTAAGCGCTCAAAGAGTTTGTTGTTTATTTCAAAGCCTTTGAGAGTCACTGTGAGCTTATAGGATATATTCATTTAAAGTGTTACTCGAGAGTTTATAACTCGGGAAGTTGCACTAGGCTATTGATTTGTGAGAGTAAGAGGATTGTACTAGATAGCTGAGAGAGGTGGGGCTCTTCTAGATTGGTCTAGGACTCCAAGGGAACGTGAGTTGACTAGATTGCAATTGTATAGGAGAGAGGCTTCTCGGTGAGCTATTAGGATCCTAAGCTAAGCGAATCAATAAAGCCTTTGAATCCTAGGGTTGTGGAAGAACCCTAGGCGGGGACGTAGGCCAAGTTGTGCTGAACCTCGTAAACAATTACTCGTGTTCTTTACTTATTTGCTTTACCTTATTTCCGCACTTGGTTCGAATTGTTTAACTTTGTGATTCAGGTTTATCTCAAAGGTTTTGGTACAAGCTCCAAAAGTCTTGAGACTTTCTGCGAAAAACGGGCATACTCTATTCAACCCCCCTTCTAGAGTATTTCTTATTACATTGTTCTTATATTATCGAACCTTCACTATTCTGTAATGCATTTTTCCTTAATGGCATGCATGTTTCGTACTTGTAATGCATGTTACTTTATTAATTGAAGCAATGCATGTTTGTGAATCTTTTCTGAAAAGTTTCCATATGATAAGTTTTGTCCCTTTGTGCCATAGTGTTGTCAAATCTATCTTTATCTTTAGGAAGAGTTTTATGAAAAGCTTACCTGAGATAAGCTTTGTCCCCTTGTGGCATAGTGTTGTCAAATTTATCTATATCTTTGGGAAGAGTTTTTGAAAAGCTTGCATGAGATAATTAAGCTTTGTTCCGTTATGCCATAGAATTGTCAAATCTATCTTTATCTTTGGGAAGAGTTTTATGAAAAGCTTGTATGAGATAGGCTTTATCCCCTTGTGCCATAAAGTTGTCAAATCTATCTTTATCTTCGGGAAGAGTTTTATGAAGAACTTGCATGTGATAAGTGTTGTCCCCTTGTGCCATAGAGTTGTCTTCGGGAATCTTATTTGTAAAGCCACGTACCATGGGATATTGCCTTGTCATATTGTCAAATCCGTTCTATATAAGTTGGCAATTTAGCCTCCGGGAAGAGGCACACAAAACTCATTCCTCTTCGGCCCCAAAAATATCTAGATCTGACTCCAATTCGTCAAACGCAAATCCCTTTCTTTCAAGCAGTAGCTTCGATGAAAGCATGAAGGAGCTACAAGCATGCTATGTTGAATGGGAAGCTGCAGCCACTGCCCTTCAGCAGGCGTACCAACATCCTGAAAGTTCTCGACGGAGACATTGTCGCAATTACATTGAAAGAGGAAGGGAGAGAGGCTTTGCTCAACTATCCAACGATTACTTCTCGGAGGTGGCAACATACCCGGATGAGGTCTTCTGTCGACGATTCTGAATGTGTAAGGGGGTCTTCAATTGTATTGTTCAATGATTAGAGGTGGGAATGGTGTGCTTTAAAAAACGATCGGATTGCATGGGCCGGATGGCATTTCTGCTTTATAGAAAATTACAAGTACTGCAATTCGCATTTTGGCCTATGATCTTGTTGCTGATGCTTGTGAGGAGTACCTTTGTCTCTTTGGGGCACGACCGGATTGTGCTTGTTACATTTGTTGATGGAATCATCCAATGTTTTGGAGACGAGTATCTTCATCAACCAAATGCAGCAGACATTCAATGATTATTAAGCATGGCCGTGGGGGGGAGTCTCGTGGCTTTCCAGGGATGTTGGGTAGCATTGATCGTATGCATTGTTCATGGAAGAATCGTCCTACTGCAAGGAAAGGTCAATTTGCCCATGGAGATCATAATCACCCAACGATTATACTTGAGGCGGTTGCATCATATGAACTATATGGATTTGGCATGCTTTCTTCGAAGTCTCATGTACTAATAATGATATTAATGTTCTTGATCGTTCCCCGGTTTTTGATAATTTTTTAGAAGGTCGAGCTCCAACGGTTAAGTTCACTGTTGGGGGATACAAGTGTACCATAGGGTACTATCTAACCGATGGGATTTACCCGGAATGGGCTACATTTGTGAAGTCACAGAAGTCTCATCAAGGAATCAAAATGAAGTTATTTGCCCAACATGTACCTTCCATTCGTAAAGATGTGGAAAGAGCATTTGGAGTGTTACAAATTTACAATATCGTTTTTTAATAGTTCGCAACCCATAACTATCTTGGGATCCAGTAATGCTCGGGAAGATAATGAGAGCATGCATCATTTTGCACAACGTGATCGTGGAGGATGAGCGAGAAGACTATAGCCACCATGGGTACGTGATTTTGCATGTTTGAAGAAGGCATAAGTGGTGAACCTATCCCGATGGACAAATCTACTTAGATGTATTCAACTAGGACTCCCAACGTCATGTGAGAGTATATACAAGCGAGGAATCAACTACTCCGTACGTGATAGTGTTACACATCGTTGTCTTAGAGAAGATTTGAAGGAACACATTTGGAAAAAATTATATCCAATGTCGGAGATAATTAGTGGTTTTCGATTTTATTATTATGTTTATTAAGTTAGAATTGAAGTTCATGTATTGTCCATGGTGTAATCTCTTTTGATGTAATCAATGTGTTTCGACTTATTCAAATAAAATTTATATATTGGGTTATATATAGTCACTGGTTTAGTTTATAAATAATACTCCCTCCGGTAATTAAAACTTGTCATTTACTATTCATACACACTTTTTAGAATGATAAAAAACTATATGAAATATTAAGTTTTTTTTTTATTTTGTTTTTATAAACTCTTACTTAATAGTAACAAGTACTCCCTCCGATCCAAAAAGGATGTCGTTTGACTTTGTAACACGTATTTTAAGGAGCTAAGAACTATATAATATGTTAAATTTTTTATTATTTTTTTTATAATCTAATACTTATTACCAACAAATATTAAGTTGTAAAAAAATAATTTAAAAAAAGTTGATATTTTATATAGTTTTTAGCTCCTTAAAATACGTGTTAAAAAGTCAAAAGACATCCTTTTTGGATCGGAGGTAGTATGAAATTATTAAAAAAAAATATTAAAAATTTAATATTTTATTTAGTTTTTAACACTTCAAAAAGCGTGCGTGAATAGTAAAACGTCAAGTTTTTATTAACAAACGGAGTATTAATTTATGAATAATATTTTTTAACGAAAAATGAATATAATAAATTAATCTAGATTTGAGAAAATTAGTCGAGAGGGGTATATTCGTAAATTGATTTAGTAGGAAAGGATGAAAATAATTATGGGAGAGGGCCGGGTATACTTGTAAATTGAATTGATAGAAAAAAATGGGTTTTGGATAATAAAATAATATGCTATCATAGTTTATAGAAAGTTATATAAGCCACAATCTATCTATATATATTTATATTTTAGTTAATTGACATAAATATAAATAAAAAATACTTCATAGTCATACTTACCAAAATATTAATAGATAAATATGTAGTATTTGATAAGTGCTATTTTATTTATATATAGATTATTTTTTGGTGGAAAAAATTAATCCGTGGATAGATAATTTAGTAAACTAACGTAATATATCTATATTATATATTTAATTAAAAAAATATTAAAATCTTTTTAAAAAACAGTTATCGATTAAATTACACGAGATTCAATTAATGGTAGGTTAGAAAAAAATTTATCTTATAAATGAGAATTTTATTTATATTTTGAGAGAATCTAAATAAAAGATATTTAAATTTTTTATAATCAATCGAACTAATTTTATTTATATCTATATTATTTTTTGGTGAAAAATGATTTATATTTAGATTGTTATTTATTTATTTATTGAAAACTACCTAAATTATTTATAATATTGTATTAATGTATTCTCCGTACACGGGACGAGACTTACACTACTAGCTTAATATAAGCCCTAAGTTTTAACCATCTATATATTGTACGGTACGAACCCATAGACGTGGGTTCGAACCTCCTTTCTAATACAAAATATATTGTATGGTACAGCAGTACTCCCTCCGTTCCAAAATACATAAGTTTTTATTTTTCGGCACGCTTTTTAAGGAGAAAAAAAACTCTATAAAATATTATATTTTTAATTAATTTTTTTATATAATTTGATACTATTAGTAATAAGTATTAGATTGTATAAAAAATTAATTAAAAATATAATATTTTATAGCGTTTTTAAAAGTTCATGTATTTTGAAACGGATGTAGTATAAAATACAGAAGGTAACTCGTGGGCCCCAATAAGAGTAAGTAGATAGCACACATCCTTCTTTCTTTTTTCACCGAATTGAAGTCGGCATTACAGCACTCGAGTCCAAATTTAAACTTTTTCAATACCCAAAACGGTGACGTACTGGCTTAGGTGTTGCTAGCGTGTACGTTAATAGTATATGCTCACCAATCTGTCAATCACTGTAGTTGTGAATCAAATCCAGGCCGTCCGTTTCTCACACCTGTTGAGATCCTGCATATTTACATTTTGAATAAAATTCACAAACGTAAGTTGGTCTAATATACAGTATTCTCCTACTACTTTGTATTTTTGTCGTAAAACTTTACTCCGTAAAAGTGAATTGAAAGTCAGGGATGATCGATTCTTTGAGAGTTTGAGGTTGAAACTTCCAAGTCCAGAAGATAAAAATAGAATCCTGCAGAGGCAACACCAGAAGGTGAGGCGATCGGTTGATTGCTTGTGGTGTCAGAAGCTGTGGAAATTCGTCGGCTCTTCAGGCTGAGGCGGTCGATTTGCAACTTGGGCGGGTGGAAGTTCAGAAGCGGGTGATAGATTACATAGGTCTTAATATTGTATAGTGGGCCAAAAGCCCATTAAGGCCCAATACCTTTGTAACCTATATATATGTTATATCAATGAATGGAAACCCTGAGGAGGACTTTACATCAATTCTATATTCCTACATGGTATCACAGCCTTTTCTTCCTCACGGAACCCTAATTTGATCCTCCTGCCCCACCCCTCCTATTATCGTCGCCGGTGTCGTCTCCTCGCCGCCTCTCTCTCTCCCCTCGCCTCACGGCTCCTCCTCGCCGCCGTCCTACCTCCCCCTCTCGCTCTCGCTCTCGAGCCCGACTCTCTCCCTCTCGCCGCCTCTCGCTCTCGCTTCCTTCTACATCAAAACAAACAAAAAAAAAATGTCCGATCTTTTCGGCTGCGCCCGCGGCCGCGCCCGCGACATCCTCTTCCGCAACGGCCACCGCGTCACTCGCGGCCCTCCTCCTTTGACCACCGCCCCTCGATGGTCCCCGGTGCCTGGCTTCAACCCTCATTGGCCACACTCCGGCTCTCCTGCCCCGCGACCTCAGGCCTATCTGACATCGTCTGATCATCGCGTTGTTCCGCCAGATGGGCATCACGCCTTCTCCTCTATGCAGCCGCCACCTTCAGACTCTTCTTGGTACATGGACACTGGTGTCACCTCCCACATGACGAATTCCTCAGGTAACCTCTCATCTATTTCTTTTAAGGGTCCTGCACACTCTATTATCGTCGGAAATGGTGGTCGTCTTGCTACTTCGGGGATTGGTCATGCCACATTACAGACCCCAACCCACCCACTACACCTTAACGATGTCCTCATTGCCCCAAAGATTGTCAAAAATCTTATCTCTGTCCGTCGATTCACTACTGACAACAACGTTTCCCTTACGTTTGATCCTTATGGTTTCTCTGTGAACGATCTTACTACGGGGGTTACTCGAATGAGATGTAACAGCACCGGGGAGCTCTACCCTGTCACACCACCTCCCGCGTCCAGTCAGTCGTGTCCGGTCACCCTCTCGGCATCATCATCCAGCCTTTGGCATGCACGCCTTGGTCATCCCAGTCCTGCAGTTTTAGATGTACTTCGTTCTAAGAGTCTTGTCCAATATCATAAAGAGCATCAATCTAGTTTATGTTCTTCGTGTCAGTTAGGCAAGCATGCCAGACTTTCTTTTCAGCGTTCTTTAAACACTACATTTGCACCTTTTGATATTATTCATAGTGATATTTGGACATCTCCTGTGCCTAGCAAGGAGGGTCATAAGTATTACCTGTTGTTTCTGGATGATTATACACATTTCTTATGGGTTTTCCCTTTGCACTTTAAATCTCAAGTGTTTCCTATCTTCGCCAAATTTCATGCTTACATCAAAACACAATTTCACACCTCTATCAAGTGCTTTCAATGTGACAATGGTCGTGAATTTGACAACAAAGATTTTCACACTTTCTTCAATACCAATGGGATCTCCTATCGCTTGTCCTGCCCCTACACCTCCCAACAAAATGGCAAGGCCGAACGAATCATCCGAACCATTACCAATATGATGCGCACTCTCCTCTTCCACGCATCCATTCCCCCTCACTTTTGGCCTTATGCCTTAGCCACCACGTGCTACCTCCTAAACATCCTACCTTCCACCACCCTCCACCATCGCTCACCATTTCAGGCACTGTATTTCACTTTACCCAGGTATGATCACCTTCGTACCTTTGGATGCTTGTGTTTTCCAAATCAATCATCCACCGCCCCTCACAAGCTTCACCCATGCTCCACCCCTTGTGTCTTTCTTGGCTACCCGTCTGATCATCGCGGTTACATCTGCCTCGATATCAAGACACACAAGATCATTCTCTCTCGCCATGTCACCTTTGATGAGTCGCGATTCCCCTTTGCGTCTCCCACACCCACCGTGTCTCCGTCAGAGTCTGAGTCACCATTCCCGCATTTTCTTCTTCCCCAGAGCTCTCCCGGTGCTCCTGCCTCTCCCCCTCCCCCCCCCCCACCACCACCCCTCACCAGACCACACACCCGCAGCGTCTCTGGTGTCTTCCGACCCCGTCAAATCGTCTCGATGACCACCGCACATCACCCCGCCGCTCAACACCATGCCTACATCCCTCCGTCGGATCGCCATATTGTAATGCTGCGCCCGTCGCAAAATGCGGCGCCCGCAGCCAATCAACTAAACCATCCCTACCCTCCGTCCCACACACTGGCGGCGCCCGCAGCACCCCTTGCGGCGCCCGCCGCCAATCAACCCCGCTCCGCCCCCCTTGCCCCCGTCCCTCCCGACTCCCACTCAACCCCTTCCTCCACCACGACCTCCCTATCCCCCATCCCCACCTCCCACAAAACAGCCCTCCTCGACCCGAATTGGCAGGCGGCTATGCTCGACGAATACAGGGCCCTTACAAAGAATGGTACTTGGGTTCTTGTCCCTCGCCCTCCAACGGCGAACGTCGTTCGCTGTATGTGGCTCTTCCGTCACAAGTTCCGCTCTGATGGGACGTTGGAGCGCTACAAAGCACGTCTTGTCGTCAACGGTCGATCTCAACAGGTAGGTATTGATTGTGATGAGACCTTCAGCCCCGTGGTCAAGCCTGCCACTATCCGAGTGGTATTGAGCTTAGCTCTGTCGCGCAAATGGGCCATTCATCAGCTGGATGTCAAGAACGCTTTTCTGCATGGTCACCTGAATGAGTCAGTCTACATGTTTCAGCCGCCGGGATTTACTGATGCTGATCGTCCCAAGCACGTCTGTCTCCTGAAGCGCTCTCTGTATGGTCTGAAACAAGCTCCGCGAGCTTGGTTCCAGCGCTTTGCTTCTCATCTGCTCCGCTTGGGTTTCATTGGCAGCCGCTCGGATTCGTCCCTGTTCATCTATCGCAGAGGCTCTGACATGGCATTTCTGTTACTGTATGTTGACGACATCATTCTCACCGCCTCTTCTGATGCTCTTCGGACGTCGATTATTTCACAGCTGAGTGCTGAATTCGCTATGTCAGATTTGGGACAATTGTCTTACTTCTTGGGAGTTGCTGTTCAGCGGCATGCGTTTGGGCTATTCCTCTCACAGAGTAAGTATGCTGCTGAGATTGTTGCTCGGGCTAAGATGAGTAACTGCAATCCTGTCGCCACCCCTGTCGATACATCCAACAAGCTCAGCGCTCACTCTGGTCCTTTGGTTGATGATCCGACATTGTACAGGAGCCTTGCTGGTGCTCTTCAGTATCTCACCTTCACCAGACCCGATATCAGTTACGCCGTTCAGCAGATCTGCTTGTTCATGCATGCGCCCAGGGAACCCCACTTTCATGCCTTAAAGCGGATCATTCGGTACATCAGCGGCACACTCGAGCTCGGCACCACGATCACTCTTTCCTCTAAGCTTGACCTTGTTGCTTACACTGATGTGGATTGGGGTGGTTGTCCTGACACACGTCGCTCCACGTCTGGTTACTGTGTCTTCCTCAACGACACCCTTGTGTCGTGGTCGGCCAAGCGTCAGTCTGTCGTGTCTCGCTCCATCGCTGAGGCCGAATACAGGGGCGTTGCCAACGTTGTCTCCGAGTGCTCTTGGCTCCGCAATCTCCTGCTTGAGCTCCGTTGCCCTATTATGAAGGCTACTCTGGTCTACACCGATAACATCTCTGCCGTCTATCTGGCTAGCAACCCGGTCCAGCATCAACGCACGAAGCACATTGAGCTTGATCTCCACTTCGTCAGGGACAAGGTTGCCATAGGACATGTCCGCGTTCTACATGTCCCGTCCTCGTATCAGTACGCTGATATATTCACCAAGGGTTTACCTAGACAGTTGTTCATTGATTTTCGCTCCAGTCTCACTGTACGACCCCCTCCAGTTTCGACTGCGGGGGTTTGATAGATTACATAGGTCTTAATATTGTATAGTGGGCCAAAAGCCCATTAAGGCCCAATACCTTTGTAACCTATATATATATGTTATATCAATGAATGGAAACCCTGAGGAGGACTTTACATCAATTCTATATTCCTACAGCGGGGTCTTAGGCGTCTTTTTGTGAAGGGTGACTGTCTTTCCGTCACCAATGCGATCAACGACACCTGGAAGCCCCCTTGGGAGATCGAAATCCTTATCTCCGAGGCTCGTCTCCTGCTCACTTCTTCCGAGTCAGTTTCCGTCCTCCATGTCTTTAGGGAGGCCAATATGGTGGCTGATCGTCTTGCTCAGCTGGCATTGATGTCCGGATCGGCCTTTTGGACTTCCGACCTAGAGCTTCAAGCTCTCGTCCAAAAGGACGCTCTTGAGTGGTAGTACAACCGTGGTTGACGCACCCCAAACTCTCGCCTTGTATCAAAAAAAAAAAGATAAAAATAGAGAAAATTTTATCTATTTTTTTTTAAAAAAATTTAATAATTTTAGGACTAAGGGTGTGTTTGGATTCCAATTGTATTATAATTATAGAAAAAATTAAATCAAATAATCCAACCTTAAGAGGGAGTGAGATAAATACCACCACCTTTACTTTGTTAAAAAAATATCTCATACTTTTCCACATAAGTTTAAACGGTGCCATTGGACAAACTTTTATCTTTGATTCCATTAATTTTGACAGATTGCCTAACGGAATTAATGAGACATGTCAAACGGGTCATTCGGGTCGGGTTCGGGTCGAATCACTTCGGGTTCCGGATATATCCGGGTTGACAGGATTTCGGGTCATTTCAGGTTTGTCAATTTTTTCCTTTTTAAATTAAAAAATCATGATTTGATAATTTTGCGATAATTTTAAAATTTTAAAATTAAAGGCGTTGTTAATAAGTTCTAGTGTTTGTTATATCCGATCTAAAATATTTGATTTTTATTATTTCTAGTAATTTTTAATAAAATGTAATAATATATAAATATCAAAATTTTCAATATTTTTTTTAAAATAATTTTATTAAAAATTTTATATTTTATATATTATTACATTTTATTAAAAAAAATATTTGATTTTTAGTATTTCTCATAATTTTTTATAAAATGTAATAATATATCAAATATCAAATTTTTAAATATTTTTTTAAAAATAATTTCATGCAATTAGTAATAAGCGTAGAATTGTTTTAATATTTTAATATTTTTTAGAATTTTTATCTTTTTAAAAAATGTGTTAATAATAAAAAAATCAAATATTATCGATCGGACGAAGTATTACACAATACAAATAAATATAAAAGTTGATTTGAAAATGAAAGATCAAGTGATTGTGATTATAAAATGTAATAAATTGGAATTTCCATAAAAAAATCTAATCATATATAGTTATAAATCAACCGGGTCATCGAGTAAATCGGGTCAAAATTACGGGATCGAGTCACCAGGTCAAAATCTAGATTACCCTAATAATTTCCGGGTTCGGGTCGGAAAACTACCGGGCGTTCGGGTTGGGTCGACCGGGTCGGGTTGTGTTTTGACAGGTCTAAATCAAGATTAAGAAATCAGCTTTAAAAAAAGGTGTCATTGAACATTAATGCCTAACGAAATTAATGATCCGTTTACACATATATGAAAAAGTATGGGATATTTTTTTAACAAAGTAAAGGTGATGGTATTTAACTCACACCCTCCAAAAAGTTGGATTATTTGATTTAATTTTCCCTATAATTATAATGTAAATTTAATTGTGGTGTTTGATTAGCACGATTTACAATATATTTGAGTTAAAATGGGTTTAAAATAAACTACATTGTAATACGTGCATACCAAACAACATCAAAATGCATTATCCTTATAATGCATTATCCTTATAATGCATTATCCTTATAATATTATAAACATAATGCAATGGATTCAAAACACACCCTAAAAGATTAAAAAAATTAATGGATGACAAAGTTTATTTAAATTAATTGTAAAGAGTGTATATTTAAACCATATAAAATCATGAGATCAAATCTCATTGCCTCCATTTTATATTTTTTATATTTTTCTTAATATTTTTTACCTAAAAAAATCTATTTAAGTAACATATTTAACATTTTTTTTAATTAGAAGTACATTTTTATAAAAGATATTTATCATATATGCATATAAAAAATAAAATAAAAAATCAAATCTCACCTCCCTAATTTTTTTTCCTAGATCCACTATTGGAAAAAAAAATAGCGAATCTCGTCCTGGTCTCGTTTCGCAAAAATTATGTAGAACAGGACGAGGATTCCTTATCCCGCAAATCACGTCCCATCATGCATATATGTGTATGTGTGTACAGGGGCGGAGGGAGGGGGGGCATGAGGTGGCTCGATCCCCCCCCCCTCCCCCCATCCGGGTCGGAGGAAAACGTAAAAAAAAAATATGTATTTATTTTTGTAATTTTTGATAATTTAAGGGTTAAAAATAGTTTAAAAAAAAGAGTAATAGATTAGTAATTGTTCTTACCTTAGTTGGTATGAGGTAGGAACTTGAATGATGAGGTCTTGAGTTCAAGTTTCCATAGCTCCATTTATGAATTTTTTTTTCCTCCATTTAACTTTTTTAACTTAAAATAGTTATTTAAATCATACCTTTAATGTGTTTTCTACTATATTTTTACAACAAAGATTGCATCTTATATATATCTTCAAAAAAAAATTGATTATATAGTTGAGCCCCCCTCTGGATTTTTTATTTGAGGGATAGGGCTCGTCTCATCAAGTGGGGACAAGGCTTGTATGAGATTTAAAAAAGAATGAATCCCGACCCGGTCTCATCCGGCAAAAATTATGCGGGACGGGACGCAGGAAGACCCTTGTTTCGCACCCACACTAATTGAATTATGTCCAAAGAAGAGCAAAATAAACCTTTCATATTTTTTTATATGTCCAAAGAAGAGCGAAATAAACCTTTTTTTTTTTTTAGATTCAGTGCAGTTAAGACCATTCGCAATGGTTTTTGTTGGAAACTCAGAATATACACATTTGTACAAATATATGTGTAAAAATATACATAACTTTTTAGTAAATTGCTTTATTAGTGAAATTTGTCTTGGAGTACCATGCTCGACCATTGCGGTTGAGCAACTTTTTCGTCGAAGCGGACAAATCTTAACAGCTCAATGATCATCTATACTCCATGAGAACCTCGAGATGCAAGTTCTACCAAGCGATTGGAAGTGGGCAAATGAAAGAACCCAGAGTAACTACGTACCTCTCCACCGAATCAGACCCGGATGAAGGATTCGACGACGACACTTCATCGATCGAGAGCTCATATGACGGCACGGGAAAGTAAGCGGGGATTCAAACAGGTAAAAGAATTACGTGGACTTTGATTCCTTTTACCCGAAAGAATACGTAAACAACTAGAAACCGTGCAAATCCTTCTTCCCCTTTTTTCGCACAACAACAAATATGTTATTTTATAACATTTTTTTAAATTCATGTGACCCGATGGATCTGCGGTCAACCCGTGACCCGAAGGTTCACCTTGATCCGTCTCGCCACGGGTTTGGATCATGTGACCCGCCGAGTCCGATCCGTCGACCCGCCTACTTTTACTAGTTCATTTTTATTTATTTTTTTCATGAAGGAGAAATGGGCCCGTAGGGTGGCGAATAACGTGGAGGGGGCCAATCTCAAAATGCAAACCCAATAAAAAAGATCTCTGCCTGTTTGGTTAACAAACGAAAATTTAAGGAAATCACGTGTTTGGTTGCAAATTTTAAAATAGAATAAACTCATGAATTGAACATTCCCCCAAATGTAAACAAGTAGCCAAGCAGGCGAAGAAGGAAGGACATGGACATCGAGTCTGGTGTGGGTGTGGGGTGTGTTACATTCATGGTGATCTAACGAAGGTTGAGAGAGAGATTCGTCATTGGCGGATTTTTTTTTGAATTTATTTGGGCTTTAAGTTCAATGGTATTGGGCTAGATATACTCAATGGCCCAATGGGCCGCCACAACATTACAACTAAAAGTGATTGTTTTACTGTTTTAGATTTATCTCTTTATTGATCGTACATTAATGCATTTATCAACCATTTACCGACGATAGTAACATGAACGATATGGTATCAAGATTTGGGCATAAATACTTAAAATGTTTTTAGGATATAAATATTTGGGAAAAAAAACATAACCAAAATATAAGGAGAGATGAATCTCATACACAATGACCTGAGTTTTGTGTTAGAAGGGTGAATTTCGACCTTATGATCAAAAAATAAAATAAACATGAGATGACATTCATTTTCAAACAATCCGATCAGAGTTTCTTGGAATCTCACTATTATGTTTATGACTTTGAATATAAATGGGGGAATTCTGAAGTTGAGATTACTTATGTTTGAAGTTTGTGCATACATTTAGTACTCTATTTATTAATTAAAATATGTTATTTTAGACATTTACACACTTTTATTAGTTTTTTTTAAAAAAAAATTCCACTTATATTCTTAATTATTCCACAACCTTTTCGATTTCTTAAAAACTACAACTAAAATCTTCCTAATTATTACCAAAGTAATTTTGAAAAGTTGAAGCATTGCTTAAAAAAGAAAGAAAGAAGACTACATGTTGAAAGTGATAACAACAATTAGTATGTAGCACAAGACTACATGTTTTTTAGAATCGAGACTAGAATAAGACATTTAGTATATCATTAGAAAAGTAATGATCGATTGACCCATTTAGGCCATCCAGGACCATTTCGTTATATTTTGAGGTCATGTGCAATATATATGTTGATGCCTGTTTTCTAACTAATTCAAAGGGAAAAAATTATCCACTAAATCTACCAACTAAATAAATGTTCTCATAGATATAAAGTCATTATAAAGAATCATTAACAAAGACTAAACTTTTACCAGTGGACATGATAATCTATCTAATACAATGATACTAGTTTCGAAAAACTGGTCTTCTAGCACTAATGCAAAGTCATCTATTAAACTCTCGTAATCAAGATTTTAAAAACTCATATTCAATTGAAATCAAAGCCAAAGCATTTAACCTTTCTTGCGTCATGGTCAATCGCAAGTAAGAGATTAAAAAGTGAAAACTAACAACAAAAAAAGTTAGAATTTGATATTACCTATCAA
Source organism: Persicaria maculosa (assembly GCA_963922045.1). Classification (NCBI taxonomy): domain Eukaryota; kingdom Viridiplantae; phylum Streptophyta; class Magnoliopsida; order Caryophyllales; family Polygonaceae; genus Persicaria; species Persicaria maculosa. The sequence continues at coordinate 61,839,148 of OY998262.1, forward strand.
ATCCTTGAGGTTGAAGGCACGATTGTAATGGTTGAATAAGTTGAATTGATTTTCCTACATTAGGTTTTTTTTTGGAGGTGGAATGGATTGTGTTAATGTTTGTGAGGTTGTGACGACGGAAAAAAAAGGTCTGTTGTAAATTTTTAGGGAAAAAAATGGGAACGAGCTGTAATTTCCAAAAATCTGGACTGCTCCAACAGAAAAAAAAAAATGCAGAATGCTCCCAAGGAGATTCGAACTCAGTGCAATTCGAGAACAGAAACATCCCTTTACCAATTGATCTATCGCAACATCTTGTTAACCATTGAAATTTATATATACATATATTATTATACCACTTATACGGGACCCTTAAAATTTTGAGGCTCTGTGCGATTGCAGTTTCTCCACAGGCCTCGGGCCGGCCCTGACCATCCTACCATTACTACTAGCTTTTCCTCTTATCAAACTTCAAGCTTCTCATATGAAATTGTGTTCTAGGATAGACTACATCTCGAATATAAGCCCCTTTAGTTGCTTTCTTTTAAGGTTAAGATGAAAAAGACTAAAATAATTAAATTAAGGGGAATCAATCCTAATTAGGCTTGGGTGTGTTTGAATTCTACTTGTATTATGTTCATAATGCAAATGGATAAGGTGGTGTTTGGTTAACACAATTTTTAAGATGCTTAAATTAATGATGTGTTTGGATTTCATGATGTATTAATTATAATGCAATTATTTTATCTCAATTTATGCGATTATTTAGTTAAATTATTGTTTTACATCAAGTTTTATTCTATTTTTATTTATAAAATAAAACGCTCGTATAAAACAAGATAAAATAAATGTATTATAATTAAAATACAATGGAATCCAAACACACCCTTAAACTATGCCCATAGAAAATCCATTTTATAAAATACAGTTAGTACACTATCTATTTTCCGATTGATGACCCTCAAATTATGTAAAATTTGCATGGTATCTCAATTATTAAAAAGTCATTAATTATTTCTTGGTGGTCTGATGATCTCTGTGTTTCCTATACATTATGCTATGCATACATGCCCATCAACATCATCATCATCACATTCACATCCATCCATCCATCCAACACTCCCCTCTTTCACTGAACACCTTAACATCCCCATCCACCTCAAAACCCCAATCGCCTCTGCACAAAAAAGCTTCATCCCCACCCCAACAATGGCCGCCCGCAACGGCCGCAGAGCAGCTCCGACTAGCTCCTCCTCCTCCACACTCCCCTACCTCCTCCTCATCTTCTTCCTCGCCCCGACCTGCATCTCCGCCCTCAACATCACCTCCATCCTCGCCTCCTACCCCGACCTCTCCCACTTCTCCTCCCTCCTCTCCTCCTCCGATGTCTCCGACGACCTCTCCTCCCGCACCTCCCTCACCATCCTCGCAGTCCCCAACTCCCACCTCCACACCTCCGCCGCCGCCACCTCCCTTTCCGACGTTGTCCGCTACCACGTCCTCCTTCGCTATCTCACCTGGTCCGACCTCCGCAGCCTCCCTCCCTCCGGCCAGCTCGTTCCCACTCTCTTCCAGACCACCGGCCGCGCCCCCGCCGATCTCGGCTCCCTCAATCTCACCTTCAACCCCTCCAACGGCGTCGTTTCTATTCAACCCCCAATTTCTCCCAATCTCAACCCTAACCCTAATTTCAATTCCAGTTCCTCCGCCACTGTCCTCACTCTCGTCAGATCGATTCCCTACAACGTCTCGATCTTCACCGTCAGCTCCTTGATTTCCCCCTACGGATCCGATTTGGTCGCGTCGGAGCTCCGGCCGCCTTCCCCGGGGCTGAACATCACCAAAGCATTGATCGATGGCCATGGATTCAACGTTGCCGCGTCAATGCTCTCTGCCTCTGGTGTCATCGATGAGTTCGAGGCTGACGAGGCCGGCGCTGGCATCACTCTCTTCGTTCCCACCGACGCCGCCTTCGCCGACCTCCCTCCCGATGTTCAATTGCAGGCATTACCCGCAGATCGAAAGGCGCTTGTCCTGAAATTCCACGTCCTCCATTCGTACTACCCGCTCGGCTCTCTCGAGTCGATCGTGAACCCCGTCCAGCCCACGCTCGCCACGGAGGCTAACGGCGCCGGGAGCTTTACACTGAATATCTCCAAGGTGAATGGGTCGGTGGCGCTCAACTCCGGCGTGGTTCAGGCGGTGGTCACCCAGACGGTTTTCGACCAGAACCCCGTCTCCATTTTCGGGATCTCCCACGTGCTCCTGCCGAGAGAGATTTTCGGCGAGTTGAAGGGGAAAGGTGTGAACTTGGGAATGAGGAATTCGAGTGGTGACGATCCGGTGGCTGATCCGCCGGAGGTGGGGGCGGCGCCGTTGGGTACGCCAACTGATCCGTCTTCACCACCGGGGCTGAGGGATGAGATCAAATCGGAGGCTGGTATGTCAGTCAATCAAGGGAGCTTAGCTCTGGTGTTCACAGTGGCGCTGCTGTATCTATTATTATCGGTATGAGATTCGTGAATTTCCAACATTTTTTGTTGATGAATTGTTCAAATTTTGTTTATTTATTTACAATTTGGTGGAGGGTTGGGGCTGATTTGGGGCATTGATAGCTTGTTCATGGCTGCGGCTGAAAGCAGCAACCTTTTTTTTTCCCCCCTTTACCTTCTGGTTTGCTGAATTTGATGAAAGATCAGATGGGCGATGGTGTGAAATTGGAAGAGGGTGAATCTCAATTAGTTGTCCAATTTCCAGATTTAGAAGGGGAATTTTTATTTTTTTTGTACAGAGATAATGGGAAAGAAAATCTCTCCATTGGATGCATCCTAATTCCAATGGATCCCCTCAATTAAAGTTCCTGCATTTTTCTTCTGTGTTCATCATGTACTCTGTTTGTGCTGAAAACATTGCCATTTGCTACATCCAATTGCCCAAATGGGTTCCTCATCATCAATTCGCGCAATGTCGAAGCTCATCGCGGCAAACGAATCCATAGATCAAAGTGTTTGCCTTACATTGTAAGTTTGCAACCTTTCTCTGAGACAGTTGTGGAGAGAGTAAAGAGAGGCACAGCAGCACCGGTAGACGGCGGCAGATGGGCAAAGGGCAGGTGGTGGGCGGTGAGCAATTAAGGGGAAAGGAAGGGGGTACTTTGGTGAAATCAATGGGGGAGAGAATCATGTATAGGATTGGATTGTAGTGTGGATGCAATATTTTAGGGGGAGGAGTTAGCTGGAAAGCAATTGAAAGTGGACAACAGAGGTGCAAATGGACGGATCTGATGGGGATGGATATGCACACTAGCTGTGTGTTTTGTCACAATAATTACAAAGATAAGGGGGTAGCTTCACTAGTTAACCTCTTATTTACTCTTTTGCTTTGCTCATAACCATCCCTTGTTTGGAATGAAGTTGTATATTTCCCTTTCCAAACAAAATGAAGTTGTATATTTTTAAAACTATTTGTATGAACAAAAATAAGACAAAAGGCAACAGAAAAGGATAAGACATCACCTTCGGTGACTAGCGGGGCAAATTTTGCCGAGTAAATACAAATGGTTAACTGTTTAAGCACCTTATAATCAATGTAAGTTCCAAAGTAATTTTGATTGAGCAAATGAGGAGACCCGACCAAATGCTCAAGCAAATGGGGGTAGTTTTGCTATCCTATTAGAGCATCCACACCAGACACGGACCCCATTTGCTTGAGCTTTTGGTGGAGCATTGCACATATGCTTATATTTAAGCAAAATCATTTCAAAGCTTGCGTTCGTCTTAAGGTGTTTGAGCATCCAACTATTTACATTTGCTCTATCAATTAATGGGATTGCCCCATCAGTTACTTGATCGTCTAAATAATTTTAAAAATATATAACTTTTGTTCTAGTTCCACCATTCATTTGATCAATGAGTGCTTGAAAAAAACGATTTACTTAAGCAAAATTTACTTAGTAAAATTTATTTCCAAACTCGTTTTTTATTTTAGCAAACTGAATTTATGAATGCTGAAGTAATAGTTATGTTGTCTCACATTCCCTTTTGTCCCACCAATTCCCAACCACTCTCTCTCCCTTTCTCTCTATCTCTCTCTTCAATTTGAGTTTTTTGAGTTTTTAGAGGAGTTGCTACCCAAGCAACTCAAAATTGGATTTTTTAACACTTCTCTAATATTATAATATTTTCTTGCTAAAAACTACTAATGTGGATGCTCTGAATACTTTTATTTACCATGCTTTGGACAAAAGCACCCTTGTGTTTTGAAGTTACAAGAAACCAATCGATTTTCCGAACTTTGCCAAAAAGCATCCAATATTAACCAAAGTTTGCACAAGACCGCAAATTTTTAATAAATAATAATAAAAATAAAGGCAAAATCATATGTAAGATGCATGTGCAAAAAAAAAAGACAAAATCACTAGCAAGATTCAAGTGCATGAATTCACAAGCCGTTTGTGGAGTTGTAGATGTCGCATGCTTATGATTTTGCCTTCATTTTTTCTATTAAATTAGATAGATAACGTACAAATCCAATAAAGTTTTAACCCAAAACCAATTGATAATAAGAGGAGTAACCCGTCAAACTTATAGGTTGTTCATAATATCTCAATATTTTCAACGTGAGACAACCCTATATTCCAACAATGTGAGTTGACTACTACCTCTCCTTCGAGGTCTTGAGTTTTCTTTAAAAAATATCTCGTTTAATTTTTTTTTTTAATGATCGATATAAAGGTTCCGAGGTTATTGACTACCCTCGAATCGAGAAAAAATGAAGTGGCAAGCCATCAAACTACTCATAGCAAGACATAATTAACGCTAATGAAATGTAAACCTTTAACTTTAGAATTTTATCTCTTCTGCGAAGTGTACTTTATATTTCAAAAGAGAGAGAAGCTAGATAGATACTATGCTTCTTTCAGTTGTTTGTCATATTTCTTTGGGTCTTTGGCAAGTTGGATTCCTCTTTATACATTCTTTTGTCCTCCATTTCTTTGGAAATTCTGATTCGTGAGTTTGGTGATATATTCATGCCGACTTTAGAAAGGCGTTATGCTTTTGTATGTTGTGTTTCAAGTGTCTTTATTTATTGTTACTGGCGTGAGGGCCCAAAGCAAATCAATAACACACATTACTAAGTGTGAACTTGGAGTTTCTTCCTTTCTAATGTTGGAACATCAATGTTTTTTTTTTTTTTAATGACGTGGAGGTTCCGAGGTTATCGACTAGTCCTTCACGGGCCGGGCATTAGCTTGCAAAGACAGGCTAACCCATGCCAAGGCAAACCAAGTCATGAGTACCCACTCAAACACAAATTGCTCCTAGTGGGATTGGAACATCAATGTATTGATCGATCATATGTTTATAACAACCTTTTTGTTTTTCATTTTTATTATTGATCGAAAATGATGGGATTTACTATATAAAAAAATTATTTGAAAAGAGCCTTCAACCCGTCATGAAATAAGTAAATAAAATTTGAATTGGCTGAATAAACTAAAATTTTCATATATTAATAATTTTCATTAACAAAACTCTCATTCTAATAAAATACATAATTTTATTTCTTTTTTTTTTCTTTTTTTTTTAATTTTTTTTTTAAAAAAAATAGGGCGGACTGGAGCATACCTCAGCCCGCCCCTAGTTACGCATCTTCCTTCAACAAAGGTTAAGTTATACTCCTTCCATTGTTTTCATACGATCTCGACTTTTGCTATTTATACTTGTTTTCTTAAAATGATAAAAGTTATATAAATATTAACATTTTTATTTTTTTTATATATAAATTTTACTCATTAGAAGTAAGGATGAAATTATTAGATCTTTTTAAATTTTATTATTTTATAATTTTTTTTATCATTTTCCCATCCCCACACAACACACACAAACAAAACAACAAATTCTAACTATATATTTTCATTATTTTGCATTTGTCATTATATTTTATCTTCTAACAAATTACATTTTTAAAGACTAATGCGAGTTTCAGGCTATAGAATTGGAAATATTGCTCAAGAAAATTTAAGCAAAAACAAATTGTCAAGATGTGAAAAGATAAAAAAAAAGGTTTCACATCAAAAGTTTGAATAATACAAGTCTAATATATAAACCGGTGTGTTACTCTTACCGTACTCAATTGGTTTTTAAGATGAACCTAATTGAATTTATATATTATGATACCAGTGTAGGTATACATGTACATCACTCGACCTTCCCTCCTTAATCCTAACAAACTTCAATGTAGTATCAAAGTGGTTAGTGAAACGATATGATTTTTGTTAATGGGTTAGCTAAAAATAGAATGAGATATTACACTCAATGTCAAAGTGTCAATTAGACAAGATATTCTTAGTTGATTTAAGCAAGTCTATGTTACACGCAAATCGGAAGGGAAGCGGAAACAGGGAAACGACAATCCAAAATTTGTAGGAAACGGAAATGCCGATGAAACGGCAACATGAATTATATGTTCCTTTAAGGTCTAAATAAGAACAAGAAACATATCACCAAGCCATACACATGGAATGCAACATTAGGCTACAAATTGAAATGTTCAATATCGTGATAAACAATGTCCTTACTCCTTAACAAAATCAATAAAGACATGTTAAACATTTTAATTGTCCTTATTCCTCTTTGACTCCATCAGCTGCAAAGTCGATTTGTTGGCTTTGTTCAACACTATGACTTCCGAGTTCCGACAGGACTGCTACTCGCATTTGAGGATGACATAGTGAGAGTCGAGAGGGAGATAGCACTAAGCAAGTGAGAGTTTACCAGAAGAGCACACCGATGAGAGAGAGGGTCGCCGAAAGTAGGGGTGGAAATGGGGCGGGTTATGGGTGGATAAAAAATTTCACCTGCTCCATCCATCACCCGCAAACCTTTTCACCCGCATCCGACCCGCGCGGGTGATGCGGGTGGAGCGGATACCCGATGGGTGAAACAAAAGAAAAAATCAAATCAACACAAGTAGTCAAATTCTAACTCAAAATTACAAAGGGGGTGGGTTTATGTATTTATATTTTTGATCGGCAAAACACTGAAATCACGAGCTAATTGAAATTTGAAAGTGGAAGGGTATATATCTCTATACTAATCATATACTAATCCAGTATATCCCTTGTTATAACGTGGAAGAGCAAGCCGAGACCATATTCATTCTAATTGAAATTTGGTGGGCAAAGCACTAATCAAGGATTAGGGTTTTTTGTAGAAGTTAAACTTGAAAAGGGTAAAATAGTAAAATCACACACATTATAAATATAAATTTTAAGGTTTTATGTGGGTTTGCGGGGCGGGTTATGGGTGAAAAATCTTCACCCATAATCCATCAATCACCCGCTTCACCCGCACCCGCTCCACCCGTCACCCACTTTTTTGCGGGTTTTCACCCGCAAAATTAATGCGGGTAAAGCGGGTACCCGCGGGTTATTTCCAGCCCTAGTTGAAAGGGAGAAGACAAGGGATCGGAAGACCAAAAATGGAGAAGGGACGGCAAGGCTAGAGGGACATGGGAGTTTCAGATGGGAGGAAGGGGAATCATGATTTAGAGTTTGGTTTTTTATTTTTTCAATTATAAAATTACACCGAGCAAGACAGAAATGTTTCTGACCAAGCGAAAATGGTCAAGATTTTTGACTGTTCGGATCAATGAAACGGTCAAAGTTTCAAACCTCTCAAAAACGTTTATGAGGCGTTTTCCTAGAGTTTCGGAGTTTCTTCATATTCAGAAATGTGAAACCGCTATTAATGGAGTTTCGGGGTATCATACTTGCTTTTATAGGGATGTATTGATATGTGAAAAGATAAAAAAAAAATCACATTTATACACTTAGCTTATAAGCCGGTATACTACTTTTCTAATTATTTTAGAAATGAACCATATTCAGTGAGCTAATAACACATATGTATGCACACGATCTCCATTCATAAGTATCAAACACACTTTCAAACGGTTGAGGAAAGTCTTGTTGGATCCGACCAGAAAGCTCAACATATAAGTCAGACTGGGGCACCATTCCAAAACCAATTGGTATTAGGTGGAGTAACCCATCCACATATCTTAGGTTCAGAATTCTCCTACTTCCGATGTGAGATTCACAAGTGTCCCAACATAAACTATAGCCGTTTAGAGCAAGCCCAACAACTTCTCTAAAAATTCTCTATTATGGGGAGAAAAATATCAAAATCTCTATAATTTTTATACTCTAACCACAACAGCTTCTCTATTTTACATATTTATACATTTATTATACACTCTAATAAATGCATAAATTCATAATTTAATAAATAAAATTTCAATAAATTAATTAAATCAATATGTAACAACCAATGAATAAATGGGTAGACATGGGAAGGAGTGAATGCATTTAATTTTACAGATTTTAAGACTTCCTCTAAATTTAGAGATTTTTTTTCTCTTTCCTCCCATTTCTCTATTTTAGATAGACATGAGCACGGGTCGGACCCGTCGGGTCAAGGGTCGGGATATCTCTGACCCTAACCCTGACCCTTCCAAGCCACGGGTCAACGGGTTGTGGTGACCCGCCGGGTCAAGGGTCGACCCTTTGACCCGTCGGGTCATGACATGTCATTTTTTTAAACAAATTTTAAGTTTAAAAAAATAAAAATAACAAGGAAGAAGGGTATGGACCGGTTTTCTAGTTGTGTACGTATCTCTCGGGGAAGAGGAATGAAAGCTCACATAGTTCTTTACATTCGTTCTGATCCCTACTTACCTTATCTCATGCTAAGACTACTCTTCTCCTTGCTTTGCATCTGTGCTCCTGACCATTGTGTCATCGTCGAGTTCTTCATCCGAGTCTGACTCGATTAAGTGGTCATTATTTTGAATTCGCATCTCCACCCTCTTCCAATCGTTTAGGCAAACTTGACCTTCCAGAGTCTCGGGCAAGAGTCTTGATCTCTTCTCGCTTAATATTTGACCACATTGGCTAAAACGTTGCTCCACCGCTAGAGTTGAGCATGGAGCGGCGAATATTTGACGAGTGATTGCCTACATAGTAGGAAATTGGGATCTCTCTAGATTGCTCCGTCATTCTATAATGTTGAATTCCTCTTCCTCTTTACCTTGATTTTTTGGAAAAAAAATAGATGACCCTAAGGGTTGACCCTAAGGGTCGGGGTCGACCCACCGGGTCCGCGGGTCAAAATCAGCACGACCCTAACCCTAACCCTTGACCCGCCTCGACCCTGACCCTTGTTGACCCTAACCCGCCGGGTCGTCGACCCTTCGGGTTCCCGCCGGGTCAAAACCCGTCGGGTCCGGGTCGACCCTTGACCCTTGCTCATGTCTAATTTTAGATATGGTTTTACTAAAGCTGTTGGGGTTAAAAAACCTATATTTCCTCTAAAATTGCCTATTTTTTTTATTTTACATAAGTTGTTGGGATGGTCTTACAAACTAAAAATGTAAATTGGTGTCATCCCTCGGTTTTTTTAAAACATAGCATCACAAAAAAGTTTGTGAATAATGTAACTTTGTATAAATTGTGATAGTGAGCCTGGGCCCGGGCTTAATTTGCCAGCCTGTTAGGTACTTACTTCCCAATGCAAAATGGAATTATCGGAAGAAAGGAGGGTATGGAATAGGGACACACGAAATCAACGTCAATTTGACCATTCGGGTTTGATAAAATTCTCCAAATGGTTGGACCAAAATTTAGAAAGGGCTTGTTTAAATCCCGAAAGGGTTTTTAGGTGTGTTGTACTTGGGTGGTTCTCGGCTGCTTTTTTGGTTGGTCTCGGCAATCCTTTTCTTAGTTGGGGCTCTGGCGTCTCGGAGTCGGGTCTGGCTGGGGTCGAGGCGGTGTGTATCGAGGCGTCTCCGTGATCCAGAAATTTCCTTGGAGGTTCGTCTTCACCGCCCACAGGGACTCCTGATGTACCGCTGGCAGCGGTGTTGCTGCTTGGTGGCGCTTGACTTCAGTTCGTAGCCTATGTTGTCCCCAATGTGTTTGGATTAGGTTTGCTAGGTCGTCCAGATTTGTTTGTCACTGCTTAGTTTGCACCTTTTGTTATTTTTCTTGTATGTTTGGACGGTTCGCCGTCTGCCGACTTATCGGCCTCTCGAGGTGGCAGGCATGTCTGACCCTCGAATTCTTACCTTATCAAAAAAAAAAAAAAACAAAACGTCAATTTGACCCTGATTGTTTTCGGATGACCCATTTGGACGTACTAGATACTATTAGTAGGCTTACATTTGGGTCCATACTAAATTGGGGTTGGCCTAAGATGCATTGTTTCATCTGGGTTTGGATTGTAGTATGTTATTCGAATGAAAGGGCAGTTATTCAGTTGCATTATAGAACATTGATGTCATTTCTCACAACTTAATGCAACCGAGTAACTATCAACTAGTAAAGTATATTTGAATAACTACTCATGATGATACAAGAACAATCTCAAGTCAGAAACTGATAATTACTTCAAACCATGTATAAAGCAAGTCAGCAACTTATTCTTTTTTTTTCATTTTTGGAGGGATTATACCATACCTAAGCTATACAAACATACATTACACTTCACAAGCTGCCTTCGACATTCTCTTTTCGTGGTGGTCGGGTATTCCAATAAGGAGGTAAAACACTCTCTCACAAGTCACAAACCTGCTATGTTCTTAAGGCCAGAATTCCTAATCTTCTACACTCAAAATGCTGATCAAGGTTTGCAAAGCCAGTCTTGAATTGCGCGTCTAAGGGTGTGGTTGGGTGAGAGATGCAGGTGGCTTAATGGAAGATTGGTCAACGGGGATGTTTCGCGACCATTTTCTAGCCATCCGCTCAGAGATTCTCTTTCGTAGGTATGGCCATCAGCTGCAACCACAGGATCCAGCATGATCTCCTGAAACACAATACAAAATGTTGTAAAAATCAGCACACAATCTCTTCTTCTGCTAGATGACCACATCACGTAAACTGGACCGGCTGTAAAGAAATCTAATTCATTTAGAAACAAAGTCTGATAGCATATATAGGATAACACAATGGTTTTGTGAAACCCGGGCCAAATTGAAGTCATGATCCTAGATTCCTAAATCCTAATGCTTTATGTTGACACATTAGCAAGCAACATATTGGACGCAGGCAAACCAACCAAAAACGAAAGGAAGCAGGAAAAGGAAGGGAAGTTAGGGTAAACGTACCTGAAGAATTGGACACAAAAAGCAGGATAGAATAGGTCTTTCTTCTGAAAGATGGAGCTTTTGCAAATCCCAGACAATAGTTGGTGTAAGAGATGGCCTATCCTGGCTGTTTGATTTACAGAAATCCAAGCCTAGCTTTGCCAGTTTATTAGTCACAGGAGCTGGCCAATCTCCAGCAGATGGATCCAAGATTGAAGCTAATTTCCTCTGAGAAACTGCTTTACGAACATCAGCCACCAGCCCCCATGGGGACTTGCCAGTTAGAAGCTGCAGAATTACCACCCCGAACGAGTAAACATCTGACTTAGGTGTTAAAACACCAGTCCTAGAAAATTCTGGATCTGTGTATGGAAATGCGCCTTTGGGTTCAGCACAACGACGAAAACTTGGAGAGTGGAGGGTTTCATCTGTCACCAATCTGCAGATCCCAAAATCACATATTTTACAATGCAGTTCAGAATCTAGCAGGATGTTTTCGAGTTTCAGATCACCATGAACAATCTTTTCAGGGTAAGTTGAGTGGAGGAATAGCAGTGCACATGAGATCTCAGAGATGATCCTTGTTCTATCCTTCCATGGAAGAGGAGCATTGCTTTTGTTGAAAAGGCGATTTTGCAGACTTCCATTGGGCAAGTAGTCATATACAAGTGTCCAACCTTCTGGGCATGCCCCAATTAATGTAATCAGATGAGGATGCCGAATCTTCCCCAGAACTTGAACCTGCATGCAGTACAAGTGGCCATCAGTGTAGTTGATACTTCAGTTCAATCAGGTTCTCGTCAAAAGAAATGCATTCTTTAACAGTACAAGAAACTTTTCGTATGATTATCAACTGTATAAAGATGTAAATTAGCATATATTGACATCTTTATACAGTTAAGAGGAAATAGATATGAACTAGTACTAAACAGGCAAATACTGACCTCTTTTTGAAATTGTGAAGGCCCCTGGATATCATGCACATGTAATTGTTTGATGGCAACTGTCTTGTTCAACAATTCACCTTTGTAGACACAACCATACCCTCCCTCTCCAAGTTTGAAGCTATCTGAGAAATTGCATGTTGCAGCCTGTAGATCTAGAAGTGAAAACTCTACCACGTTGGGGATGTCATCCAAAAATCCAGTGTATCTATTTTGAGATGTATTTCTTGCTTCCTTACTGCTTCTCCACTTAGCCAGCCAGAAATCAGCTTCCATAGTCTGCTTCCGAAGATTCTGTTTCTCTTGTCGTAAACTTGAAATAGATGTTTCGATGAATACCAGCTCTTCAGCTGCTCCATCACAGCGACAATCAGCCTCTTGCACACGACTACTAAGCACTGCTACATTAGTCCTGGCCTGCTGAAGTTCTCTAGTTGCTTCTAATCTTTGTTCAAACTTTGTGTCTCTCTCATGTATTGTTGCTCTTAGTGTATCTTCAGCATCCTTTCTCAGTTTAGCTTCAAGTGCATAAGCAGCTTCAAAATCCCTTGCCTTGGTTGATATACACACACACACACACAAAAAAAAAAGCATTATGGCTTATGCAGTTAAAAAATATTCTTCAAAAGTCTGACATAAAAAAAGAGGCTGAATATGAAAGGTGCTTTCACACGGATGGCTGCCTTCTTTACAATTTTTTTTATCGAAAGTATGTGAGAAATACCAAGGCAAGGTAGACCTCAAAAAGCAATTCATTTGAGTTCAATGAAAAGCGAAATCTAAGAACACTTTCCGTGTTATGTTCAGGATACTTATCAAATAGTTTGAACACATTCAGCATCGTTTGCTTTGCAACTACTAAAATAGTTTCATCTCTACCGAAACATTACACTAGTAAATTCTTCACGGAAACAAGTTAGTGTTAAGTCTCACCTTGATGATGGTGTGCATAGCCTCAGCTTCTAAGTTTTCACGCTTTACTTCCATTATATACGCTTCATGCTCTGATTTCGCCAACTCTGCTTTCACTTCTTCAAGCTGACTAAGCAACACTTCTTCCTCCATCTTCTGAGAATCCAAACTGATATATTCCTCAGCAAATGAAGCGCATGAAGACCGGTTGCTTGTACTAGCCACCCGAAATGAATTACTAGCATAGTACTGGTCACTTTTGATAATTGAGCTACACAAGGGTTGTGAGTCTTTTGACAAAGCTAAGTCAGCTTCTCTTTCAACATCTATATTCTGAGACAAGTCTTTCATCCCCCTTTTGTTATCACGGGATGAGTTAAAGCGAATGCGTTCACCATGGGGCAAGGATTCAGTCTTCTCCCATCTCAATGATTTTGATCTTAAGCTTCTTCCTGTAACGATATCTGATTGACAAATGACTGCGTCCAAGTGAGAGCCTTCAAAGGCTTCTCTTGTCCATATATTTTTTCCTTTGTGAACAAACCATATCTCGCAGTACGGAGGAGCTTTTTTTGCTGTATAGCTCGCTTTGCTAGAACCCTTTTTCACTTTCATCCAGCTGCAGTGCAGATTGAGAGTCACTTTATAATATGAATAGCCTCAAGATTACTTGATCACAAAAGAAGGCAACAATCCTATCTCAAAGTAATTCTAAGCTCAAAGAAACAACTTACTTCTCAGGAACAGCTCCCATAACAAGCTTTCTTATGCAATGCTTGCTAATCAGATCCACAAGCCCAATCGGCACTTGCTCAGCTTCAGTGGTTACTATGCTTGGTTTCACCTAAGTAGAATAAAACACTAGTTTGGATTGATCAAAACAGTAAACCGACATTCACAGGCTGAAACTACCAAAACAAATAGCCTTAAGACCTTCATATGCAATAGTTATTAGAATTTTTTACTAGATGGATTGAACATCAATATTTATAGATGTGAAAAGAACACTTTTGTAACTAAAACCAGTTTTGATGAGTATGTGCCTATGTGGTAATCAAGGATGGTCAGGAGCAGCAAAACATTAGGTATGCATTTGGAACTGCATATTTGCAAATTGAAGTTACAGCCATGGCAAATTTCAAGCTGAGGCTACAATACCTTTCTTCCATGGAAAAGGCTCAAATAAGTATCCAACAGCTTCCTTGTCTTTTCCCACTCTTCTTTCCTGTATGCAGCCACTACTCTTGCATCTGCCTGAGCTGCTGGTAGTTTCCCCACTGCAGCAGTAAACAAATCTGTCACCATTCACAAAAATGGAGATGATGCAATTCTCTGAATCAATTTCAGAGTTCAACATCCGCACATAATTTCTCTCACAATACAAAATTAAGCATCAATTGAAGCAATTCCGAGTTCAACAGGTTGAAATTAGTGAACCAAATCAAACAATTGAACTCACAGAGGGTAGGAATGTAAGGAGAGGGTTGATGGACGTGAACAAGGCACACCGGGCAACTCCCGAACTTTTGAAACGTCCACCGGAGCATAGCGATGACCTTCTCCGTCGATCTTCCGACCGCAACACACACCGAATCATCGGCACCTGCCTCTTCCACCACCTCCTCTAGCCGAGAATGCGAACTCGAGCTCGACTCGCATTGACTCGTCCGATCCAACGCTTCGACATAGCTGCGCGAGGAAGAAGATAACCGGGGATACTGGTCAGCGATTGTCCCAGGCGGATACGATGGAGTCATGAGCTCCATTTCCGACGGGTAACTGCCGTCGTCGGTCGCTTCTCCGGGAACTGGAATCCCTTTTTGGGGAGAGAGGAGAGAGATTGTGTATTTTTAGAAACCGAGTTGGTTTTGACATAAACGGAGTCGGTTTTGTGGAAAGATTTCCGTTGCACAATTTATTTCTTCCAATTTCAAAGTCGTCTTTGTCGGTTTTATTTTTTATATAAAAAAATAATTCAAAACGATAAATAAAAAGGTTAGCTTGAGTTCGAGAAGCCGATAAACCTTATGATACATAGAAAATCAAAATCGGATAAATCAAATAGTTAATCAACATAAAATTACAAAAGTATAAACACCCCTTTGTTTAACTAAAATTTTATGTTTTTAAATAATATAAATTTAAAATAAAATATTGTATAGATGATACAAATCAAATACTCAATATATATGTTGAGTTCGTAATTTCATTATAAATTTAATATAATTAATTTAGACAATATATAAGTTATTTTTTATTTTAAAATTACGTTATTTTAAATATCTTATAATTTTTTCAATGAAACACTTTACAAGTGATTATACTTATAAGTATAAAGCAGTGGAAATCCAAACACACCTAATAATTGTATTATTCAAAAAATGCTACTCCACATTAATCTTCTTTTGGATTAGCGTAGTGTTATATCATAAGATTTGAGAAGAGGTTTTTTTTTACAAATAATTAACATTGATTATCGGATTTCTACTAATCAAATTTCTAGGTGGGATAAGGTAAATCATAGTGACTCAACCGACAATGAGGGATGGGATCGATCAATGCTCACTGGGCACAAGGAATTCCCTTCATTTGAGAAGTTGCTCTCTCATGAGACTCAATCTTTGGTTTTTTTTCCCAACTACCACCCATGTAACCAGTTGAGCTAAGTTTATGTGGACACCAATAACCTCAAGTGAGATAATTCTTTATATCTCACTACAATTAGGTCAAGAGTTCAAATTTTATAAGTGACATTTGCGTTGAGGTGGATACTCATGCCTTAACATATGAATTGTGTATGTCTTGTGGTTTGCCGCTTGGTTTAATTATTCGACTCAAGTGCTTTACATGCTAGTGATATAACTCGGTCAGTGAGAATTAGTCAATAACCTTAGAACCTCCACGTCATTAATAAAAAAAAAGGAAAATTAACGGCGATGGTGGGTGATGATTAGAACAATTATCACTTGATGATTAGATATTTTTCCCGGATACAGTATACGGACACTTAAGATCCCCTACAACACATATATACACCCCTCCCTACTCCACAAAAATATTTTAATATTTATTTTATCTTAAAAATAATTATAAAAATTACATTGATATTACTAACATCTATTTTAATATATTTATAAAATTTTATTTTAAAAAGCCACGTTTTAAAATTTTTAATAATTGCATTTTCTTAAATATTGCCTTTTTAATTTTTAAAAATGGTAAAATATAGTTTTTCAAAATAAAATTTTATAAATATATCAAAATATATGTTAGTAATATAAATATAATTTTTTTTAAGATAAAATAAATGTGAAAATATTTTTGTGATGTAGGGAGGAGTGTAGGAGGTCGAGTAGAAGATCTCCACTGGTATACGGAGTATTAATATCGGATTATGACGCAATTAATATTACAGGAACGGTGTAGAATTCAATGGCTGGTTCTGACCGGAAAGAAACGAGTAACAAGTCAACTGGAGAACAATGTGGCTGCCTCGTATACATCATTCATAATCTCATTGTTGGGATAGCGAGACCGATATGAGATATGATATTAATATGGTGATATGACGATAAAAAAAAAAAAAAGACAAAGATATATAGGATACTATTTCGGAGTTAGGATAATACTTCTGTTAATTAGAACTTGTCGTTTACTATTTATGTACGTTTTTTTAGAATGATAAAAATTCATAAATAATGGTAATAAGTATGATATTATTAAAAAAAATTGAAAAAGTTAATATTTTATATAGTTTTTTACACCTAAAAAAGCGTGTGTAAATAGTAAAACGTTAAGTTTTAATTAACGGAGGGAGTATAATTTATATATTATATATTTAAATATAAGTAGTAGATGTATATTGTATTATCAAAAGATGCATAAAAAAACCATCTGCTAGCTTATTGGATCTTTTGATTTTGATATTATATAGTTATAAATAAAATAAATATGTTTTTAGTTTTTGGAATGAGAGTGTTTCAATAGCTACACCAAAACTTTTCGGAGCTTATGATTTTCTATTCACAAGTTTCCATCGATCGGCTACTCCAACCGCTAGGTTTACCAAATATCATACTACTAGCTTGTTAACATATACTACTATTTAACACAAATAATTTTATCAACTTCAACTACCCCATCCGCTAGTGTTTTACCAAACGGAGCCTAAGACTATTAAATTTATACAATAAGGTGTTCATGAAAAAACAAGTAAAAGCACAATCAAGTTAAAGTTCAAACACATATCTCTCAGGAAAAATACAAGAAGTAGCTAGCCATAGGATAACAACAATGACAGGAAAACGAGAGAAGTAAATGAATGAGAACCTTGATGGAAAGTAAAGGAATAAAAATCGTTTCGGCTAAATGAGAACCTTGATGGAAGCCTGGATCGCCCATCTCTTGGAATTCGTTCGAAAGAATCCCAGTGTGGGTCTGTTTGCCATATCTGGATCCATCTTATTTCAATCAGGCGACACTAAGCAGAATTGGGTGTGCAGTGGGTACTCCAATTTGTGTGGACGAGCGTACGACTAAAGGAGAGAGCATCTTCTATGCTCGTATGCTTGTGGAGGTGTCTGCTAAGGAAGTTGTGTGTAAAAGCATTGAGATAGATGATGATTATGGTGTAAGCTGTGTTCAGAAGATCATTTATAAGTGGCTTCCTAAGGTGTGTGGTGAATGTGTGTGTTTTGGTCATGCGACTGAAGAGTGTGCTATTGCTAGAGCTAAGAGAACTGGAACAGCTGCTGCATCTCTTGGTAATGGCAAGTGACTCGCTTGGGTTCCAAAAAATCACCCAGTTGGTAAGATGGTTAGTGATGAGCTGCACAGAGTTGCTGAATCGAACAGTGAGCGGGAAGGGAGTGGTGACTCTCAAATAGTAACAGAGAATGGGATAGCAGGCAAGGAAAAGGGTGATAATGCTGAAGCGAAAGCTAGCTCAGATAAGAAGGGTGAAGATAGGGTTGTTCTGAGTTCGATTGTCCGAGTAAGGAGGGTCCTGAGTCCGGCTGGTCACCCCAAACCAATCGAAAGAAAAAGAATTTGTTTACTCAGAAGTCAGGGGAGGATGATGAGATCGGTACTGCTCATACCAAGTTGGATTTGGCCAGTCGGTTTTTGTTGTTGCCAGAGGAGGAAAGCAGAGACATGGGACTGATGGAGGACGTCCAGATTGAGCTCCGTACAGATTCACTTATGGGTTAGGGTAGCACTCACATTGAAATGATTCATGGATAGAATTAAAATAGGAGCTTGGAACACATGTGGTCTTAATGATCACGTGAAGAATAATCTCTTAGCTAGCTACTGTTGGGAGAAAGATATTTCGCTAATGGCTTTTTTAGAAACAAAAGTGTTGCAAAAAAATATAGTGAAAGTGAGAAACAATCTGATGTACGACTGGGAGGTTGTTGTAAACAGTGGGTGTGTTGGTAACGGCAGCGGTAAGGGTAGGATTTGGGTCACGTGGAACCCTGCAATCTTTGAGGTTCAACTTGTGTTTGCTCATGCTCAAGTTATGCACTGTAGTGTCAGAACTCGGGATGGTAAGTTCAAGTTCGAGGCTTCCTTTGTGTATGCTGAGAATGCTAAAAGGGATAGGGTTGGGCTGTGGAATCAACTCAGAAGTATAGCTGCTAACTGCTCTGCTCCGTGGGTAGTGATGGGTGACTTTAATTGCATATTGGAAGTGGAAGATAAATGGCCTACCATGGCTACAGCTCATGGCGATTTTGAGGAATTGAACAACATCATGGTGGACTGCAAGTTGTCTGATTTAGAATACATAGGTGCTCGTCATACTTGGAACAACCGGAAAGTGGGAGAAGAAAAAATAGAAAGAAAGATTGATAGAGTTCTGGTAAATGATAGCTGGAGAGATATCATGTTGAATACAAAGGCTTTTTTTTTATGTCCATGGCTGTTCTGACCATTCGCCGTCAGTGGTAACGCTGCGTAGTGAATTCAAGGCCAGAAAATTCCCGTTTAAGTTTAAGAACTTCTGGTGCGAAGAGGAAGCCTTCCTAGCTATGGTTTCCAGTGCGTGTAGGGAGAATGTAGTAGGATCGAAACAGTATATCTTTGCTCAGAAACTTAAGAATGTCAAAGAAGCATTGCGGACATGGGATAGGGTTGTGTTCCCGGAATTGCAAAGTCAAATCAAGCTAAATAAACAGTGTGTGGAGGAGATTCAGATTCGCTTATTGAATGAAAAGACGGATGTGTCTCTTGCTGCAAGAGCTAAAGAAGTGGAGCTAGAGCTAAGGGCTAATGTCAGTCGATTAATTAGTCTGACAGCTCAGAAGGCTAAAGTCCACTGGATTCAAATGGGAGAGAAAACCTCCTCTATATTCTTCAGAAGTGTAAAAGAAAGGAGAGCAATCAATGCCATTACATCGATGAGAAACGAAAGAGATGAATTGATGGAGGACGAGCAGGATTTCAGAAAACATATTTCTCACTCGTTTATGGAGCTGTTTGGTTCAAACTTGGCGTGTACTCCCTTCCCAACAATCAGGGGTGGTGTAGCTGTTCCAACATCCAGCTTTGAAGGACTGCTAGCTGCTCCGACAGAAAAGGAGATAAAGAATGTTGTGTGGTCAATCGGTATAAACAAATCCCCGGGCCCGGATGGGTTTGGAAGTATGGTTTTTGGAAAGTGCTGGGGGTCCTAGGGAAAGACTTCTGTCAAGCCGTGAAGGAAATATTCAGCAGTGGAAGTGTTCTGAAGCAGCTCAATGCAACATTTGTGACTCTGATCCCGAAAGTGAAGAATCCAACGTATGTAAAGGATCTAAGACCCATCTCTTGATGTAATACTATCATGAAAGTGGTGAGCAAAATCATTGTGAGTAGGATTAAGCCTCTGTTGTCTGATTTGATTGGGGATAACCAAGGGGCATTCGTGTCGGGTCGATCCATAGCTCAGAACTGCGCGGTTGCGTTAGAGATCGTGAATGGTTACGGAACAAAGAGAGTCTCCCCTAGGTGCACCTTAAAGATTGATTTGCAGAAAGCGTATGATTATGTAAGCTGGGACTTCTTGAAATCAGCCTTGGAGTACTTGAATTTCCCAGGCCATGTAGTCGAAGTTATCATGGGATGTGTGACTTCATCCTCGTTTTCCATACTGATTAATGGAGTGCCGGAAGGGTACTTCCCAGGTAGGAGGGGGTTAAGGAAAGGGGGTCCCTTATCCCCCTACCTATTTGTAATCTGTATGGAAGTGCTGAATCGGGTACTCATTGAGGGTACTGAGAACCTGGACTTCAACTTCCACCCGAAGTGCAAGGAACTGTCTCTCGTCAACTTAGCTTTTGCTGATGACCTGTTGTTGTTTTGTCAAGCTGACTTGGGGTCTATTGTCGTGCTGCAAGAATGTCTGGATAGGTTTTTTGCAGCGTCTGGACTCAGGATAAATGTGTTGAAGAGTACTTATTATGTTGCTGGAACTAATGACCGGGAAAGAGATGTGATAATGCAACACTTGGGGTATCAGCTTGGTGGCTTCCCGGTGACATATCTGGGTATTCCGTTACATGCTAGAAGGGTGAATATAGCTGAGTACAGGCCGCTGATTGATAAGGTTGACAGTAGGATGAAGATGTGGGCAACGAAGAACATCTCATATGCAGGGAGACTCCAGCTCATTAAGGCTGCCTTGGGGGGTCTCGTGACTTTCTGGGGGCAAAATCTCCTTCTCCCGAGCGTTGTCGGCAACCATTTAGATCGTTTGTGCAGAAGCTTCTTACGGAGTGGCCATGGAAGCAGTAAAAATGGGGTGGTTGTGTGGGAGATGGTGACAAAACCGAATGCTGAAGGTGGATTGGGTGTGAAGCAAACGAAAGTTTGGAACGAGAGTTTGTTCTCATCCTTGCTAGGCGACATCATCCTTCAGCGTGGGGGTGTTTGGTGCAGATGGGTGCAATTCAATCACCTCAAGAATGCTAGTATATAGGATGTGGATACTCGGGTATATGACTCTTGGGTTTGGAAAGGACTCCTTGGCATTAGAGACAAACTCAGCGAGGTAAGTGTGTTGTCCTCTTATCAAATTGACGCCAGATTTGTCTCACCAAGGGGGAGGATTGAATGTTCTCGGGTATATGAGGAATTAAGAGTGAAGGGACCAATGGTGGATTCAGGAGATATGTTGTGGAGAGGCGCCCAATTCCGAAAATGGTCGTTCGTGACCTGGGTAGCAGTTCATGAGCGACTGAAGACAGGGCAAATCGTGAAGCATTGGATGGGAGACGGGGCTGCAATCTGTCCTCTGTGTAGGAAGGCGAGGGAATCTGAGCTACATTTATGTTTTGAATGTGAGGTAATACAAGAAGCAAGGAAATGGGTGTGGCGGTGGGTCGGCTTACCGTATAGGCCAGGTGGAATTGAAGATTGGCTTCGCTTTCGCTGGTTTGCATGCGAGTCGACAAAATCAGAGGAAGGTAGAGTTTAAGGTCAAATTGTTAGTGTTTTTGGCCTTTATATATTACACTTGGATAGATAGAAACGGTGTGGTGTTTAGAGGTGAGTTGTGTAAGCCCAGAGAGTGGGCGGTTCGTATAGTGGAGACTTGCAAGTTTCGCATCTCCCTAAGGTGTAAAGGCAAAACACCTAGGGAGGGGCGGTGGTTGCAAAAACTACTATCGAGTAATGGGTAGTGTTATGAGTTAAACGTGAGATGGGGAGGTATACTTGAGTAGGTGATAGTTTTTTGTGGAGTTTTTTGGGATACACCCCGGGATGGGGTCAGGTAGGATCAAGGGCGTGCCCTAGTTGGACGTGCCCTCTTTTGTAATTACACATTACGTTCTATAAATTAACCGCTTCCAAAAAAAAAATCGTTTCGGCTATATACATCGCAAATCCGCACGTTGTTAAGGACGTGCAGGGTTTGCAACCACCGTGCCCGGACGTGCATGCACGTTATTATTATTTTTTTAAAAACGTGCATGCACATCGGAAAGGACGTGCAAGTATTGGAATTTTTTTTCGAAATATTCATTAAAAAATAAAAAATTACGGATAAATTCACACATTTAAACTATTTACACAAATATTCAAAATTTGCAGAAACGTCAGAAAAACGCGGTCTGAGACCGCGTTTTAGGTGTTAATTAGATACTTTTTAATTCTTGATTTAAAAAAATAAATAAATAAATAAATTGACGTAAAACGCGGCCTCAGGCCGCGTTTTCATACTGATAGGTATAGTATAGAGATTAAGATAGATATCCTGAGAAGATTTTGTTTTATCGCACCACATTTTCCCTCCGTTTTCATATTAATTTGGCGCCAAATCAGATCACAATAAGGCGGTGAACTCCCAACGATATTTTATATATTCTGATATAAACAGCCTAATTTTCTGATCGAGCAACAGCCAAAAACTGAAAAACCGAATCTTTTTTTCATCCGATCAATCAATCCATATGGATCTCAAATCCCTAAACGGAGAATCACAGTTTCCGGAAGAATTAAGGAACGCTAACTCCGTTTCTTGTGATCCGCGCGGCGGCATCGTGGCGCCGGCGACGCCTCCCTCGGGCCGCCACGGGGACTGCGACGAGGACGCCGGATACACGACGCCGACGTCGGAGGAGCACAGGATCCCCGCGGTTCTGCAATGCCCGCCGGCGCCTAAGAGAATTTACCGCCGGCCGCGTTTGAGCAAGCGCTTCATCAGGAGAATCAGGTGCCGGAATTTGAATCTCCGGAGAATCTGGTGTCCTTTGCCGGTGGAGGGGTCGAGACCTGCGCGCGATTGCTGAGCCCTAGATATCCTGAAGCTTTCATCGTACAGAATTAGGCCACTCGTTAATTTGATAATGTATATGCCTTTTTTTTTCTTTTTTTTTTTTCTCTTAATTGGTTTTCGGATAAAGAACTCTTAACACAGAGATTTGTTCAGTGATGGGAAAGTCTTGAAGTTTTAGATTGGATTAATTAGTTGAAATTCTCAAATTTTGATTTTGGTTGTTTGTTGTTGCTGCAAGTCCTTTTTTTTTTTTATCAGCGCAAGTCCTTTTCTTGAAATACAATTCTAAAAGCTAACTAAATTAAATTTTTATTTTTAAATAATTTTTAAATCTCTAAAATATTAAAACTAAAAGTTCCAAAAAGTTCAAATATATATATATATATATATATATATATATATATATATATATATATATATATTATTTGATACGTGTTTTTTAATGTATTAAAAACTATTTAAAATAATAATTTTTTAATAATTTCAAACTTATTATTTAATAAGCTTGAAATTATTAAAAAAATTAATAAAGATATCAATATTTTATATAATTTTTAACTTTATAAAAATATGTTAAAAAATCAAACGACGTGTATTTTAGGATCAAGTAGGATGAGACTATCCGATAGCATCCTTTCAAACTTTCGAATGAGGTTATGAAGACAACCAGGATCATTGAAAATCTCTCGCCGGCAAAGCGGATAAGGTGAGTGCTACCTGTTTCTAAACAGGATTTCGTTTTGTCATTTAAAATAAATAAATAAATAAAAACAGGATTTGGTTTACCAATCTAACCAATTAATCCGTTGGATGAGTTAGATGGTGGGCTACAATCGGCCCATTCCCTGATTGGACCCCCACAAATCCCAATCAAAACCGACTTCAACAATGACCTTACAAAGTCCAAGAAACAAAAGAAAATGAATGATGGATTGACTTACTTAAATTAGTTCATCATCAACTAAACCATTTCCATGATTACTACTAATTGAGCAATGTTAAGCTTCATATATTAACATGTGAATTCGTCATTTTAGTATAATGTTTGTTAATGGTGATACATAAATATCAAAACTAAAGTAGTGTGGGGTGAACTCATTAAGATAAAATCTCTCTCTCTCTCTCTCTCTCATTTTGAAAATATTTGAGTTTTTTTCCCTCCTTTTTTCAAGCCAAACTAACATTATTATTAAATAAGCTATAGAACGTCTATAGGAAAATCACAAACAAAAGAGTTGTTTGTCACTCTCACTAGAACAAACCCTAGCCAGAACAACTCTATTATTAACATTCCGATTAATAAAAGATGACATATATAAAAAAAACATCAGAGTTCATATAAGGGAAATCAAATCATCAACCGTAAAACTTAAGGTCTCACTCCACTCACATTCCTATTTTTCAATTTTATTTTTCCTTTAATGGTAAGGGAAAGATTTCCATTACCAGAGGTCAAGGTTCAAATATCACTTCTTACAATTTGTGAGAATTTGGGTGGCTCAAGCCTTCGTTGACTTTGGTGAGCTTGTTTGATGGCTTGTCTCTCGACTTTTTCGCTTTAAGTGCTTTGTAGGCTACTCCTTGGGTCCGTGAAGGATTATTCTACAACCGCAGAACGTCTACTTTATTAAAAAAAAAAAAAAATTCTCACATGCCTATGTTGAAAGTTTGAAACCATCAAGAAGTGGTAATATAATGAATAGTATGCTTCAAAGTCTCTAACACCATTCAAGGAAAAAAGGGTGTGAAAAAAGCAAACACAAGCTAAAAAAGGTGGAGACTTTTTGTTGTTGCAGAGAGAGAAATAACAACATCCTCCCACTCTCATCACAAATCACAATGATGATGAAGAAAAGCCATAAATTGGTGGTGAAGGGGGTTGCTTCTTCCCTGAAGTTCCTCTCTCTTAATCTCATATGGGTAAAGGGTGTGATTCAATGGCCCTCCCTCCCTCACTGTAGTTTTCATGTGATTCTTGGGACCCCTCTGCACCCTTTGCCCTTCAATGTTGGGCCTCTTCCATTAATGAGATCTCACTGGCCTTGCTTTTCTCATCAGGCCTGACCCTGTTTACTCAAAGCATAAATCTCATACTGACCCCACACATGGCCCACATTGGTAAATTACTAGTGTCTTCCTCTACAAGATCCACATTTCAACACATTAGATTTGAGCCTATGATTAACCTAATTGTGCACCTTTAAAATATTAACCTACTTGAGCTTGTCATTAACCTGTTTCTACCCCTTTTGGGTGTAGGTAATCTTACCCCACTTTGAAAATAACCACAAAAAAATAACCACCTATCACAAACTCAAGGGAAAGATCACAATTTTCAAGTTCTAAATTCATCTTCTGTTGTATAAATTTAAGTCATTATCCATTTTATAATGCTAATTTTATGTTATTTATCTATTAATTTACTAGAGAGATTCGTATTCTAAACAATGCGCATTAATAATATTCTTCGATTTCATCTATAACAATAGATGAAAAGAAAGGCAATTGAACAAATATCAACAAAAGCTAGCAGCAACAACCATCCTATAATCCTCAATGGAACCTCAACAACCCTGCACTTAGAGGGAACTTTTGCAGTTCAATTTGATTAATTTGGTCCAATTGACCTATCAACATAAGTTACTACAAAACCAACAATTTCAATTCCAAGCAAAGGAAAACTTGCCAATTTGGTACCCACCCACTAGTAACAAATAAAATATAAAAATAAAGGACCCATCTTTACCACTTTTAATTGCAGATTTTACTGCATAGTTAAGTATCAACCCTAGATAGCAAGGCATCACTTTCTCTCTCTCACACACACACTGTGACAGCTTTCCTAAACCCTCAGCATTTGCAATTACATTTGCTTGCTCTCACATTTTTGTTTGGTTGCTGAATTATTCTGTTTCCTCTTTCCATGATAAGACCATTTGCTCATTGGTTTGGCCTGCTTTTTGACCCTTCCCCCTCTCTTTAACTCCCTCCCTCCCCCTCTCTCCTCCTTTTAAAGAGCTCTTTCATGGTTTTGTTTCTGTAGGTGTTTTGATGACAGTGAGGTGTAACACCAAGCAACATAAAGGAAATTGACAGCTCTTAAGGGATCCCTGAGGTGACCTCCTTAATATATTTGCACACTTTGCTTTGTTTGTTCCACACACCCACAAAGAACAAGTACTTGTGGAGCTATTAATTTGCTACAATGGCTCGGCAGGTATTTGTTAATTTCCAACATGGATTTTCCTGCTAAAGCAAAAAAAATCATGCCTTTTTTTTTTTGTGGTTGGGTTTTCAAGATTTTGTGGGTACTGTTTTTGCTTCTTGTTTGGATTGGGTGATTGAATTGAATGTTGATTTGCAGGAAGAGGGGTGGCCTCTGGGTTTGCAGCCACTGAATTTCAGAGTTGGTTTGGGAGGAAGAGCTAGGGATTACTTTGGGTCCATTTCTTTCAACACCATGCTTACTGGCTCCTCCACTCCCTCTACAGATTCATCTTCAGATTTAGACACTGAGGTGAGTGTCAATTGTTAAAAAAGAATGTGTAAATGTAGAATGTTTTGATGCTGACAGTATCCCTAGTTCCCATATTTTTAAATCCCTCCTCTTTTAGGCGAAGGCTATAACATGACCTAGAGTCTAATGAATCACAATGTAGCTGACATATATGGAAAAAAATGTTTTGGTTCTTCAGCCAGAAAATTGCTGAATTCTTAATAAGATTATTCTCTGATTTCTTGTTTGTTCTCTCAAAACACATCAAACCTTCTGATTTGGTAAACTTGTTTTGTGGTACAGTATTCCTAATTGAGTGATTTCCATAACCTGCTAACACTAAACGAATATTTGCGAAATTTAACCCTTTTCGTGTGTCAATTTTCCATTGTTAAGAGGACACATTTTCATATGTGACATGTTCATTTTGTCGTGTCAGGTATAATTTTGCGGAGATAAATGGAATAGTAAGTACTAATGTATCTATTTTTTTCCAGTCCACAGGGTCCTTTTTCCATGACAGAAGCATCACACTAGGAAGCCTGATAGGAGTTTCAAGTATCCTAGAACTCTCAAGGAGATCAATGAGAGGAAGAAGGCCGGAGCCCTTAAAACCGAAGAAACCCTGCAAGTCCAGGACTTGGCTCTTCTCCCTGTGTTCAAGGCACAGCACTGATGTAAGGAACCCGACTAACCCTCCATCTCTCGGTCACTTCCTCGCTGTTGAAAGAAGAGCTTCTACAACTGGCAACACATATGGAAGAACCCGAAGCCCCAATGCCTATCAAGTCCCTGATGAGATCTTGATGGAGCAGCACAATTCAGCTTCGAATTCGTTGTTTGTCAATGGACAAATTGCTCCTCCTCCTCCTCGTCTTGAATCAGGATCAAGGCCAGCCGAAGAGGCTGAAAGGAGTTACAGCAGAGGCTTGGATCAAGGTCTCCCGGTACTGCTTTCGTGCGTGTGTGGCCAAGCTGCTGCCCACTGAGGTGAGCAATTGTTGCATCAATGTGGCTTTGTGTTCTTGTCTTTGACTGAATTCTTTGTTTTTCAGATTCAATCAGAAATGAGAAAAGAGTGATTTTCTTTG
Source organism: Persicaria maculosa (assembly GCA_963922045.1). Lineage (NCBI taxonomy): Eukaryota > Viridiplantae > Streptophyta > Magnoliopsida > Caryophyllales > Polygonaceae > Persicaria > Persicaria maculosa. The sequence continues at coordinate 61,866,478 of OY998262.1, forward strand.
TTGTTCTTTACAGAACTATTGCTTGTATCATCAATTCCAATTGACATAATGAAGCATGGCTCACCATGGCAGTGTCATCAGCCATGCTCTAGTTCAATGATTAAACTGAATTGCTTTTGATGGAACAATTTTTGTCCTTCCTGTAGTACAAGTGTACAAACTACATCTACACATGCTCTGATTGAGTAGGCTCTTATGATATGGAATGATCTCATGTGTATCTGCACCACAGTTATATTCAAGTGCACCCATAAGGGGTGTAGGTAGACTTGTTTCACATAAATACATTAATGCCAACAGCAATCAAGAACAGTCATATAAGCACAAAAAATTACAAAGAATTTGTTCTTTCACCCCTTCTAGTAATAGGCTCTCTAAAACCCTCCTAATGCAATTTCATTCTCAAGCAAAGGAATATCACACCAAACCAACCAAAGGTAGAACAAAGGAGGACAACAACACTGACCTTTCCTAGATCTGCACACTGGCACTCGTCGGTGAACCAATTATTATTCCTAAACAAAATCTACAATGCAGATCAAGCTTTTTATGTATACTATTCAGACCTGATTTCAGAGTCTTGGCTTCTCTTTTTGGAGGCTACAGGGCGATGCTTCAAATCGCCTCATCGAACCCTCCTACACCTAATTAGGAGTCAAATTTATCAATCAAATCGTCGCCAACATGGATCCTTCCCGAGCCACGGCCACCAATCTTGCTGAAAGAGCCAAGCCTCTCTGAGAGGGCCTTAAAGCTGCTGCTTCCGCACTCGGAGAACCTCCTCGACTTCTTCAACTTCGAGGAGCTGAGATCAACATCGTTGACATCATTGTTAGCATGGGTTTTTGCAACCACTAAGCGGGCGATGCTGCTTCTGCAAAATGGGCAGACAGGAGCTTTTAGGATGGCTGTTGTAGGGTTCGGCTTGTTGTGGCAGCAGAGGGATAGGGTGCAGTGTGCGCACATCTGGTGACCACAGTCCTGGACTTCGATTGTGCACATTTGATCAAAGCATATGGAGCATAGTTCATTCTCACCGATCTGTGTCAAAGAGGCAAAATTCTCAGGTCACCACCGCAGACATAAAGGCAATTGCTAAAACTAGCTAGATCAGAAATTATCTTGCAAATCATCCTAAAAGTAGATACACTCAAATCAGATTCTCCGCCCTTCAATAATGTAGGCATTCTCAAATGTATGGCTATGGAAAATGGTAGACATTCAACAACCAATTACCTCAGATGTAGCAACATCAGACCCTGATTCAGAGTGTGATGGAGATGCAATGGAGTCTGCTTTTCCCTTCAAGATGAATTTCTCCCTCTCCTTGTTGGCCTCCATCAGAGCCTGCTCTAGTAGAAGCTTTGCCTCAGGGTTAAGTTCATTGATGAACTTCAACGGAGACGGCCAGACAATAGGCTCAGCTGATGAAGGGTTTAATATGGCTGCACATGCCCCGTGCTTGTGCTTCAAAGCAACCATAAAAGGTATTCGCCTGCATAAAGCCAAAACTATAAGAACCACACTACATTCACAGGTCCTTTCTTATAACAACTGCAATTCTACCACGGAGGCGTTGACAGCCTGGTGATATTAATCGCAATAAATATGATATTAGTTTTTTTTTATAAAGATTCAATAGACAAAGAGAAGAATGCACAAATGCGTAAAATATATTTCTAATTTCTCGCATCCTTTATCATAACTCCGCAAAAGGACGAAGGAGAGTTGAACTTACCCAGAAGCATCCCTAACCAGGCGATCTGCGCCCCACGCAAGCAACTTGCGAACACAATCTAGAGACCCACCTCTCGCAGCCAAATGAAGTGGAGTGCTCCCTGGATAGCTGCTGATGCAAGAAAACTGTTAAATTCATGTAACAAATTCGAGGTCAAAACCAAAGGTAAGTGCAATGACAGATCCGTATTATCATTACCAATAGGTTCCGGTTGAAGCTGACGCTAGAGCACCATTGTCTAACAAGATTTGAACACAATCAGGGCGCCTCCTACGAGAAGCCAAATGCAAAGGGGTTGCCCCCTTTTCATCTCTAACATTTACAAATTGAGCGAATCCCCTACAATCAAACACAATAACTTGCTATCAATTAACTTATAATTGGGAAAACACAATAACAATGAGAGCAGGAGAAAGGCTTACCAAGAAGAAGCAACATGAGATGATTTGGCTGTAGAGAGTATGGTTTCAAGGCACTCAGAATGACCATAGTGAGCTGCATAGTGCAAGCATGTTCTTCCATTTTTGGAATCAAACATCAAAATCTGATAACAACAAATTAGGTATTTAGGATATATACCAAATCAGTACCTCAATCTCAATAACCAAATTGATCCTTCAATTACTTGATTCTACGGCAATTGGCACAGTGAAAAGTAAAACAGCTCCAAGATTTGATTCATATTTTCCTTATCACTTTAATTGATTCATCTGACATTTCCCAATATAGAAGTAAAAGGAAGGATAAAAACAGGCGTACATAAAAAGATAAAGGGGATTAATCTTACATTGGCCCCTGAATGAATGAGCTTTTGCACGCATGACAATTTTCCATGCATTGCAGCCAACATAAGAGGGGTCTGAAAAATCGTTGACAAAATCAAACCCTAGAAAAATCAAGATCAAATAAGCAACTCACAAAATCATTTTTCTAGCATGTCACCGGACCTGTTTGTGGCGATTGAACACATCGGGATTGAGGGATCGATCCAAAAGCCAAGAAAGTACCTAAATATCCGTAATAAAAAATCGATTAAATCACATATCGGAGGAGGTAATAACATGAAATTTGGGAGAAACTCACGTCGATCTGGCCACTGGCGGCGGCTAAGTGAAGCAAAGATTGCCGATCGTAGAGAGTGATCTGGCGCAAGAGAGATGAATCTTCATCCAGTTGATTCTTTAAGGTCTCCAAATCCCCCGATTTAACAGCTCTGAAAACGTCGTTCGTTTCCGGCCGGCGGCCCGTGCAGCTCAGCCCCTGTCCCATCGCTATTGATCGCTCTCCTTCCTGGAGTGGTCAGTGATCCGGTAAAGTAGCGGCGCCGGAGCAGGAACGGCGCGCCACTGCCACCGGTAGAGGAAGTGAGGGAGGGGTGCGTACTGCGTGGTGGTGGAGGTGACGAATGGAAAGGCAAAACGGGAGAGCTTCGGGTTTTAAGTAAGGGGGTGTCTGAAAACGAAAAAGAGAATCAGAGGTTGGAGCTGCCCGTGGAGATACTGAAATAAGCGGGCAGCTGACCGAGTCATGGGAGAAGATGGAAATGAATCGAGAATTCCACCTGATCCGTCACCCTTCCCTAGGTGAAGGTGAATTTTTATTTTTATTTTTGAAAAGGTAAAAAATCGTTTGGTTAGACCTCGGATGTGCAACCTTATCTGTCTCTATCTATTTCTTGAACCGATAAATAGATAGATGAGTGGATAAACCCCAAGAATACAAAAGATATAAGACCAAATTATGGGTCTTATATAAATACGGAACTCGTATAAGTCAACTATTCCTCTATGCACCTCCAAAAGAGACCTCAATCGAGTCTCTATCTATTTCATTCTCATGACAAATGATAAATTTTTGTTCTCAAGAAGAATTTTATCATTCATTTAATGGAAAGGGCAGTTATCTTGTTGTTTTAAATTTTGGATAATTGTAATGAAGCCACCTTTAATGATTAGGTCGTGGATATTTAGTTGTCTTGCCTCTATTAGTCCTTCCCTTTAAAGCAAGGGTCTCTGTCATGACAATAGTCTATTTACCAAATACTTTATTTCCAAGATTGATTGGGTTACCGCTCCCCAAATAATATGCCTTCCGCTACTCATACCCTTCGGAGATAGTGCTGCATCAAAGTTCAATTTCATGAATCCCTGAATGGAGTGATCGAACAATAAAAAAAAAAAGTACACTCCGATCATAAATATAAATATACAATGTTTAACAAGTTACATGGATTTTAAGAAAACACATACACCGTGTAAGATAAAATCTATACTAATACTAAAAACAGAAGCATCTTCCGCCTACGTGACTTCACGAGGAGTCTTCATTCCACATGTCACCATATGAAGGATTCCACATCCCCCACTCATTTTTCTATCTCCAAGTGGACCACTAATTTTCATCTACGTGGTTAATTTTTGCCAGGTCTTCATGGTAACCGCCACACCTTTACTAACTACCCACTAAGTTTACTAACCACCCCACTAACCCCACTAAAATATTTTTAAATATTCATGAAATTAAACTAATTTCACATATAAAACTATTTAGTTTATTAATAAAATCAGAGAAAATGATATAATTATAGAAAAAACTATATGATATATTTTATTATAAAATAAATAGTTTTTTTAATATAACCACTATTATTAACCTTTTTAAAAATACTTTAGCTATCTAATAAAGTTTATTCTATATGTATAATCAATTGCCATCTTGATCGTACATTGTGATAATACTTCTCTTTATATTATTGTTTAAAAATTATTCGGTTAAGGATTTATAAATAAATTTCTAATGAACCATTATTTTCTTTTTTATTATTTCACCGTCTTTATAGATTATTAAATTCTTTTGTGTATTTTTTAACATATCCCTACCGCTATCCTCTCTAAATTACTTATAGTGTTATTAGATTGTAAAATAAAAAAAATTACCCAAATATTAAATATCCGTGTCTTAGACACGGGACTTCCACTAGTTTCACTAAAACTAGAAACTCACCATACGAGTATATTTAGTGAAATTTTCACCTTTGAAAATCATATTGAAAGAAAGTAGTTATGAAATATTCTTTAATTATAAAGTTAGGTATGTATCAAGTCCGGTAAAAATGTCAGGGTTGTGGGGAGTCGGAAGTGGGAACCCATTGTTCTACTCTTGACTACTAAGGCGGCACTTGGAGTTTCATCAGCTGACCCAGTCAGATATTTTGGGGTATAAGTTAAAAAAATTTCGTAGGGAATTAGTCATTTCTTTTTCTATTTTAAATAAAAAATTCCATAGGGAAGATCACATGTAAATGATGTAAGTGTGTAACTGTAAGGGCACGAGAGGCCATACTTTTGACTAAATTTGGATGTTACTCCTCGATAAATTTTGATTGAATTAAAAATTGTATAAAATATTATTTTTTTAATAAAATTTATTTATAATTTAATAAAATTTTAGACAGCTTTTATCTTTTTACAAAGCGTGTTAAAAATTCAACCGCATTAGTTTCTAGATTCACCCGTCCTCTCGACATTCGTTATCTATCCCTAGTGCTTCTCGATTTTCATACTGGCGGGCTTATTGTTATTGTGATCGGTTGGGGGTAAGTCTTTCCTTTTTTTTTTTTGGTTTCTTTGTTGCATCATGACAGTTAGTCTGCTTACTGTTTTTGGTCTCTCGATTTACCAGACATGGTGATGACTGGTTGATCGAATCGCTACATAATAAACACACAAGAGATTGGTTATATTATTTGTAGCCTAGCTAAGAAAAAAAATGTGTGCACATCAATACATCACGATGGTTAGATTCATTAAAGTAATACTCCCATTATATCCGTATAATTGGACTTTTGACCCCTTTTTAACGTAAACACTACTAATGATAAAAATTTCTAATTTTGTTAATTTATCTCATTAACTATATTTGATTTCCAAGATACTCTATTAATACTCTAACTTCCCATATTATTCTTTTTTTTCATTGATCTATTTTTTTCACATTATTTATTTGCTAAAATTTATCTATTCTTTTATGAAATAACGGTGGGTCATCCGACGTGGGGGGGAGGGGGCAACGCACGCCAAGCGCAAACGCGCTAACCAAGCCGAGCACACAAGCCGAGTGAGGTTTCATCCTAAAACCAATTGGTGTTAGGTGGGGTAGCCCACCTGCTTATATGCAAGGCTTGGATTCAATTTTTAATCAATGTGGGACACTCCCACAACTCATATTCTCCACACACTCCCCTCAAGTGCAATTGTCTGGCCACGCATTATTTGCCAGTTGCACTTGACGAATCAATGCCTTAAGGCCGGCTAGCAAATTAGACTAGGAATCCAAACCACACCGCACCATGCCGAACCTCGGCTCTGATACCATATGAACTGGAAACACCAGTTTAAAGCTCAATCGAGAGAGAAAATGGAGGCAAAAGGTGAGCTATTAGAGCTGGGATTCATTCCCTTTCACTTGTCTGTTACAGAAGAGGTTCAGGCCTTATATAGGCCTTCACACCTAACTGCCAAACCTATCCTCACCATACACGTGTCCCTCATCTACCTAGCTACTAGCTCTCATTGAACCCTTATCCGAGCTATTGGGCTTGGCTAATCTGAGCTTGAGCTAAGCTAAGCTGGTCCATATCTTCTTTTTATTTTTAACTTTATTAAAAATTGTGAAATTGGTCAAAAGGTTAATTATTCGAATTCGGAGGTAGTACTTAGTTGGGGTCATATATAACTTTAAATATCATCAATTGTATTTTTTGAATATGCAATACCTCACGTCTCCTGAACACCTGTGACATAACTAGGATATAGAATTAAATAAACAAGTTTTAATATTGGTGTCTTGATAAATATACAAGTGTACATTACAAGAACTGTATATTTGTCCTATTAAATAACTGTCATTTTTTGTATGAAATTTAAATTAATTTATTGTGTGTCATATGGGACGCTTAATGAATTAATTCATTCTATGAAATATTGAGAAGTACCCGTAGAAAAAAAAATATTGAGATGAATTTCAGCCTTTAATATCATGCAATGGACAAAAGTCACAAAACCTTCTTGCATTTTTTATAGGGTGATTTTGTAGATGACCTTTTTTGAATGTTCAATTAGGTACTTAGGCCCTAAACCAATTTAATTAATTTTATATAGACCTCTTCTCAATAGAGTGGAATGGTCAATGGTCAACCGTTTGACTACTGACCGGTCAATGGTTGGCCGTTGACCGGTCAACGTTGACCAACCCATTTGGATTTTTTTTTAGTGATGTCATATTCACTAGTACAAAATGTATATTATAAGACGCCACATAGACAATGGTTTCTATAAACATATTGTCTATGTTGAAAAAAATTTAGAGATTTTTGGGACGGACAACGGTTATAAAATTTAACCGTGGTCTTTGTGTGTGCTTGTATTTATAAAGACAACGGGTATTTACACAACCGTTGTTATATATACAAAAGACTTCTCAAAGAAAACGGTTCATAAAACCGTTGTGTAAGGCCTAGTAAAATCGTTGTCTATTCGGTTATAAAGACAACGACTATTTAAAAAACCGTTGGTATATATATAGAAGACATCTCAAAGAAAACGGTTAATAAAACCGTTGTCTATGGTTGAATAAAATTGGCATTTAGTAAGTTAAAAAGACAACGGATATTTAAAAAACCATTGCTATATGCACAGAAGACTTATCAAAGAAAACGGTTTATATAACCGTTGTGTAAGGCCTATCAGAATCGTTGTCTATTAGGTTATAAAGACAACAAATATTTAAAAAGCTGTTGTTATATATATAGAAGACGTTACAAAGAAAACGGGTATTGAAAACGTTGTCGAAGGCTGAATAAAATCGCCTTTTAGCAAGTTTAAAAGACAACGGTTATTTAAAGAACCGTTGTTATATGTATAGAAGACGTCTCAAAGAAAACGGTTATTAAAACTGTTGTCTAAGGTTGAATAAAATTGGTATTTAATAAGTTGAAAAGACAACGTATATTTAAAGAACCGTTGTTGTATATACAAAATACTTGTTAAAGAAAACGGTTCATAAAATCGTTGTCTAAGGCCTATTAGAATCGTTGTCTATTACGTTATAAAGACAACAAATATTTAAAAACCGTTGTTATATATGTAGAAGAAAACTCAAAGAAAGCGGTTATTAAAACCGTTGTCTAATACTGAATAAAATTTACGGGATAAGTTGAAAAGACACGGATATTTAACACGGTTATTTTATTCAGTTTTAATATACCCGGTTGAACAAACCATTTATTCTAAAGATCCGTCTTCTCTCTCTCGATAGTAAAACGAGCAGCGCACGTCTCCTCCCGCCGGCGTCTCCCTCTCCTCCTCCCTCCACCTGCTTCTCGCCGACATCTCCCTTCCTCCGCCCCTGCACATCTTCCTCATCCATCCGGTGGTCGGTTCTGCTACTGCTGGCGCCGTTTTCGCTCTCTCTCGTCCCGCCTTCTTCTGCGTATGCGTTTCCATCCCTCCGTCAGCCCCTTGCAGCGCCATTACGCCGATTTCTTCCCTTCTGCGCGGCTCCCTTGCACCGCCTGCCTCTCTAGTAAGTCTTCAAATTGTATTTGAATTGTTTTAGTTTTCTAGGGTTTTTGTGTGACGGGAACAATCAATTGATATTTCGAAGGATATATCTCAGCTAAAAGTTCGAATTTGAAAACAAAACCGAGTGAACCAGGTCTAGAAATATATTACAGAGAAGGAGGAACCGATTCGAAGGGGATACTGGAACTGAGGTTGATTGAGAAGTTTGAGATTTGGGGAAATTTGGAACTGAAATTAATTGAGAGAGTTTGAGATTTGGGGAAATTTGATTCTGAAATTGATTGATTTCCGACGATGCTTTAAATAGCTACATATATTGTGTTTTGATGATTATCTCAATTATATTTCCTAGTACCTGCTCATATCTTTATTGATTTCCAAACTTCTTTTTGTTACTTTTTGCTCTTTTAGAAGCTGGAATGAGTCAATAGGCAAAAACATTCTTACTTTGTTCCTGAATTACTTTGAAGCTGGAATGAGTCAATAGATTTTGGTCCTCTCCTACATTAGAAAACACTTTCACTATTTTCTTTTGGTGGTTATCTATAAGGATAGTTGAAAGGCAATGTGAGGTTTCTTTTGAATGTAAATAGATTTTGGTCCTCTCCTGAATTACTTTGGATGTACTGATGCCAAATTCCATCATCTCATTTTTTTTCAAAAGATATTTGATGATTCAAAATCATGTAAGCTTGTGTGATTTCTCCTAGCAGGGGTAGGTTGGATTTTTGAAAAAGTGACTTCAGGTGCAATGTGATTAAGTTCTGGCCCCTTTAGAAACATAGATTAAGGATGGAGCCAAAAAGTTCTCCCTAATAGCAGTTCCTGGCCTTTGTCTTTATTGTGTTGTGTACTTCTTTCTCATAATTATACTGATGTTGAGGCCTTTATCTCCCATTCTTTTTCCTTTTTTTTTCATCTGTTGACATCAAGATTGTGCTAACTTAACTTCTCTGATGAAAGTCAACATAATATATTACTATTTTTGGATTTCCAGTAAGTTATTTCTGCATTTCTCTATTTAAGGAACAAAGTCAACATAATATATTTTTGTTTAACTTGTGCAGGCCTTAAAAAAGTTCTTTGAGCATGTTTTACAGGTGAGTAAAGCTTACTTGGTGAACGTTGTCTTATCCAATTCACGTGTTTAGCTATATTAAGATTTATATGGTTATATGGTTATTCTTCAGGCTTTTCTAAAGCATGTAGATTTTAAGGTTGTTTGATGTGTTGTGATTGCAAGTCCAGGATTCACAAAAGTGAGTTGGAATTTGGAAACCTGGAACTAGTGTTGTTTTGAATAGCTGTAATTTCATGTTTGCTATAGGAAGGAAGTCTAGGATTGACTGGTGTATATGCTTGCTGCAGGATCAGTTCCATAAGCACTTGATGCTGGAGGCTGAAAGGAGACAGTTACGTCCTATCATTGAGAACAAATCCCGCATTGTTCTTGTGCATACGAGATCTGGTTACAAGTATGTCTCTTCATCTTGTCTACATGTTTCTTGATTAGCTGAAATCAAACGTTTACAGTAAGTTTACAACTCACTTTATTTTGTCTGCATGTTAGCTATAGCCGCCTATAGGAAACCACTGCTTATAGGTATAAATATAGGGGTGGTATATAATATGGCCGGGGTGTAGTGAGTCAATGGAATCATTCTGTTATAAGATTGTTATATGAAAGATTTGACAAACGAAAACTTAGGAGTTTTTTTGTGTGTGCTGTGCTCCAACACTCATGATATTCCTTAATATAGGTTATTTTGGTCCTTACCTTGCTTTGGTTAGCTTATTATTATATCTTTGATTCAACAGGCATATCTTGAAGGAAGTTCTTGATGCACCAAATGTAATGAATTTTATCAAAGATACTAAAGCGGCTCAAGAGGTACGCAGATTTGGCGAACTTTTCTATTTCTAGAGTTTTTTGTTCCATAAGTTATTAACTCTTTTCTTTTTATTGAGCTAGGTCCGTGCTCTCAAGGAGTTCTTCGATCTGCTGTCAAATGTATGGCTTTACTCTTATTTGTATATTTATTGTTCTATATCACAAGTCCTTCGACATGTTCCATAAGTTGATTTGTGAATTGAATTCTATCTAGGTCAATTTTATGCCTTTGAGAAAGCATAGGTTAGATCCAACCTCTATCAATTGTGGAGTCCGGCAATTTAAGACAGGACTTTTCCAGCGCTTAGAAAAGGTGATCATCTCTCTTTCTTTGATTGGTTCAGAGTTGATACTATGCTTTTCATTTATTAATGTTTCTCTCATAAAATTGATCTTTATGATCTTTGTAATCTTGTTTTTAATTTTCTTTTATAATAAAACTCCTAATGGAGCAGGTGAGACAATCAGTGGACGTGCTTTTTATGATTTATATTTTGTGCATTGTTGCATGTTATGAATCCAAGAGGAAAAGGTTGATCGGATGGGTAGAGAGGCCTAGAACTGCATGATCTATTGTTTGCTCATTATAATTACTATGGTATATTTTATCTATCATGTCATCTTTAATCAGGTGAAACATCTTTGCTTGTTCTTTTGTAGGATGAGATTCATGAAAGGGATCACTTTTCTGATTTCATGCTTGCCATTCTCAGCTATAGTTTTCGTTTCAAATTTATTAATTGCAACATAATATTGATTAAAAAAAAAGTCTCTCTCTCTCTATTGCTTATTCCAGCTTCCTGTACTTTAACGCAATTAGTCGTATACGTCAATACTTGCTGCCTGGAATTAGGTGTATATTTGTATTTGATACCCGGGGATAATTAGTTGCATTTGATACTTGGGTAGGAATCATGAAAGGTAGAATATCGGCACTTAATTTAGTTGGTCAATTGTAGTTATGGTGTGTGATTTTGGTTGGGTTTAATATGCCCATTAGTGTAAGGAATATCAGCACTTAAATTTAGTTCCTCTCTGATGAATTTTCTGACAATGAATTTAAATTGAACTTTATGATATAAAGTAGACGATTTTGTGCTTACTAAATGTTTCTTTGATCCAGAGGGTGTTTTCAGTCATAATATTGAGGAAATTTATCTGTTGACTTGTTATCTGCTATACTAATGGCTATACTCGCACCTCTCTATGCTTATATACTCTGCTAACCAATGATTATGTGCAATTACTTTCCCAATAACTTCTAATAGGAGGCTAGGAGCTCTCTCTCTCTCTCTCTCTCTCTCTCTCGTTTCTATACTGATGTTAAAATTTTGATATTTTTTTCACTGCCTACATTGATGTTGATGTAGAGTTCTGTTATATAAAATTTCTATATGTGCTTAGGTTTCACATATTTTAATGTTGGATTTATTTTATGATTGAGTCACACACTACATCTATATGTTTAATGTCTATGATTAATGAATATACTTTTACTGTTTTACATGTGATACAGGTAGGTTGTTGATCGAAGAGGTAGGTTGTTGATCGAAGAGGTAGGTTGTTGATCGAAGAAATTGTTAAGCATTAATATGGAGGAGGTATAAGAGTTTACATCATGTATATAAATCCTTGACTTTTTAGGATAGTTAGCTAGATTTATGTAGAGATATGCCATACTCTTATTTGTGAACTGGTAAATATATATAAATCTCCAAAAGGAGGGAAGGTGTCTTTAGACACCCCCAAGTTACAAAAAGAAGTGATCCAAAACTAGGGAACACTTGTAAAATACAAAAATGCCATACTCTTATTTGATTATGGATGTATGCATTAGTACTTGCATGTGATGTTGAATGAAGAATCTGTTGTGTTTCGCGACATATATATATTGTTATGGCTTGATAAATCAATATACAGGTGCTTCTATTGTGGCATAGACCATATCTAATGGTTGTTTAATCAACGGTTAAAATGTACATTGACAACGGTTAAATATATTTAGACAATGGTTACAATATACTTAGACAACGGTTATAAACTATTTAATTAGCCGGCGTTTAATGGTTCATATACAACGGTTGAAAGTTACTTAGACAACGGTTTAAGCAAATCTAGCCAACGATTTTTATGAATTTAGACAACGGTTAACAATTATATAATAGACAATGGTTAATATATGTACACAACGGTTTCAATATACTTATACAATGGTTCGACTTTAAATAGCCAACGGTTTATTTTATTTATACAACGGTTGCAAGTATCTTAGACAACGGTTAACGTATACCTAGACAACGATTACAATCTCCTTAGACAACAGTTAAAATGTGATAAGACAACGGTTAAAACCGGATATCCTAACTCCAGACAACGGTTATAGTGACCTTAGACAACGGTTAGAACCGGTTAATATGATTCGAACCCAATTTTGGAAGTGCATAGACAATGGTTATCCGAAATCTATCACAACGGTTATAACCGTTGTCTAAGTGAACCGTTGTGATAAACCCAACCGTTGTATTTTCAAAAACCACACGGGCTGATGCAACGGTTCCAAAACCGTTGTGCGTTTTGTAAATTAACCGTTGTGTTAGGGCTTTTTTGTACTAGTGATTTTACCGTTTTGATGCCAAAATTATATTATATTTTATTTTCACTTTGATGCCACTTTTCTAATGAAATGATTGGATGACACTTTTTTAATGCCACTTTTTTTAAACCTTGATGACATTTTTTGTTTACTGTAATGTCACGTTGACCATTGATGCCATTTTTTTTACTGTTAACGACTGATGCCGTTTTTTTTTATGTCAATTTTTTGATGATATTTTTTTACCGTGATGCCAAAATTTTTTAAAGTAGTGTTTTGATGACATTGTTTCTTTGATGTGATGCCACTTTTTTTTAAGTAACTCGAATGTAATTATTCGATGCCACTTTTTTAATCAAATCGTTTGATGTCACTTCTGTAATTCAATAAATTCTATATCGATATATTTTCATTGATTCTACTTTTATTCACTGATGAGTGATGACAAACTTGTGATGACATTCTTTGTTGATGAAATTTTTATACAATTGATGACATGTGAGCTTAATATGTAGCTACACTTCATTGATGACACATTTGTAAGTACAATTAATTGATCTCAATCAAAATAGTGTCACCGAACAGGGCAATACGATCTCGGGAGTTAATGATGACAACAAATTGTTTCTATTTTATTGGCCACTAAAATTTCCATCGCAAAAAGTCATATGTAAACAGGGCACACATTGAAGGCAAAAGACATTGGAAGAGACACAAGACCATAGACCTATATCAGCAACAAATCATAACTAGTTGAATCAAGATGAAATGATTGGATGACACTTTTTTAATGCCACTTTTTTTAAACTTTGATGACATTTTTTGTTTACTGTGATGCCACCGTTAAGGTCCGTTTATGATTATACTTCATTGATCTGAATCGGTAAATAGATAGATATATAGGTGGCGGAAGCCAAAGGTATTACAAAAACAAGACCAAACTAAGGGTCTCGCTATAAAATATACGATCCAAATCTTACTACCCACAAAAGTATTGCACTCCACACATAACCTCGGTGTATCACCCACCAATTTCCACCCACACACCTCAGCAAGTCAAACACCCACCATATTACATTTCTCGGTCAAGCAACAAATAAAGCTAAAGAAAGAGACAAAAGAAGCCCCTGCAGCTTTATGAAAAGCAGACCACCACACACACGCAAAGCACAGCTCGGCATAACCACACGCGCCCCCCAGACCGGAACACAGCAAACTCCAGCCGCTTGTTCAGCCCTATACGGAAATAATTGAGCAGGATCTCGCCGGAAACAGGGAGGGAAAACCCCTGTGCAAGGCCGGAACTGCCGCCAGCAGCGCTCGTCGCTAAGCAACCCACGAGAACCACCAGACCCCCACCAAACCCCCACCACCAAAACCGCCTTGCGTTCAGCACATATACGGGAGTAGAAGCTCGCAGACCCAAACCGACGGCATCGCATCACCAAGGACGCCGGATGGCGAGAGATTCAGATCTGAGATCCTACGACCTCCATGGACGCCGGATCTGAGCAGGAGGAAGACGCCGGATCTGAAGCCAATTGCAGAAGGAGCTTCGCGATCTTCGCAAATTCCAGCGACGAGATCGCCGATGCGAGCTGCGATGTCGGCGATAAGACCGACGGTGGATTGGATTTGGAGGAGGCGAGGAGAGTGTCGGAGCAATCGTCTTGGGAAGCGAAGGACGCGTTGGGAACGATTACCTCTACAGTAGATGCTCGGCTAATTAATTTTCAAAGGGGCTTAAGACGGCTAATTAATATTTTAGGAGGTCTGACTACTTAATCACCTTTTCAAAAAGGTTTATTCTACCAAATTCTCTCTTTTTTATAACGTATTATACACAAATTGGGGCATATTAATTGTTTCTTCTAATTTCGCAAAAAATGACATTTTATTATTATTATTTAGTTCGATCGGTACAACATATAAGAAGTCGTAACATTTGGAAGGTCGTGTGTGCGGGTCCATATACGAGAGACTTGAACAACACATAAACCTAGCGGCGGATCCAAGGGTGGGCGACACCGGGCGGTCGCTCACCCCGATCTGAGAAAAAATACAAGAATATATGGGTTATGTAAAAAAGTTAAAGGGTAAGATACAAATATCTTTAGTGGCTTAGTGGTTAAGCTCACCCCATTTTAAATAGAATCCAATCAATCATTGTTCAAATCCGACTAGACACATATTTTCATTTATTTTTTCCTCAATCCATTTTTCATTATTTTAAAATTCTTATAATTTATTTGGTATTTTATAATTAAATATTAATAAATTTTCTTACAAATATAAGATATTCTCTTCATATATTTTTTTAAAAAAATTATTTCTAATAAACATAATATAAAAATTATCCATAAAAATTTGTGCCCACCCCGAAAAAAATTCTAGATCCGCCCCTGCCAACAGGGTTCCATCTCAAAACCAATTGGCAATGAAAGAAGTAACACTTCAACTTTATATGTTGTTCAAACATTTTCTATATTACCGATGTGGGACAACCACATTCCAAATATTCCATGCATATATGAGAAGAATTTGAGCTGGTAGACCCAATTACTAACTTAATTAAGCAAATGTCCACCGAGCAATTCAAATTAAGCAAATATTCATCGGACAGGGACTTCTCGTTGTTCTCTCTCCTCTCCCTCTTCATTTGTTATTATCTCCCTCGTCTTCCCATCTCTCCCCTTTTCTTATGTTTAATTTTCTCCTCCTCTCCGACAACGTTTGCGGAGACGAGAACCTATTCGGCTCATTTAACCACCCTATTTCAAGGAGACCAAGTTATTGCTTTTATGAGGCTTTGGTGAAGGCAGCTTAGTCGGCATGGGGGACTTGTTTGATCAGTTTGAGTTTGAGAGGGATGATTTCATCTTATTACCTTATGACAGGGGAAAGAAGCTCATAATGCTCAAGTTTATCAAGTTTATGGAGGTGCAAAGTGATGTGCCTATGACATTTGTTTTTTTTTATCCTGGTGGTAATCGCTTGTTTAGAGGGTACTGTTATTAGTTTGTGATCAAGTGGCAGATGGGCTTGGTTCGTGTGTGCATTACGAGTTGCTACAAAAATATTACAAGTTGATGAATTGACATTTTCCAGTTGACCATGTCACCACCACATTTTGCCAAATTCTTTGCATGATTGAGTGTTGAATTGCAGATGAAAGCTACGGGCTTGATTTTGTCTTGTACGTTTCATTTTCATTTATATTGTATAAGCTTTTAGGACAAAGTTTTATAAGGGGATGGTAATGTTATGTATGGAATAGTAGCTATATTGGGAGTACATGTTGAGTTAGGAGAATAGATGCTAAACTAATTTTGTGTTAAGTTTGTTAGGCTTGGTTATTACGCCTAATAGGATTGGTACATAGCAGTATAAATACCTGGCTTCAGTTAGTTGTTTGTGTAACTCTTTGGACAATTTTCCCTTATAATGAAATCAGAAAACTCCCACAAATACTCTCTCCTTCTCACTACCTCCATTGAATGGCGGGGTAAGGTGAGCTACTGTTTTCTATTCTCTGAGTTCAATTGCTTCTTCAATTGGTGGAAACAAGGATCAGATTACAGCTCCGATTCTTAATAAGCTAGGGTATTAGGACAAGGGTATTATGTATGAATACCCTTAATATTGTATTAGGAGGGCATCCAAGGAATAATCACATACTTTACCCTCTCTTGTTCTCTCCCTCTAAACGTCTTCTTCTCCTCTCAGTCTAAACTCTCAACTCTATCTCTCATCTTCTTCCTTTTCCTTTCCCAAATTCTATCCAAATTCAACCTCAATTGCCCTAGGACATGACAAGTGGTGGTTACTAAGACGTGACAAAAACTAATGATGTGGAGGTATATTAGTGGTCCACGTGTAGATGTATAAGAGGGTGACAAGTGGAGCGAAGCTTTTTGGTGAAGCCACGTAGACGAGAGATGCTTCTGGTTTTATAATAGTAATATATTACTTTTTCATTTTTTTCAAATTTTGATCATCTAATTTATCTATTGCCTTCTAATATTAAAATCTCACCATGCATAGTCATGAAAGCTAAATTTGAGAGCGTACTAAAACCTAATAATTTGCGAAAAACTCTCTTTTGGAACCCTCTCTTTTCGGAGGTCGGAACCCCTCTTTGGAGGTTGTGAAACCCTCTTCGGAGGCCCAAATCTCCTCTTCGGAGGTTGTGAAACCCTCTTCGGAGGCCCAAATCTCCTCTTCGGAGGCCAAAAATCCCCTCTTCGAAGGTTGTGAACCCCTCGTCGGAGGTCGGAAACCCTCTTCGGCGGTGGTTGGATAATCGTTCTTGCAGCAGTTTTTCTTCCCCTGGCCACCACTTTTCGTCCAATCCCTTCCGCCGGCGTTCTGTTTTAGCGTGAAGTTTGAAGCCCCCATCGCAAACCTCTTATTCTTCATCAACCGGCAGGGCCGGCCATGGGGGAGGGCAAGACGGGCGACTGCCCCGGGCCTCCGATTTTACGGGGCCTCATTTTTTACTAATTTTAGTATATATAATAAAACATTTTAAAATTTAACAGAGATATATGTTGGCGTGGTGGTTGTTGAATTCCTACGGGACATGCATGTTTTCTTACAGTCACGGGTTCGAATCCCAGATTTAGCACAACTCTTAAACATTCTAACCTTTTTTTCTATTGGTTAGATTTCCCCACCTATTTCTTTTCATTTATGTAACTAATTCTAAGGCCTCAATAAATTTCATAAAGTCATAGAGTATCAAATTATTAATCCAAATTTAAATACATCTAATCTTTTAATTTCATTTTATAATTATGTCATTCATGAACAATTTTAGTTTTATTAACATGGACATTCAAGAAAAAAAAGAAAAAAAAAGATTCACATGGTCATAGCTATATTTATATTAATTGAATTGAATGAAATAACATGTTTCAAGGAGTTTTAGAATATTATATATATATATATATATATATATATATATATATATATATATATACACAGAAACACTAGGGTTTTGTGTTTAAAAAACAAATGACACAAATTTAAACGTGCAGTATATAAATTATTTTTAATATTGTAGAACTATAAATTTTATAGAGCAAAAGATTGATAAATATAGCTTGCGTACGTAATCTGTACTATGGATTAAAACATTTTGTATAAAGTTTTTAATATAAATTTTATCAGTGATTTTCTTAAAAATTCTTAATTTAAAGAGTTTTTTTTATAATTTTCCTTAAATATCAACCAAAATAATATAAATTCTTTTAACATACTCATCTTAAGATATAAAAAAATAAAATAATTACATATAAAATTCATAATTTATAAAATTATGACCCGGGCCTCCAAAATTGATTGGACGGCCCTGTCAACCGGCTCTATTTTTTGGGGCTTTTGCTGAACCATGGACAAGGATTTCCGTTCCTTTGTCGATTTCAACTGATTTGTTTTGTGTGGCTTTGAATTTTGGATCTAGGGTTCGATTGGGCTTGTCTCCGCCCCATTGTTATTAGAATTCCGATCCGGATCTTTAGAATCTTAAGATCCTACGATCCTACCTAGGGCTCCGATCTGGATCTATGCATAGGATCTTTTTTGTGTAGGATCTACAATGGGATCTTTAGAATCTTAATGGATCGATAGGATCTTACGATTCTACACGATCCTAAAGATCCTATTTTTATTAACAATATGTATTTTTTAAACATTTGTTTTGTTTCCTTGGTTGATTTTAGGGTGTTTAAAAGTACACATTCATGTAAGGAACATGAAAAATAGCTTAGAGACAATTGTTTTCGAGTCTTTTAACGAATATGACAAGTTCTAAGGTCGTAAATGTAGATTTTTATGTCTTAAAATCAAAATATATTGTGTAACTAACATTTTTTCCCCTCATTCTAGAACTTTGAATTAAGCAACTTTGTTATATATATTTTTATTTTATTATTTTATTATATTTCGAGGATCTTACGATCCGATCCACAGACCTTATTGTGATTCGATCCTAGAATCCCGATCCTAATAACCTTGCTCCGCCCTCTCGTTCTTCTCTGGCCTCCTTTGTCTCTCGCTGGGTTGGGGCCTCGTATCCTTCTTTCTCCCGGCCTGGGTTCGGCGTCGGAGATGGCGTCCTCACCCTCTCGCTGCCGTCTTTCCCTCTGCCTGGGGCGGAATTGGTCCGGCAGGTGCGGCTCGCCGTTACCTCTCCGTTTTCTCCAATCTCCCTCTCCATCCACACCGCCACCACGGCACCACCAAACCGCCATTGCCAGCGCCCGAAAACAGTACTTATTGTCCTCCTCTTCCGATGCCCGGTTTGCGAAGTTTGCTAGGCGGTACTGGTTTTTCGGTCGGAGAGCTTGTTCCTCATCGCCTTCGCTGCGCGCGTGTGTTTTCGCGTTCTCCTGCCTTGCCCTGTCCCTTTGGGCCTCCTTGGGCCCGAAGGCTGCCCAATTGTGTGGGGTGCAGGCCCGGGTTTTGTGTTGGGATTTTTTTTAGAAAACATGAAAAACTACTCTTTATGTTTTCTATTAATCCGGTATATATTAAAAAGAAAACTTGAAAAATTACTCTATGGGTTATGTTTACGTATAAATAATTACTTTCGGATTCTTCCCGCGCTCTTCGTCCTCCTTGCGGTTGTGCTTCATTTCCTCGTGTTGGTTTGGTTTCCGTCTGTTGGTTCGTGGTTAGTTTCGGTTGAGGAGCAGTTCTACGACCCTGGTTGATCGACGTGATCGTGTTGGTGGTGTCTGTGGTCTCCGAAGATCCCTCATCCAGGTGGGGGAACGTCGTGTGATCCACACTTTCCCAGGAGTCGCCTTTGCCTTAAGAGGATTTCTGCTTTCCGTCTTTCCAACGGCGAGACATCGTGTCAATTGATGTTGTCCCATGCGCTCGCTATCCACTTCTCCACGCCGGTCTTCCTTCCTCTCGATGTTGTATCCGCTGGTTTGCTTAGGGTTTGGGTGTATATATATATATATATATATATATATATATATATATTAAAATCTTACCCATACCTCAAATATTTCTCGTTCTGCACTGCCCATCCATCCATGACCCATGAGGCTAGAAAAAAATCACTTTTGACATTTTCGATATCTGTTGATTGAGTTGGCTGTGTGAATTGAAAGCGATTTTAATACTCCGTATTATATTAAAAATAAGAATATGATCGATATAAATTATATTAAATGGGAAGATATTTTTCAAAATATAAATCTCCCCATCATAAAACGGAAGAAAATTAAAGGCGTTGGATTTTTCCAATGGTGGCACCGGTCACCATCGTTGATAGACTTTGGGCCTTTGGCTTCGTTTGAAAATGTTGCGTGTCATATATATATATGTGTATGTGTGTGTGTGGTTCTTTTGTAATGCATTATATACATACAATACACTTATACACGTATCAATGCATCATAACACTCACATAATTAAACAAATTAAATGACCACGGCTGCTGATTAATTAATTTTGCACAATCCAACTTTAAAAAAAGCGTATATTGCTTACCTTGGGTAAAGCTAGCTATGTCAAAAACAATATAAAATTTGCTCATTTATACAACCCATTTTTGCTTTCAAATAAATTTAAATAGTTTCAATCATATAGATCTATTTCATAATATTTGATTTGAGCTAGTGTCCAAAGTGCCGACAACATGGATATAAATTCATATAATTATTAAATCAATCCAGAAGGGATACTGAAGTTTGTTGAATTCATGATGGAGCGTTTGGCCGTGTCCATGTGTGTACTATTTGATATTTAATCTGGTGAGATTTTATTATAAAATCAATTGATAATAAGATCGAAGATGTTAGGAATAGATATTTTATAATATAAATACACATATGGAATGTATTGCAAGTTTATGTTGAATGTTAATCAAACCTTATTTTCTCTCTCTTTCTTCTTCCTCGGTATTCTATCTTCTTCTTCCTCTCTGACCTCTATCTCTCCCTTCTTAATCCTCCATGAAAGTTTAGGCATTCGCATATCCGGCCTAGCTACGTGTCATAACAGAAGAGTAATCCATCAATATAGTCTTTCATTGTTGACACTTTCGATTCTCATATCTCAACAAGGAAAATTGGCTTGATAGATGATATAAATTGCTAAGTGGTGAAAATTCAAATTTGCCTATAAATTAAATAATAATATTTTTAATAGATTAAAAATATGTTTTCCTACATAATAATGGATAAATAATATATATTAAAAATAATTTTGGATAATATTTTCTAAATCAAAATTCTTTAAGCTATATTATAAGGAAAAATATCCGATAATATTTATAAAATAAATAGTGGTAAATCAAATATAATGCAAGACAATGAAAATGATATCCTTTTTTGTATTGGGGTCATAATTTGGATGCTAGTTGTGTGGAATAAGGACCAACGAAAATGTAAGAGTTAAGAGCCACCAATAATTTGTCAATTACCACTTGGCAAAGCAACTTATACAATTGGCTTTCCTTTTATAGCGTTACGTTTGGCTTACCTACCAAAACACCTTTCTTTAATTAATTTCATGAAAACTTAATGCATTTTCAATATATATATATACACACACACTTGCTTTTGTATAAGCTTCTGTGTTTCTTTTTCTGGGGTGCAAGTGTAAGTATGGACAGATCAAAGAAGAGCTAAAACTAGCAACTAAAACTCATGATGTTAATTGGACGTCAAATTACTAATTAAGATAGTGTACTTTGTGGGGTTTCAAGATTTAAACTGAAAACCTGTAAAAAAAAATAGGGAAAAAAGGGGATTCTCGTGTACTCACTTAGTTTTTTTTTTCCGATACAAGGTAAAGTTATAGGTGGTGTCAGACCCTACTTATTCACAATGGCATCCTTTCGGACGAGGAAAAAGAAAATTCGGATGAGATGTAATCACATCATGGTCCGTAGTATGCCTGAGCTGAGGTGGATCGCCTTATCTGCCACTTAATTGATTTTGCGAAAGATATATGAGTGCAAGTCACCGACTCAAAGCACCAAAGGAGATGCGGAATGTCCCCATTAAGCTTGCCCTAAGGAGGCTAGAGAATTTAGGGAGTCCAAAATTGTCCTAATTAATTAGAGTTAAGATTCCAAAGCAAAAACTACTCCATATTTTATATATATATATATATACTATTTAGTCTATATTGTCTCTAACTTTTTTGATTTAGGCTCATTTGTTTGACATGAGATGCTTGATTGTCGTTTTTCGTATTGCACCGTTTTTTTATTTTTCGTTGTATGTTTGACGGTTCACCGTCTGCCTACTTTGTCGGTCTCTCGAAGAATCCGATTTATCTGTCTCTCGAATTATTTCCTAATAAAAAAGAAGTAGTAATTTTGGAAGGTGGGAAAGAGCTAGAAAGGTAGCGTTTGGATCCCTTGAAGTTGCACGTTGTTTTTGATAAGTAGTTAGGGCGTTTTATTCAATTTGGAACATTGAGGATTGTTGAAGCAATTGTTCATGGTTGGCTAACCATCTCTGTCGTTATATTTGCTATTCAGGTTTTAATGTTGATTAAGCCATTCAAATCGATCACTAGTGGTTCTTGAATCGCAATTCACTATAGGCTCTAATTATTTTGTGATACCGGCCAGCCCAAATTTAGAACAAAAGCCATTAGATCGATTTTGCCATTTTGGGAGGACCACCGACGAAACTTCCCAACTAAAATAAGCTTAATTATCTATTTATTTGAAAGGACCCATTAGAGAGAGGTTCATGAAAACAATAGCTATACTGGCTACTGCAATAGTTGATCCAAGTCGGACCTGAGATTTCATAGGCTTGAGGCGAAATATGAAAATGGGACCCTATTTTAAATAATGATTAATTTAGCTTTTATAGGACTCTTTTATATAATTTTAAATTGATACAACATATCTATAGAGTAGGGCTGTTCTTCGAGTTGAACGAGTCGAGTATTCCTTGTTCATATTCAGTTCATTTAGAATATGAATGAGCTCGAGCCGAGCCTAAATTTTGACTCGAGCTTAAAAATGTGCTCATACTCGGCTCGTTTAGGAAATGAACAAGTTCGAGTTGAACTTTTGGCAGTTCTACTTGCTTATTATGCAATAATTTAAAGGAAATTTTAGAAATTTCATAAAATTCAAGCTATTTGAGTTTGATTCGAACGAATCGAGCTTAAAAATGTGATCATACTCGGCTCGTTTAGAAAATGAACAAGTTCAAGTCGAGTTTTTATCAAACGAGTACGAGTCGAATTCGAGCTACTCGCGTTCACATAACACCCCTACTAAGTATAGTGACTCGAAACATTTAGCTAGGGTCATTAGGCCCCGATGAGAGTGGTAATTTAGATTTGTACTATTTCATCATAATCTAGACTTAAGAGGTCGAATGTGTGTAACTTGCATTTGTTCCAATGGGCTTTCAGAATTGGGCCTAATTACAGCCTAAACCCTCTCTTACTGTAGGCCCAATTACGGCCCAAACGATATCGCTGAAACCCAAAACTGCCCTCGGGTCAGCGAGGGAGTAAAACCCTAAACCCTCATCACAGCCTCCACCTCCATTATAAGGTTTCACTTCACTATTTCCCGCACTTAAACCCATTTCTCCCCATTTTGCTCCTCCCAAAACCCTAAAATTTCCACCGCCCCAAAATCTTCAATGGCGGACGTCGAAATCTCTCGATCGGACAAGAAGAAGAAGAAGAGCAAGTCCAGAGAGGAAGAATCCCCCGCCCCCCCAGCCACCGCCGCCGCCGCACCAGACACCACCGGCTACGGAGATTACCTCATCAAGCCCCAGAGCTTCACACCGTCAATCGACACCTCCCAGTGGCCGATCCTCCTCAAGAACTACGACAAGCTCAACGTCCGCACCGGCCACTACACGCCGATCCCCTCCGGCTTCTCCCCTCTGAAGCGGCCGCTCGCCGAGTACCTCAAGTACGGCGTCCTCAACTTAGATAAGCCCTCTAATCCCTCCTCTCATGAAGTTGTTGCTTGGATTAAACGCATCCTCAGGGTAGAAAAGACCGGCCATAGCGGTACTCTAGATCCTAAGGTCACCGGAAACCTAATTGTTTGCATAGACAGAGCCACTAGGTTAGTTAAATCCCAGCAAGGTGCCGGGAAGGAGTATGTCTGTGTCGCTAGGTTACACTCCGCCGTGCCGGATATCGCCAAGGTGGCGAGGGCGCTCGAAACCCTCACCGGCGCGGTCTTCCAGCGCCCGCCGTTGATCTCTGCGGTCAAGAGGCAGCTTAGGATTAGGACTATCTATGAAAGCAAGCTGCTTGAGTACGATGCCGAGCGGCATCTGGTTGTTTTCTGGATTAGCTGCGAGGCCGGGACTTATGTTAGGACAATGTGTGTGCATTTGGGGCTTTTGCTGGGTGTGGGAGCGCATATGCAGGAGCTTAGGAGGGTTCGATCTGGGATTAGTGGCGAGAAGGATAACATGGTGACGATGCACGATGTGTTGGATGCACAGTGGACTCTCGATAACAAGAGGGATGAGTCATATTTGAGGAGGGTGGTGATGCCTTTGGAGGTGTTGCTGACAAGCTACAAGAGGCTGGTTGTTAAGGACTCTGCGGTGAATGCTATCTGTTACGGTGCTAAGTTTATGATCCCTGGGCTGCTTAGGTTTGAGAATGACATTGATGTCGGGGAGGAGGTCGTGCTGATGACTACTAAGGGGGAGGCAATTGCGTTGGGGATTGCAGAGATGACTACTGCTGTCATGGCTACTTGTGATCACGGGGTGGTTGCGAAGATTAAGAGGGTGATTATGGATAGGGATACTTACCCGAGGAAGTGGGGGTTGGGGCCAAGGGCTTCGATGAAGAAGAAGCTGATTTCAGAGGGGAAGTTGGATAAGCACGGGAAGCCGAATGAGAGCACCCCGGCGGAGTGGGGGAGGAATGTTGTCCTTCCTACCGGTGGGGATTCTATGATTGCAAAGCTCGCAGCAGCTGCCGATCCAGTGAAGGTGGAGAGTGAGGTCATTGTTAAGGAAGATGTAAAGGAGGAGAAAAAGAAGCGCAAGTTGGAGGAACTGGAGAGTAGCCCTGCTGTTGATGCAAAGAAGGCGAAAGTTGAAGATGAGGTGAAGTCTGAGTCCGAGAAGAAGGAGAAGAAGAAGAAAAAGAAGGATAAGGAGGAAGAAGTCGAAGCTGCAACTCCTGATGTAGAGAAATCCAAGAAGAAGAAGAAGGATAAGAGCAAGGATGAAGCCAAAACATCAGACGATGAGAAATCAGAGAAGAAAAAGAAGAAGAAGGGCAAGGGTGTTGAGAACGATGAATCCCCAGCGGTTGATGACACAAGCCGCAGTGAGAAGAAGAAGAAGAAGGATAAGAAGAAGAGTAAAGATACCGAAGACGAGTAGAAGAAATACAACCAAGGCCTTCCTCAGATTGTATCGCTAGCTCTGTGAGACTAAAACTTTATGAACTTCTCTTGGCAATTTTGTTATCTTTTGGGTTTTTTTGATAGCTTAGTTTTATTTCGATTATGCTTCTTGCAGGGGTTTACATTATCATCTTCAGCAATGCATGTTATCTTCTATAAACTACCCCAAGTTTTCCTTGATTCTGGTTTCCCCTGTTTTCTTATTCAGCTTATATCACTTTTATGATCCTTGATGATGTAAGAGGTGCATAGTTTGCTTGATTAGGTACTCGGGATCCTTGCACAGTCGGTTCTGAGTTACGGCAATGCAAGGTTTCTGTTGTGTGGAAATTTAGCTGCAGAGAAGTATCTTTGTAATTGCACCCATGAAAGGTTTCTGTTCTGACCTTTAATGGTGTCTTTGTGTGGAATCAATTTACATTTACATTTACATTATGACTTAACTTAGCCCTTCCTTTAACCTAAGCAGTCCGGATTTCAAAATCATCATAGATGTCTCCACAATGTGTTGGTTCAATTGATAAGGACGGGATGGCTCACTTTTGTTAGGTCTACGGTACATTTCATGATTTCAAGGTATTGATCCTTATCGACTCGTAATCGATGAAATCATAAACGATTTTTTCGTGGTATAGAAAGAGGTTGCGAGTGACATAATGAAATTTCTGAATACATAAACCGGATTGCTATTAGCACTGTTAATTTATCCGCCAATTTATTGCTATTTGCACAGTAGATTCCACGGATCCGGAAACCGTGGCAGTGGACAGGGACCAAAGCTTCAATGGTCGCCTTCTCCTTCCACAAAACCTATCTCCTTTGATGCTGTTGAAATGTCGAAGTATAGTTGGAACACCACACTCATGCGTTAGTTGCAAATAGTAAACAGCGACAACGATGGCGGCAGAGTTTGGCCCCCAAGTCGTTCAGCGAGTTAGTTTGACAATCGGTGGTTTCCAGCGTCGAAAATGGGTATCATATTGCAAGGGGTGAGGATGAGAAGGCTTTGCAAATCTGAAAATGGTAATTAAAGGGGCAGAGAAAAGTGTTGTTAGGGTTTGAACAAGAGAGTAGCTAACACAATTAGTTTTTAGTTTTTAGTAGCATTGGAAATTTTATGTTTTTGAATGAGATAAACATAAGATTTTAATTTAATTAAATTTTAGAACTGGATTTTCAATAGTTACTCGCTTCTAACTTTTCAAAGCCTTTCTTTCTGTAATCTTAAATCTGTTCATTTTTTCCTTTTTCATTAACTAGTTTGTATCAACTATCTTATGTGGGAGATCGAGATGACGATTTCGGATGCCTTGGCATTTGTGGATCTTTTGAGAGCATCTCTTTCGAGTACATTTTCAAGGAAGGTAATCAGGTGGCTGATCGGTTGGTGCATCTGGGCCTGTCCTCGTGCTTCATCGCTGACTGTGTTCCGTCTGAGATTGCTGATTTCGTCCATTGGGACGGTACTGGACGGTGGGTCAATCACGGTTGACCTTTCTCCAATCCTTGTCTTACATAAAAAAAAGAAGTTAGGATGACCAAATATTTTACTATTGTGAACCTTTTAATTTAACATATTTTTAATATAGTTAATCAATCATCTTCAGCTACATTGTCAAGTATGTTTTACCAATCAAGAATTGTTTTGCATTTTTGTAACATTAGCATTATACTCTCAAATGATGAATGGTCTATCCTATTAATGTTATACCTATTTGTAATATAGACCTATTAGTTTCACATGAAAATAGAGACTTATAAATTTCCACTAAACTAACAGATTTCATATCCAGAATCATTCAAGTCTCCTTGCCTCATCCATAGAAATGCCCTCTTCAATTGACAAATGCATCATCCATAATTATCAACCGAAACATTTTTTTTCTTACAATCTTTTTATTATATGTTAAGGCATATGATAAGAATCTAAATTGATAAAGATTCCCTAATAAAAAAAAGACGATTTTTCTATCTTATACCCCAAGGGCATGGGATAAGAAGCCTAATTGGAAAATATTTATACCCGGTTTAGCCATTTTTAAATTAGATTATGGGGTTCGTCCATTTCCTTTTAGGGTTTTCTTTCCCACTAAATTAGATTATGGGGTCCGTATCATATGCCCTTAGAGCACACAATAGACAAACCGATATACCCTAGAAATCTAATTAAAAGAAAAGCTAAGCTAATTAAAATTTGAAATGTAATTCCAAATTAGGACTCTTATCCTATACCTTTACCTTTCTGGATCACACAACCACTCCCGTCAACCCTACCACTGATTATTGGATGCTCTAGGTTGGATTATCGGATGTTTTAGGTTGAACTACCGATCGTACCTAATCTGCCCTAATCGCTTTACTGTTGTCCAATAACGATCGATTCGAGTGAGTGGAAGCGCAGGTAAGGTAAACGAGCCAGCGAAGAAACAAAGCAATCAAAACGAACAAGTCATTTGTTTACGCGGTTCGGTCCGAGACCTACATCCGCGGGGCCTCAGGAGTCAGGCCCTAAATCCACTAAATGAGGAAGATTACAGAGGACAGTTCGAGATCTACAAAGCTAAGCGAGAAGCTAATGAACAATGAAGAGTAATAAACAAAAGAAGAGGATGAGAGGAACTCCCTCTTCAGCGCTTAATCCCCCATTGGAGTCGATCTCGAAGCCTCAAGGAACTGCCACTTTGCTGCCAGGAAGACCTTCAAGGAGTGAACCCTAAAATCGCCGCCTGACGCTGCACACAAGCTTCAAGAGGAGCGTGTTTCTAAAGTGAGGCTCAGCTGCTACAATGTCTCAATAAGAGACTTTATATAATCCCTTTGACTGAGATAGGGTTCCAAGGAGTTGGGCTTAATTCCCTAGCTTCTACCAATGAATCAGGAGGCCCATTAGGAGATCAGGAGGCCCAATCTTGAATTTGGCAAAGGCATAGGCATTTAAGCCCTATTATAAGCACCTGTTTATTACAATATTGAAATTCATAAGCTTAAACAATCACTTAGGAAAGTAAAAAACCTCTACAAATGCCCTCTTAATTTCCTAAGTCCGCTTTAAGCAGACAATACATTTAGTTTTCCAGGATTTAGGGTTGCTGGGTCCGTCATCAGCCCAAGAGATAGCCGGATCAAGTGATGGTCTTAATCCGTAGGAAATTCCTACAGAATAAGAACTTGTCAACCGTCACGATCTTAGTGCCAAAATCTGCTGGGTTAGACTCTCCATCGATCTTCTTCACCTTGATCACATTTTTGTCAACCTTCTCACGAATGAAATGGAATCTGACATCGATGTGTTTAGTACGCTCATGGTACATAGGGTCCCTGCAGAGATATAGAGCACTTTGGCTATCAATATGAAGAGTAGAGATATAGGTTTTACGCTGTATCTCCTTTAGAAGACCCTGCAGCCATATAGCCTCCTTGCAAGCTTCGGTAGCTGCAATATACTCAGCTTCGGTAGACGAGAGGGCAACAATGGGCTGCTGCTGCGATTTCCATGAGATGCAATTTCCAGCCCATGTATAGACATAAGAAGTAGTAGACTTTCGGTTGTCTTTGTTCCCTGCGAAATCAGCATCAACATATCCAAGCAAATCTAGAGGAGTATGATTACCATAAACCAGGCCAATATCAGAGGTACCACCAAGGTACTTCAAGAGATACTTCATAGCTGTCCAGTGTTTCTCAGCGGGGTTTGTCATAAACCTGCTCAAAGCACTTATAGCAAAAGAAAGATCGGGTCTAGTGCAAATCATTGAGTACATGACAGAGCCAACAGCAGCATCATAAGGCACACTTTTCATATAAGAAATCTCATCTGAAGACATAATAGTACTAACTTTAGTTAGGTCAAGATGCCCTCCTAAGGGCATATTAGTAGGCTTGATATTTAACATTTTAAACCTTTCAAGAACCTTTAGGATGTAATTAGATTAAGAAAGAGTAAGCAGCCTTTTAGATCTGTCTCTAGCCATTTTAATACCGAGGATTTTCTGCGCAGCCCCTAGATCTTTCATATCAAAATGAGCTTTCAAGTCCCTTTTCACTTCAGAAATACCAGCCATAGATTTGCAAGCAATAAGGATGTCGTCCACATAAAGCAACACATAAATAGGCAGATTGGTCTTAACATTCTTCATATATAAACATGTGTCAAACTTGCTTCTGTAAAAACCCAATTTTCTCATGCAAGAATTAAACTTGATGTTCCACTGCCTAGGAGATTGTTTAAGGCCATATATAGATTTTTTCAGAAGACAAGCATAATCAGGATGAACCTTATCAACAAAACCCTTAGGTTGCTTCATATAAATAGTTTCTCTAAGATCACCATGCAAAAACGTTGTTTTAACATCAATTTGCTCTAATTCAAGATCATAAACAACAGTCATAGCAAGAAGGAGTCTTAGAGTTTTATATTTAACCACCGGAGCAAAAATCTCATTTTAATCTTCACCTTCTCTTTGAGTATAGCATTTTGCCACAAGTCTAGCCTTAAACCTAGGAGGATCACTAGGATTAGCCCCATCTTTTAGCTTATATATCCATTTGCAATCAATAAGCCTAGCCTTTTCAGGTTTCTTGACTAATATCCAGGTTTTGTTAAGGATCATAGAGTCTATTTCTTCCTGCATAGCTTTTAACCAAGACACAGACTGATTGCACTTAATGGCATGCTCATAAAGTTCAGGCGTATAGGCATAGACAACATCAGACATAACACAAGCAAACTCAACCAGATTATTGTTATACTTCTGATTAGGTTTTTTTACCCTAGGTTCTCTATCTCTTGTAAGCTGATAGTTGTTCAGATTTTGAGTAACAAAAGAATCAGGCACAACAGGCAACATATTAGTATCAACAGCAAAGGTAGAGGCAGAATTTAGGGGAGAAGATGTAGACTTAGAGTGAGAGAAGGTAGATGATGAATCATGATCAGAAGTATCACTTACCCCCTCACCTAATTGGTGAGTTTGCAAATCAATATTGCCCTCTGCATTCCCTGAAATATCAGGCTGTGTTTGAGGGATAGGAGAATAGCTGCTATCAAACTCATCCTCTTCATCAATGCCTAAAGAGGAAGGCATATAAAATTGAGTGGAGTTCATATCACCTCCAAGGTGTTGGTCATCAATAACCTGTCTGTCAACACACTCTGAATGATGGGTTAGCAAACCTTTAAAATGAAACTCATTTTCCCTGAATATCACATTTCTGCTAAGAATGACTTTATAGGCTCCCGGTTGAATAACCAACAGTTTATACCCCTTTATTGCATCAGGATAACCAGGCATAGCACACTTTTGAGATCTAGGATTAAGTTTTCCATTAGATTTATGAGCAAAAGCAGTGCAGCCAAAGGGTCTAAGATGATCTAAATCAGGTTTCCTCTTGGTCCACATTTCATAAGGAGTCTTAAAGTTTATCACAGAAGAAGGGGTTCTATTTATAAGATAAGCAGCAGTAGCAATAGCTTCACCCCACAGAGAATGCTTAAAACCAGCAGTGAATAACATGCATCTAGCCTTTTCAAGTAGAGTTCTATTCATTCTCTCAGCCGTTCCATTTTGTTCAAGAGTACCAGGTATAGTTAAATGCCTTTTAATACCATGCTCAACACAATGAATCAAATTCAGCATTGCAAAATTCTAACCCATTGTCAGTTCTCAAGCATTTAACAGAGAAACCAGATTCCTTTTCAACAAGATTTTTCCAGGTTTTAAATATTCCAGCAGCTTCACTCTTAGACTTTAACAAATAAACCCAAACTTTTCTGCTATAGTGATCTATCAGAGACATGAAATACTTCTTACCCCCAACAGTATCAACTTGGGCAGGGCCCCACAGATCAGAATGAATATATTCTAAAGGATTCATTGCAGTGTAAGCAGAATTTTTAAAACATGTTTACCAAGGATGCACTGATCACAATTATCAATAGAAGCAGGTTTCTCCTTTAAAATGCCATGTTTAAACAAATGCAACAACCCTTTATTTCCTATATGCCCAAGTCTCTTATGCCACATATCAGTTTGAATAGCACTCATAGATTTAGCAGTAGATACAGACACAGGAATAGAGGCAACATTGCATTCAGAGCTAGCAATCACATGATAAAGGCCATTCTTCTTTATGCTCTTAACAAGAACTCTACCATTTCTACTCACAGTTTTAACACCACCATAAGAGTTACAATGACAGTTTTGATCATCAAAAACACTTTCAGACAAAAGATTTCTTTTCAAACCAGGAACCCACTTAACATTTTGCAAGATTCTGGTAATACCATCATGCATTCTCAAAGGTACAGTTCCAGTTCCCTTAATGGATAAAGATGAGTGATCACCTAATAGAACCTCACCCCCATCATTAATATCAAGATAATTAAACCAATGTCTATCAGGAGTAGCATGTAAGGTGCATCCAGAATCAAGGAGCCACACATCAGAAGTTTCACATGAATCAACAATAGCAAGTAACTCATGACTACACTGACCCTCACAGAAAGCAGAAACATTAGCAGACCTAGCAGCAGCCTCTTTTCTAGCTTCATCCTTTTTCCTCTTATAGCAATCCTTCTCAAAATGTCCAGTTTTAGAACAATAATTGCAAGTGACATTTTTCTTATCAAATGTAGGCTTATCAGAGGATTTTTCAGACTTAGCATCTTGTTTCTTATGTGAGTTTCTCTTGTTCTGGTTTCTGTTCCTAGTTTTAGCCATTAGGACTTCATTTTTAGTCTCTTGCTTTGTCTTAAAGACTTTCATAACCTCATTTTTCTGAATAATTGACTCAAGCAGCTTAGTTTTGTTCAAGTCTTCCCTACTAAATTGAATCACATCCTTAAAAGTGTCAAACTGAGCAGGTAAGGCATTTAAGAGCAAAACAGCTTGATGTGTATCATCTATCTTATCACCACATCTTTCCAAATCTTGGGTCATAGTTAGAAAACGATCAAGATTATCATTTAAAGCAACAGAGACATCCATCTTAAAGTTGAACAATCTGCACAACAAGTTGATTCTACTAGGCAAAGATTTTACCAGATACATCTCCTCAAGAGCTTTCCAGAGACCTTTAGCAGTTGTTTGAGTCATGACTTGTCTAGCGACTTCATCAGCGAGTCTGATCATAACCTCACTGTGTGCTTGTTGATCCATCTCCTCCTGTTCAGCTTTAGTAAGCTTCTCAGGATACTTCTCTTCGACTGCAACCCAACATTTCTCCTTAATAAGCACGGCTCGCATTTTAACCTGCCACATGGCAAAATCAGTTGTGCCATTATAGGGTTTAATCCGAGCAAAAGACTCTGACATAATGGATGAAATCCAGAAGATACTAACTCAAAGTTGTATCAGATTTCGTAAGGTGAGTTTAGATCCTCCAAGGGAGAAATAGAAAACTCAGCAAAGAAAAACAAATGACTAAAAAAAAATGTTTTGAAGCTGTAAAACACAAGGATAGAAAGAGTTTTCGAACGACAAATAGATCGTCGTCACCCTGACAGGGCTCTGATACCATTTGTTGTCCAATAACGATCGATTCGAGTGAGCGGAAGCGCAGGTAAGGTAAACGAGCAAGCGAAGAAACAAAGCAATCAAAACGACAAGTCATTTGTTTACGCGGTTCGGTCCGAGACCTACATCCGCGGGGCCTCAGGAGTCAGGCCCTAAATCCATTAAATGAGGAAGATTACAGAGGACAGTTCGAGATCTACAAAGCTAAGCGGGAAGCTAATGAACAACGAAGAGTAATAAACAAAAGAAGAGGATGAGAGGAACTCCCTCTTCAGCACTTAATCCCCAATTGGAGTCGATCTCGAAGCCTCAAGGAACTGCCACTTTGCTGCCAGGAAGATCTTCAAGGAGTGAACCCTAAAATCGCCGCCTGACGCTGCACACAAGCTTCAAGAGGAGCGTGTTTCTAAAGTGAGGCTCAGCTGCTACAGTGTCTCAATAAGAGACTTTATATAATCCCTTTGGCTGAGATAGGGTTCCAAGGAGTTGGGCTTAATTCCCTAGCCTCTACCAATGAATCAGGAGGCCCATTAGAAGATCAAGTCTTTAAGAAAGACTCAATATAATCCAATTGGTCCAATCCTGAATTTGGCAAAGACATAGACATTTAAGCCCTATTATAAGCACCTGTTTATTACAATATTGAAATTCATAAGCTTAAACAATCACTTAGAAAAGTAAAAAACCTCTACATTTACCTTAAAAAAAAAACAAAAAACCCAGATAAGCCCATTCCCATATGGTTATCACCTTGATCCATTCTTCCAAAAGCCCATGGTATTCCAAAAATAAGACACTCCAGGGAAAGATTCAACGATTGGTCTAAGAACCTTATAGAATGTCATAGAAAACTCACCATCAATCTTTACATTCTCCAGATGATCAAAGAAACCCCACGAAACTCCCAGAAATCCCTTCAATTTCCCCTTTAAATTCAAATCCCCACCCCTCCCATTCTCCACAAGTAGAACGAATCAAAGCCCTCAAAGCCAGTCCAAATCATCAACAATGTCGATCATCCCAAGCATCTTCGGAGGCCGGAGGACCAACGTCCTGGACCCCTTCTCCCTGGACCTATGGGACCCCTTCGACGGCCTAGTCCCGAGCTCTGAGACGTCGCGAGAGACGTCCCAGCTCGCGAGCACGAGGATCGACTGGAAGGAGACCCCGGAGGCCCACGTGTTCAAGGCGGACGTCCCGGGGCTGAAGAAGGAGGAGGTGAAGGTGGAGGTGGAGGAGGGGCGGATCCTCCAGATAAGCGGCGAGCGCAGCAAGGAGCACGAGGAGAAGACCGACAAGTGGCACCGCGTCGAGAGGAGCTCCGGGAAGTTCCTCAGGCGGTTCAGGCTGCCGGAGAACGCCAAGGTGGAGGAGGTCAAGGCTACCATGGAGAATGGGGTTCTCACTGTCACCGTTCCTAAGGCGGAGGAGAAGAAGCCTCAAGTTAAGAGCATTGACATCTCCGGCTAATTATAACTGCAATTCAAGTTCAGTTCCATGGATTTCATTTGGCCTCTTTAAGGATCATGATCCATCACTTGCTCAGCTTTGAATTATCTTGTGTGTTCTTGTTTTATGGTGTGTTGTTTTGAGTTTTGTTGTGAGAGATTTGTGTGCTTTTTTTTAAAAAAAAAATCAAGAGAAGAAGAAATATGTATGTGAGAAATTTATAATAAAAAAAAAAAATTGTGTTTTGCTTTCAAAGTTGCGATCTTACATTTGTGATTTTTTTACCGATAAAAGATTCGAAATATCCGAGACAACAATATTGAGTAAATTAAGAAGTCGAAATAAACGACAGAGGGATTAAACGTCGTGATACTAGCAAGCTACCCAATTCGCAATCAAATAAGTATGGAGATTGTAGAGAATTCAACATGTATAAAGACCCTACCTTAATTAAGAGTGTTCTAGAAAGTTCTAGCCATGCTTACTTTAGTCTAGAATCTAGATCCTTCTTTGTACATGGGGCTTGTCTAGAAATTGTGAGCCACATCCTTTCATTTGTACACATCTAAAATATGAAAGTAATCAAAGCTCTCTTTCTTGTAAGTTCTCACACAAACTTAGTTTCTAGCTTTTGAATCACTTTTCGATTTCTTTTGTTTTCATTGTTTTTTTTTTTCCTTTTTTGAGAGTTTAGGCTTGACTTAATCACTTGATCAAATAAAAAGTCTAAGGGTTACATGATAGCAATTTGAAGACCGTTAGGTCGTAGCGGAATCAACAATCGACATCCTCATGAACAATTGCACAATGTTGTGAAGTTGTAACCAAACTTCTTCATAGGAAGCATAAGTTGTAATCAAGCAAACTATACTCCTTAAAAACTTCCCCTTGCTGATTGATTTCCAAAAATTGCCCTTGAAATTATTAATTAGATGGTTAATATATATTGTAGTTTTCCATAGAGTGAACAAAAATGGTCATAAATGAGGTATAATAGCATATATTTATTAATCTTCTTAGAAATTGTACAAACTGCTAAAGTGACATGTTTCATTAACGAGTGAATATAAGTTTGGTGATGTTGCATCTCAAAACTAATTGTTGTTCGTTTTTTCAATGTATATTCAATATAAGACATTCAAGAATGACCTTTTTGTGGATCACATGGAATTCTTGATAATGTCCTCCTCAAGGCTGAGAGGAAGGTATCACAGTGGATCCGACGTTGAAGACGTGATATTTGCTAGTTTCGTACTTATTATATTTAACTATTTATGTTTTGAGATATTTTTATACACATTTTATTTTCTAGGATTTTGTAAGTTTTTTAAATATGACATTTTCTTAATTGGTCATGAATAATCGGAAAATTTGGGCTTTAAGTGAGCTAAGAGGTGGACGACCCAAGTCCAATCCTTCCTCCAAAGGGTCGACCTCATCCTCCCCTCTCAAGCTTATCTCTTCATCCGATATTTATCTAGTAAACATTATTGTTATTATTTTTTAAGATATGTGATAAGGTCAAATCTCTTAACTTAATCACTTTTTGGATAGAGGTTAAGGCCAAATCTCCTGGTTTAATCACCTAGTTTGCCCGACCCTATAGCCTATATAGGCCTCATTTGCTTCAATCGAAAATTAGTTTAGAGTTGCAAATCATCATTCACTACTCTTGCTCTCCTCTCTCAAAGTTCTTGTGTTTTGCGCGTAATATCAAAACTCTAGTGCTTCCCCCAAAACCATCGACCTCAAACCTTTTCGTGGGTCATATCGAAGTGGTACAGATCGGATCTAGAGTTTATTATGTGAAAGAATCAAAGGTTTTGAGTCGTATCAATTTGGGTTCGTTCATTCAATCGATTCAACCACGTTCATTCGCATCAGAAAATCACCTATGCAACAAAAATACTTGTTGGGGTAACTTGACATGTATCCCGGTCGAATAGTATGAAACAACTATACCTTTCTCTAGGGTTGTGCATGATTCGGCCCAAACCGAATTTTTGGGCCGAACCAACACAAATCGAACCTAACCGAACTGATGTTTTTCGGTTTCAGTTCGGTTTGTGCTCGGTTTGTGTTAAACTGATTTTTTTATTTTTTATCAAAGGCTTATAATTTTATCACTCCGTAATTTATAAAACATATAAATATATAATTCATATAAAAGTTATTGTTTTTTTTAATGTTTTATCATATAAAAATATAAAATTATGTCTACAAACAGTAGTTGATAAAATTATGTTTGTTCAAAAACGTCAGACACAGTGTTTGAACTTCCTCAAACACTCAAACAGTAGTTCGGTTCAATTAGGTCTACAAACATATAAAATTATGTTTAAAAACAGTTGATAAAATTATGTCGGTTTTTGAACTTCCTCAAAGGCAAAAATGGCATCTACTCACCTTGTATTACTTTCGGTTCAATTAGGTTAAAATCGAACCGAACACAAACCAAACCGACAAATAGCCGAACCGAACCTAATACTTTCGGTCCGACTTTCGGTTTGAATTTTTGAGATTTTCGATTTCGGTTCGCTTCGATTTAACCCGGTTCGGTTCGATTTTAGGTCGATGCACAGCCCTACCTTTCTCTCTCCTTGCCGTCAGCTCAAATCAAACGAGGTATAGAAGACAACTCGCAATCTGGGCTCCTAATTCGGCCCACTAGAAAGCGGGCCCCGCAAAACATGTGCGTGGGCCCAAATTTGACCAGCCCAAAACAGGCTAATAGAAAAAAATTGCACATAAATAGGTAGGGCTATCACTTCTAGACTCGTAGCTGAATAGGGTTGTTAATGTCGAGCCCTCCCCAGCCACAAAAATTTTTGTACATACATGATACATGTGAAGGGTACAATGTTTTGTCACGACATTTTCATAAGGATAAGTCCTGGTTCCTATCTATTCCATTTAATAGTTTTAAACATTGAATTTTATATATTTTGGGGGCTTCAGTTCATCGTTTGGTGATAAAACTCAAACGGAAGAAACCATTCTGGAATGGCTCAATAGGAAAGGACTGGGTAGTACTCATAGGTTCTCGTTCGAATTCCGGACGACCGCTCTTTATTTACCAAGTTCAAGAAGGAAAAAAATGAGAATAACCCATTTTCAATCATATTTCATACAAAATTTGTTTACTTTATTTTCATATCAATTACCATTTTAAACATGTGGATAATATAAAAATTTCCCTTCATCCCCTAAACATACAAAAAAAATCATTATCTCATTCAATTTACTTAATTTATTCGTGTCCCCTACTGTTTTGGGTTAGGCTCGTTTGTTCCACTGGGCAGCTTGGTTGCCATTTTTTTTTTGTATTGCACCGTTTTTATTTACGTTGTATGTTTGACGGTTCGCCGTCTGCCGACTTTGTCGGCTTCTTGATGAGCCAAGTTTGTCTGTTCCTCAAATTATTACCTAAAAAAAAAAACTTAATTTATTTGAACCAAATTGTACATAATACTAGCTATCTCAACTTCTAATCCATTGCATTATGTATAATTAATGGATTCTCCATTAATGAAATTTCAAACTTTGAACGGATATTGTTGGGCAAAATGATTTGAGGGAAAAACAAAGAGAGTAAAGAGACAAGAGATCGAGTTGAGACGCAATAAAGTTCACATGCAGCATACATTGCAAATTGGCAAAATGCAATACTGTATATATTTCTGAATTTCATCTCCCCGAGGCTGCATAAATCAACACTGCTATCTGCAATTATTTTTATCTCATTCATGTTTTGGCTCATACAGTATATACTTTTTACAAAAAAAAAAAGAAAAGAAAAGAAAACGTACATATTTACCTCAACACTTACAAATATAATATATATAAATTGGTGGACTATTTCTTTTATTAATAATTGATTTTAGGATAAAACCTCATAGAATCGGGGCTTATGGTCACACGTGTGACCCACATGCACACCCTCAGCAATATCCGTTAAATTTGATGGGGAGTAGGCATAAAGGGTAGTTGTTGGGTGTTTAAAATTTTGGATGGAGGAAGGAAGGAAATAGAGAGAGATGGAAGAGCGGCATTCAGTTTGGCATCCGACAAATCAACCCATCATTTCAAAGCGTCGCATCCCCCTCGATCTCTCTTTGATTCAGGGAGGGGTGAATGAGCATGTGCCGTTAAACGCGCTACCCGCTCCTGCCGTTGGTGTTGGGCCCCTCCGACGACTCCGTCTGCCCCACTTGCTCGATCAGGTAGATAAGTCCCGTCCCGACCTCCGACGTCGTCCATTTTAGGGTTTGAGAGTTACTTTCGGGTAGAAAAGTAACTCTCTCGGCTTTGTTTTCATTTTTTGTTTGGGGTTAAAAATGTTCTCTTTCTCATCTATATCGAGCATGTTTGGTTGAAGTAAAATTATGAGATTTTAATGAGTGAGAAATAAAAGAAAAAAAAATTTGTTTACATGAATAAATTAAAAAGATTTGATTAGAAACTATGAAAAAATAGTCATACAATTTGTGAGAAATGAAAGGAAAATCAATTCCACCGAAATGGTGGAATTTGATGGGAAAATCTAATATAAAGACATTATACTCTCCATTTGAATTAAAATATTTTTCCTGCCATTTTCATCTTTTCGATCTCTTCATTTCCTTTCTACTCGTTACTAATTTGTCAAACACACCGAAAATTGTTATACCAGTTCATTCTTATTTCTACGAAGTCGGGGGCCTATTTAGTTTTCCCCTTATAATTTTCATCTTAGAATTGAATTCCCGAAAAGTCTAATTAATGGGAATTGTAAAAATGTATTTGGTTGATTTTTTATTTTAGATGATTAAAAGGGGAATTGGAAATTTCCAAATACAAAATGAGGGAAGTTGAACTTACCTAGGGGGACTAGGTAAGTGAACTTCCTCCATTTTGGGGGAGTTCAACTTCCCGGGAAGTTAAAATTCATGCGGTTTTTAATTTCAAAAATATCAACTAAACACATGACTTTCTCTTACTTCCTGGGTTTTTGGGTTGCCAACCAAACGATCTATACCCAAATTACGGTATGGATCCGGTGGAGTTCATGGGATCCAAGCTGCCCAAATTATTACTCTATTTTTTTCACATTTTTAAAAACTACAACGACTATTTTTCTAATCGTTATATGAGCCCCTTTAGAGTCTCTTACATAGGAGACTTTTAGTTTGAGCTCTTCCATAATTTTATTTTTAACTTTTTTGCTTATGTAGTTATATTGTCCAAATGCTGACCAATAAACATACTCCTATGAA
This sequence comes from Persicaria maculosa, assembly GCA_963922045.1. Lineage (NCBI taxonomy): Eukaryota > Viridiplantae > Streptophyta > Magnoliopsida > Caryophyllales > Polygonaceae > Persicaria > Persicaria maculosa. The sequence goes on from OY998262.1 coordinate 61,905,893, forward strand.
CACAATTTTAAAAAATAACACTAAAATATTTAAAATAATTTATTAATTTCAACTACCCCATCCGCTACCTTTTTTTTTTTTTACCCTTTTATTAAACATCACCATAATATCATCCCCACCTCGTCAGCTTGCATCTTTGCTGAATATTCACTCCTCTGCTACGTGTATGCTCCCAATCAACTTTTACACACAAAGTCAACCTGATCGAAATTTCCTATATATTGAATCCAAACTTATGCAATTAATTAATTTCCAGAGATAAAGTAAGGAGGTGATATATTCCTTTCATATGATAATTGATATGATATGTTGCATTGCCAGGGATGCATTTGAACGCACCAACCAAATAAATGAAATAATGTAATGTGTTTGTACTCCCTATTATTTTCCACAAGTTATTAATTAGTGGGTTTAATTAATAAGCTAGCCCTAATCAAATTGAAAATTTGAGCTTAGCTGTACTCAACCCAGATTATGTTCTCACATGTACCCTAAATCATCTGTGATCTGTCCCATGAATCCTTGATTTACTCTTATAATTAATCAACATCCCCATCATGTCATAATTTGATTTTTTTCTATCTTAACTGTACACCGCAATTTTGTTGATCATCTCTAACCCAGATATATGTATAATTGTATATAGATATATAGATGCGGAGTATCTTTTAAAATACCATTAACACTATTGAAAACATTGGAAAACATAATATTCTTAAATAATACTACTTGGTTATGATTTTTATTCAATAAAAACGTTAGATTCTACTTACCAAAATAACACGAACATGAACTTGAAATAAAAGCGTACACTAATTTTAACCTAACTCGACCCGAAAACCTGACCCGATTATAATCCGATCAAATAATAACTCAATTCGACTCATATTCAACCCATACTCATTCAGACCCATATCCAAATATACCTAAATCGAGTGATCCAATTACCATCTCTAATTTTTTGAGTTGATAAATACACCATAATTTTAACTTATACATCGCTAAACTCCGTAATATTGTAAGATGCACTAAAAATTTAAGGGAAAAAAAAAGGTTTAATTTGCAGAATTCCCACCCATATTTAAAAAAAAAGGCTGCCACAGCCCACAAGTTGCGGATTGCCATGGGAGGGTGCTATTCTCTCTTTTTATCCAAAATTTTGAAGTCTCTGATTGCGTAGTATCATGGTTATTAGGATTCCGATTCAGATTTTACGATCCTACGATTTTAGGCAAGGTTTTGATCCAGATCGGGCATATAGACTCCTTCGTGTTAGAATCTACCTAGGATCTTGTGGGATTGGTAGGATCTACCAATCATAGAAAAAATATCCGATCCTAGCAAAAATCATATTTGTGTAATTGTGTTTGTTTTGTTTGGATATTGAGCTTTCTGGATACGATGAACCTTTTTATTTTTTTGGCAGCCCATCTCCTTAGAAATTGAAGGCGGAAGAGCGAAGACGTTGAATTGAAACCCTAAGCCCTTTGTTTCGTTACTCAACTCGACAAATCCGCGTCTGAGTGCCTGAAATTGTTCATGATGTGGTTAATTGTGATGTTGACATTTGAAACTAGAGATGTCATTGGATATTTGAATGTGTGATTTATCTCTTGTACGTTTGTCATATATTAAGACATTATCCTTGTCTATTTGTCACCTTTTGAGACATTATTCTTGACAAATTAGGAATGTTAAGTGCTTATTATTGGACTATTTTAGTTACCTAATTTGTTTAATGGAGGAAAAACTTTGTTTTATTTTAAAATTAAGGTATTTGTTTGGGATGATTTATTTTTATTTTATTTTTAATTTTTGTCTAAAATCTTACAATCTTACGATCCGATGCTACGTCATTGTCTCGATCCCACATTAGGATCCCGATCCTAAAAACAATGCGTAGTATGATCCGTAACAAGTTGTAAATATTTGCAGTGTATCTAGTAAAAATTAACAGAAAATATAATAATAATGATGATAATGGTAATAATAATAATATAATAATAATTTATCTCATATCCTTGATCCTTGTACCTAAAAAATGTAACAATAACAATAAAAAATACTAAAAAAAAGGGCTAGCAGAGGGAGAGGAGCCAGCTAAAAAGTGTGGAGGCGTGATTCTCTTCTGTCTTCCGTCCCCCTCACTGCGACGAACCAACGACGACTTCTCTCTCTCCTCTCCCGTCTCTATCCAATCTCCTCTCCCCGACTCTAAACCGCTTCAAAAGATTAATTGATTTTGATCTTCGTTCGTTTCTGTAATGGAGGACGATAAAGGCCAGCTTCTCAACAAGCTCATCGACTCCGTTAACCTCATCTCTTCCATTTCCGACTACCGCTGCTGCGTCAAGAAGCAGTTCTGCAATTTAGCCCGGAGGCTCAAGCTATTGGCCCCTATGTTCGAGGAAATCAGGGACAGCAAGGAGCCTCTCACCGAAGATGCTCTCAAATCCCTCTCCGTCTTTGGTGAAGCACTCGATTCCGCCAAGGATTTCCTCAGATTCGGCAGGGAGGGGAGCAAGATTTACCTGGTTTGCTTCAATTCACTGGCTTTTTTTCTACTTTGTCATGATTAATTTCGATTTTTATTTATTTCTCGTTTGCTGGTTAATTTTGATTTTTGACGGGAGTTTGGTAGCAATTGTTTTTGGTGAACTCAAAGATTGGGCGGCTGATTTGCCTTATTTGAGCTCATCTGAGTGGAAATTAGTTTTTCCCTTTTGCTTCTCCATGGCAATTGCTGTAATTAGTGATACAGGAAAGGAATTTGGCCTGTTTTTAAAGGGAGTGAAATGCCTAAATGGAAATATAGCTATCTGAGATATGCATAGTTAATCATCTCATTTAATGACTTAATCAGCTCTCAATATATGTTTTTTATTCTTTTTTTTCTCTTCCAAATAGGGGAAAGGAGGATCATTTCTCTGAATTTGGATTTAAGGAGCTTCAAAGCAAATCTGGAGAACAAGGATTGTGTTTTTACTTGTCCACAAGCTTCTGATGAATAGATTATTGGGAGAAACTGGGGTCTAATGTGGAAATGAAATTAAATCTAATCCCGCATCTATAATGATAATACCATGTGGAGATGAAATTGAGTCTAATGTGGAAATGAATTAAGTCCATCCTTTATCAAGGTTGCAGCAGTGTATCTGTCTGGTTTAGATCACATCCATTTCTTTTGATTGTGCATTTTTAGCTTTTCTGCCTCTTCTTTTGTTCTTTTGCTCGGTTACCCCTACCCGCGCAGCAATTTTGTGGATGGTATTGTGCATTGTTTTATTATTGTTTCTTTCTTTCTCGACTCATTTTGAAGGTTACATTTTGACCCTTGTAGGTTTTGGAGAGAGATCAGATAATGAATAGGTTCAATGAGGTTACTGCAAGTTTAGAGCAGGCTCTTGATGGAATAGACTACGAGAAACTTGATATCTCCGATGAAGTTAGAGAACAGGTACTCGTCTCAAATTATTCCATTCTTAATATGTTCAGAAGGTATATGATTTATTATGCAATGAGAGCTTCAGTATACTTTGTAAACGCTTTGGAGAAAATTTAGTTAAATTAGAAGAAATTCATGCCGTCATTGCATCAAACATTTAATGAAAGGCAACTTCTTGATTTCAGGTTGAGCTTGTTCTTGCTCAGTTTCGAAGAGCCAAAGGCAGGATTGATGCACCCGATGTGGAGCTTCATGAAGATTTGTCATCTATGTATACCAATAGTAATGAGACTGATGTTGACCCAGCTGTGCTGAAGAGAGTGGTTGAAAGGCTCCAATTAATGGGAATTGATGACCTCACACAAGAATCTCTCGCATTGCATGAGATGGTTAGTTCGACTGGTGGTGATCCCGATGAGAGCATAGAGAAAATGTCTATGTTACTAAAGAAACTCAAGGAATATGTTCAAACGGAAATTCCCTCTTTTGACTCTTCTGCAAGAGAAAGGAGTAATCCATCAAGCTGTAGTAGTCAAGTGTGCACCGATGGGAGTAAAAAAACAGTGATTATCCCTGATGATTTCCGATGTCCAATATCACTAGAGTTGATGAAGGATCCTGTCATTGTTTCAACTGGGCAGGTGCGTATGGATGTATTTATGTGAAACCTATTTTCTGTCATAAAGGCTCATTTACAACATTACTATATAATGGAATACTCTTTAGATTGATTTGTGAAAAAAACGTTTCTTGTTAATATGATAGCCAAACTTTAAATTTAGCTTCACTTTTTATCATTTGCACCATGTAATTTTGCAAGTTGTTGCAAGTCCAAGAATGATTCCATCTGACATTTTTCTAGTTAGGAGTCAGTTATTGCGGGATATACTGGGTTGTTGTTGTTCTAGTCAGTTATTGCAAACTGGATGTGAGCTATGAAATTCCTTTGTTATATATTGTCACCTTTCTCATAAAGCATGCTGAAGTGCTGAACTACAATCTGGACATTGCGGATGCAAAATTCAAATATGATTTTACAGTGTTATATTAATGTGCTTATTTAATTGAACACCTTTGGTTTTTGCTCTCCTGCAGACCTATGAACGTTCCTGCATTGAAAAATGGCTTGCAGCAGGTCACAGTACATGCCCAAAGACGCAACAAACACTGACTAGCAGCACCCTCACCCCTAATTATGTATTGCGCAGTCTCATAGCTCAATGGTGTGAAGCAAATGGTCTTGAGCCCCCTAAAAGACCGAGCAGCTTTCACCCTGGAAAAACTACATCTGCGTGCTCTCCTGCTGAACGCACCAAGATAGAAGCTCTTCTAGCAAAGCTGACATCTTGCAACCCAGAAGACCAACGCTCTGCTGCAGGGGAGATCCGTCTGCTTGCAAAGCGCAATGCAGATAACCGTGTAGCAATAGCAGAAGCCGGAGCCATTCCCCTTCTCATTAATCTCCTATCAACCCCTGATTCTCGTACGCAAGAGCACGCAGTCACCGCCTTGTTGAACCTCTCCATTTGCGAAGAAAACAAGGGATCCATCGTTTCCTTCGGGGCAGTGCCCGGCATAGTCCATGTGCTGAAGAAGGGGAGTATGGAAGCCAGGGAGAATGCAGCAGCCACCCTCTTCAGCTTATCAGTGGTTGATGAAAACAAAGTTACCATTGGCAACTTGGGAGCTATACCGCCTCTTGTGATGCTACTGAACGAAGGCACACAGAGGGGAAAGAAAGACGCTGCAACTGCTCTGTTCAACCTGTGCATCTTCCAAGGAAACAAGGGGAAAGCTGTGAGGGCCGGTGTCATTCCGATACTGATGAGGCTTCTCACCGAGCAAGGAGGAGGGATGGTTGATGAGGCCCTGGCCGTTCTCGCTATACTAGCTAGCCATCAAGAAGGAAAGGCAGCCATTGCAAGTGCAGATGCTTTACCAGTATTGGTAGAAGTTATCGGGAATGGCTCACCGAGGAACAAAGAGAACGCTGCAGCAGTCTTGTTGCACCTTTGTAGCGGAGACCATCACAACATGGTGGCAGCTCAGCAGCTTGGCGTGATGGACCCGCTGTCAGAGATGACCCAGAGTGGCACGGAAAGAGGTAAAAGGAAGGCTTTACAGCTACTCGACCGAATGAACAGGTACTTTGAGCAGCAAAAGCAGGCCCAGGCTCAGGCTCAGGCTCAGTCCCAGGCTCAGACGCAAGACGAGGGTGTATCACAGATACAAGGACCAACTCCATCACCAACGTCACCTCCCTCGACAGCAGTGACTACTGATAGCTAAGCATAATTTTCTTTTCCTTTCCCTTTTTTTCGTAATGTTTTTGTGGTGTTTGTTCTTGGTAGTTCCTCCAAAGCATTTAGGGGATTTGCTTTGCTTGTGTGATAGGGAAGGTGGAAGATCACCAACCCTGTCATGTGAAGCTATCCATTGTTTTTGCGAAATTCGGAAACAAGAAAGGGTAGGGGGGAATACTTTGATGATCCTTCAGAAAGAAATCTGTCAAGTAAAGAAACATAGATGAAGGGGATTGTATTGAGAGACTAATCATATGACATACTTGACCAACAAATCTGTAAAATTCGCGCAGTCGTTATGCTTTGTTTTGTTTCATTCATGGTAGTTGGCTTAAGGAAGGCTTGTGACCATTTGTTTCGACTGTGCTTTACTTGTACTGACTCCATGGCTATACCTTCGTCGTCTTCTTGCTTGTTCTCCCTTGTTTTGCTCCATCAGGAGAATAGATTACGATCATAGTTTGCCACCGAACTCAAGAAACCTCGGTAATGTCGAATGTAGGTTACGAGGTGAGGTTCGTTTTGTCGCCTGCTAGACATGGACGTAAGGACATCCTGGACCAGTGGTTGCTTATTGCACCGCATAGCGTTCTCTACTAGTACTAAGTACTAACACTGTCATACATTTTATCTGGTTGGGACTTCTCGATTTTCATCACTGAAAAATGCGAAATTGCCTATGCAAAGGTTTCATATTTAATTTGGGCCCATTCATTGTTTGTGCTTTTTGTTTTGTGCCAAGCCCAAAAGGATAAAGCAAAGCCCAAAGTTGTATATTTAACATTTATGCCAAATTACATCAAACCACCCTTAAATATATCATTTTGCAAAAAAATCATCAAGGAAATTACCCTTTAAAAGCTAGATGTTTGTAAAAGACCACTCATCTCACATTTTACAATAAGTTTGACAATTCTCAAGTGTTTCCTCGTTAATTTAGTTGGTTCGAAGTTTTCTTAGATGTTCTTTACTCACCTCTCGATCATCTCCTCCAATGAAAAATGAAAGTTGTTGAAGGGTTATCCTCTTTTACCTTTCAAATATATATTAAAAGTATAAATGCAAAATGATAATTTCATACATTTAACAACAATTTTAACAGAAAAATGTGAGATGACTAATCTTTTGCAAGCATCTTTGCCTAAATGATGTATTTAGGCTTTCTAGAATTTGACCTTACATTTATGCACATTCTTTCATTTGGAGATAGCTGCACTATTTACTCAAAGAAAGTTGGAAAAATCCGAACTTTAGGGTAAATTTGATAACAAGATATATACTCAAATGATAATGATTACTAATCCTATTAGATTTGAACCCTCAATATCTCATATTCTATATGTAGAGATATATAATTTTGTAGTATATCTTTAGAAGGAACAAGTTTTTTCTACAAGCTGATTTATTTTATATTTCTGTAAAACCCAAAAGATTATGACATTTGCAAATTTTGTTAAGGGGGTATATCTAAGAGACTAAGACCTATTTTGTATTAATATCTCATATCAGATATCAATATCGGTATTAATATATTGATATTAATTAGATATTATTTGGATATCAAGTACATTTTTTTTTCAAATCTGTATATCAAATATATAGGTTAAAAAAAAGGAAAAAATATTGATAACAAGATATCAAACGATATTGATATCTACTAATCATACTCCCTCCGGTCAAATATGTTAGATTTTTTAGGGTTCTTATTTTGATCACCAATGTAAGATTTGGAGTAGCACTTTTGATGTTTTCAAGAAATTGTACAAATAACCATGCACCTTTGAATTTTGAAACGGTAAAAATCTGAACTCAAATGGAAGGCTAGGAGTCTTAATCATTACTAATTAAGGAGTATTCAGTACAAGATTATTTGTCATCTTTAATTTTCTTAATTCTTGTGCCATCTCTTAGAAAATCTAACAATTTTAACAGGAGGGAGTATTAGATATCAACCCTCAATATCCGACATCTAGGTATCGATATTAAATGAAGTGAAAGTAACTATAGTATATGCAGTCATATAGGTTGTTCATCTGAAATCATCATCTTCTGGCACAGGTAAAGGCGGGAAAAAAAGGCTGGAAAAATAACAGCTTCTTTCTGGGTTATTGTGAAAGTTAAAATCTCAGATTCTTTGTCCTGCTTTTTAGAGTCCCACCCAGTCACCCCCACATACCCACCCACCCACCCACCCACACCCCCTTAACACAACCTCGTTAATTATTGTGTGATTATGGTTATGATTTAAGGGAATATTTTTTGGAATTCCCAACCATATATTTCAAGTAATAACAATGAGAGAGACTCAATATGAGCATGCATTAATATCAACTATAATGATGTATTGATGTTTATGATCATATATATATAATACTTCCTCGGTTAATCATAATATAACATGTATTATATATGTATATATTCTAATATTTTTTTATACTTTTTTTTAAAATAAAAATACACATACATGAAGTTCTAAGATGTACTACTACAAATTAAGGAGCATCACATTGGCTTTGAAGCAATTGCAAGATATTTTTTACTTAACAAAGGACTAATGTTACAATAACAACATTCCAATTTATTATCACACCATTAAGCAGGGTCTAAGAGTCAGGATTGTACGCACTCCACTCTGAATTAGTTGACAAAAACAAAGGTAAAGAGAAGCCAACAAAGCAGAAATAAAGGGAAAAACAAACTATCATGCCAGAAAATGGAAACCCTAGACATATACGCATACATAAACTAAACATCGTTCACCCGAATGCAATATCGCTATAGTGATCCCGATCCATTATCATATCTTCTATAAGAAACAAGAGTATAAGGTCTCGATAAATAACTTCGAATTCTATCCAACTCTTCATAGATCTGCCTCTACTACGCCTTCGCAAACCTATAAATAAACATCTTATCAGTGTCTTATAATCAAACCACCTAAATCCTAAGCAAAGACTAGTCATCATTATTCATTCCATCCCCTCAATGGGCCAATCCAATTTAGCTAGGGCTAAAGCTAAAATGATGAGTGTGATAAGGTCCCCACATGAGGTAGAACAAGAGGACACTAATAATTAGGAAAGGGGGTTCCTTTTTTGACCTAATTGAAATATGCAGCTAGATGAGGATATATCATATATGAATGGTATCATCATTCCATATGATCTAATCCGGCCATAACTGAATTTAAGAAAGCAAGAAATCCAGACAAAGAGGGGGAGGAGTTTTTTGCATGGTTTTGAGTGGAGTTTTGGCGTTTTCCAACCATATCAGTAGATTCAGTACACACCTCCTTTTAATCTCTAATCTTACACTACTTTTTCTTCACCCACTCCTTCAACTTTCACCGTTGAAACTAAGCAAACAACCCACTCCACAGTTGGACTGCTATCACTACCAAATTCATGCAAGAAAATTGGGATTGCTGAAGGATATATCACAATTCGCGACGCTGTCATGGATCGATTGATCCTCGTCGTCTCTTTCTATATTCCTTGTTCGTCATGGATTCGTACTTGGCTATTCTTTCTCGTAGACTACCTAAAACTATGATTTATTGGGTAGTCTTGATATGATCGATCGGAATGGTTCAGTCAATCAGTATTGTGTCTTGTTCTGTATTTAGTATTCGATGATTGATTGATTTTTGGTTGTTTCTTTGCGAACTTGTATTTTTTTGTTAGAACACGAAAGTCGAGATTTAAAGGGTGATCTCTAAATGAAACTCTAGCTATTGATCATAGATAGCTATAGAGTACTTCCAAGTAGTAGATTCGCGGGTTATTATATATAAAGGTAAGACTTGTAAATGAAGATATCTCGATCATATGTAACTCCCGGTTAGTCCAACTTCATCGTCTTGTATACATAGATAAAAATTGCACGCTTTTTCATCTTGAATCTTGTTAATTTCCGACATTGAAGCACAATCCAACCCTAACCTTCTCGAGGTCCTCTAACAATACAATGTGCAACTCAGTATTGATATTAACTGAACATGCGTGAATGCGTGATAAGTTCAAGATTCATCTTCTAAAATAAGTTAGGGTATCACCAGGGGTGGATCTACTTGTTACATGTGCATCCCAAAAAAAATAAAAAAATTTAGTGTTAATTTCTTAATATTTTCCGTCAAGCATCCCCAACCCGAGAAAAAAATTACAAAAGAAATTTTATTTTACCCTTAAATATTCTCAGAATGATGAAAATTTTACCTTCAACTATCCCCGGAATGACGGTCCAGGATCCGCCCCTGGGTATCACATTCCCTTATACATCGTTCACCATGTGATATGATAAGATTTCATCACATTTACAAAAGGGTTTGCGAATTATTAAGGGTTAAATGACTCAAAGAAGCTAAGATTAAAGGAAGAACTTGAAGGGTTAGATATTAAACACACATTGTTTGGACAAGAAGAAAATATAACCACAAGATACAAATTAACATCCATCCGATCGATCATCAAAATTACAACAAAGAAAAAAACAAAAAAAAGGAAGAAAGAAAACACTTCTTGATTGTCTATGTAGTTACCTATATAAAAAAGTTCAATTCTTCATCACCCAAAGCCTTTAAGCTAGCTCGATCAAAAGAAACGATAATTAAAGAGAGGGAAAGAACCTTTGATCCAAATTCTGACTCGAATTCCAGATGTTTTTCACATGGTATCAGAGCCAAATCATCAGCTAGATCATCCATCGATCACCTTAGAATAGTATGAGTAGAAGGCGAAGAAGAACAAATACCGGAGAGATCCGACCACATCCCCCCAGTTGCTCCAGTAGTACTCACAGTACCACCATTACTCCAAAACTGCTGCTGATGCTGACCCACCCCCACCCCCACGCTTTCCATCTTCACTCCTGCTTGCTGCAGCTGATGATTCTGCACCCCCATACCCTTCCCATACGACGCCGTTTCCATCCCTTCCATGCTCTGAAACGGGTACATCGACGTTGTTGCAGCCACTGGCCCGAACCCCGCCAACAAGTTCGGCAGCTGCTGCTGTGCCTGGCCCTGCTGATGAACTTCATCTTCTCCATAACCACCTGTTTCGTTGCTCGTTAGGTTTTCCAAGATCTTGCGGAATTCGAATTGATTAATTATTAGTTTTATTTTTAATTTTTTAAAAATCTTACCAGGATTTGAACCGGAATTATTAGGTCCTCCCATTCCTAGGGCACTGAAATTGAGCCCCAAATTCCCCATCCCAAGCTGCGTCAGGTTCTGCAAAGAGGCCAGGAAGGAGAACGGTGGCGGTGGGGCGGGGCCCACCGCCTGCAAGAGGTGATTGCCGCCGCTGAAGTCGGCTGAGGGGCCGACGGAGGCCGATGGGGGAGTATGACGTGGCAGATCGCCTTTGGAGGGGGACTTGGGGGCAGCCCTACCGGACTTCTTGCGCTTGTTGCGGCGGCAGCCACCGCCGACGGGGACGCTGCGGAGGGAGCCGCCGCGGGTCCAGTAGCGGCGGCAGGTCTTGCAGAAGTGGCGCGGCTGGGAGAGGCTGTAGTTGTTGAAGTAGCAGAATTTGGTGTTTGTGGACTCGCATCTAGGGCACTTGAGCGGGCCCTCCGGCACCGGGATCTTCGCCTGCCGGGCTCTATCTGCCATCGACGAGCCCGGCCGGACCGATGACGCCGGTGCCGTGGTGGACCCGCCCATAAGAATCGCGCCACCGCCGCCTTGCTGAGCTGGCGGTGGCGGCAACACTTGTGGGCTTTGGAATTCATGGTGTTGGGGATTTGGGTGTTGCTGCAATTAAAGAGGATTAAAGATTCATCAAAAACACAAACAACAAATAACAATACATAGACATGAAAATCAAACCAATTAAGTAATCAACTTTATACACATATATATGTATAAAAGGAATTGGAATAATAATCTTTTGATGGATTGTTTTCAACCTTTTTTTACAAAGGAGGAATATATAATTTTTTGAGGGTAATTAAAACAAGTGCTAAGGCAATAAGGCATACCTGTTGCCAATTGGGAGGATCTAAATAGAGAGGAAGTGATGAGAAAACCATGGCTAAACCTTGAGTGATCCTTTATATTTCACTCCTTTGCCCCTTTTTTCCTATCAATCTTGTTAATTTTTTCTTTTTTTCTCCTTTTTTTTTCACCCCCCTTTTTGCTTCTTTTGTAAAGGTTGATGGGCTCTTGGCAAATATGGTGGAGAATATCAGATTGATTGGAGAAGACAAGAAGAGGAGAGAGAGAGAGAGATGAAGGTTAAGAGAGGTAGCTAGAGAGACCAGAGAAAGGAAGAGGGAGATAAAGAAAGCTAGTTGGAGAGAAGATGGAGAGGGCTTTTTCTTTTTAGCTAGGGTCTGGTATTTTCATCTTATTCTTTCTTTATATGCTTCTTTTTATAAATCCTTTTTATTTTTTATTTTTTAATATGTTAGTTTTTTTTTTTGGGTTTAGTGGGGCTAATTATCTAATAAATTTAAAAAGGCATGTAGAGTATACTTAACCTATAAGCTTGCTAAATGTATATATGTGGGATAGTTGTGAGTGTCAATCTACTAATGGTATTTTTGGAAACTTTCTTATGTTAGAGAAATTTGAGTTTTTGAGAGGTTTGTTTTTTAAAGATTATCCATCTTATTATCTATAATAAAAAAGGAGTTAGCAGACAAAATTAAGAGATTTTCTCAAATTTATAACATTTTTTAAATCTTTAATGCGAACTTTTTCGTTAAAAAAATCTTCAAAATAGAAAAGTGGTTAAAGTGAGAGTAAAAATATTTTAGAAAACTAACTTAACTTAGGTAAAATGGTATGTGTGATAGTATGAGTGTCAATTTACTAGTTAATGACATTTTCAAAGTGAGATTTTCTCAAATTTATAACATTTTCTAAATTCAAAAATTCTTTTCATTAAATAAATATTTAAAATAGATAAGTTGTTTGAGCTGGATCAAAATTAATTTAGAAAATATAATTTTTATTATTTCATTTTGAAGAAATTTTTAAAAAATTAAGCTGGTTGAAGATCTCCTAATTCAGAGAGAGAGAGAGATTAAAAAAAAAAAGAGTGGGTGGGGTGGACATGCATAGTTGTGTCCTCTCAATCGTCAATCTCATGCATGCATGGAATGGAGGAGACTGGAGAGCTAAACAAGGACACCGTCTTCTCCATATGCTATGTCTCCAACTCCAATTTATATATATTAAAGTGGCCTATTAAGCTATATTATTGAACTTCAGAAATGGTACGGTTATAATTACATAGAACTTGCATGATTAAAAAAAAAAAACTAGAACTTACCGAAATAAGTATAGACTTCTGATTATGGCGGCTGCAAGACCCTCTGAAAGGTGGGGAGGAATTTTTAGTGCGTACCGAGATATTGACCTTGAACAAAATCATTTACCTAAGCTACGACTTTCATCTTAGCAGTGGATTGTAGAAAAGTAGACTTATATTTGCTTGGTTGTTATGACACTCGTTTTTCGCCATTCATTGAAAATTTAAGATTGTTAACTTATCAAAATCTAATCATCCTAAATATAAGGCTTTTGCATATTAGGATTGTAAACTCATCCACTTTGTAATGTCTTTTTGTTCTCAAAAGACATTATAGAGATTGTGATTTGAATATGTAGGGTAACAAAACACAAATACTGGATAAAGCTTCATAAATTCAATTTACAAACCCCAAATTTAATTCATAAATTTCATTCTTAAAATCACATATACACAATCATTACACTACAAAAAAAAATGAAATTTGCTTCGGCAATTTCCCGTGGCAAAAGGCCAATCTACCGTGGCAAAGGGATGCTAGCTTCGGCTAAGCGACGGCAAATGGGGGCGTGGCGAATTTAGGGGTGGCAAATTTTGGTAGCTTCGGCAAAGAGCCGTAGCAAAAAAATAGCTTCGGCAAAGAACCGTAGCTAAGAGATGGCGAAGCTACCCCTATGAAAGACAACACGTTTGCCACGGCAAGCTGCCGTAGCTAAGTTATTTGTGGAAAATTAAAAAAAAAAACTGCTTTTTAGCCCGGATTCTTCAGGCCCGGGCTAAAAAGTCCCATATTTATTAAAAAAAAATAACACAAATACAATTTACCTATTAATAAAATTTTATTAATTTATACAAATTTATGTATACACAATAATATAAATTTACATTAATTATACAAATTTACATTAATTATACAAATTTACCTAATCAAGCCAACGAATAGCATCAAGTGAATATCCATACATGACCCAAATCAAACCATAAACTTATAATTATATAAATTTACTCTTTTTGACCTTGTTATCTCTGACATCATTTTCTTCTACAGCCAAGCCTTAACTTATGATATTCCGCAACATCAATCTACGAACAATAACCAGTGTAAGATGGTTGCCCCAAAATTGAGTGAATATATACCTCTCCTGAGGCATCAAGCAACGCAAAGTCCTCTTCAAGCTTCTGAATTTTACTCCACATAGTTCTTTTCTCCCCCCTCCAACCTTGACAGCCTCTGCAGTAAATTGCTCAACTTATCAGTATAAGGCTTGAACCTATTAAAAAATCTTCAAAAGCAATTAACTAGTTTGCATCATCCAAGTCATCATGTGGAAGCATAAGATCTTTCTTTCAATCGGTGGAGCACCATAATAATAATCACAGGTTTGGTACCCGAATTCAACAACTAATTAACCAAAAAAAATAGCCAGATGAAACTCAAGCAGACTCAATCAATTCAATTTTCAGCTCCTATGATGAGGACTCAAAATAGGGGAAAAGTGAAACAATCAGCAAACAAACAACTTGGCAATATAAGAACAAATGTAGAAGAAATCAGCAAATAAAGAACCGGCCAATAGCTCTACAAACCTTAAAACTTATTTTCAAGCTATTACAAGCAGCTCCCACAACCATCTAGCATGCCTTCTCCAAAGAGAAAGAAATACAGTAGTAGAACTCACAAAATTGAAAATTACCTGACAAACATCCAACTGCTCCAAACAAACAGCCTTCAACATTGGAATTTAAAGGCTGAAAAATTCAGCAACATCATCTACATTTGCATCAGCATATTCAGCCTCAACACCCTTTAGCTACAGACCCAAAGATCACCTGGATATCAATTTCTTGAATCAACACAAGGTACATGTGAAACTTTTATCAAATGGAACTATAACTTTGCAATCTTTCCTTCTATGCATTGACAAATCCATGTAAATGATAAATATTATGTTTGTACAAATGGAGCAAGGCTTTATTCAGTATAACTTTCCATTTTCCTCCCCTGGCTCTTCATGTTACACCTATTTATATTTTTAGACAGCTTATTTCAGTAGATAGATCGACTGCTTTATACCTTGTAAGCTAAGTTATGTACGACTGCACAACACTACCAACGAAAGCTTTTGTTTTTGCTGGAAGTCAGAGTTCTAGGAGACATCTTCATGGTTGTCTATTTCTAATACTTGATACTATAAGTCCGCTAAAATCTCAACCAATGGTGAAGGCAATGGTAGTGAAGCAACAAATGATGATTAAGAGCCGAACCTGAATAAGTTAAATGAGCTTGAAGCAAGCTTGTCAAAAGACTAATTGTAAGCAAACCATTTTGCATTCCATGTACTCAGCTAGATTGTAAGCATACAATTTTATTATGATGAATCTACTCTATCTACCAAGCTTGTGTATCATTAAATTTTCTTTCAGGTTTTCAGTTATCATCTAGATTTTTTTTTTATCACTTTGTGACTGGAAAAACATTGCCTCAACCGTTTATGGTTAGTAGAAGAATTAATTTCATTTAATGCAAATGAGTTAATTAAACTAAGCTTAAACTCTTTTATGTGTAATTACTCGTGGGGACATAACTAGTGCCTATAAAAATGACAGTAACCAGCGTCCAACAATACCTCAGAAACAAGTTTCACTTGATCAAATTAACGTCTTCTCCTTGTGAATAAGTTTAGAAGATAGAGCACTGCAAAGTTCAAAGAAACAACGAAAATGCAATGGTTAACGTCTTATACATATGTGATCCACCCAATCTCATCTTGGTTAAAAACATATCCCCTTGTACCTCAATTGATAGGAACTTCTTGTAATCTTGACATTCCTAAAAAAAAAGGCGAATGAAGTCAATGAACCATATAATAAGAGTAAGAAGATCAAACGACTGGAGCTAGAAGAGAATTGAAATTCTCCTAACTTGACTGGACAAAAGCATTGGCACAGAACTGTAACTTAAAGACACTGCAAAAAAAAACCACAAGCTCAGCCTCGACTCCAACAAGAACTTTATGAAGATTAGCAAATGTAGACTAAAACAAGTGTCCTTGGTAGGGGTGGCCACGGGTTACGGGTTGACCCGTGACCCGACGGGTCGTACGGGTCAATGACCCGACGGGTTCGGGTCAACGGGTCAACGGGTGGGGGCAGGTTGCGGGTTAGGGTTAGGGTCAGGGGTTTTGAACCCGATGTCCCGGTGGGTTGACCCGGCGGGTCAACCCGCCAACCCAATTTTTTTTTTGAAAAATATTTTTTTTTATGTTTATAATAATTATTATGTATATTATTCTTAGAATAATTCATAATATATAAACATAAACTAGTTTGCAATGTGCAATGTGGGTCAAAAGCAC
Source organism: Persicaria maculosa (assembly GCA_963922045.1). NCBI lineage: Eukaryota > Viridiplantae > Streptophyta > Magnoliopsida > Caryophyllales > Polygonaceae > Persicaria > Persicaria maculosa. Next base: position 61,922,256 of record OY998262.1, read on the forward strand.
TATCACCCTTTCCTTTTTATAGATTTGGAAGACATCCCCTATTCTCTCAACTTTCAATGTGGGACAAGACTCTTGTCCCACATTGAAAGTTGAGAGATAGAATGAGAAGGGATGGATGTATATATATGTGTACTCCATCATCCCTTAACCCCCACTCTTCACTTTAAGCTTTATTTCTTATATTTCTTATAATGAAATGAAGTAAAGTTTGAGAAGTTTTATATCCCTACATTTATATTGTAGTGGATGAAGGAAGTTTTATAAAAATATAAAATTTCTCATGTTTTTTTCCACTTCATATTAAAATGAAATGGATATAAAAAGTGATATGTATAAAAATTCTTTACCTATCATTTTTTTTAAAATCTTTTTAGTCAAAAATATTAAAAAAAATAATTTTTTTTTTTAATTTGGGAATCCGGCGGGTCAACGGGTCGACCCGAACCCGCCAACCCGTGGAATTCCCGGGTTAGGGTTCAGGTCGCCCTTCCCCGACCCTTGACCCGGCGGGTCGAACCCGTCGACCCGCCGGGTCCGACCCGTGGCCACGCCTAGTCCTTGGTGCTAATTTGTCTACTAATCAGCAAACACATCTAAGATTAAATTGGAACAGCTGCTTTGCATTACAAACTACGTAGTGTGTTTTCTTCTCAATATTTACCTTAGGGTCCTCATTTGAAACAGACAGCCTGCAGGGGTAATAAGAACATATTCTCCAAGCCTTAGGATGAATATCCAATGTTCAATCTCTTCTTCACCTCGTTAATGGCAAGAACCTGCCCGTTACTCTTCTTCACCTTCTTTAGCTTCCTCAGAAAATACCTTTATCAAACCAAGACCCAATACATGAATAAACACTAGACTCTTTCAAATAAGCCCAATTGAAAATGTAAACAATAAAAGCAGCTTGCTAAACAAATTGCAAGGAATTATCCAACTCTTTCAAATACTGACGTGGTAAGAACCACAAGTATAAGCTAAACTGAAAAAATAAGAGCGGAAAAAATACATTAATGGGTGATAACTATGACTTGGGCGCTAATCCTAAAAGTCAGCAGTAGTTCTAACTCCAAACTTACTGAAAGGATTAGAGGAGGAGAATGTCAGCTTCCATTTGCATAAAAGAAACAAAAAGGATCAGAGGAAACCACCACACTAAACTATAACATCACCTACACAAAGCAGAGATTGCTTCTTTTATTTCATCAAAGATACTGTGGATGTATGCTTAGAAATCATGAGAGTTGAACAGCCAGGGAGGGAAAGAGAGATTTACCATGACAACTGGTGGTCCAGCAAAACGTGGCCATGCTATGCATTGCTTGTCAATCTCTTCCCATCATCCCTTGTTCTGAAAGGAGTGTGAGTGTGAGAGCTGTCAATAATCAAAAGGACCTCAATCAGGTTATAATAAAAAATAAAACAAAACAAAAAAAGAAAAAGAAAAGGCCAAATTAAATGAATACCCACTCCTCTTATCAAAGAATTTAGATCACCAAATCCATAAATTACTTTAGGGTTTCAAATGAAACTTATACTAAGCAACTATCAGATTTTAAAAAGAAAAAACAGAGAGTATAACAAGCAATGCAGCGGATACCATGTAAGATTTAGTTAAGGTTAATTATAACACATTTTTGGTACTCACATTAACTTATCAATACCCTGAAAAACCTTACAGCACGTAGAATGACATATTTGATTCAAGGGACATTGAAGTACACACCTATGAAGGGGATATTTGACCAATTATAGTATCCATCTTTTAATCCTAAAATAATCTATTTTACCAAATGATTCATGATTGAAAATTTAGAAGCAATGCAGCAACAAATAGTAGTTTATCATCTACACTTAATATTACTTGAATGCATGATTAAACAAGGCTTACCTTTGTAAATTCCTCATCGGGACATCAGGTACTTGCAACTTCTTTTGTACTCTTGACCTTAATGTCAGGCAAGGTTTCTCCTTCATGCTTATTTCCTTCACCCTTTCAATTCTTTCTTTTAGTTCCTATGAAGCTAAAAATAAAATACGTTAAGAAAAACAATAGCAGCGAAGCAGCATATACATTAAACACTTTCTGACAGGCCATCACCAACACCAATGGTAAATATCATTTGCTAGATTCATCTAGTAAATTTCATCTACCCTAAGTCGAAAACCAGATCTGAGATCTGCTAGATTTTACCTACCCTAACTCAATTCAGCGAGTCCCTGATCATCGATTCCAAGTCAAATTTCAAGATACAAAGAAATTTGCTAGATTTCCTCTAGTAAATTTCATCTACCCTAACTCGAAAACTAGATCTGAAATCTGCTAGATTCCACCTACCTAACTCGCAGATTGCTTGAACAATGTACATCGAATGAAATATAGGGAAATTTCAAGATAAAATCCTCATGATACATAGCGAAACAGAGGAGAATAACACATTACCTCGTTGACGTCGCTGAAATACAGTGAGGGGCGAGATGGAGGCGATAACTGAGCAGAAATCGGGAAAGTGGGCGACACTTGAGCAGAAATCGGGAAAGTGAATGGCGACTGAGTGGAAATCGGGAAAGCGGAGAAGCTGTGAAAGCTGAACGCCACGGCCACGACGACGACTTCGGAGGTGGTGAGCGAAAAGGGATTTGAGGTGGTGACTGGTGAGCGATGATAGTGAGAGACAGGCGAGGGGATGAGCGTGACGACAGGAACTCCGGGGAGGTGCGAGACAAGCGAGGGGAAGAGAAGGACGTCTGGAGCTCGATTTTGGGCTCTTCAATGGCGGGAGAGAGAAAGAGAGAGCAGTAGAGGGAGAACGAGTGGGGTGAAGCGGAGTACGCCATGGGAGCTTCAAGCTTTCGGATCTGAGTTTGAGGTGTGTGAGCGGAAGAGAGAAGGGAGGTTGAGGTTCAGATCTGAAAATAGACGGGGAAAGATAGAGGATCTAGGGTTTCAACTTACAAATACTTGAATTATAATATTATAATATATGTATATATTAAATTATAAATAATAAATAAATAAAGTTAGCTTCGGGACTCCATTGCCGTAGCTAGTCAATGATAAAAACCAAATTAATAGCCACGGCAAACCTTCCCGTTGCTACCAAGGGTGATAAAATTGACCCATTAGCTACGGTAAACCCTTACCGAAGCTACTAGGGTGGCAAAAGGGATCAATTGCCACGCCAAGCCCCCTGCCGAAGCTAGGTAGCGTTGCTAATTTCTTTATTTTTTGTAGTGTTAAAACACAAAATTTATTTCCAAAATCACATAAGTTCATAGCTAGATTTGTATATAATAGGGAGGTCATAAAGTGGGAATATAATTAAATACGAAGGTAGAAATAGAGAAGCTATTTTTTTTAAAGGGAGGTGAATTTTTTTTTAAAAAAAAGAAGAAGAGGGGGCTGGTAGAAATTGAACCCTGTTGTAATAATGGATGGATTGTTCACCTCCCGAACCGTTCACCTCCTAAACTCCCGCCATGATGACACAAGTTTATGTGTTTCTTTCTACCTTGCCTATATAAGGCTTGTAAGCTCACTTGGAAATACACACAAGCAATAGAGATCTCTCTTTCTCTGCCTTTCTCCTACTCCTTTTTCATTCGGTTTATAACACGTTATCAGCACGATCGACTCAATAGATCGATGCCCATCATTGCCTCATCGTCTCTCCTTTGAACTGAACTGGATAGGCCGGATATTAGTCACGAATACGTTGTGCATCAATCTAAAGAAACCGATCTTGACAGTCATGGAAAGTGTCGGCAATTCTTGTGATTCCCCTGTGCTTCCCCATTGATCCTCCTCCCGATGCCGACGACAACCTCTATGTGGCCCTCACGATCATCTTCTTCCTAGTACCTATATTGATGTTCTTATATGTCACCTCTATTGCTTTTAATTATATGATGTGCGCAGACATCACAGGGAACTCAGCAATGCGATCGACATCGAAGCCCTTTGCTTGAACTCAAGAGACACGCTTAGTCGTCGAGCCTGGTGCACGCGTTGCTCGGAATAAAAACGAAAAGTTCCGCCGCCGATCTATAATGCCCAAACGGAGAAGAAAGGAGCCGGAGGTATGTACATAAATAATTTCGATGATTAATCCAGTACAACCAATATGAATGTTGTAACCGCAAGGATCAATCGACGGCGGTGCCGTCTGTGGTGAGGGTGGTGTTAAACGTCTCGATCCCAATAATCGACGCTGGAACCATGTCGATCCCGGTGACACGGAAGATGAGGGGTCTTGCCGGCGTTGGCGATGGTGATCGTTGTGTTTAACAGATCGAAGTATCGATGGAGTTCAGACTTCAGTATACATTCCGGTGTGTCGCGTACGCTGGATTGATGGGGAGTCATTTGGACGGACGGATTGAAGGGAGATCTCGTCGAGTCACTCGCCAATTCCCCGGTAGAAATTCGGCGAGAACGCTCCCCGTGATGGAACCGCAGACCACGGGTCGGCTCTTCTCCGGCAACCTCTTGATTGCCCGGTGTGATTGAAGTCGTCCTTAGCGCCGAGGAGGAGGTGGTGAGGAGATCGTTGAAGGCGGCGGTGAGTCCCTTCGTCGCTCTCTGCAAACAGAATGGAGAAGACGAGCCGTTCGTCTACTTGCGGCTCCGGAACGACGTTTTCTGCAAATTGGAGAAGACGAAGCAATTTGTGGAAAACTTGGGTTAATTACAAAACAAGCCCTAGAATTTCCAAAAATTGCAGTCTGGCATGTACTTTTCTGCTAATTACATAAATGACCCAAACTTTTAGGGTTATAAATTTTGTCCCTAGTGAAGGTTCCGATCTCCATCCCCGAAGCGATGAGATTGAACTCGTAAACCAAATATAAAATAAATTTATCCGGTAGATAAATCAATATCCCCCGAAGTGGATAAAAGTGAGGAAATTGAAATTATAAATCACTCGATATGATTAATAAATCTCATCCCCGCAGAGATGATCGAGCCGATAAATTTCATCCCCGTAGAGATGAAATTATATTTATTATTTATGTTTAGTTCATTCATATGCATGTTAATTTTATTTTATTTAAACTATACGGAGTATTTGTTTTCTCTCATCCCCGAAGTAGATGAACGAAACCATCACATCTCCCGAAGTAGATGAGCGGGCACATCTCTCAAAAGAGATTAATGTTCTCATCTCCTGAAGTAGGTGAATGAACAAGTCGTATCTTTAAGATAGACCGATTAATTTCATCCCTTAAGCGATGAACCAAATATTTTCATCCGTGTAGTGATGCATCAATGATTATCCTTTTATTTTATTTCATTTACTTGTATTTGTATTTGTATATTATATTTTTATTCTTCATCTCCCGAAGTAGATGAATAGACATATCTTCCGAAGTAGATGAATGATAAACTGCACCCTCGTAGGGACGAACCGGTAAACGTCATCCTTGTAGTGATGATTCGTGTATATCCAGATAAACAAATCAACTATGATCCTTAATGTTTCTCAATCAGTTTCCCGCAGTAAACGATAAAATTGCATATAAGAATACCGCCTCCTGATGTAGGTGATAAAAAGGTCTCGAAGATCTATGTTAAACTTTCTTGTCACTCGAAGTTGGCATGAATTTTATTTACTTATTTAAGATTATTGTTGTTCATATTCATGTTTCTTAATAGCAGTATGCTTTACTATTTAGTATTATCTTTTACATAGTTTTATTATTTTTATTCCCTTAATGTACCATATTGTGAGTTTTCATCAAAGCATGCATAAGAGCTTGAAGACTCTAATTTCATATTCTTATAAACTCTAGAAGAGTATAAGATCTTATTTTAAACATTTGTACTCTTGAAGAAGTACATGGAATATGGTTTATGACATATTCAGAACTATTTTTTTGGTTAGTACAACCAATATAAATAACCACAAAACATGATCCGGTTTACAAGGCCACTTCCTGACAATCCTCTAAGCATTGCCCGAAGCATGCCCCTCTTGTAGAGGGTGTAAAAGAGGTAATGGTTAAGCGTGCAACCAATGTTATTGTCGTGGCTTATAACTAGGTCATCATTGTACGGTTAATTCTAATGTCCCGAAGAACATTATGAATAAGGATAAAGTGTATCTAATGAATACATGTAGTTGGTCATTAGTTCCATACCTGTAGTATGACACCAACAGAAGTTTTGAAAATACCCAGTTAACGGCATCTGATTAAATAAATGGATCACCACATACAAAGTTCAATGGTTATAATGTTTTACCATTGAAACTTATGATATCACTAACTAGAAGTTAGTTGATGATAAAATCTTATTCTTTGTGGCATTTGGTCGCTCAAGAAAAACAATGATTTGCAAGATCATTGAAATTCACATGAATACCCACCAAAAGGACTAGAAGATCCTAGGACCGGAAGATCTTCAATAAGGGTGACCATACATGTACGGCTTGTTCTCTTGGCAAAATAATAACAAGACCGTCTATAATAAAGAGTAAATGCAAAATCTCTTATGCCTCTTGATCAAGTTCAATGAGACAACTACGAACATAAAACATCGGCATATGGACCAATGTTATTCCAATATAGATGCCTTAACACATTGGTCATATGAAAAGGCAGAGAATGTTTGAGGAGCATATAGTAGCTCACAACGACCGAGAAGAGTCATTAGTCAAATGGGCCCATGCAGTTTTGCATTTCGAATTTGACTCAATAACTTCTCTCGAATTATCTCCAGAAGAGAGTGTATGTTCCGAGGCCTCCTCCAAAATTAACTAAAAGACCACAAAGAAGTTGAATGATACATGGGGTTTGAGTCCCTAATGATATCAAATACCTCGAGCTTTAGAAAGGTGATCAAATGCTCGGTATTTAGGGGGAGAGGAAATGAGACTGTACTAAGAAAGAGATTGCATGAAAGCAGCTTTTCTATATATCATTTGGGATCCGCGGATGAATGAAAGTGAACCAGAAGTTCAACACTTATGTACACCAAATGATAGTTACATGGTTTAGCATAAAGCCATCAAATGCATTTACTAAGGCCAAGAAAGTGACTAAGTCACATAGATTACACTAGCTAGCTAGCTCATTTGGAGGTGCCAGAAGTAACTCCGAAAACCAACAAAAATGAAGTGATTCTCAAATACACCAGAAGTGTTAAAGATCGTCAGGCTCTCACTTTACAATTCCCCGGAAGTGGAAAAAGCTCATGGAAATCTGATGATCATCAACTACATAATGGATGTCGACATCGAAATGATATATGATAAAAGAGATATAAAGAAGGAATTCAAGACGAATTCTTTAAGAATGATTTTATTGGACCTGTAGTTCCAACATCGGAAAGTATAACATCATTAGTTTTAAGTGGGTGTTTATACAAAAACCGCAATAAGAGAAATGAAGCTATATCAAGATAGATTGCATAAAAGTCTTTAGTGGATGATATGAAAACATATTCACCAGTAGTGGATATAATCGTTGGTTGTCGATAAACCGACTCTAAAATGTAATTGACGGACATAGTAGTTGTATACTCCAATTGATCATTCATAAAAGAATATAAGTGAAAATGATTGATTAATTTGAAATGCCTGAAGCATCAATATGAAAGTCTCGTCATATGTACACGATTAAGCCAAAGGGTGCTTATAGTACTTGAAGTATTGTGTAAGTGGTGACATAGTGTATTGAGTCCTGAAGTACTATACACAACGTTGTACTCTTTTCCTTAATCTTGGTTTTTATCCCATAGGGTTTTTCCAAGGTAAGGTTTTTAATGAGGCAACTTATACACCATCTATACATCAGATCCCCCGAATCAAACGTTGAAAAGCACACTAGGCCATGTAGTACCTTATAGTTGTGCATTGAAAGCAGCTCATCACCAAAGACAAGTCTATTGCATCGAAGCCAAGTATGATATATGAAGGCATTTTTCACTTGCACACATCGACGACAACTTTCAGACTCGACCATACAACTCTTGAAGTTGGCATTATAAAGAAATTTGAAGTGCTTATCAGAATGAGAAAGCTGCAAGAAGGATGTTGTATTCAGGGGGAGAATATACGTTCTGCACTCTTTTTCCCTTTGATCAGGTTTTGTCCCACTGGGTTTTCCTGACAAGGTTTTTAACGAGGCAGTATCACCAAAGCGTATCAAACGACAGTTGTACTCTTTTTCTCTTAGTCCTAGTTTTTGTCCCATTGGGTTTTCTAGGCAAGGTTTTTAACGAGACAGATTGTAATGTTAGAGGTGTACATCCAAGGGGGAGTGTTGTAATAATGGATGGATTGTTCACCTCCCGAACCGTTCACCTCCTAAACTCCCGCCATGATGACACAAATTTATGTGTTTCTTTCTACCTTGCCTATATAAGGCTTGTAAGCTCACTTGGAAATACACACAAGCAATAGAGATCTCTCTTTCTCTGCCTTTCTCCTACTCCTTTTTCATTCAGTTTATAACACCCCAACCTTTCTTCTAATTTTATTTTCCTTCCGTCCCATTTACCAATGGAGCTAAGCGAAATTAACTGATTCAATATTCATCCTACTTTTACTTGTTACAACAATACTATATATATAAATATATTTTTTTCTCCATACTTTAGGGGGTGCGTGGGTCGAAGGGTGTGGCGGCCGCCTACGCACGCCACACCCTGGGGCTGCCCCTGCTTCTGATAATACTTAATCGGTTCATCTAACTTATTTCTGAATATAAGTTAAGAATTGAATCAGAAAATTGTTTCCCTGAATACATATGAATAAATCCTATAAATCTATTTTAAAAATGATTAAACTAATTGAGTGTATCTAAGAAAAAGTATTTTCCAAACTGAATGTATCTATGATAGAATGGGCGGATCGTTGCATGTGATACTCGAAAGCTAAGTGCGGTTCTTCATCTGCTTTTCAAGCAAATGCCTTTGCTCTATGGTTGAATTGCTTGAGGCTAAGCGATTGAGAGTTGGAAGAATTGAAGTTGAAGGAGACTCGTTGATGAACATTAATGCACTTAATGGTGTTTGGAAAAACTCTTGGAAGATCGAGATGTTTCGTTCAGATTCACTAATGCTTGTTGCTCCAGCCCTTTGAGATGGGATAATGCTCTCATATATTCAGAGAAGCTAACATGGTGGTAGATCATGTGGCAAAGTTCATACACTTTCTTCATATGCATTGGTACAGGCTTTAGATTTAGAGATTGACTCTCTCATCCGAAATGATGCACTTGAGTGATGGTAATTTAAATTATTCCAACATCACCCAAATCTTTTTAAGTTATAGATTGTGACTATATACCCCGGATATATGAAGGTATAGCCCGGATATATGAAGGTATATAAAGTCTCCTTTTTAAGTAATAGATTGTGACTATATACACCCCGGATATATGAAGGTATATAGCCCGACAGCCGCATATGAGGAGTAGATCGAGGACAAAATAATATAGCCCGGATCTTGTAGGTATATACTCTGGGCGTCCCACACTCCCACTAAGCGCGTGTTTGACAACATCTTTTTTGGGAGGTTTTGGAGGTTAAAAAAACCTGCAACTTGTTGTGTTTTGCAAGAGATTTGCCATGTAAGGTGGAGGAGAAGGTGGAGCTTTTGAGATGTTAAATTTGGCTAAAAAAAATAGCTTGGGACCCCAAGCTTTGGGGGTTTATTTTTCATGTTTTTTTTTTTTTTGCCCTTTGAACTCAACCAGAGGTGAATCGAGAGAGAGAGGCCACTTTCGCAACAACCCCGACTTTCGCAACAACTCCGGCGTCGAGAGAGAGCGGTGAAAGGCTCCGGCGTCGGCATCAGCGTCAGATGTAAGGAGGAGGCAGCCCCACTTTCGCAGCAACCTTGACAACCGAATAGAAAGAGAGCAGGGTTGTGAGAGCTCGGTTTCAGGCTTCCAATGGCGGTCGCGAGAATTGAAAGAAAGAGAGGGAGGGATATAAAACTCCACCTTTCACATCTTCAACCCCACAATCTCCAACATAATCTCCACTTACAACTAAACACGCGCTAAATCATTTTTGAAAAAATAAATAAATACGCAAATAGTCAGGATATATTAAATTTTGGTATGGGATATAAAACTCCCCCCCCCCCCTCCTTTTACTCCAACCTTTCTGAAGCCCGGATGAGAATTCGTTCAGATTCGGCTATAAATTAACTCAAAAACTTCCAGGCTAAAATCCTCTTTTTGTACTAGTGATCCTACCAATATAAAAAGAATCGGCTCGTACCAACCGAACCAATTAAATTAGTAACCAATTAAATTAATTGGTTATCAATATAATTGGTTTAGTATACCGAATCAAGTTTCGCAAATTGATACGGTAATGATAATCAGGGATGAAATGTTAGTATTACCATTAGTCCATTACCAATCGATTTAAAATTGGTTAGTAATGGTAATATCAACTAATTCAATTATATATTTATATTATTATATACTACGTATAACGGTTTTGTTAGAGATGCTCTTTTACGTCCATATTAGAAAAAACCATAAAAATTAGGGGCATTTACCCATATATGTCCACATTTTTGGTTTTTTTTTTCCAAAGTATCCACCAATTTATCCATATTAACTAAAATCCACCACCTTCCCCGCCCTTGCTGACATGGTTATCGCTGATAACTTAATAATTGCTTACATAGTTATTGATAACACGTTTACTGATTATGATCTCAGAATCATCATAATTAAATTTATTCTACAAAACTTAATAATTGTTATTTAAGCTTCATTATACTATATACTTAAGAGTTTAGATAAGGATAATTCATTAATTCTCTATCGGTACCTTTTGTAATCTGATTTGAGTGTGGAAGTCTAAAAGTGATTTTAGGATTGAATATTTGGTTTTAGGATTGAATCCCACTCTTTACTATCTTGTATTCTTGATAGAAAAGGTGACTGAAAGAGGTGATCGAAATTGGAATTTAACCATCGTCGTTTTTTTTTTTAATTACAGTAGGCGGAAATTAGGTGAGTCTTACTAAAAGTAAGGCGTCACCATGATCATCCGACCGGATGATGGTACAGAGATCCCTAAGATTAGGGAGATTACAAAGAGTACAATTGTCTCTAGATCTAGCTATGAAGTCCGCTGCCTTGTTAGCTTCTCTGTAGCAGTGTCTAAACTCAATGCTGTCAAAGCTAGCACTAAGATTCTTGATCAGTTCCACTTTCCTTGATATTTCTCATCTGCCATGATATTTATCATTAATCGTCTTGATCACTTCCAGGCAATCTCCTTCCACTATGACTCTCCTTAAGCCTCTTGATATGGCTAAGTTTATACCTGCACAAACCGCGTCAACTTTTGTTTGGATAGCAGATGTAGCTGCCGTTTCCAATTGAAGGATATCAATCACTGAACCATAATGGTCCCTAATAATGTCCCCCACATGGCATTCACCCGTGGGTTTTAGCGAGCCATACACGTTAATTTTGTAGATAGCCCTAGGTGATTTAGTCCATTTAGAGTTTTTTTTCCTTTTAGCACTATGGTTGGCTTGAGGAGAGGATAGTTTATTTGCAGTTTGCCAGTCCGCAGGGTCAGACAAAATTCGGGTTGCTAAATGCTGAGATGTGCTTGGTTTCTTGTTTCTGAAAATCAAGTCATTTCTTGATTCTCAGATTTTTTGCCATATAAAACGGAGTTCTTCAATGTCCTTCTTGTTTTGATTTATAGTTAGGAGGTCTTTGATGTTGTTACAGTGGTTAGGTGTTAGCGGCTTGTTTTTACCTACAAGTTGCCCGTAAGAGGCAATGATAGCCCTCGTGAACGGACATGAGAGAAAGAGGTGGTCACTGTCTTTGTTATTGTTATTACAGAAACAACAGTTTGACGGGACCCTATTGAAGTATGTATTTAATCTATTTTTTGTGGCAAGGCTGTCAGTGATTATTTTCCAAAAGTGGTTCTTAACTCTAGGGGGGAGGTTTAGTTTCCAAATCCATTTGTAATCGTCCGTATGGTTGTTGCTATTAGTTGTCATTTGTCTCACCGATCTAGTTGTAAATTGACCGTTGGAGTTGTATTTCCAGATTAACTTGTCAGGGGTATTCCAAAGTGGGACTCTGAATTTTATAATTTTTAGGACAATGTTGTTGGGGAAGATCTCATGTAATAGAGGGATATTCCACTGTTTGTTAGTACTAAGAAGATGGGTTACCTTAAGATCGGGATCAAAGTGCTGTTGGAAGTTCGTTAAATTTTGATCTGGTACCCAAGGGTCTTTCCAAACATTTATAGATTCACCGTTTCCTATTAGCCATAGTAGTCCCTGGGAGAATTTCTCTCGGAGGTTAAGAAGTCTCCCAAATTGCAAAGAAGTATTCTGCGGGGATTTTTCCATTAATCCTTCATGCTGAAGATATTTTTCTTTTATGAATTTTACCCAAATGTTATCTGGTTCATGAATGATTTTTCATAAGAGTTTCATTTGGAGACGTATGTTCATTTCTTCAGCCAGTTTCAGCCCAAGACCACCTTGTTCTTTTGGTTTACAGATGTTTTCCCAGCTAATCAAGGGGGTGTCCTTTTCTGAATGTAGTTTGTTCCAAAAGAAATTCTTTTGTACTTGGTCAATTTGGTTTAAAATTCCATTATATTTTCACCAACCATGGTTAATAAGTTTTCTCTAATTTTTATTCCCTTTCGTTTTCTCAAGCTCCCTCTCTTCGAATTTCCGTTTATGTATTGGTTTTGTCGTCTTGTTGGTTTGGAGTAGAAAAAATGAGTTGCCGAACTTGCAAGTGGCGAATCCTACTAGAAGATTAACTTGGTTTAATCCTCCCAAATTTTGATTTGTTCATTAGGATTATTTTTTTACTTTTATTTATGATTTAAAAAGACTTTATTTTCAAGCATTAACTTTTTTTTTTGTTAAACTCGGTTGGGTCCAGTGAGGATCAGAGGTCGTGTGCGGTTTCACATACGACAGACACGAACAACATACAAACTCAACAACATTCCATCTCAAAATCAATTGGCAATGACAAAGGTAATCCGTCAATCTTATGTATGGTTCATATGTCAATATTTTCAATATGAAATAACATCATATTCCAACATTTTTTGGCCATTACTACTACTGAAGAGATTTTGATATATGTAATCTCCAAAATTGGCCACCTTGTAACATAAGATGTTGATAAGGAACAGTGGCGGTTGCAAGATTTCGCCTTTTATTATGTATGTATTATAAGAAGTAAATAAAAATAGATATTAAAAGAAAATTATACATTGTGGTTTAAATATAATTTTTTAATTCAAAATTTATTAGAAATTGCTTTATATGTGTGTATTATGAAGATTTTTTTTTAAATATTGAAAGAAAATTATAAAATTTTATTGAAATATGTCATTTTTGTTATTTTTTTTAAAAATTGGTTGAGGCAAAATACTGATAATCTTTATAATTTACTCTTCCAATCAAATTTAATTTCTTCATGTTTCAGTCTTAGACTCTTAATGCATGTTACATCATAACTATTATTGTTAAAAAAAAACATTACGTACATGATGAACTGAAATATATTATACAGTACTCGTCCATTAATAAAACATGTTAATTTATAAATTTACACATTTTGTAAAAAATATATATATTTATATCATTATTCTATCTTTTCACTTTATTAAAATATACAAATAATATCTCTAATCACTTTATTAAAAGTATTTTTTTTCTTAATAATTAGATTTTCTCTCTAAAATAATATATTTTCATTAACTAAAGGAATATTATTTAAGATATCATAGCGATAATTCGGTGGATGCAATCTCCATATTTAAAAAATAGGATAGTGTAAATTGCTTTATCACTAGCTTAAAGCTGCAAATTCATATTTTATAATCGAGCTTATATTTAAATCCCTACGCCTTTAGCTGCAAATATCAAATTATATATATAAACATATATACTGTTTTTTTTTTTTGGTCAAATAACATTCTTACCATATTGAAAAAGAAAACGCGTTTGTGGGCTTTAGAGCAAGTTCATTGGTGGGCTTACAGGCCCTTAAATATACCAAATCGGCAAAAAATAAAAAAAGAAAGGTAAAAAAGCTATGAGCCCGAGTTTAGGACAACGTTGCAAATTCTGTCAATTAACTTATTTATTATATGTATATTTTTTCAATTGGTTTTATACTACTATAATTTATCATTAAGAATACCACAGATACCAAACTTTCAGATAACAATTTTTCTGACACTCTATTGGGGACCTAGTAGGGATTCTAATGCGGTTGCTGACACGATTTCGCGTCTGGCTTACTGCATCCCTGCCGATGATAGTTTGGCTATTGATCCAGAACTTCATGTTCTCGTCCGCTCGGACGCTCTAGGAAAGAAGCCTGCTCTGCGGCGGCTTTCCTAACTCTTATCTTGCTTCCAAAAAAAAAAATTATATATGGATAAAATCATTTTTTTTAATTACTAAGAGAATCAATCAGTCAATCACGATAAAATGTAACATAATTAATCAAACGTTCTTTCTATCCTAGGGCGATTCTAATGGAGAAATATATCCTACAGAAAATAAACGATCCATGTTAAAATCCTTAATTTACAACAAATCAACGATTAATTATATATATTAATGGAATTTTTTAAAAAATATTTCTACAATTAACAAATGACTTTTTAAACATTTTCTGACTCCTAAATCCGTCCAACTTACTAACATTCATGCGTGCAGATAATTGAGTACTAATATATATCGCTGGCTAATTAATACTCTCTCCGTTCGACAAAACTTGTCATTCTATGATGTTATTTTTGTTCAAAAAAACTTGTCATTATAGATATTTTGCCTTTCACTTTACATAAATACCCTTGATTTGATTGATGGTTTGTTAGTTGTAGTTTTCGATAAAGTAAAAAAGGAGGATAATAATTGAGGGTAAATTAGTACATTTGTTAATTGCCTTAAAACTTGTGAAAGAAGCTAAAATGACATGTTTTGACGAACGGATGGAGTATATATAAGTGTAAAAATCTTCTATTTTATAAGCCAGCTAGCTAGCTTTAAAATTTTCCCCACACCAGAAAAAATGAAAAAAGAAAGTGATCAGAGAGTGAGTTTTGGGGCGTATGGTCACTGAGGAAAATTCCATTGTCTATTTAGTGGAGTTGGGACCAATTAATATATGGTCCTTAGTTGACATGATGATTAATTATCTTGAGAAATAAAATTTAAATCAGTCAAACCAAAATTTAGAAATTAAAACGTGATAAGGAAGCCCTTAATTTGTTCTTTTTTTTAATATATCGGTAAGAAATTTGAAATATAGGACAAAATCATTGTTAGTAAATTAAGAGGGCGAGTGATTGTAAGACGGAGTGAGACCATATGGTACAACAAAAAAGCTGAAGGAGATAACAAAATGAAAAAACCCCTGGAAACTTGGACAAATAGCATCATGTTCGACGTCGTGGAAGGCCTGAAACACATAAGTGAATAGTGAGAACATAGGATAGCATAGGGCTAACGCGACGTCTCACCGCCGAAAGATAGGGAGTAGAAACTACGGTAAGGGAAGAGACGACTCATGAAGAAGTATGGATCACACGACATTTTCCTCACCTAGATAAGAGATCTAATAGGAGACTATAAAATCCTTGATTCAGAGATCAAGAATCTTGTGGACAGCTTTCATGGAAGTAGAAATGAGAGAACGGAAGAGATGAACTGAGAAACCGAAAGTAACAAACTTTTGTTTCTAATTTCTTGATTTCCTTCAACTGAGTTACAACATTTATACAACTTACATTTTACATTTTGAGCAATTTACCAAACTACCCTTATGTACTCTATATTCCCCCCCCCCCCCCCTCAAACTGAGCTTGTAGAACAAACAAGTCCAGTTTGGAACATAGAATGGAATGCTGATCAGCCCCTAAAGGTTTGGTAAATACATCAGCGAGTTGTAAGCCTGTACGAATGTAAGTAGGAACAAGGAAACCATCCTGGACTTTTTCTCGGACATAATGACAGTCCAATCGGAGATGCTTAGTCCGTTCATGGAAGACCGGATTTTCGGCCATCTGAATTGCCGACTTGCTATCACAATGGAGGACAATTGGCTTGGGAATGAAGCAGCTAAAATCCTCCAAGATTGAATCAAGCCAGACAAGCTCACTTGCTGTTTTGGAAAGACTCCGATACTCGGCCTCGGCAGAGTTTTTAGAGATAGTGCTCTGCTTCTTCGTCTTCCATGATATGAGAGCTTTACCCAGAAAAATGCAAACCCCAGTAAAAGATCTCCCGGTGTATAGGCAGTTACCCCAATCAGAGTCACAAAAGGCATCAAGGGCAATGAGATTGTTTGTGAGGTAAAACAGACCAAGGTTGAATGTGCCTTTCAAATAGCGAACAACATGAGTTGCAGCTTGCCAATGAGGGAGACGGGGATCACTCATGAATTGGCTTAAGTGCTGGACGGCATAGGAGAGATTTGGACGGGTCAGGTTTAGGTACAATAGACGACCCACCAAGCGTCTATACTTTTCCGGATCATCCAAGGGAAGCCCTTCATTGATGGAGAGTTTGAGACCTCGGGGCAAAGGAAAAGCACTCACCTTGCAATCCTCCATTTGAGTGTCCTGAATGATATCCAGAACATATTTTCGCTGATTAAGTAAAGTGTCATGACCTGTTCTAGACACCTCAAGCCCCAGAAAGTACCGAACCTCTCCAAGGTCTTTAATGGTGAACTGAGAATGCAAATCCTGTTTAAGAGACTCAATCTCAGCTTGATTGTCTCCAGTGATCAACAGGTCGTCCAAATAAACTAGCACAGCTATGAGTCCATCAGGAATCAATTTGATGAAAAGGGAGTAGTCATAACAAGATTTCACAAATCTCTTGCTAACCAGGAACTTTGAAAGTTCAATATTCCATTGCCTTGAAGCCTGTTTAAGGCCATAAAGCGACCTTTTAAGTTGACAAACCTGACCTGGTTCAGCCTTAGTGAAGCCATCAGGAATCTTCATAAAAACTTCTTCATCAATAAAGCCATGTAGGAAGGCGTATTGATGTCTAGTTGATGAATTGGCCACCTCTTAGTCGTAGCAAGAGCAAGCAAAACCCGAACAGTAGTGAACTTAGCCACTAGGGAAAAGGTGTGTTTAAAATCCTTGCCCTTGATCTGGTTATACCCTTTTGCAACAAGCCGAGCTTTAAACCTTTCCACGCTGCCATCTGATCTGAATTTGATCTTGTATACCCACCTACAACCAATAGCTGTTTTTCCAGGAGGAAAATGGGTAAGTGACCATGTGTCATTGGCTTCCAATGCAGTGATTTCTTTCTGCATTGCTTCTACCCACATGGGATCAGATTTAGCTTGAGTGTAAGAGAGAGGTTCCTTTAAGGATAGGACTTGGTATAAGGACACAACATAATCCTCTGGATAAAAGGCAGGATCATTAACACTTGTGACCATAAAGGAATTTGACAAAGAAGTGGAGTTAGTAGGACAAACAAAATCCTGGAGGTATTTGGGAGGATTAATGTGTCTGTCAGACCTTCTAAGTGAAACAGGTGGTGGATAAACTTGGTTGATTTGTGGAGGTAGCTGGTTGGTGGATGAAGAGGAGCTAGAAGTTGTAGGTGTAGGTGATGTGGAGGCTATGGGTGGAGCTTGATTTGTAGAGAGGTTAGGAATAGATATATGTAGTGAATTGGGAGAGGACAAAGAATCTGGGACCACAGTCACGGGTGTAGGTAGGGAGACTTGCTCAGGAAGGTGTGCAGGGTTGACCAAGGGAAGGTAATCAGTAGAGGGATCAGGTGTGACAGAAGATGGTGCAGAAGCAAAGGGGAAAATGGACTCATAGAACAACACATCTCGGCTTATAATCACCTTTTTTATATTGAGATCAAAGAGCTTATAAGCTTTCTGACCCCTTGGATAGCCAATAAAGACACAGCGTCTGGCTTTGGGAGCCAACTTGTCCTTGCTCGGGCCTCTGATAAAAGCATAGCACAAGCACCCCGAGACCTTCAAGTTCAGGTAGTTAGGGGTTCTCCCATACAACTTTTCATATGGAGAAGACCATTTAAGAATTGCTGTTGGCATGAGGTTGATCAAATGTGCAGCTGCTAGAACACAATCTCCCCAGAAAGCAATAGGCAAGCTAGCTCTCAATCTAATAGCTCTGGCTGTCTCAAGAAGATGGCGATGTTTACGTTCTACTCGACCATTTTGTTGTGGCACATATGGGGCAGAAGTCTGATGCACAATTCCTTTGTGAGCAAAAAATTCCTTGCACCCAAAAAACTATGTGCCATTGTCACTCCTGACAATCTTAACTCTGGCATCAAACTGTTTCTCAACCAAAGTGACAAAATCACACACTATTTTGCTGACCTGTAACTTGTTAGGCAGCAGATATAACCAAACACCCCTACTGAAATCATCTACCAAGGTCACAAAATACTTGGCTCCATTATAACCAGAAGTTTTGTAGGGTCCCCAAAGGTCAAAATGTAACAACTCAAATTTCTTACAAGCAGTACCCAAATTGTTATCAAAAGGAAGAGAATGAATCTTGGCAAGCACCCAGGCTTCACAAACTAAAGAATCATCAATCTTCAATCTGTTGCCAGTAACATGCTTCAATCTAGAAAAGGCAATATGACCTAGTCTGTCATGCATCAACTGAGCTTGACTAGACTTATTACAACTAGGATTTTTATTAAGAGAAGTACTAACTGTATTGCTGCAGCTTTCGGTATGAGAAAGCAAGTCCAAATGTGCCCGGTATAGCTGTCCTGGAATCCTCTTAGCACTGAGCAATATGTGACCACTTTCAGGGTCCTGAAACAAACAACCAGATTTCTTAAAACTCACATCAACCCCTGTATGATCAATGAGCTTTCCAACTGACAGCAGCTTAGCTTTAAATTCAGGAACGAAGAACACATCTTGCAATCTCAGACCTGAAGCTAATACAATGTCTCCTATCTCCTGAACTTTCTTTATGGTACCATCAGGCAGACAAATACTAACTGGCTTATTGAGTTTTCGTTTTGAACTCAAAAAATAATCATTAAATGTCATATGATCAGATGCTCCAGAATCAATGATCCAAGACAAATTATAATCATTGCAGTCTCTAAAGGTATTCATAGCAGAAAGAATACATGCGCTGTTTGTAGAAATCATTGGAGCTTTCCCTTTCATTGCTCGCAGAACCTCTTGATAAATGGTATTTGCCATGGCCATGTCCAATTGTGGTTCCTCTATCATCAGGCCATCATCTAGAGAAGAATCAAACATTCCTGACACAGCAGCTGCAGACTTCATGGTTTTCTTCCCTTTAGGATCCTTGAACCAGTCCGGATATCCTACAATTTTGAAGCAACCATCCACTGTGTGACCTTTCATCCCACAATGACTACAAACCTTGTATGCCTTGTCTTTATTGAATGTCTTCTTCGATCCAGATGAGTTGTTTACAGCAAAGGCATTGCTCTCCTGAGAACTCACACTTGTATTCTCTCCTCCTGTAGTTTCCACCTTGTAAACTAGATAATATGCATTGTTCACAGTCGGCATGTTATCCATGGCTAGGATCTGATTTCTAACACTGTCATAGGTGTCATTGAGCCCCATGAGGAACTGAAGAAGCTTGTTCTTGTTTTCAATTTCGGTGATCCTCTTGATCACTCCACAAGAACATTTACTGATCACACCACATGTGCACTTCTGGACTCCTTCAAGACTCGGGATCTTGTCCCATAATTTCTTCAGTTTGTTGAAGTATTTCGCCACTGACATTGATCCTTGTACAAGAATGGACAAAGACTTCTTCAATTGATATGAGAGTGGACCATTCGATTGAGCATACCTCTCCAGCAATTCATCCCAAAGTAGCTTCGCCGATTCTGCATACATGAATCCCTCTGATATCTCAGCAGACATGGAGTTTAGAATCCAGCATCGGACCATATAGTCGCACCTATTTCCACCTCGGCAAGTCCTTCGGCGACACTTCTTCCTCCGGCGCACTCCCGTCGATGAATGCGACCTTGAATTTGGCTCCCAACGCCATTTTCACTCCTTTGCTCCAGCTCAGAAAATTAGATCCAGTGAAGACGCCTGCGATGAGCTTAGCTCCAGGATGATCTGAATTTGACAAACCTAGCGGATCATTCAGACTGTTGTTTGCGAAATTGTTCCCGATCCCTGGATTTCTCACTTCTCCAGCGTTTTCCATATTCCCGATCTTCCTACGAATGCTGTCTGATTGAGGATCTTCTGACCGTGCGCTCTGATACCATATAAAATCCTTGATTCAGAGATCAAGAATCTTGTGGACAGCTTCCATGGAAGTAGAAATGAGAGAACGGAAGAGATGAACTGAGAAACCGAAAGTAACAAACTTTTGTTTCTAATTTCTTGATTTCCTTCAACTGAGTTACAGCATTTATACAGCTTACATTTTACATTTTGAGCAATTTACCAAACTACCCTTATGTACTCTATAGAGACCCCGAACATTACCACATTCTTATTGATCAACAAGGCCACATACTTATTTGTTCAATTCATGAAAGTTTGCTACTCTTGGTTTTTTTTATTATTTATATATTTTTTTTAAATTACAAAAAGTGTATGAAATACTAATTTTTTTTATTAATCCATATTTATCAATAATTAAAAATTAATAAAATATTGATATATCATTAAAAAAATATTAAATAATAATTAAAACAAAAGGAAAGGAGTACATTTTGATTCAACGACCCCTCTTTTACGTCTAAATTATATAGATTTCTCGAATTCGAGAATTAAAAATAGAGCACTTTTAAAACTTACCGAAAACGTTTAGTTAATTAGAGGATAAATATATCTTTTGAACATAAGAAGATGGATCTATAAGTCAATTAATTGAATTAAGGAAATTGAATTAATAATTAATTAAGATTTAGATAAAGAAAAACATATATAGAACTAATTAATGATTCTTTTATTTTTCTGGTCTTGTTGATCGATGGAGTGGAATTCTTACCTATGGTAAAAAAAAAATTGGATTGAAATTGGGGGCATTTATTAGGATGGTCATATTTGAGATCTTTATTAATAAATTGTTCACCAATGTTTCCAAATTAACAAAAAGTCTACCTCCCTTCTCTTGCCCTGTGCCCCCACGTGCGTCCCCTGTGCCCCTCCTGTTTCAGCAGTTTTTTTTTTTTAAGTGTCAACACTTCGACACCGGAGTTGCTTTTTTTATCGTGTCAGCACTTTGACATCGAAGTTGCTGAAATAGGAGGGTTTTTTTTTCGTGTCATCTCTATCCCCGCATATCCGAACCAAGCTCCCTTCGATCTTGCTCCCTGGATCTAGACTCCACTCTCCATCTCGATCTTTCATCTCCTTTCGATATGATCCCGATCTAGATCCAGTGGAGGGAGAGGGTCGATCGACAAGAGAAAGGGGAACTGCAACGGATGGGGGCAGGGATGGAGCCAAAACTTTATCGAGGGGGGGGGGGGGTAAAGTTTTGTCATGTACAATTTGTTGATTCACTCTTTGGTAGATTTTTTCTATAGTTTTGGGAACCAAAAAACTATGATATTTTAGATTAAGACAACATTTTTTAGTTAAAAAAATGTCGGTGTTTTATTTTAAAATCGTGTCATCATATTAATTGTTATATATTTTTTTCTTTAAACGAAAAAAATGATGTCGTTTTAGCCTTTTGATCTATAACAACATTTTTTCCGTCTAAAAATATGTTGTTTGAAACCTAAAAAGTCAATATGTAACTTGTTGTTCTCTTAACATGCAATAACGTGTAACAAAATATACAAACTTTTAACTTGCATAATTTCTTATATAATTATTGAATTTAGTAATACAACCTCTACCAATCACAAGTTGGTGTAGTGGTTATGGGGCTACATCCCATGCCTCGAGGTTCGAAGTTCGAATCCCCGTGGAAACATGGAGACGCTTGTGAGTGGGAGGGTCAACCCCTTAATGGGCCTACAGTAACCCGACCTAGATGTAGTGTGGGCTAGCCCACTTGAACTGGTAAGGAAAAAAAAAAGTAATACAACCTCTTGTTTCGAAGCTTTTGGGTTGAATTATATTACCAAAATATCAAATTACGTAAAACATAAAAATATCGTGATTTATTAAAAGACATTTGAAATAATTAATTAGTATGTGTTTAACTTTCAAATGTTCATAACTTTTTACTCGGTTATCAAATTGAGGCTTATAATATATCAAAATGAAGTTATTGACGAGTAGAACAAATACAGGTAATTCGTCTGATGAAAAGAGTGGAGAATGCTTCTCCTTGCCCCCCTAAATCCGTCTATGGAGGGGGGTACAGGGCAACGAGATGTCTTCCATAGAAGAAGGGCAGGGACATTTTGCAAAATAAAATAAGTATGTGAACACTCTTTCAATAAGAACGGAATAAACGGTCTGTATAGCAAATTAATTGTTGAAATTGGGGGAAAAGAAATAGTTTTTTAATGGAAAAATGAGTGAAGAACAATATTAATTGAAATTATAATCAGTGAATCATTCATCCAACGTATACATGTTTGATTTTTGACCAAAAAGTGTGTGTTTAATTCAATTGAACAAAAAAAAGCAAACTGTTACTCGATACGGCATATATTCCACTCCAAATATATGCGGAAAAAAAAGACTCCATAGACTTTGAGTCAAAACGATGCGTTTAAGCTATATGTAAAGATGGAAAAAAAGACAGTAAGGGTTTGGGTTGGCCCGTTTTGCTGGTGGTTGAGTGGGAGAGGAATCTAATTCCCCTTCGGCTATGGCTGCTTTAAAATTCCACAGATAAAGACTACTTTAGTCATCAGTGTTTCCTTTGGCTTTCTTCATTTTCATGCAATTTTTTTTAAAATAATAATAATTTTTTTTTTAAAAAAAAGGGTATATTACATCAATCCATTCACTAAATATGAAGTTTTTCACTTAACCAACCATTAAATTAAAAATCACAAAAATCACCCATTAAACACAATTTGTTAACAAATCACCAACCATGACATAATTCTGTTAAGATTTGTTAACAAATCACCAAACAAAACCACCCTTTTTTTAGGGACTGAACATCCATAGTTGGGTTTGTACCAGTCCGGATCCCCTATTACACCAAGTGTTACACTTAATTATTTTGGGTATAAATTGACATTAAAAAAATTAAAAATTATATTTATATTCTATACACTTATATTAACATATTTATAAAAATTTATTACGAAAAATTATTATTTAAAATTATAGATAATTAAAAGATTGATAATTTTTGAAAATATTTTTTATATTTTTTTAAAACGTATATTTTAATAATAAAAGTTTATAGACATGTTAATATAAGTGTATAGAGTATAAATATAATTTTTTTAAAAAATTAATGTGAATTAATACTCGAAATAATAAAGTGTAACACCGAGTGTAACACATAAAGTGTTATAGGAGATCTTAATTGGGTTTGTACATATTGCAAATTCAAAGTCTTATTGGTGTATTAATTATGATGGTGAGATAAAGAAACACTTTTTATTTTCGGTTAATTACAAATCTGGGGTGTTTCAACAACTATAAATGAAAAGAAAATTTGATTAAAAGTGGGGTTAAATAAGTTATTTTTATTGATATTTTGACGGATGTTTTTGCTTCGGTGGTGATTTGTTTACCAAATCGTATTTAATGGGTAGTGTCGTATAATTTCAAATTTAACGTGTAGTTAAAATGTTCAATAAAGAAAATCAATATATAGGGGTGGTTTTATGTAATTTAGAAGAAAGAAAGCAAAAGCCAAAAATACCTGTTGAAATATAGTTGGAAAGTTAGGATGAGTCTCCCACCGTACCCTTAACTTGCACCAGCTTTTACTGATGTTCATGTTTCCCCTTTTGTTCACCCATCATCCATTCACCGGTCCATAACCACCACCGTACCCACCCCCCAGCCAGCCTATTTGCTCGCCGGTGGGTCATTACTCGTAACACTGTAACAGTCTAGTATGACACATAAAGGAAGCTTAGGCCTCGTTTGGTATGAATGTGGGAATCGGAATGGGATTGGAAATCGGAATCGGAATCAAAAATGAAAATGAGTCATTCCTCAATGATGTTGTTTGGTATAACATGGGAATAAGAAATTCAACACCAAAACCTAAAAATAAATATAAAAAAATGAAGAGGGAGCTCGAGGGTTGTAGGCCGTCACGATGTTGAACTGGATTGAGGGAGGGCGGGGCAACGCCGATCTAGCAGAACAAGGAGGAAGGTCGGTCTGGGTGGCGTCGGCGGCGATGGCACCATCCCAGGTAGTCGGCGCACCAGAGAGAGAGAGAGAGAGAGGCAGACTACAAACGGGGCAGCGGCGACATCGGTCGAAATCCCAGATCTGGGCGATGGGGGTGAAACCGGCGGCGACTACAGACGGTGGCAGCAGCGGCGACAATCCCATGGTCGGAGAGAGAGAAGCGGACTACGACGGCGAGGACGGGTGCGGAAATCCCAGATCTGGGCGATGGGGGTGACACCGGTGTCGACGGACGATGGAGGTGGAAACCGGTGGTGGTGGCGGAAGCGGCGGAAGCCGATGGTAGTGGCGGCAGCGGCGCAGACAATCGGAGGAAGATGGAGGCACTGTTGAGGAGGTTGGGAAATTGGGAATGGGCTCATCCCCCACCTACACCTGAGGAATGAAAATGGCCTAAAACTGGGGATGAGGGGATTGCCCGGTAATCAATTTCATCCCGGATTTTGTCGTACCAAACACCAAATTCGTAATTACTCATTCTGATTCCCAGTTTTTGAACCCAGTAATCGATACCAAACAGGGTCTTACAGTTGTTGTTTGAGCTACATGTTTTGCATGAAACTTAAGAGATGGATTAATTTGTAAGGACAGGATGTTATATGAGCTGAACAGTTTGAGCTCGGTTCGAATAAAGCTCGACTCGAGCTCGTTCACTTACCTAAAAAAGTCGAGCCTGAACATGATTTTAAGCTCGGTTGAAAGTTCGATCGGCTCATTCGATTTAGGCTCAAATAGCTCGAATTCTATGGAATTTCTAAAATTTTCGTTAAGTGTTAATATATTATGACCAAGTAAAACTATTTAAAGCTCTGCTCGAGCTCGTTCATTTACTAAGACAAGCCGAGCTTGAACAAAAAAAGAAAGCTCGTTTAAAAATTGGGTTCGGCTTGGCTCGTCTCGAGCTCGTTTAATAAATGAAAAAACTTGAACATGACAAGCTCGGCTCGTTCGGGTCGAATAACACCCATAGGGATAGAGGATAAGAATGAAAAAGATACTCGTAGACAGCTAGCTGGATGGCCTGCGCATGTACGGGGTCACGTGCAGTACTGCTTACGTGGCACAACCTACGTCCTCCTGCATGTGTACGTACGTGTGTATGTGCATGGACAATTTAATTAATTACACTCAATTAATTAATTAAGCTTTAATTAATGCTAGTTACTGTTAGTGGCTGCGCATTAACTTCAGATCATGATCCTCCATTAAAGGTGACGTTTTTGTTTTTGTTTTTTGGGTCAAAAAATTCTTAACTTTTTTAATGCAGTTGGGAAAAATATGGTAGGCTATTAAAAAAATGTATATAACTTCTAATATAATAATTTTCATTTATCAATTAAATGATGAGCAATTCTGCAATTTAATCAAATT
Source organism: Persicaria maculosa (assembly GCA_963922045.1). Taxonomy (NCBI): domain Eukaryota; kingdom Viridiplantae; phylum Streptophyta; class Magnoliopsida; order Caryophyllales; family Polygonaceae; genus Persicaria; species Persicaria maculosa. Next base: position 61,947,963 of record OY998262.1, read on the forward strand.
AATGAGATTTTTAAAAAATCTAAAAGAATGAATAATGTTTCTTCTAGCTAGAATTTCTCACTTATTGTAAAAAGACCCTCTCATATTTATTTACTTATTTTAAAATAATGGTGATATTATTTTTAAATAAGTAAATAAGGCCTAATCCTATATAAAAATGCATGATATTTTTGTGCTTTTTTTTTTGATAAATTTAAGATATAAATAAACATAACATGTGATATACAATGCGACGGAATCTCTCCTCCACACACTTAAACATTTTATTTGATATATTCACCAACACTCTCTTCGAGGCAATAAGCTAAAAAAATATGAATCTGCTACTAGGAAATAAAGTTCAAAAAATGTATTTTTTTTTATTTTCTATAAAAAAAATTCTCATGCAAATCTAAGACAACAAGTTAAAAACTTGAGAAACATATCGTTATTTTGAAAATTTATCCTAAGAAACAGGCCATTCTTTTTAAAATTTATCCAAACGAAGTACATACTATACTAAACAAATATCTTAAAGTTGTACAATTTGTTATGTATGTGAATACGGACATGATCAGAAATTAAAATTTAGGTGGGCTAGATAGACTAAAAATTTCTCATACGCATAATTTTTATTAATGAAATCCTTAATTTAATAAACAAATGAATAATTTTTATTATTTTTTTACCTATTATTTTATTTTTATAAAAATGGGGCGGGGTCCGTGCCTGTGTGAATAGCATGTCAATCTTATCTTATGTAAGTGAATAGCCATGTCGAAGCACTTGTTTTCTCCCATAATTGGATTCGTGCAAGTCGAGGTTATGAAGAAATTTAGGTAGATGAAATACAAACATTAAGAGAGTTGGAACAAATAAAAAAAGGTATTTCTTTTTCGGGTATATTTCTTTGGTGGTCCCTAACCTATAAGGGTTAGCCACTATAAGTACCTAACCTTTTTATATTAGAGTATTAATTTTAGTCTCTAACTTTTTATATATTGCTATTGTTTGGTCATTCCATCCAACTAAATGCCAACCTTTTATTAAATGTACATTTTCTAATTGCCTTTTCTAAATGAAAAACTATTTTAGTTATTGGGTCTCTTTATTAACTATTTTTATTTGTTATTTTAATACAAACCCTTGTATATATTAGAGTATAATTTATGATATTTTAAGATTTTCCACATATATATTCAAAATTTTATTTGTAAATTATAACTTCACATAATAAATGAGTTTTTAATGAGAAAATACTATGACACACATCTATATGTATTGATACACAATTAAAGAGTTAAAATATATGACTTAAAATCTAATATAAAGAAGTCCTATATTAAATTTATTTGGGCTTTTTTTATTATCTTATTTAAAGGAATATATTTATTTTACATATTTTATGTGCTACATGTTTTTTGAAAGATTGCTAAATGTAATAAGTACTCTTCGTATCAAAATAGTGGATGCTTAACTTGTTGACATATTTTTTAATAAGTTAAAAACTACACATAAAATATATTTTTAATAATTAGTAAGTCGGAAAAAATCAAATATTTTAAGATTAGGGTAATATTGAACGCCCCCCCCCCTAAAATTCATTGGACGACCCTGCTTGTAACCCTAATCCTTCTCTAATCTCTCTCGGATTTATTTAGAAAATTAAATAATTTTATCGTTTAGTTTAACAAGAAAATAGACGAGAGGACCAAATAGTAGCAATATGTAAAAGGTTAGGGACTAAAATTAACACTTAAAAAGATTGGGGACTGATAGTGGCTAACTCTTAAAGGTTAGGGACAACCAAAGGAATTTACCCTTATTTTTCCCACCTGATTACCTTTAATTTAGGGCTTATAGTAACATCAATATGCACATTAACTTTAATAAGCTGGTTTAATTTCTTGGCATTTGTTTATGCTTGAAATTATCTTACTATCCATTTATTTCTATATGGTCTCTAACGATAGTGTTTTCAATCTTACTGATTTGTATCCTCTTCATTTTGTCTAATTTCTGATGTGTTTAATGTGCATACAATAATATTCCTTCTTCAATTCAGAAATTTCAGAAACTGGTTTGTAAATTGAAAACAAGTATTTCACTTCTGTAACAATCTACTCCCATGGGCCAAAAAGCCCAAATACATATACCAGTAAAGGAAAGTTAGAAATGTACATTCTGAAAGCCCATGGGCCTAATTTACCACATACCGTTTATAATGGGCCATAAAGCCCAAATACATAAACAAGTATCCTTTTACGAAGCCCAACAAAATTAGCTTTGCATCGTTTGCTGGTGGTTTCTCATTTTTGGCAGCTGATTTTGGGGAATGTCCAAAGTGTGATGTTCTGGCCTTTTTGCCTATCAAATTATGTCATTTTAATTTCAATAGCATGAAGTAATTTTTGTAACAAAAATATGCGATTACACTCGCATTTATGACATTACTCAAGATGATACTCCACTTATTAATAATAACTTATTAATAACAAGTACTCCGTATAATATTATTTTAAAAAGTTAATATTTTATATAGTTTTTAGTTTTTTTAAAAACGTGTCAAAAAATTAAACGACTTATATTTTGAAACGAATAAAGTAAATTATGGCGCTTTTAATCAATTGGGTTGATTCAAATCCATCAAAACTCAATTTAGTTCAACCTTTTAAGACGATTGATTTGAATAAAAATTACCTAAATTTGAAATGATCTAAACCCGATCCCTAGCTAATCTCAAAATTCCCAAAGTTGATTCTTTTGAGGATTGAAAGTTTAATCTACTTTACCTAAAGCCTTGACAAATTAGACCCTTTCAAAAATATTGTTTCTCGGTGGTGCTTTTTTTTTTTTTTTTTTCTTTTTCTTTCTTCTTATTGGGTTTGATTTAATACAGCTGTTTTAAGTAGTGCACTAACCACCAACCACTACAGAATACCTTGAGATTTTAAGGAAGTGGGCAACTTCAATTCAAATTTCAAATACTACTTCTATTCAAACAAAAACAAATTAAAGTACATAGTTTTATCTTGTCACATTGGATATGTAATAAATCAGTATAATTTCTTGTCACAAAACTTTGCAAATGTATTATACTAAGGTACCAATTCACCCGTTACAACATTGATTGGTAATTGAACCTTATATGTGTACTAAAATTTGAAAATATATATTTTTTATATAAAAAATGGTACATTAATCAATTACAAGATCGATCATTATTTTATTTATATATACACTCTCTAAGTTAATTAAAACATGTTATTTTAAAATTTTACATGTTTTTAATAAAATAAATAAAAATATACTTATATCTTTAATCATTATTCTACCTTTTCACTTTGTTAAAAATTACAATTAATATATTGTTGAGAATATGATGTGAGATATTCCACGTGGAAAACATAGTAAATTCAAGTCTTGTATATAACTATATAAGTTGGTAAATTCAAGTCTTGTGTACTCGACTCGGTTAGCGTATGTGCGTTTGGGAGTGTGACCCCCCCCTCTCGTATGACGCACCGTAATATGACATATATTTCTCTAATTATTACAATATCGATCGAATTCGGAAAGTGAACATAAAAATACATAAAATAGAGATCAAAATATCTACAATGACATATCTTCTTAAAAAAAAATTAATACTCTAAAGTGATATGTTTCATCAAACGGATAAAATATGTAATTAAAAAAAGGTGTTACAGTTAACACGATGAAAATCTCGCACAATACATGGCGCCGGTTACAGTTTCAAAAAACGTAGGAAATTATCTAAACAAAACAAATAAAATGATTTTTTTTAATAAAAAAAAATAGAGAAACCTCCCTCTACCAAAGCTTCCAAAACCATGGATTTATTTTTTAATCTTTGTATCTTACCCTCTCTCACAATTTGTGAAACCGTAGCCACATTAGTTTCTCACAGTTTTCAAAACTTTGATAATGGATATACTCACGATTATTAAAATTGTAGCAGTCATCGTGTATTTGACGATATTTTAATCGTGGACGTGGATAAAGCAAATCGATTAAAGGAAAATTGAATCAAGAGTGTAGACTGTGTAGTCGAACGTTTAGTGTTTGATCCGACTCAAGTCGAATCCGAATGAGCGCTAACATGCATATCATTGGAGGAGGGCCCTTCAAAAAGTGGAGGCTATTTTGCACGTGAACCGCACGTGATGGCCCGCTCAAGGGGGTATGTGGGCCCAGTGGGGCCCGTACTAATTCATCGCCTTCTCCGACCAAATTTCACAGAATTTAAAATATGATATGATGTGACCAAGATAGTCATAATAACAAGGTTTATTTATGGTAGCGAACCGGGCCCATCTACCGGTTTGGTTGGACCGGTTTTTGAATTGCAAGTCATTTCCTCTGTCTCTTCCTCACATGCTTCCATGTTCTCTCTTATTTCTCTCCCCCACTACCACTTGCCTCACCTCCTTCCTAAATCTCCCAAATAATATTCATTGAGATCTCAAAAGAACTCTTATTTTGATGTGTGTTGTATAACTCAATGCATAAATTTTCCAAATTAATCAACATTAATGAGTGATTGTTGATTAAAAAAGTAATGTTATGGTATAGTGCCTTTTTATTAAGTTATTTTTCATACAATATACGAGTCTATTTCTTGATAACAGATTTATAAGCTAGTATCCTCCGTTCGTCAAAATATGTTATTTTAGCTTATTTTACAAATTTTAAGAAAATTAACAAGTACAACTATCAATCTACTAATCATTATAAATACATTTTCGTAAATTATAGACCAAAATACCTATACTGACATGTTTTCTTGAACAAAACTAACCTTTTGAAATGACATGTTTTACTGAATGGAGAGAGTATTAGAGATATGTTAACATAAATTATTATATTATGTTTAGGTTAGATTTATATCATATAGATTAGATTTGATTAGACATAATTATTATTTTCTCATAATTGGTTTTAATATTTCTATCATGTATAATTATAGTCCTATAGTATACTCATTTATAATAAGAGTTTAATTATGAGTTATTCCAATTAGATTCCATTAGGAATACAAGTTCAGAATATCACACATCAAAAAGAAAGATTAATTCTTTGAGAGTCTTCCTTCTTTACAGAGAAGAAACAAAAATAGGATTAGGTCGATTGATTCCCAAAATGCCTTTCTTAATGATACTTCGTCGGTGTCTCGAGTCTCGACCACTCTATCAAAGAAAGACGATGGAGAATTGACCCAAAAGGGCTACCGAAAGATTATAATTCTTCCGTTAAGTTGTTTTCTCTCTATGTAGACTCATACATAATACTTTTGTATTAATGTTAAATATGACTATGTTAGTACTAGTTAAGAGATGTAAATGAGAACAAAAAGAGTCACACGTCGAAAGTTGAACATAACTCGCCTTAGTATATAAGTCGGTGGAGTACTTCTTAACACCAATTGGTTTTAGAATAGAATCTCACTCGGTTTGTGTGCTAAATTACTATCGTATGTGCGCCTGTACACACGATCCCTCAGTCATTGGTCTGAGTCGGTCTTTTGATATGGTATCAGAGCGGTAAGCCTAACGACCAGTAATATCAAATAAGCATATTGGTCTGAGTCAGACTTTTGATATGATATCAGAGCGGTTAGCCTAATGCCAGTAATATCAAATAAGCCTAAATTTAATATCACTTTGATATTTAGGGGATACCAAACATTAGATATCAGGGACTGATATTCGATATCAAACCAAACGGGCCTTGAATTATCTATTGTCTAATCAACCATGTAAATATGGAGTACTTGATTAGAAGTGGTTGAAGGGTTGTAATGCGTAGTAGATGGAGAGGTCGATCGAGATAGGGAGGTCATTAATTCAATACTTTTTGAAATGGTCCCTTCCCAACAAACTTAATTAATTAAGTTATTTAAAGGTTTGTCAGTTTATACATCAACAATAAAACGTTTTTCTAGTTAATTTTATTGTTGAGAAAATAAATGATGTAAAGAGACTAAGAGAGTCTCACATCGATAATATAAACAAAGAAGCCTCAGTATATAAGCTAGTGAGATACTCCTCTTATTGTCAATTGGTTTTAGGATGGAACCTCGCTCGACTTATGCGCTAGGCTATTAGCGCATGGGCGCACGTGTGCACACGACCCCCGATCTCGAGTACCAATGGACTTCAGTATGGTATCAGAGCGGAAAAGCCAAACAGCCCGACTCTCGATCCTAGGCTAGCTAAAAAGAGAATGAGATGTTAGACCCAATGTCCAAGTGTCAACTAGAGGCGAAAAACGACCCTAATTGCACTTGCGGGGACGTGTTGAGAGAATGAAAGATATAAAGAGATCAAAAGAGTCTCACATAGATAATATAGACAAAGAAGTCTCAGTATATAAGCTAGTGGAATACTCCTCCTATTGTCAATTGGTTTTATGATGGAACATCGCTCGACTTATGTGCTAGTCTATTATAGCATGGGCGCACGTGTGCACACGACCCCCGATCTCGAGTCTCAACGGACTTCAGTATTTATTTGTTCATTATTACCTTCCATCTCTTTGTGGTAATGGGTCACCTAAGAGATATAATGTCCAATCGATGAAAGTTTATGCATGTGGAAAGTCCCAAACTATATAAATTTGGTAGCAAAATAACATTGGTAAAAAGCTTGAATAATAACCCTAAATATATGTAGGTTAGGTACCTAAGAGGTCATATCCATGCTCTCTAGCTAAAACTAATGTCACTCCACCAATGATACTTGTTTTGGATCTTAGCTTAAGCTTTTTTCGTGGGGTGTTCTCCCCAAATATATTACGAAAAAGATGTAACACCTCTTATAAATACACTCATATTTGAATTGAAAGCAACAACACCTTAACAATATATTATATATATATATATATATATATATATATATATATATATATATATATATATATAGGGAAGCTTTAAAATGTAAAAACTCCTTAACGTGTAAAATATGCTTAACGTGTAAAATTTTATATTTTAATACAAAACCGGACACGCGGGCTGATTTAAAAAAAAAACGAACCGGGTTTTAAAAAAACACGCTTCTTCCTTCTCGAGTTCTCGCAGCGAACCAGGGCACTCCCTCTCTCATCGCCTGTTCAGATGAAAGGGCGGCGAAGCTCCTCCTCTCTTCTCCTACGAAGCTTCCTCCGTCGCGCTCCCCTACCGCCGCCGTTGTTTATGTGGAATCAATTCACACCGTTGTTGATGAAGATGGCGGTGCTTCAGCATCGGAGCTTCAATTGACACATGGAGAGGATGGTCCATTGGGCGGTGGATCTGATCTTGCAAGGCGGAAAGGCGGCAAGGCGGCGATCGACCCTGTCATTGGCACCCCGATGGAGGATGGAGGTGAGGAAGTTTGGAGGATTTCCCCTTTCTTCAGGTGCTCAAGAACTTCGCACTGAAGAAGAAGATGGAGATTAGGGCGACAGTAAATTAGTTCAAGAGCAACTGAGATATTACTAAGTTCCCAATTCGGCCCAATTTCTCGGCCTTCCTCTTGAGCTCCAGCCTCAGCTTCCCCGGAGGGTTTCCAGAGTTAGGTCTCTTCTTCCTCGACTCTCATATTTTATGGATTTTAATTTTATGAATTTGTGAACTGGATCTCATATCCCAAATCTGCAACTCACAGTGCACATTTGATCTTTAGTTGATACTTGCTTGGATCCTTGTTCATGTTCAAGATATCTGTGCTTGATTAAAATCACCGGTTTCGAGTGAACTGCAGAGTTGTATATATTGTAAGTTTAGAGCACATCTTCTACACATATGATTCACATATTTTCCACAAGACTTTGCAATTCATCCTTTTTATGCAAATTTGGAGTAGCTGTACAGGTTAGGACTTTGCAATTTCGCTTTTGTTCTTCCTATCAGTAGGTGAGGAATTTGCTGTGCTACTCCAAATTTTAATTTTTGTTAGCTTGATTCTATGCAGAAAACGTCTTACCTTCCTCCTAAGAGGAACACTTTCATAAAAAAAAAAACTAGATAATAGTAAAGCAAGGGAACGAGTTTTCTTGTCTTGCCTAGGTTATGCAGGCTGTTTAGATGTCGATGCTTCATCAAGCACTAACACTAACACTAGTTATGGAAGATTACAATTTTTTTTTACAAATCTGAATGAAATTGTATGAATTGTGTGTAGTTGCTGTGGCATGGGAGGCTGGGGGAAGCCATTGTTGAACAGAGGACCTGGTTTAGATCTTATGTCAATTCACACTGTAAAATCTGAACCTGGGTTGTTGTTAGCAGGTTTTGAAATTGCTTGACATTGATTAGGAACTGGATAAAGGTAGTATAGAAGGGGATGAAGGTGCTTCCTCAATGGCTCGTACTTCACTGGTCTGGGAAATTTTCAGGCATATTTGCAAACTTGGGTTAGCTAGGATTTGCTTGTTTGCTAAGCCCTTTTCTTGGGCTGCTTCCTGTTATCTTCTAATGCAATCTCCTAAGCCCTTTTGTTGGTGTGTGAAAATCTTACTTGATTGAAAATCTCCTAAGCCCTTTTTTTTTAAATGATAAGTTCCATTTCTATGTGCAATTTTAGTTTGAAAAAGTGCAAGTATAAAACGGAAAAGTGCATTTTTAGAACTCAAATGTTCTTAGCTTGTCCATATTTAGGTTAGCTTGGTACTTGGGTTAAGATCCATAAGCTCGATTAGGAATGAGCGCCTGTTGTTCAAGATGTTGGTGGTTCGACTCCACCTGGATCTATATAGAAGTGTTTTTTAGTTTACAACTGATACAGATTTTTAAATTACATATTTTAGTTTACAGCTGATACAGATTTCAGATTATATGATTTGCAGATTTTAGATGATAGTTTATACAATTTCAGATTTTAGTTTACACTTATACAGATTTCAGATTTTAAATTTAAATATTCTAGATGAGAGTTTATACAATTTCAAAATACACATTATATAATTACAGATTTCAGATTTAAAGATGCACAAATGCACTTAAAAGTTGCACAAATGCACTTTAAAGTTACACAAATGCACTTCACAGTTGCACAAATGCACATTATAATTTTATTTTTGCACCTTATACTAGAATGACTCCGACTTAAAGACGCATCTGGTATTTGTATCTCAATTTCAGATTGAGAAAGGGGCTTAATTTCTAGTTCATCAGTCATCTTACTGACCTTGCCTTCTTTTCTTCCTAGCTTCCTTGGTCCATCCATGTAGTGCCTCTCTTAGACTCTTACTCTGAGGAATTATAGCTAGCTTGTAGTTTGTTCCCATCTGAATACAAGTCAAGAGATTTCTCAAACATGGGAAAAATGGTGAAACTATCAAGTATTCGTATTAATATTTTAGCTGCAAAGAATCTGCCCATTTTTAAATGAAACACTTTCTCTTTATTTAAAAATGCCCATTTTTTGGGCATTCCTATAATGTCTAAATTCACAAAATAAGATAATATGTCACCAAATTACTTGTTCTTTATTTAGCTCTATACTATTTTTTATGCAACATATATAAAATGACAGATATCCAGCTTATGCTAACAAGCCCCAAAATTCTGCAAAAATAAACTGCATGTCGTAAACTGCATTTACCTATCATGTCAATTCGAAATGTTAGCGCTTGAATTACACAGTACATAAGCCTATGAGCTTTATCACAGGGAAGATTTACCATGTACAATCAGTTTTTTTCATTCACATGCTAGTTTTGTGTCAAAACTGCTCAAGTAGATGGTGAAAGCTTGGAAAGCCGAAGAACTGTAAGATTTTAGGAATTGCATCGACTTTTTAAGGGGATTAAAGTTTTATTGTATTTTGTGACACTTATTTGATATATTAACTGCATCAGAGCTCGGTTTCTTCAAGAAATGTCGGTGGGAGGAACTTAAAGAAGAAGAAGCAACTGAAAGCTACATCTCAGAAACCATTTAAGCTACGAACAAAGGTATGTCTTAATCTTATTAGCAACTGTTTGTTGGATGTTGATAACTCAGGCATGATAGTGATTTTGCAACTTGATTGTTCAACGATCAGTGGTGATGATTTAACACACTTGATATGTTAAACATGTCGCTGAATTGCGCAAACATTGAGGCAGAAACTTACAACTTTCCCAACTGAAGATGGGGCAAGTATTTTGAAAATGTGCAAGACCTTATGTCTAGAAATATCAAATGTATTCCTTGAGCTTGGTAAAGGTATTTCTGTAATCGGACTTGAATGAGGAATGAGTGCAGCTGTTTTCACTAATATCAGTGATCTAGTTAACTGCTGTGTTTGGGGGAAGGTATAAGCTGCAAATTAGATATTCAGTGTTTTCTGAACATGGAAATCTCATGTTTTAAAATTTCTTCATCTATCACAGGAAAGGAGAAGGAAGAGAAGTTCTTTAAAAAGTTGCATGAAGTAACAATTCAAGAAGAAAAGCTACGGATACCGATTGCACAAGGTCTTCCTTTGACGACAGATGAACCTGAGGTTAGGACTCTTTAGAAGCTTTAACTTCAAAGGTTAAGAAATTAGCATTTTATCTAAAGACTAAAATGTGTTAATCTTTGGCAAAATGACTATGAGCATGATGATGACTTTAGTCAATACATATTAATAGAGATTTAGTTTTTGTTTAGGTGAGATTGGGAGATAAAAAGATTTAAGTCCACATTCTTAATATTTAAGTGCAATATTAGATAGCAAATGTGCTAACTTAAGAGATAATAGTGCATTCTTGAGAGATAGCAAAACGGATGCACTTTTGATGCTGAATTTGATTCATTTCGGGATAATAAATTGCAAATAGTATTTGTTTATCTTTTCCACATTGTCCTGCTTAAGCCTTTTGAAGTTTTGCACTAAAGCCTATTAGCTCAAAATGGCTCTGATGATAGTTTATACAATTTCAGATTTTAGTTTACAGCTTATACAGATTTCAGATTTTAAATTTACATATTCTAGATGAGAGTTTATACAATTTCAAAATACACATTATATAACTACAGATTTCAGATTTAAAGATGCACAAATGCACTTTAAAGTTGCACAAATGCATTTGTGCATATGTGAAGTGCATTTGTGCAACTGTGAAGTGCATTTGTGTAACTTTAAAGTGCATTTGTGCAACTGTGAAGTGCATTTGTGCAAATTTAAAGTGCAGTTGTGCAACCGTAAAGTGCAGTTGTGCAATTGTAAAACAAAGTGCCCAAATTTGATTTTTAGTTTAGGGAGAACCAAATTAAATTTTAGTTTTGAATGAGGCTACAATTGTGCAAAAGTAAGATACAATTGTGCATATTTAGAATACAATTGTGCAAAAGTAAGATTCAATTGTGCAAATACAAACTATTAAAATTGAACAATTTAGCCTATGCAGGAGTTGAACCCACATCTCTGTGCATAAGCACATTGCTCTACCATTGAGCTAATAGGCTTTTAAAGCTTATTAAGTACAAAAATCCAGCTTACGGACAATAAAAATCACAGTCTAGAATCACCATTGTCAAGAAAAGGAAAGAACTGAGTAGGCTCTAGGCCATGGAGAACAAAATCAGTGCTTGCTGCTGAAGAAGAAGGAACAAAATCAAGGATGGTAAATATGCACCTTAGCTAGCCCAAGGCAAATTTGGTATCCATTATGATGAAGTTTCATCAATCAGATAGTCATACTCCCAACTTTACCTTCAACAAGAATAGAAAGTATCATTTTTGGTGTAATATCTTTGATACTTTTCACAGGCATTAGGAACAAGGATCAAAACTACCAAGTAGAAGGTAGCAAAGCAGACAAGGTATTAAACGCATTCAGCGCTGTTTCAGCCATTGTTGTGACCAACACTTCAGGAATGTTACTTGAACTACAGGTCATTTACTTTTCTAAATTTGAGTAAATGGAATTTACAAATACATAGTAAGGAAAGGTTTACAATTGTGCAAAAAACACTCAACTTAACAATCATTATTCACTGTTTGCAGTCGACTCTAAGGCATCCAGCAGTCAAGAACATGAGAAGAGCACTCCTAACACAGTACACATTAGGGCTAATGGTGTATTATGGAGTGTGCATAGTTGGCTACTGGGCTTATGGTACACAAGTATCACAGTACCTGCCTAAGCAGCTCAGCGCACAAAATTGTCTACTAAAAGAAAGTTAATTAAAAATCAAGAGAAAGTACCATGCTTTTGATATGTGTAGAACCAGTTGGATTTTTATGCTATTTCCCTCTAAAGCATATGCAAGTGCTTCTTCAGAGCAAACATACCCAATGAACCCAAAGAATCCTATGTCCCACAATGGAAAAACCCACTTCGCAACGTTTCTTGGCAGAAAGCCCAACTGAACACAATCTAGCAAAATGCGAGATATGCTAATATAAAAGAAGAAGAAAGAAGAAAATATTAATCAATAGAGAGTGACCAAACATACCTTCCTCGGAGAAATCATTAGGGTCAGGAACAAGAATGTGCATTAACATCTACTGGTACACTTTTCTTCCTGGAGAGATTGTGGCCTCGAGGTGCTGAGCCTGAATCCATGGTGCACGAACCAAGGAGAGAGAGCAAAATACCCTGCAATCTGAAACCACAAACACAAAAACACAAAAAAGGACAGCATAAGTTATAACATGGACATGAAAGCAAACCTCAAAGAGCCAAAGGGAAGTTGATGAACAATAGAATGTCCTGACGATCCAAAAGAAGCAATTGACTGATAAGAGATGGAATAGATAGAGAAGCACCCCAAGCGGATCAATTTAACCTTGAGCAATTGGGACATTAAGCTATCGAACCCGAAAGCCCTAATTGATCGAAGAGGAAGCAGCGTCTGAACGGCTGACCTGTACTCCTTCCTTCACAAAGGGAATCGACATCGAACAGAGGGAGAAGATAGAATATGCAAAATCGTCGATCCTCCTCTGCAATTGCTCCATTAATCGGAAGATTCCCGGGCGACGGTCGTCTTCCTCAAGCACTGGATCGACCGCCATGGCTACAAGGTCACAGAGTCGGGAGAAAGAAACAGATTAATTTTTAGCGTTTTGTTTGGGTCGGCCCGTTAATTGATTTTCTATACTGGGCGCGTACATCATATTTAGAAATTTTACACGCTAAGCTCATTTTACACAATAAGGAGTTTTTACATTTGAAGTAAACCCTATATATATATATATATATATATATATATATATATATATATATATATATATATATATATATATATATATATATATATATATATCAGAAAGGTATAGTTCATTTAATTTCTCTTGTAAGATCAATTTTCGTCTTAATTAACCGTTTTTTTTCCCATGAGATATATCTAGGATTTAAGGTATTTCGAATTATTAGAGTTTGATATGTAAAAAATTAAATAATAAAAATGCTTTGTACGCTAGTGTTGAACTAGACTTGGTCGGGTACATGGTTGAGATGTGGGTACTGTAGCCCAAGGGTCGATGCTTTATTTGGTATGAAATCTTTTTCAATTAGGCTTCTTAACTTATGTCCTAAGGCTGATCTTTTATTACAAATTTTAAAAACTCTTATTTTACAAATGTTTTGTTATTTAACTAAAACCCATGCATTAGGCAATGTCTCATGGTAAGCTAAAAATTGAGTTTTGCCCTAACTTTGCTTCCATCATATGTCAAAATCTAATTTAGCCTTTTTTGTTTTTAGCTTATTTTCAAAAGAAATTAATGTCAAATTTGGCTTCCTCTTTTGGAAGGCCAAATGTTATTATTTATTTATTTTTATTTGTTTAATATTTATATAAATCTATGTATAATACAATTATAATCTATATATTATATAATTATGATTTTTAATTAAAAATGAAAGTTGTAGTATTGTAAAGATATTCAAGAGTTATTCGATATGACTATAATATTTGAATTATCGTTGCATAAATAATATTAAATAAAATGATATTAGTCTTTTTATTATTATTATAGATTCATCAAAATTATAATCAAAAATAAATTTTAAGTTGTTTAAAGTACTAACGAAGAAAAAACAAGTATCAAATGAAACTACCAACTATTGAATCATAATCGATAATTAACATGCATCTAATATTCTGATATATATGCATTACTCTCTTCATAACCATTTTATATTCTGAAACCACCACTTTAGATCATCTTCATGCACATACTTTTCATTGCTCGTTCGAAAGTTACCATAGTCATAAATAAGTTATCATAAATGGTAATGTGACCATGAACTCCACCTCTTTATCTTGATTAAACACCATCTTCTTCATTGTTGATATGTTCGCCATGAGGAGATTGTTATTGGCATGCATACGAAATTACACATTTTGATCCTGCTCAAATGAATCAAAGATAAAATGAGAAATATCAATAGCTCCATTTGAAGAGTGAGATGATGATCGATGATGATGATATTTCAGATGAATTCATCGTTGATTCAAATCAAAATGATTAACATAGATTCGAATAACGGAAATGAGATATAAAAGTTCATGATTACATTAGTATTTATATGATGTTTAGTCTGTCAAAATTGACCTACGGGCTACTGGGGAAGGACAAAATCATACTCCCTGCGTCCCACAGTAGATGTCTCTTACTATTCATGCACGTTTTCTTAAAAAGTCAAAATCTATATAAAATATCAACATTTTATTAAATATTTTAAATAATATCATACATATTACTAATAAGTATAGAATTATTTTGAAAAATTAATTAAAAAATTGATATTTTATATAATTTTTAGCTTATTAAAAAGTGTAAAGGCCCGGATTTTTAAAAATAATAATTTAAAAAATAAATAAAATAAAATGGATTTAATTTGGATGTTTAAAGGAAAACTCGTCATTAATCTACTAAATCGAACTTGAAATTTCTTAGAGCGAATTCCGGCCCAATTTTTAACTTTAAACATCGAATCCGTCTTTCACACCGGGATTCAAAAAAAAAAATTATTCTGACATATTCTCCATTCTTATCCAATCCAAATCCTACCCTCTCATGTGGGTAAAACTCTACCTATGCTACTCTCCCTCTCTTCTCTATTCCTTTTTATTTGGAAAACAAACAAATCCCTGCAAGTTTGACCAAGGAAAGCTATTGCAGTCGAAGACAGAATTTGCAAAACAAACAGCTCCTCTTTACCTGTGTTCACAAATCAGAATTTGCAATTCTCAAATCTCTATCTTTTGAATCTGAGGAACACCCCCTAGAACCTTATCCAACACACCCAGCTCCTCCTTCCGCTTCTTTCCGTCGGACCCAGCCGCAACAGCATCCCCGAGGCCTTCTCCTCCCCTCCCCCGATGTCGACGCCGCCGCCAGGAGCCCAGCCGCCGAAGCCGACGCCGAGCAGCTCCGTCCCTCCTCTTCCTCTCTTCTGTTTTCCGGCCAAAAGCCCAAGTAAGGATCCCCTCCTCCCTTCCGATCGAAAATGTTGCAAGGTTTCACATTTAAGCCTCCTACCTTCAATCTAGGCCGAGAACCGCAGCCCTGAGCCTCCGGCGAGCTCAATTGCGCACCGACGAAGCTTTCCGGCGAGTCGACGCCCTCGGTGAGCACTCCTCCCCCTCCTTTCTTTTATTGCTTGTTTTCTGTGCCTGTGGTGTCGGGACTGAACGGACGGAGCTCAGGCCACCGCCGGCGTAGCCCCTCCCTTCCTCTTTCCCTTCTTTTTCCAGTCGACAGTAACACATCTGATGAAGAAGATGAACAGTGCCCACCGGTTGGGTTTTGTTTTCTTTTGTTTTGGTCCGGTTCACTTTTTTTTATATATAAAAACCGGTTCACTTTTAAATGAAATGGGATTGGGTTTTGGGCTTGTTTTGTTTCGGATTGGGCCTATTTCCTTGCTGGGCCGGGTTCCCTTTCTCTTCTTTCCTTCTGGGCCGGATCTGATTTTTAGGGTTTTGGGCTGCGACTTCCTTTGGGCTTGTTGGGAATATTATAAGATTGTGGAGTTATGTTATGATTATATATACGTCCTATTTTATATTATTGTTAGTTTCTTAGATTATTATTATTATGGTTATATTAATTCTGAGTTTATAAAATATTTTTTTTTAAAAGTGATATTATTAGGACATATGTTTTGATGATGATTTAAATATGTAATTTTAAGAATGATAAAGTGATTTACTAGCTTGGACTCATAAATGGTGAAAAGGATTCAATTTGATATTTTATTTAGTTAAGCCTTGTTTGACAAACCATTTAAAAGGAGATCTTAAGTTTGGAAATACCTTTTAAGGATTTATTGTTGGAAATTCAAAACGCCGGAATTATTTCTATAACATGATTTTGATGTATTGGTTTTAAGGTTTAAATATTTAATGTTGGGATTCCTTGTTTTAGTTTGATGATGTTGGTTTGAGAAGGGAATTAGAAGAATGATTTTGGTTGATGTTGATCATATCGGAAAGGTTTTGGAAAAATGGTTTTACTATCGATTGGTTTTGAGAATGTTGTGAACTTGGGTTATGTGTATATGAATGTTAGCCCGATAGCTTATGAAAATGACTTGATAGGTGTGTATTGCTTTGGACCACTTTGGACTTGCAATTTGGGCCTTGCTTGTGTTATCTTGCTATTCTGCATCTTCAGGTAAGTTCCCTAGGGGGCTTACTCAGGTTGGACATTCATGCCTGTTGTTGCATTTTATGTTAGGTGTTGCATATGCATAAAAGCATGCCATGTAGTATCATGTTTAGGTTGCACTAATTGATTGAGCATCTGTTTACTTTATGCGTTTGAAACAGAACGGCTGTTATCTGTGATAGTCCTAGAGTCTTTGCTAGGGTCATAGGGTAGCCCAGCCTCATCGGGTACCCTGAGTCAATCGAGTCATGAACTTCCTTATATTATGATATGCCTGCGGGCTTTATTGTGGAGCGGGTTGGGCATGCGTGCCGCTCTATTATGAATGAATGCATTCACGAGCTGGCCAGTCTCCACCTATCGGAAGGGGTGAAGGTAGGAGAGGGATATGCCGTTGGCATTGTCTTGGGCCCTTTACAGTATTTCTGCACATTATTATGAATTAGGACCATGCTAGTGTGTTTGACTTTCGTATTGCATTAGAGCATCTTTATTAGGTATAGCACATACTATGTGGCCTCAGCGAGGACTGCCGGTCCCGCATGAGTGGCTCGATCTGACTCCTTTCCCCGTTCTTCTTTTAAAGGTATTTCTGCAGATCTTGTTTGCTCCATGCTTATGTGACGGGAAACCCTTGGGCGAATCAAAGAACCTGACTAATATTCTAACTTGGCAAATGGTAATCACTTGTTTATGATTTGGTTTTGACCCGATTCCGTTGTGTCATTGTATCTTGACCTTGCTTCCGCTTTATTTCATTTGAATTGGATTTCACAACATAGTCTTAGGACATGTTAATGGTACCCAACGGCCCTACGATACTTTAGGGTTTGAAATCCCTCTTCCTACTGACCTTTGAAATGAGTTTGAAACCTCGACCCGTACCTGGATTGCAAGATCCGAACAAGGGTTTTCATCCCTTGAAACGTAACCCGGAAATCATAATTCCGGGCCGTTACAAAAAGTGTGCATGAATAGTACAAAGACATCTATTATGGGACAGAGGGAGTATACGTAGAACATTATCTTTTGGTAGATTGTTTCCCCTAGCTATTTTGACATACTGGAAATATGTCTCTATAGGATTAAAAATGGCAAAATAATGCATTAGAAAAAGCAATTTTTTAGGATTTAAAAAAATCAATTTTTAAATAAATTACTATATGTTCTTTTCCTTGAATTTACTGTGTTCTTTTCCCTTTTCTACTGTTGCAGGGGCCGGACACCATTCTCCTTCCTTCCAAATGATTGTTTGGATTGGAGTCTAGCTGTAACGTACCTCATATTACCATTCCTTTTCAAATTTCTACACTCCCTCCGTTAAGGGGTGGTAATGGGGCGGATTATGGGGGATGAAGCCACTCCATCACCCGTCCCGCGGCTAAAAAATTTCACCCGCTCTGTCTCTCATCCGCAAATTTTTTCACCCGCATTCGACCCGCGCGGGTGATGCGAGTAGAGCGAGTACCCAATGGTTGAAACAAAAGAAAAAACCAAATCAACACAAGTACTTGTAGTCCAATTCTAACTCAAAATTACAACGGAGGTGAGTTTATTTATATTTTTGATCGGCAAAGGACTGAAATCACGAACTAATTGAAATTTAAAAGTTGAAGGGTATATATCTCTATACTAATCATATACTAATCCAGTATATTCATTGCTATAACGTGGAAGAGCAAGCCGAGACCATATCCATTATTTCTTTTTTGATTCGAGACCATATCCATTTTAATTGAAATTTGGTGGGGAAATCACTAATCAATGATTAGGGTTTGTAGAAGTTAAACTTGAAAAGGGTAAAATATTAAAATCACACACATTGTATATATAAATTTTAGGGTTTTATGCGGGTTTGCGGGGCGGGTTAATGGGGCAAGTTATGGGTGAAAAATCCTCACCCATAATCCATCCATCATCCGCTTCACCCGCACCCGCTCCACCCGTCACCCACTTTTTTGCGGGTTTTCACCCGCAAAATTAATGCGAGTAAAGCGGGTGGAGTGGGTACTCGCGGGTTATTTCCAGCCCTACCTCCGTTTCATACGGAGTAATAAGCATTGTTTGTCTTTTAATGCACGATTTTTAAGGAGGTAAAAGCTATATAAAATATTATTTTTTTAATTAATTTTTTTAATGATTGTTTGGAGAACTTATTTTCATTGTACTCCATAATTATTTATTTTTAAATTTAATCAATACTCCGTAATCCGTATTATGCATGTTGGGTGTGTTTAAATTTTAATTGTGTTATAATTATAATATAAAAATATAAGATGGTGTTTTTTTAAGATGTATTTTATCTCGATTTATGTGATTATAATTAAAGTAAAATATTTACATTATACGGAGTAATGAAAATGTAATGTAGTAATATGAGATCCAGCAATAATAGTGGTGAAAAAATAAATAATCGGGGGTGAGTTGAAAATAAATGTCTACTTCTCGAACCCCGTTACAATAAAGGGTGTATGGAGCACTATAATTTAAATAATCCTAGAATTTATTTGTTAAAAAACTAATTTTCATGCCTTAAATTTAATATTATTTTATAATATTTTAATCTATTTCATACCTCTTATCAAATTTTTTTTTTGGGTCAGTTTATCAATCCACCTCAAGGCCAAACACATATCCGCAGTTGTTTTTTGGAGTAGCTGGAGGGAGTGGAATGGGTAAGAATTTTTTTTATCTGGATCATTTCATAGTGTTTAGTTGAGGGTAAAAGAGGTGGAAGGAGAGAGGTGGAGAAGTGGATATGATGGAATTTTCATCTCAGAGAGAGGGATCGAAAGGGTGAACGTGAGAATTTGCGGAACGAATTTACTGTCACAAAAAATCTCCTGAAATTGCAGCACAAACACTTTTATGGGTTTTTTTTTTTCACTTTAATTGGAGATAAAATAGTCATTTTCTCAAATAATCTCTATCAGTCTATCACCTAAACATTTACGAAGTAAACAGTATTTGAGATAAGTTGCGTGAGTCAAAGCTTTGTTGATTTGGTCATATGTAGAAGGGAGATTTGACTATTTGAGTGCGTCTGTGTGTAAATATAACAGTTTATAGATTGATAGAATACAACGAAGCAAAAGGGAGATTAAAGAAAAGTTTGAAAGAGATGATTAGACACGATTTTACCCTAACTTTAATATGGTTAGGAATAGAATAGAGTAGAGGAGTATCATTCATATTAGAGAGTGTCAGGCTCGATCTTAGGGAATTGATATAGACGTTACTCCCTCCGTTTATTAATAAGTGTCGTTTGACTTTTCGACATGTTTTTTAAGGAGCTAAAAACTATATAAAATATTAACCTTTTTACTAATTTTTTTAAATAATTTAAAACTTATAACTAATATGTATAAAATTATAAAAAAAAAATCAATAAAAAACTTTATATATTTTATATAGTTTTTAACTCCTTACAAAATATGCCAAAAAATCAAATGTCACTTATTTCTGAACGGAGTTAGTATCATTTTTCCACTCCCATTCCCACACTATTTCTGTGCTTGTGCCACTCAAAACACTTTAGCAATAGCAGGAGCAGAAAATGTTGTTATAACTAAACATTGTACGGGATTATTTATCCTCAGCCATCTCCATTCCAAAACACAGCTCTAATTTCGGTCACGGGCTTCCCTGCTACTACTACCTACACTTACAGTCTTTTACAAATTCAATTCAATTCAGTTTCTAAGTTACCGTCATCAATCAACCCAGGTGAGATGATAATCGATTGAAATCATCTCAAATTTACCAACCCCAACAACCCCCGATTACGCTCTTCAGTCTTGAATTCAATACCTGTTCCCTGATCGCGATGATACCAAGGCCGTATCTATACCAGAAAATTCTCTAATTCAATTACAGGGGTACGGAGTAAAAATTAAAATTAACACTGAACCGGAAACTAAGCCGGTGAGATCTGATCGACGCCGACCGGTTTCGATGTGGGAGATGAACTCAGTGGGAGTACCTGTGAACAGCTCGAATGGTGATTGCTGTTCTTCCCAACGACTACCCTAATCAAAGACGCTTCCTTTCTTTCACCTTCTTCGAAAGCTCCGCCTTTGCTCACCTTCTCGGCCTCCTCGAGCAATCTCCGGTACAGCTTCTCCTCCGCGTCTCGCAAGAACTTGAACGACGGCGGCGGAGAAGTTCTTAGCCTGTTGATTTCCGCCTCCAAGCCAGACGACTCAAACAGAGGGTTGAAGTTGAAGCCATGGGGGCTGTAGCGATCCAGATTGCTTAAATTCGAGTCCTTTGGAGTGGCCGTCAATGGCGGAGAAGGCATCGGGCTGATGAACAGGTCACTCAAGCTCCGAGTTCTTGAGCCTTTCCTGCTGGCTTTGGATCTCCCATCTTCAGACTCCAGATCCTCCTTCGTTTCCTCTTTGATTGTGAACAAAAACCTGTTGTGGATCCTCATCAGCTCCGCCTCCACCATCGCGTCTTGTTCGCCTCCCATGGTGCGGAGGAGGAACTCCTTGCTCGAACCGAGCTCGATGTCCAGGGTTTCGGCGTTCCCCGGCGCGGATTCGCGGCGGCCGGCGGTGGTGGATGGGGGAATTGGATTTGGGGGTTTATTCCAGCAGAAGAGGTAGAAGAGCTCCTTTGCATGAGAGGCCGCGTAGTCGTCTTCAACGGGTGGGGTGGTGACTCGGAGCTTCTTCCACCATAGCAGGTAGTAGAGCTCTGCAATTAGGGCTAATAAGAGGCAACCGAACACCAGGCTGAGAACAATGCCTAATCGGGCTAATCCGCTTGCGAATATCATAATTTCCTTGCAGGGATGAAATGCAGAAGCAGGAATTGAGTCGGGAATTGGATTGAGGCTCTGAAATTACTGATTCCTAGGGCTTCTTTTTCCCATTTTCAAAAAAAGATTCAAACTTGGTCCTTTTTTTTTGACAAACCAAAACAAGGACTCAATTCGCAGAGAAGTGAGAAAGAGGATTTCAATCCCTGAAATGGGTAATTCGTTCAACACAAAGAATTCAAGCAGAGCACAGGAGGAAGAAACAGAGAGAGATTTGGGGGGCGATTTTGAGGAGGGTACCGAGTTTGGTAAGTATCTTTGAAGAGTGAGGAGAGAGGGTGAGTGTTTGAAGTTTTGGGTGAAAAAAAGGGAAGGAGGGAGATTGTGTAAAGAAAGGGGGCAGCTCACATGGGATTTTGGTAAGGCGTGTGAGTCATCCAATGCCCTAAAAGATAAAACTTTATATGAACTACTACCTTGCAAGAAATTAAGGAAGGATCATTTGGTGTAAGATTAAGTAAGTGAATATAAAAG
The DNA here is from genome assembly GCA_963922045.1 of Persicaria maculosa. Lineage (NCBI taxonomy): Eukaryota > Viridiplantae > Streptophyta > Magnoliopsida > Caryophyllales > Polygonaceae > Persicaria > Persicaria maculosa. The sequence goes on from OY998262.1 coordinate 61,969,839, forward strand.
GAAATAATTTTTACATGAAAATTAAAATTTGTAGTTTGGTGAAGTTTTGTGAGTTGTGTAACGGCCCAGAATTATGATTTCCGGGTTACGTTTCAAGGGATAAAACCCCTTGTTCGGATCTTGCAATCCAGGTACGGGTCGAGGTTTCAAACTCATTTTAATATTTGTAGAAAGAGGGATTTCAAACCCTAAGAACATCGAAGGGCCGTTGGGTACCCTTAACCTATCCTAAGACTATGTCGCGGAATCCATTTCAAATGAAAGTAAGGCAAAAGCAAAGTAAAGATACAAGTGTCACGGCAGAACCGGTCAAAACCAAGTCATGAGTGTGTGATTACCATTTTACTAAATTAGGATATTAGCCAGATTCTTCGATTCGCCAAAAGGGAACCCCGTCATATAGACATCGAGCAATCATAATCTGCAGAAAATACCTTAAAAAAAAGAACGGGGAAAGGAGTCAGATCGAGCCACTCATGCGGGACCGGCAGTCCTCGCTGAGGCCACATAGTATGTGCTATACCTAATAAAGATGCTCTAATGCAGTACGAAATGCAAACACACTAGCATGCTCCTAGTTCATAATAATGTGCAGAAATACTGTAAAGGGCCCAAGACAATGCCAAGTGGCATATCCCTCTCCTACCTCCACCCCTTCCGATAGGTGGAGACTGACCAGCTCGTGAATGCATTCCATCATAATCGGGCGGCACGCATGCCTAACCCGCTCCACAATAAAGCCCGCGGGCATAATATAAGGAAGTTCATGACTCGATTGACTCAGGGTACCCGATGAGGCTGGGCTACCCTATGACCCTAGCAAAGACTCTAGGACTATCACAGATAACGGCCGTTCTGTTTCAAACGCATAAAGTAAACAAATGCTCAATCAATTAGTGCAACCTAAACATGATACTACATGACATGCTTTTATGCATATGCAACACCTAACATAAAATGCAACAACAGGCATGAATGTCCAACCTGAGTAAGCCCCCTAAGGAACTTACCTGAAGATGCAGAACAGCAGGATAATACAAGCAAAGGCCCAATGCAAGTCCAAATCAATCCAAAAGCAACACACACCTATCATCAAGCCATTTCCATAAGCTACCGATCCATCATTCATACACACGAACCCAAGTCCTCAACATACTTAAAACCAATCGATAGTAAAACCGTTTTCCAAAATCATTCTTCCAATTTCCTTCTCAAAACCAACATCATCAAGCCAAAACAAAATCCCGACATTTAAAATGACACTCTTAACATAACTTCAAGCTCAAGATCAAATAGTTCAAGTTCCGTCAAATCCCTTCTTTAATGTTGAATATTAAGATAATACTTCAAACTCATCTCTCAAAGTTCTCCAACTCTTAAATCTCAAGTTGAATCAACTCATTCTTAAAACAATTTCTCAATTCATATTATAGAAATAATTCCGGCATTTTATTTCAAAACAAATCCATCTTCACAACCTTATACATAAATCAAAATCAATAATTCATTTTATAATTTCACGATCGTATAAAATTCATCTTATAATAACGTACTACGTATAATATTATTTTTTAAACCATATAATAATTTCTAGGAAATATTTTATCACAAAACAGGATATAATAATGATAATAATAATCCAACAATTACAATCACCTTTTATATAAACATAGGGCATGTAACAAGTCATAAATCAGTATTAAAACAATAATAATCCAAGTAAGGCCCAAACCCCAAATTCTGAGAGAAGAAGAGGCCCAAACCAATAGCTTAGCCCAACCCGAAATCCCTCTCAAGCCCAGATCCGACCCGAAAGAAGAAGGAAAGAAAGAAAGAGGAAACCCGGCCCAATCGTTCAGCCCGACCCGGAGCAGAAACCGGATCCCATACCCTAAGGAAGCCTGATGACCCGGATCCAAGAAATTGGCCCAAGCCCAAACCGAGGAAGATAGGCAGAGGACCCATCCTCTTCGTTCAGACAGAATACAAGGCCAGACGGAAAACTGACGGAGGAAGAAGGAGAAGGAAGGGCCCTCGCCGGAGCTCTCTCGCCCACCACCAGAGGTCGATCGTCACCCACCCTTTCCCGACAAATTAACTAACACAGAACGAACAAGAAAGAAGGGATTGAAGGCGCTCACCGAGGATCGAATTCGCCACCGGAAGACGTCGTCGGGCTCGATTGAGCTTCGCCGGAGGGAAACCAGCGCCGAAAATGGCCTAGGACGATAATACGAGGTCAAAAGGCGGATCTTTATCGAGTTTGAGAGCGGAAGGAAGGACGGAAGGGCTTACCGCTCTTCAGATTCGAACAGCGCAGCGGGAAGGGGAGGCGGCCTGGTGGTTCCGAGGGTGCTGCTGGCTTCTGGAGTTGCTCTCGTCTCGCTCTCGGTCGGAGGAGGAAGCGGAACTCGAGGATGCTGCTGCTGGGTTGCTCGGAATCGGTGCTTCTGGCGTCTAAGGAGGAGGAGCTGTAGTGGTGTGGTGGTGATGGCTTCTTCTGCTGCTCTCGGCGTTGCCCAGGGGTTGCGCTCAAGAGGGCTCGGGAGCGCTTGGGGATGCAGCTCTGGTGGCGACAGAGGTTGGTGGAGGTGGCGTTCACTGGTGGCGGAGGGAGGTTGCTGCGATTCTGAAAACAGAACAAGGGAGAGGGGTGTACTATTTTGTGGTTTGTGAAAGGGGGTTTATGAAAACAAATGAAATTAAAAAGGGGAGGTATGCTTCAGATTTCAACAGTTGCCTTTGGTCAAATTTACAGATGGTTTGTTGTTTGTTTTCCCAAAAGGAGGGGAATAGAGAAGAGAGAAAAGGAAAGGGGAGGATAAGATTTAACCCAAATGGGGGGAAGATGAGTTGGATCAATTGTAGAGATCTAGGTAAGAATTAGTGATATGAGACGGAAAGAATTTTCGAATCCCGATGTGAAAGACGGATTCAATCGTTAACGTAAAAAAATTGGGCCGGAATTTGCTTTAAAAAATTCGATTTCGATTTAGTAAATTATAGACGAGTTTTCATTGAAATATCCGAATTAAATCCAATTTAAATTTATTTTTAATTTTTAATTTTTAATTTTTAATTTTTAATTTTTAATTTTTAATTTTTAATTTTTAATTTTTAATTTTATTTTATTTTTTTTCTAAAAGTTATGATTCAAAAATCCGGGCCTTTACAAGTTGAATAGGAAATAATAATCATTTTTTTAGAGGATTTTTTTTTACAAGATTGCTATCTAAACGGTCAATTTTTCGCCCATCACACCGTGGAGCTAGAATTTTGATCATGTAGTGCGAATACGGCGGTATGCGTGACGTGCGTCTACACACTACGCGGATGCCGCTGTTCTTCTTTCTTATCCCCATCTATTGTACTCCTCTCCGCACAACAAAGGTGTAGTCGGGCCTCCTCTTCGGCGCCAACAACGCCCAACTCCCCACCATTGGGGTCTCCCTCCGCCCTTCCAAGTTCTCCCACTGAGAACCTCAATGACAGTGAAGGAGGTGAAGTTCTTGGAGGCGATGAGCTCGATCCCGCGGCATTGGCGGCACCTCTCCTTCTCGATGAGGCCGTGGATCTCCAGGTCGACCTGAATTAGGGAGGTGTTCCCCTAGTTGGAGATGGAATCCATGGCCGACGAAGAAGAAGGGATTTATTTGTCTGATCATCAATTGAACTCAGATCCAAAAACTCGAGTACGTCCACATGAACCTAGACAAGCGCTCAGACAAAAATCAATCATCAATTAACTAACTCAATCAAGATCTACCACAGGCATAAAGAAAGACCTTGTCAAAATGGAGGCTTGGTGGTTGACGCGAACCGATGACTAGAGTCAGTAGAGAAGCCAGGGGGTTTGGGGGTCACATGCCCTATGTCTCAATTGACAAACTACATATTTGTATTCTCATTATCGATAAATTCGTTTTGATATATAATACGCCGTAATTCGATGTTCGAATAAAAAATTATTAATGTTTGAAAACTGAAAGTATATTAATCACTATAATATATATTATTTCAAAAACCTATAATGTTTTTATATTTTACTTAGATTGAAATTCATTTAAAGAGTTTTAAAAGAGAGGTTATATTATTCATTTTAACAACTAGATAAGAAATTACGTAAGTTTAAATTTTTAAAACCTGGTTATACATTATTACATGTTTGAAATTTGCCTCGATGTTTATTATACGGAGTATTGTTTTTCATATTCTTATTTTGTTAGTATTTTTTTCTTCAACTCTTTCATTTATTTATTTTCTAACTAGAAAAAATGATATGGAGTAACGTTTTATACAGAACCAACATCATTTGTTGTTCTCTTATCAAGGTGGAGTTATCAAATCATGGACAATTTCTAGAAAGACATAAAGTGAAAGATAAGGGAGAGATGATCGTCTTAATGTCTCCGTACATTCTCATTCTCTTTTGAACAAGTTTTGATAATCTCCTTCAACTTCAATACGGAGTATGATATAGTCCGAATCTTAATACGGAGTAATTGAAAATATAATACTCCCTAAGTTAATTAAAGCATGACCGTTTTACTATTTACGTACGTATTTTTAGGTGTTAAAAACTATATAAATATTAACTTTTTTAATATTATTTTTTTAATAATTTCATACTTATTACCATTAAATATGAATTTATAAAAATATTAATATTTTATATAGTTTTTATCGCTATAAAAAACCGTAACGAGGTAAGAGATCAAATAAAAAATAGTTTAAAATTTACACATTTAGCCATTTAAAAAAATTATTTTCATATGGTTTACATTGCAATTATGTAATTGTGAAACCGGATGAAAACTGAATTTTTTAATTTGATTTATCAACCTCGTTGTACACATATAAAGCGATCAAGGGGCGATGATCGATCACTAATAATCACTGCACACCTTTTAAAAGAGTGGCGATGGGGGGCGGTGATTGCATCAGCCACGCGCGGCGGGGGAGCGGGTGGCAGATGGGCTCCTTCTCCGGTGAAGACGACGACAATATATCCGGCTTTTACGACACTATACTACTATTACTTGGGTGGGTCCCACGGAGAACAACACCAGCGACAATGATTTCTTTCTTGTTTGATTATATGGCTTTTAGTCTAGTTTAAACATAATTAACTAATTTAATTAGTTCAATCTCATTAGATTATTAGTCGAATATAAACTACCCTGTAAAAATTAATCCTTAAGATAATGACATGTGATTTGGAATCTCACCTATTAACACCGTATTTTTTTTGGTTTTGTTTAAACACCGTCCATTTGATGCTGCTTAGATGAAACCACACCCAAAGATAAATTTCTTCAATCACAAATTGACGACCATGTGCACAAATCATGCAATCACAAGTTGTTGGGTTCTTTTATTTATTTTATTATATTTTTTTTATCAGATTTATATTTTTAGTGTATATAAATATGAATGAAAATTTTGAATTATTTATTGCTGTTTGTTAGACAATATACAATCATATACTCATGTTAACTCGGTACTTGCAATTTGTACATGTACTTGAGTATTTGTGATAATTGAGATTTGTGGCTTTAAATTCTATAGAGTTACCATTTACCATTATAATGTCACTTTGATACTTATTATTAATAACTATAATGTTAGTCAAGTCTTACTGGATTGGCTAACACTAGTAACTAGTAATTTGCGAGTTCGAATTTATGATCTTCTTCCGCTATATTATACGGACTTAATGTCTACCTATGAAACAAAAAATAAGTATAATATTATTTTAAAACCATCCACCAAATATAGTGTTATATTTTCGATAATAAGTATTGAAATGCAAAGGGAATATTTTGGTATGAAAATAAGAGGAAACATAACCTAAGCTAATTTTGCCACCTAACTACCTAACTGTTTGAATTAACAAGTAGCTTGAAATTTTGCTATTTTTACCTGTGTTCAGTCCAATTATTGAGTGTGTGGGTGAGCTACTTGTTGTGTGACTCTATATCGAAATCAAATTGTTTTTTTTTTTTTAAAAAAATGGGAATTTCAAAAGCTATAAATAGATCGCATAACTTCAAAAAGGTAATGGGCCCAAAAGGCTTCATTTCAGTTTGGTAACTTGTGGGCCAATGTTTTTGGGCCTGGTTATTCAACTAAAAGGCTGTTTGCCGGGCCCAAATTCAGCACAACCAGCAGCACAAAAGACAATCCCCAACCCCCGACTCTAACACCATCTCCGATAGCTTCCCTAAAATTTTCTCAAAATAGGAAAACAAAATATATATTCTTCAGATTTTTTTTGATTTAACTCCCACAGCTTCCCCATTTCGAAGATTTAGAGAATCACTTAGTTTACAGAATGTTACAGATTTAGGGAATCATTTCTAGTTTTTCTGTTACTTCTTTATTTTGGAGAATGTGGTGGGGAATCTATTGGATCAAAAAATACCTTAGAATTCTCTATAAACTCCAAAATCCCCAAAATAGAAAAATTGTTGGAGATGCTCTAACCACCCAAACCCTACACTCTAACCAATGCGCTCAGCCACGAGGTTAAGATGCTATCTGACAACCTCTCTTTGACTCTTCTTGAGGCAACCCTGAAGACTGAACTCTATCGGGCATTTCCGAACTAAGGCATTTGGGTTTCTCCTTTGCACATGCCCAAAAATCAACCTAGTCTCGATTCCTTCAATTGATCTCCAATGCACACTAGTCCATCTTACCTTGTTGTGGATGATTTCGTTTCCTAGTCTTGTCAAACCTTGTGTGCCCGCACATACATCTTAGTATACTTATCTTTACCACCACCGATCTCTATTTTTATAACATTGTATAATAACTACCTTATAAAATTTACCCTTGAATTCTATGGGTACCTTCCCATTGCACAAAACTCCTGAAGTGCCCCGATCGCCCACCTTTTCCAATACCTTTGTTGGAAACCAACGTATGTAGTCTCGATTTTACATGGCCAAATCAATGTAGTCTTGATTCCTTCGACTCATCTCCAATGCACACAAGTTACTCCTACCTTGTTGTTGATGATTTCATTTCGAGTTTTGTGAAACCTCGTATGCTTATGCACCCATCTTAGCATATTAATCTCTACTACCATAGGTTTACTTTTGCAACTTTAACACTTCGTCCACTTTTCCCAGCACATCTGATCAGGTAGGAATTCCTCGGGGGGGGGGGGGGGAGGGTGCTCAATCACATTTGAACACACCCTTGCTGAGTCGATGTCTCACTGTTTCGCTGCGGGCCGGCCACCGAGATCCGAGCTCTTGCTGTCTCATTGTAGCGAGTCGACCACCAAACCCTCGAAGAGCAAGCATCGAAGAACAATATGCATTAAGTCCCTCTCAGTTCTCGCACGTAGCCCTCGCTGGGTTCAATGAAAGGGGGAAATGAAAGAAAAATGATGAACAAAAGGTTTAGAAAGGGCTGGAAAAAAAATTAAAGGGGGAAATGAAAAAAAATTATAGGATGAACAGACGGTTTAGAAAGGGCTGGAAAAAAAATTGAAAGTGGAAATGAAGGAAAAATGATTAACAGAAGGTTTAGAAAAAAAATTGAAAAAAAAAATAAAGGGAGAAAAAATTAAAGGGGGAAATGAAAAAAAAATAAAGGATGAACAGACGGTTTAGAAAGGGCTGTAAAAAATTGAAAGGGGGAAATGAAGAAAAAAGGATGAACAGAAGGTTTAGAAAGGGATGAAAAATTTTGAAAAATGAGAACGGAAGGTGATTCAAACTCTAGACCTGCATTTACCACACTCCTCTCTCCAACTACTTGTGCTATAATGTTGTTCTGTATTTTAGATACTCTCTTTTGCTATATATATAATAATATTTTCTTTTTAAATTTTCGCGGGGTGGGGGGTGGGAGGAGCCACCTCATCCCCCTACCTCTACCGCTGCATCTGATATATATGATGTTGAATATCCTTGTCTAACCCTTTATCTCTCTCTACAGGATGTCAAAACCCTAGGTAACTGAAACTCTCTTTCCTTCGTAAGATATCGTTGTATGGTTTTTAAAACGATAGATATGCTTTTTAATTCAAGAGTTGTAGGGTTGTGTATATAACCATTATTGAAACTAGGGCTATGTGAAAATTGGATCGGATCGGGACCAGAACGAAAATTACAGTCTTGGATCAGACCAAAAATATTACAGTCTTGTCCGCGATCCAAGGAAAATCAAATTGCAATTTTTTGTCCAAACCCGGGATTAGACAGGAATCGGATTGGGCTTGGTTTTATAAAAAGCCTCACAGACTTTATTTAAAAAAAAAAAAATAGGGTGTGTTGCCTACCGTGGCAGCGTGCATGCCTTTTCAATTTTTTGTTATAAAAAAAAGCTCACACTCTCATAGGCCTCTCTCTTCTCTTCAGTCTTCACATTCATGCTCGTACAGTAATCAGTGGGGCATATATTTAAAAAAGATAGTTTCTCTCTCCTAGGAGAGAGAAACTCTCCTTGTGAAAACCCAATTTAGGATTTCAACTCTTGGGTTCAATCGGCCTGTCTCCAACCTGTTTTGTGTTCAATCAATTTCGGTTCATCCTCTATCAATCTTTCAGTGGATCATCTTCCTCAATCAATCCTGTAATTGGCCAATTCAGCTTTCCAAAAATAATTTTGCGGATCCATCCCCTCCTATTGATTTTCCTGGTTTTTTGTGGCCGGTTTTTCTTCTATCCCATTTTCTTCTATCAGTCTTTCAGTGCTATCCTCTATCAATCTTTCAATGCTATCCGTGGTTGACGAACACTAGAACTTTCCTTCTATCCCATTTTCCTTACGTGCATCTTTTTCACCGTTTCTCCTTTTTGTTTTTATATATTTATTTTTAAAGTATAGTTTGTAGAATGGGGCTATCACCTTTCCTATATGTTTTTTTCATGGGTCACTAGGAAACACCCTTTCGACCTAGTAAGGCAAGGGTGCGTACAATTCGACCCTCAGACCTTGCTCTGAGTGGGATATACTGGGTCTGTTGTTGTTGTTGTTGTTGTTGTTGTTGTTGTTGTTGTTGTTGTTGTTGTTGTTGTTGTTGTTGTTGTTGTTGTTGTTGTTGTTGTTGTTGTTGATTCGACCCTCAGACCTTGCTCTGAGTGGGATATACTGGGTCTGTTGTTGTTGTTGTTGTTGTTGTTGTTGTTCTTGTTGTTGTTGTTGTTGTTGTTGTTGTTGTTGTTGTTGTTGTTGTTGTTGTTGTTGTTTGTGGACGGTTTTTCGCCGGAAAATTGCCAAAATTGGGTGTTCAGGGCCATCCGGCTTGATGGCGCTGAACTCGTCTTCCCCATCTTCGTCTCCTCCTTCGGCCTCCCTCGACGTTGGTGCTTGTCCCTCCATCTTTTGAGCTCTCTCGGTGCCGGGTCTCCTTCGAGTCTCGGTGCTATTTTTTTTCCAGATGTCTCTGTTCTTCCTCGCCGAATCGGGGCTTTCCTGGTTTGGCCTCCTTGTCGATTTCCTCGATGGTCGGCGTTCATCTGACCCTATTCAGCTTGTTCCATTTTCGTTTTGATTCGTGGTGCCTGTGGTTTGTGGTCTCGGTGGCCTACAGGCTTCGCCGTCGCTCGCCACCGGGATGACCTTGGGCGTCCTGTCCCCCTCCCTTGGGTTCTTCGGGCCCAAGTTTGCGGAAATGCATAAAAAAAAAACTAAATTTTTTGCCCGAATGGGCTTTATCTAAATCCCGAAAGGGTCTTAGTAAACCCACCCGAAAGGGTTTGATTTAATCATGCAAAGGTTTGACTATATTCTTGCAGGTAAAATCGTGTCGGCGGTTTGTTCGAGCAGCTTACGGCTCTGCTTCCGAGGTTTCCTAGAGGTCTTTTGCTTAGTTGAGGGGCGTGGAGTCTAGTGTCGGGTCTGGCTGGGGTCGAGGTGGTGCGCTCTGGATGACTCCGTATTCAGGATTGAGCATCCTTGGCTTCGTTCTTCGTCGGCTTCCTCAGCTTTTTTTTGGGAGGTGGTCTTCTTAGGTCGTATTGTTGTAGAGTTTTATTTCTGCTTGCTTCATTTCGCGTGTTGTCTGTATTTTTGTATATTTAGGTGGTACATTTGGTGGTTCGCCGTCTGCCGACTTTGTCGGCCTCTCGATGAGTCAGACTTGTCTGACCTTCAAATTTTTACCTGATAAAAAAAAAACCTTCACGCTCGCACTCTCGCACAGAGCCGATCCTCACCCAGTCTTGCGATCTCGCCAGTAGCCACCACCTGCTACTTTCTCCCGCTCGCCAATCGCTACCGGCCAACAATAGTCAACCACCACTCGTCACCACGACCAACAATAGACATCTCTTTATTCACTCTCTTTTCAGATCTAGATTTTATGTATATTTTCATATTTATACAAAGGCAATGTCGATTTTAATCTTTAGATTTGGAGAAATCTTAACATTCAAGATTAAGAACGACCTGATTTCAGATTTGTAGAACATCATGAATGAATGAATGTATTTTTACCTTTCTAGGCTTTCGACTTTACTTAAATGCAAACAGGGGACTGCTGGAAAAATCGGTCCAAATAGTCCATGGAGCGGAAAACCCAAAACCATATGTCCCAGTCCGATCCACGGCTCACGTCTTTAGAGTTTTCGGTTCATTGGTCTTGGACCGGACCGAAAATGCTTTGTTTAATATCCAACTGCACCATTAGCTAGATTTTCAAAAATTTTGATTTTAATATTTTATAGTTTTAAATGAAATAAATATAAGATTTTACTTTATTTAGTTTTTGGAATCGGAGTTGTTTAACGACTATATATACTCCCCCAAGATTTTCGGAAGTTTTGGTTTTCTATTCATAATTCCATCTACGGCTACTCAAACAACTAGTTTACTAAACACCATTTTAAATTTTTTAACATATATTTAATATAAATACCAATCACAGGTTGGTGTAGTGGTTGTGGGGCTACATCCCATGCCAAGAGGTTCGAAGTTCGAATCTCATTGGAAACATGGAGTCGCTTGTGAGTGGAAGGATCAACCCTTAAATTGGCCACACAATACTCGATCCAGATGTAGAGCGAGTGAGTCGATCGAACTGGACTAAAATCAAAAAAATATATTTAATATAAATAATTCACCAACTTCAACTATATCCACTACTCTTTTACCAAACACTGTATTTGGTTGTCATACATACGTTATGCAATAAGAATGGGGACACAGATCTTGAGAGCTTGCACTTAAAAAGTTGATATTGTTTTTCCATCACTAAGGCTGTGTTTGGCTGTCGGGTTTATAAGGTTTGGTGGATGGGGTTTCTGCCTAGGGAATCCCGTCGCGTTGTTTGGGTGCTGGTGTTTATGGTGTTTGCAGTGTTTGAATCATGAGGTTTGCTGGATGGAAGGGGATGCGGTTTCCCCCCTCCTCCACCAAGGTTTGGTGGATGGGAAATCCGAAACCCCCCATTTTGCCGTTTCGACTTCAATCCCGTCATAAATACTTCCACTTCTCGTAACTCTTCTCTCACACGATTTCTGGAGAGCGAAAAAGGAGACGAAGCGAGCGAAACCCTAATCGCCGACGAGGAACACCACCAGTCCACCTCCGCCGTCATCATCAGGTATCGGAAAACGCCCTCCATCATTGTTGTCTTCGACTGTGTGTCGCAATGTTTTGTTTGTTCTCTTGCACTTGTCGATTTAGGGTTTGTTCTACTGATTTTGGCGATTTTGATTTTCTTCATACATTTTAGGGTTTGTTGTTCATATGATATTGTGGGGATTTTGATTTTAGGGTTTCTGCATTTGCTCTCTCGGGTGTTCATATTCGCAATTTTGGGGATTTTCGATGGCCCAATGATGTTTTTAGGGTTTGTTGATATGATGTTTGGGGATTTCATATTTGCTTCCGCCATTTTCGAAAGCTGTTCGTTTGTTCATATGCATGTTTTTGATTTAGGGTTTGTTCATATATACGAGATTTGGGGATTTTTAATTAAGCCATTTCTTCAGTGTTCTCCTAACTGTGGATTGTTTGGTTTTTGGGGTCATTCATGGGGAACATGTACTTGTTTGTCGTACCCATGCTCGTGTCCTCCATTTCCTTTTTTGAATACTTTGCCTGAAGTTTTGTCTTTTACCCAAAAAGCACAACTGAATGCACACCATCTCCCACTGTCACTTGTTGTCGCTTACCCCTTTGGCTGTGTTCATGAATGTGCAAAGAATTTGTTGCATTTACTGAACTGCTTTCTAACAGAAATGCAGGGTGTGGTTTCATATATATGTATACAGTGAGGGCCCTATGATGTCTGTGGCTTACCCCTTTGCCTGTTCACATGTTTACATGAGTTGTATATGGAAGTGAGGGCCCAATGATGATTTCATGTTGCTTTGTGACATTGCTTATTGCACTGGCTGTGAGTTGAGGGCCCTATGATGTGGTCCATGCCCTCCTCTTTCGTTTCCCTGACTCTCAGTTTTGAATTGACACATGAAGTTGGCAGTCATTGCCTATTCCATCTGTGTTGATCAACTGATATTGGGAAGGTCACCAGTGCCATTACTTATGCGTATTCTGCTTGCATGTTGCATTCTGCTTGCATGTTGTATTGTTTTCATCCATATCCCTGAGGGTCCAATGATGTTTTCATTACCATCCTCATTAGTTGAGGACCCAATGATGCTTCATATTTCTTGCATGTAAATTGAGGGCCCAATGATGCTGTGATTTCATATTTCCTTTCCCTTTCCCTGTCTCAGTTTTGTATTGACATGTGAAGTTGGCCTGAAAGCCCCTTCCCCTAATGTTGATCAACTGATTTAAAGGTTTATGAATTGAGGGCCCAATGATGTTTTCATGAAGCCCATTATTATTGCATTTCAACTGTTGCGTGCTGGATGGAATGTGATGAGGGCTCAATGATGTTTTCATAACTTGTATATGCAGCTAGGGTGAACTGTTGTTGCCCTGTCTCAGTTTTGCATTGACATGAGAAGCTGGCATTCACTGCCAACCTCTCTTGTTGATCAACTGATGGCAAGGTCACTTACTTTGTAGCTTGAGGGCCCAATGATGCTACCCACCTGTGGGGCTGCCTGAGGGCCCAATGATGCTAAGCACATTTCCCAGCTGCCTGAGGGCCCAATGATGTGTTCATCATCTTGTTTTATCTGCTATTGTTGGACGACCTCGTTCATTGCAGGTCTGTACATGACATTGGGGGCCCTATCAATGTTGGAAGACAACTTATTTCCGCTTCAGGGTCTATTCAAGTCACCTGTCACATTATTTTTTTCATGTGAATTGCACTTGTTCATTTTGAGTAACTGTTTGGTCATTGCCACTTCACCTCATGTGTGTGGGACGACAGCTGCCTCAAAGGTAACATGTGCATTTCAACTGTTTGGTCATTGACATGTGAAGTAGAACTTCCTTGCCTCTTCACCTTGTGTTGATCAACTGATTTTCAAGAGATTTGAAGTGAGGGCCCTATGTTGTTGTCTATTATGCCTGTTATGATTGTTGTGATTTTATTTGGTCATGTCAACTGCTCTTATTAGTTGAGTTGTATATGAGCTGAGGGCCTTATGATGCTGTGATTTCATTTTGCCTTTTCCTATCCCTGTATCAGTTTTGTGTTGATCAACTGATTTTCAAGAGCTATGCCTATTATGATTGCTGTGATTTTATTTGGTCATGTCAACTGCTCTTATCCCTGTATCAGTTGTATATGAGCCAAGGGCCTTATGATGCTGTGATTTCATTTTGCCTTTTCCTATCCCTGTAACAGTTTTGTGTTGATCAACTGATTTTCAAGAGCTATGCCTATTATGATTGCTGTGATTTTATTTGGTCATGTCAACTGCTCTTATTAGTTGAGTTGTGTATGAGCTGAGGGCCTTATGATGCTGTGATTTCATTTTGCCTTTTCCTATCCCTGTAACAGTTTTGTGTTGATCAACTGATTTTCAATGTTTATGGTTTTGTAACTAGTTGAGTTGTATATGTGGTGAGGGCCTTATGATGCTGTGATTTCATTTTGCCTTTTCTTATCCCTGTATCAGTTTTGTATTTTCCTATCCCTTTTGACGTAATTTGTCATTTTCTTTCAGGATGTATCCATACTCTGACACCGACGAGGACTCGGACGCCTCCTACCAGAGTGGCGACCCAAGGAAGTACTTCTGGCTTCATAGCGACTATGACTATGGACGTTCGCGCGACGAGAGGGACCTGGAGGACGACGCGACTTCGTCGCGTCGCAGACAGTCGCGTCGCAGAAAGGACGCCGCGACTTCGTCTCAGCGCAGAGAGGACGCCGAGGAGAACAACGCCCTCGTGGACTTCGCCCAGTCCGAGCTTGCTGTTGTGAGGGAGCGCAACAGGACCCTCATAGCCCGGGATGCTACCCGGGTCATCGAGCTCCAGGCGACTAGGGGTGAGCTCAACAACACGAGGGTGGAACTCCAGACGGAGAGGGCCCAGAGCTCCAGCCTTGCCGCCCGCCTAGTCGCGGCAGAGGCCAGCAACAACCAGATGGTGCAGAGGATTGTAGAGCTATGCGCCTACTTGTGCGCAAGGTGGGTCGATCACGCTGGGGAGCAACTCCGGGGCGCTGAGCTTGCCCGTGTGGCGAGGATCCGAGGGTGGCTTCTTGTCATGGCGATTGCGGTGATCGTCGTCCTCTGGTTTATGGCGTAGCCAGTCCTCCCCGTCTTCAAGACCTTTTTGGAAGATCTGTTTGGCATCCTACCCGTTTCTCTTCCATTCAGATACAATGTTTATGGTTATTTGCCCCTCATTTTGTGCATGTAGTTGGGGTTAGATGATGTAAGAACAACTTATTTCTCCGTCTCTGTAGCTTGCCTGCGAGCATTGGTGCAGGTTGTTGTGTTAGAACAAACATATCCCTCGTCCTGCTTGCCTGCGACCTTTTGTGCAGGTTGTTGTTTCCGTCTTCGCAGGCAAGCAGGGCCGGCATGTTAATGCTATAATGATTATGTAAATTTGTTATCTCAGTGTCTTCGTGCAATCGTTGTCATTTCGCCGTTTGTATGACTCTCAGTTTGGGAGGGACGACACGAGTACATCGTTGCCATATTGCAAAACGGTTGAAATTACACAACCAGCACGTCCGTGGTCGTGATTACTTGTAGTTACAAAATGACATTACTACACATGGGATACGTACACAACTGCAAAATGCCATGAAGGACATTTGTCACAGATCGAACGAGTGCGACGAGAGGGTCTGCCATGGTCGTGATTACTTGTAGTTACACAAAAAGTTGCATATGAGCTGAAGGGGAGTTCCTGGATCATGGCATGCGCCTGTCATTCCAAATCTGGCGAGCGATTTCGTCCCTCAACCCCTTCATACCTGTGACAGGGCCTCCATCCGCGTCCGAGTCATACAGGGGATCGTCGTCCTCGTGACCAATTTCCTCTTCGTCGTCGTAGGGGTCATCGTCGTCCTCCCCGTCTGACGTCGAAACATGCATGGTGAACTCCGTGAACCGCGGGTCGTTGTCATCGACGATCTCGGGCTCCGCACAAGATTGCCTGACGTATTTGTGGAGCGCAAAGCAAGCTATGATGATTGCAATCTGCTTCCGAATAGGGTACTTCGGAATTTGCGTTAGTATCTTTGACTTGGACTTCAAGATCCCGAATGACCTCTCGATAGCGCCCCTGAGGGACGAGTGCGACTTGTTGAAGGCCTCTTTCTCGGTAGACGGTTGTGACGCGGCGAACGTCGGGTGATGGTACTTCGTCGTCGAATAGGGAACCATGTAACCCGGCCTGAACGGATACCCTTTGTCGCATAGGTAGTACCGGCCTACACAACATGAGTGTACATTCGTGCGCATTAGCGACCACGTTGGACCATCATATGGTTTTGATAAGGTTATATGAAGGCTTCATCTTACCGGGAGGAGGGTGTGGGAAGCGCATCGTGGTTGTCCTTAGGGCGTGATCAAACACACGTGCATCGTGTGCGCTACCCTCCCACCCGGCCGATACGAACGTGAATCGCAAGTCGAAGTCGCACGCCGCCATAACGTTGAACGTGCATGTGCCCTTCCTGCACCGAAACCGTATCTGGTCACCCCTGGGAATCGCCGCTTGAATGTGTGTCCCGTCTATTGCACCGATAGCGCCCTTGAAGTACGGCCAGTACCGGTTGTCGTTCTGAATGGCGTCAGGTATGTTGTGGAAGTGGGGGTCCTGAGGACGGATGATGTCGCAAGCGAAACCTCGGTATCCATTGCACCTCGCCCCACACACTGCGTCTAGAACTTGTCCAATGCTGTCAGATATAGTGTACGAGGATTGTTGGAACCTTTCACAGGCATTCCGATGGTTGGCCCCCCAAGACATGGTGTTGACGAAGATTGCAACCTTCTCCATAACAGACATCTGAGAGGATGGTCGAAGACCATATTGATGCTCCAGAATCCCACATAGGCGCACGAAAGCGCCCTTTTCCATCCTGAACGAGTTGACGCTCCGAGTCTGCGACGAATGCCTCACAATGTCATCGACCCAACGCGCACCTGTGTACGGACCGATGTATTGGGGGACTTTATGCACATGCAGAAAGTAGTGCTGAAGAATGGGGATGGACTGTTGGTGGATGAGGAGGCAAGCGATTACAAGGCGTCGCCGTCGTCGACGCCTACGACGACGGTGCTCGTACCCCTTGGGTTGCAGCCTGCAATATCAAGGTAACCATTACAATCAAGCGTCATATATAATAGCATTGCAACTACAATCTGCACAACTACTCATGCAACGAAACACATAATTCGCAAAGACACACGTTACAAATCCCAACAACACACAGATTATTCACGGTATGGGACGTATAACGCAAACAGTTTGACAATTTTCACAAACTCAAATGATGGAAACCAAAGCCGAACGCAAAGTATTATAATTTCAAACTAACAAGTTCAAGGAACGAAAATTTTGAAGTTGCAGAGGACGCGCTCTTATTGGCAGTCATGGGGGACAAGCGCCCAAATGCTGGCCATCGTTGGTGGAGTACAGCCACTTCAGCCACGCAAGACGGGACTCATTCGTCTCAATCTGTATGAACACCTCCCGCCTTTCGGGTGTGGGAAGGGCCAAGCTGAAGCACCACATGGGATCCCCTGTCTTCATGAGCCCATCCGCCACCATGGTTTTGACAATGTCCATTACCTCACGGGTGGTCCCATGAGGTTTGTTGGATGACACCTCCTCTCTCTCCTCCATCGCCTCCCTCGCATCCCTCTCCAGCATGGCCTTCAGTAAACTGTTGGTGTCTTCCGCCAAATCAAAATGTCGCGAAGCAAGCTTGGAGCCCTCCGACTTCCGAATGTTGCGTTTTGGAGCGACGGTTGATGCACCAGACCCAGAACTTGATAAACCCCGCTTTTTGCTCCCGGATGGACATGCAGCTGCCACATGAGATGGACCCGAGCCGTGGCCAGTTGAAGGACGAGACCTTGCCCCATTTGAAGCGTCGGAGGCAGGGAACTTGTCAGGTGAGCTCCCGTCCTTCGGCTCTTCGTCGCAGATGTCGTTCATTGCTTGAGACATAGATGGAGTCCGGGTCTGACTAGGGAACAGCTCATCAAACTCCTCCTCTACCCCATCATGTTGGGAACCCTTTGGGTCACTTGCATTGTCTCGGCCATTCCCATGACAACCATCTTCATCATCGATGGAGATGCACTCGGGCTGTCCTTCATCGCGGGGGGGCTCCTGAGATGCCCGGGCCGATGGGTCCATGGATGGGGCCACGCAGTACTCTCCGGTGGCGACGGTGCCACCGTAAACTTGGTCAAACAAGTCCTCCAACTCGGGAGGGATGCCCTTCTTTCGGAACTTCCTGAAGTTATGGTCGACCTGCTCAAGGGGAAATGAAGGCAATGTTGTGGGACGTTTTGACAATGGCGGTGTGCACTATGAAGACATCATTTCAAACACAAAAGGAGAACGTACCGCAATTTTCTTCTCCCACCATTCGTCAGACGCCATGATTGTTCCTCTAACGGGATCCCAACCCAACCCCGTCTCATCCTTCTTAAGCTCTTTCCAACAATTGTAATAAGCTTTCATATCGCGAGTGCGATTCTTAAGAGTGTTGGTGTTGCACTTTTTCCCCGTCAAATCCTCGAACTGAGCAGTTAGGGGAGCCCAAAGGAAGGCCTGCTCCCTTCCATTTTTTTTCTGGTAAGCTAAGAGAACATGCATCAGCTTGATCGTGAGGTCGTAGGACCAGTAGAAGGCGGCTGGAACGGGGACCTTGTCGTCACCACTGGCGGGTGTCTTAGCTTTTCCCCTTCGGTTAGTCGTCGCCTTTCGCTTACCTTTGTCATTGGGAACGGGCGTGGAATCCATGGCAATCTGGACTGGACCGCTGGCGAGGTATGGTATGGGGACGATGGACGGCGATGCACAACAACAGTCGAAATATCGAGGCCAAATTAATATTGAATTGAACTTCAATCGAAACGAAACAGTTGACACAAAACCAACAAATTGAGGAATCATAACTCAACAAAACCCATATGAACAGCCGTCAACAATCATGCCCCTCAATTTCAGGATGTCTCAATTCAATTCATGAGGTGGGTTGTGGTTTCAATTCCCGCCCTCAGCTATCATCGCCTCATGAACAATCGACTCAGATTTCCCCCAATCAATTCTCACAAACACATGCAAGCCCCCACAAAATCAGACACAAATTTCCCCCATTTCAATTCCGACCTAACCCTAACCATATTCCCCCATTTCGATTCGAGCTACTACAGTGGAAAAAGGGGACAACTTACATGGAAGGAGACCAGTGGGGGCGACGTCGTCGGCTGCCGTCGCAGCTGTCGGCTCACCGGCGCCGATGGTGGGGTGCAAGACTTCGTCGGTTGTGGAAGGCTCTTCTATCGCCAACTAGAATGGTGGGACTCGGACGGCTGGTGGCTCGCAATGTTCTTCCTACAATGGCTGTCGGCATGATTGAAATCAAAATCAAGAGGGGTATGTTTTGGGGGCAATTTAGTCATTTCATATGGATAAGTGGGGGTAATTCGGTCTTTGCCCGTCACTCCATCCACCAAAAAATAAAAATACAACCAAACACAAAACCCAAAAATTTGGGTGTTGAGTTTTCATCTTTTACATCCCAAAAATCCATCTCCATCTACCACATCCCCTAAAATCCCACAAATTCCCAAAAATCCATCCAGTTCCCAAACACAGCCTAAAACACCAGGTTTTGAGTCATGTCACGCGCGGAAAATTCTGTAACAAAAGCCCCTTTTTAAAATGGCTCTTGACCATACGGTCATACCAATTCTAGAAGGTTCTAGACTTCTAGAGATCAATCATCTGTCAATGTACGTAGTCACCCTTGGCCGATGCCTGCAATTCTGAACAGCTAGATGAAGCTTTGCTTCGGTAACACATTCACTGAAATTGTCTGCTACACCTCACCTCATTTTTAGTACAGTATTTTTCAACATCAACATCACAAATACATGATCTTTTAAATAGGGACTTGAAATCAAAAACTCCTCAATCATAAACCATTAGCATCAGCAGCAATTCAGCACACCAGACTCACCAGTATCACCACAATTGTGTTGTCCAAGCAGTCAATAAAATATAAATATAATGATTGTATTGAATCATACGACCTAACTCATACTTCAGAAAAATTGAGCAATCGGTTCAGGTAAAAGATACTATCATTACCGCTTGGACATTAGATGGAAGAAAAGTTTGTATTTCGGCTTTCAATGATTTCCCAACAACGAATCCCAAACTATACTCTTTTCAGGGCATGACTTAATTAACAATGTTAGTAGATCATCAGGTTGAAGCTTCTCCTCCAGATTTATCCCTGCTGTCCCAAATGTTTGCTTACAAACACAATAAAAGTGGGTGCAACATGTCAGATCATAGCTCCTTAGCAATGAAAGAAAGGATGAATCGGTATACCATACCTTGTTCAACCACAGCATATAGGCAATTGCATAAGTCGACTGTGCTTGGACATCATCAAAGCCAGTCTCTGGAGTGTTCAAGCAATGCCGAAGAAGATCTATCTCGTTGTCCAAAAACACTGTAAGATGATTTAATGTGTTACTTGTATCAGAGCTTGACTGACCACCATGATGGTCAGATAAGAAGTGTTTTACCCAACAAACAGATAGGTAGCGACGGTGAAGCCATAAAGCCTGATGAAGAATACACCATATAAATTAGCACTGTGATCCACTTGAGGTAAAGTGTGACATCCACAAATGAGTAGTAATTAATTGTACACCCAAGATGCTGTCCCGAATATATTACTTGTAAAGTTCAACATGATGCGTTAATTGATGAACCTACTTCAAGGTAGAATGCCAGAGTTTCAATTCATCTTCTTTCAAGAAACAGAGTGCACTAGCCATAAGCAATTCTTTTGTTTCTATCTAAACAAGCCATCCCTCAACCCTGAGCCAGGTTCATTTTTACATGAAAAACCTTGATCAGGTTTGCTCTCTACATCTTTTGGCAAGCTGTGCAACCAAGTGTTCTCATTACACCAGAAACTCGATAGAGGTATTGGTTTGTCCAATGTATAATATGCAATAATAATACTCCCTCCGTCTCGAAATTTAGGTCGTTTTAGCCCTTAATTCTTGTATCAAAATTTAGGTCGTTTTAGGTTTTCTAGGTAGATGATAGTAATGATTTGTATCAATTTGTGTAATGTTGACTTTTTTAATGATTTTGACTGGTTAAAAAATATAGTAGGTATTAAAAAATAATAAAATTTATGAAAAAGTTAGTGGAATGATGATGTTGATTGAGGGGTGAGTGTTTTATTAAAAATTGTGCAAAATCCTAAAACAACTTAAATTTTGAGACGGAGGGAGTATTGTTTTACTTTCAACTAACATTGCAGGCAGTCATAGTTTCAATGTGAAAAAATATCAGTTGTGCATTGCAATTTGCAACATGAAGCCAAAAACTGATGGAAAAATAGAATCAAACAATGTCATTAGTTCTTGTACCTCTCGCCCGATATAACGCCTTATCAAAGTCTCATTCCAGTCCAGCTCCTCCTGTGACACCAATTATAGGAAATAAAAGATAGAATTACTTGTACCACAACTCTTCATCTCTATATAATGAAGACATAATTGGTAAGTTACTCCCCTATATCAGGATCCAAGAGGACAGGGGGGTATGTAATAAGCACCTCAGTGAATAACTTGAAACGTGGATGCACGAAAAGTGTGGCAAGAAACACTAGATTGCAAAATCAAGGTTTCTTTAATTAATAAAAAAAAGTTGTTTTGTAAGTTAAGGCAGCATTCTTGACAAGTGAAATGGTAAAGGGGTTCAGGTATGATAGCACTGTTGCAGCAGTTTCTGGTATGAGTTAAGATTAGAAATCAACACAAGATGTCACACAAACAATGATTACTCAAATTTAAGAATAAAAGCAATGCCAAAAACACTGAGAGAAACCAAGGCAACCCAAGGAATCAACTAAGCCACCAGCAAAGCCAAGCTCTCTGGTCACCAGTAAAACCTCCACTCACCGGCCAAGAATGTAGCTGCCTTTACAAAATATTTCTGAATACCCAGAAAAGAACTCTAATGCCTTATTAATAATAATAAGATACTAATGCTCAGTTCAATCACAGCCCAAACAACTGGCTATTACATCTCACATGGTCCCCCTTATCGGAAACAATCAACCTTTCCCACATTCAAATCCAATTGAATTCTTGTTCTAATGATTTCACAGAAAGAACAAAAAGATAAAGATACACAAACGCAGAAACAAGTAGCAGAATAGTTACAGCTAGCACAATCTGAAGACTGGGAGAGGGGGTCAAAAGACTCAAGAAAGAAATTACCTTCCATAGACGGTAAGGAAACATATCCTGGTTAGAGCAGCCCACCAAATCCTGTTCATGCCTAGAATCATCTAATATCCTAAGCATTAGCCTCTGCGAACCAGCAAAGAAATAAAACTAATAAGATATGCTTAGCCTCTGCGAACCAGCAAAGAAATAAAACTAATAAGATATATCAGATGTACAATGTTGTTAAAATCCCGATTTGATCCTATCCAACAATCCTACGATCCAAGATCTTTTTTTACGATTCTAACAATCCTATAAAATGTCTATTATAAGAAATCTCTAAGATTTACACTTTAAATCTAAGAAATTTTCGATATATTTAGTTAGTCTATATTATATTTAGTTTATTTTTAAAATTTTACAATCTTTATGGGTATTTTTTAATGATTTAACATAATATTTATCTAATATGAAACATAATATTTATCGATCCGATCCAGGATCCCGATTTTAACAACATTTCATGTACATATTTCTTATACTCCCTCAGTCTCATAATAAATGTCATTTTAGACATCTAAACTTGTCCAGAAATATATGACATTTTAGGCATTAATCATTTTCATCAGACTTTAAAATGCAAATTTCAAAACATAATTTACCATTTCAATGTAATTATTGTACTTTTTCTGTCTTGTAAAATTAAAAAGAAGTCTTCTTACTCTGCGATAGTGAAAGCAACTATTATCAGCAACATGTAGGCCAGCCCATTTTCTGGATTTATTCAACTGATTAAGAACCTGCAGGACAAGGTGGTCTATAAAGAAAAGCAAATCATAGAGAAAATTTATCATATTACACTGGCAAGCAGATATCATTAGCATTCTCAAAGTGTTCCATCATCATAACTTTCAGACAACGCTGTTATTCATTGTTTTGATTAATAAAAAACGGTCACCATATAAGGGTATGTAAGACAGAGTATAGATACAACTTTGGGAGGAAGCGGAAAAGTTTGGAGTTCCACACTATAGCCAGAGGCCAAAAGGAATTTATTGTTTGAACAGTTAGTTGGTAAGATAAATATAAGATGAATAAAGATCAGAACTCGTTGTTCTATGGATGAAGCTGAAGAAAGAAAGAGCGAGTTTTGAATTCTCAATGCCACCCATATAACAAAAAGCCTCTTATTAATTTCTTTGCAGTGTCTTGAGCAACTTAGATCCGATAAGTACCCACTAAATGTCAATAAGAGTGGCTCCTTCCTTGACAAAGAGTTATCACAAACGCCATGCTAAATTGCCTAACTTCATCCCAAAATGGCAACAAACATGCTCATTTTTTGCTCCTCATTATGTTCTCAAAATCAGGAAAAGCAAAACTGACCTCCTTCCTTCAAATCTACCTCATTATGTCACTCCTCCCTTTCTTCTTCATCTTCAACGATTATTTAAACAAGCAATATAGGAAATGCCAAAATAATTTTTTATATATATATAAAAGTACTCCATCCGTTTTGAAAAACATGTCACTTTACTATTCATGCATGCTTTTTAATGAGCAAAAAATTATATATTTTATAACGTGCATGAATAGTAAATAACATGCTTTTTAGAACGGATGTAGTATTAAACAATAAACCGTAGATTAGCATCTCACCTGCTGTGTGGACATGTAAGAAACAAGCCAACTTCGGTGATTCCAAGCCCGGTAGTTCATTTTTGACACCTATAAAGAATGTGAATATCCAGTTAGTTTCGGCATGGATGCTGAACAGAGAAGAACTGCAACTCTCTAATATCAAATAACATCAATAGCCATCAACCGAATGCATGTTCATATATGGACAGTAAAACAAATCCCCAAGATACACTTACTCTATCCAAAAGAAATGTAACAACACCAGGAAATGCTGAACACTGAACACTATCCAAGAAGGGGATACTAGATAAACAATAAAATCAAATTTCAAAATAAAAACAACACTCCCACATAGCAGACCACTGCCAACACTTGGACATCCCAAAAAAAAAAAGGAACACCCATTGAACCAATTTAATGATTGCGAATGAATAGTCAATAAACCTTAATGATTTAACAAGATGCAATTCCTGAACTAAAACTAAACCTCTGCAATTTTCTCCACAAGATCCGACTCCTTTTCCACTATCTCATGGAGGTCTGCATGATTCCCAGCCATGAGCTTGATAATCCATCTCCTATAGCACAGTCATAAAAGAGGTCACAGCTTTAAACTCGTGAACATATGATGACTTATTAATGCATATATATATATATATATATATATATTGTGTGTGTGTGTGTATGATAACTATTAATGCATATACTGACGGATACTAAGAAATTAATTATTGCACTGTGTGCCTTATCTGGGACCATAACTCAACAATAACTGGAGAATCATTGAAAGTAGGATTCAAAGGTCTTACCTGTAACTCCAAGCATGTTCAGTTTTGGGGGCATAAGAGAGAACCAAAGCAGACAAAAGGAGTTCATCCATCAAGATCGCAGGACATGGTTTCTTTGAAATAATATGCTTCCTGTATGACAGAGAAGCACCAAGTATACCTCTTCAATAGTTAAATAGTTTGCTGGAGAAACTTTTGTTTCTCACAAAAGGAAAAAGATAAACTTTTTGCTTAGTTGATAATGAGGGGAAAAGATCTTTATTACTCTCAAAATTGAAACAAAATTTTCAAGGACTAAAACAATTGCCAATAAGGAATCTATTCTAACTCCACCTTTAATAGAACCAATAACGCAAATCTGGCATTAAATTGATGCCTTATACCAACAATGAGGTTATCCTAAGCTACCAACATATCACGGCTACTTAGGGGAGGATGAAAAATAAGATATACAAATTATGCTATGCATACATTAAAAGAGAAGATACAACTCATGTAACGAATATCATCCATTTCCCAAAACACGTGCAATAAAAAAAAAAGGAGTAAAACAACAAACCTCATGTTCCATGCAGTGCCAAAATCACCACTTAGCAACAAAACAGCCTTGCTGAGCCTCAAGAGTTGCCTTTCATTTTCAGAGAAGCTAGAGCTTCCAGAAAATTGTTCAATACCAATGTCTACTTCTACTGAAACCAAAAAGCGACATAAATATACTCTTTGCTCCATTGTACAGCGGAAGAAGATACTGAGTCGATATCCCAAGCTTATGATCTCTACTCCAGAAAACTTGGTTTTTGTTTACCAAAACATCTGTTTCTGCATTAGCATCTGACTCTATGCTCAGCAATGAAATTTGAGATGGGTGGATAAATCCTAATTCATCACTGGGTATATAAAAATAAACATAAAAAATAATGATGTCAGCATAGGAAGAATGTTTATTGACAAATGACCCCTATATTTATTTCTTGGACACTCCTAAAATACCATTGATAAATAGTAAAAGTGCTGAAATTTATCAACAATATATTATATAATAAACCAAGATTATTTAGAATGACTTACATACGAGGATCACACTCTAATATGGCCAAAAATTCATCCAATAGCGCCAAAGACTCTTCCTCTGAAGATAGCTCCCCTTTCATTTCCCTTGATCTGTTAGAATGAAAATTTGTAACTTTCCAACATTTTCATGCACTAAGACTAACTCCAATGGTATGGTGCAAATGCTTAAATATGCATATTTTGATGCAAATTGTGCTCTAATGGTTACTTTTGAGTGTTTAAAATGTACACATTTGCACACAAAGTGATCAAATATAAGCACATCACCTCCCCCATGTGCAAAATTTTTTTATCACTTTTCAATAAAGTAAAGTCATTTCTATTGGTTGTTTTTAAGTTTTTTCTTTTCCTTTTTAATTTAATCATATTTACTTAGAGATAGGTGTGTATAAAATACACATTTAACCAATGGAGTAAAATATCAAAAAGTGATGTGCATTTTTAAACACCTTGTGCAAATATGTACATTTGCACACTTAACCATTGGAGTTAGTCTAATTAACTGCCAACTGAAAAATTGGAGAAGAATGATTAAATTAGAAATCAATTGCTGTCTAATGAAATCCACAAGAATCCAAATATCCCTTATGAGTTCGACCTCAATATAGAGGAAATGGAGCCCTTAACCTACCAACCCAGTTTGGGGAAAATGGAGAGGCAAAATATTGGGAATGAATTGCATTGATGTGAAATCCCCTATCTCGGCAAGTGAGCTGCACCCAATTGAAGCGAATTCAGTCAAAATTGAACTCCACTGATTGAAGAATGATGAAAAAAAATATAAATCAACAACTGTCATGTTAACCTGCTAGGGGTTGATCAAGCATGAAACACGAGTATATGCTACCCTTCCAAAAATTTCAAAGAAAAAATATTTCGGAAACAATAAAGAAAAATTATTTTGGCTTTGGTACTTTGTTATTGATTGAACCATAGGGGTCAAGGCTGAGGACAGAGACACATGCCTAAAACCCATGCTCAGTGCCAGTTTCTCCACTTCTATCTCATGTTGTGGGTACGTGTAGGAGTGCATCAGCACAACAGTTAAGCAGCTAATACCTTTATCTAGTAAATGTTTCAATAAGGGCCTCAAAAATCCCGCATTCAAGGGCTTCACAACTCTTATAAGCTCACCTGAGACTCCTCTAACAATGGACCCAGCACCCTGAACCTCTTGTTCTTTATTGAGAATGCGTTCAACTCTCTCTTCAACCTCTATAACCTCCTCATAGAGATTTGATGGCTTCAATACAGTGAGGTCAAAAATGTTTGGCCGAGCCTGATTCCCTATTTGTAGCAGATCCCCAAAACCCTTAGTGACACATAAGGCAATCCTTTCCCTTTTTCTCTCCAGCAATGTATTAGTAGCTACAGTAGTTCCCATATGTATCCACTCAATGTTATCAGTAGGAATCTTAGAAGACCTAGGAATGCTCTTCCCAGTATATTCTTCCAGAATTCTCCGAATTCCTTCAACTGGAGCATCATCCCAGTTGGAGGGGTAAACAGATAAAAGCTTCATAACTTTCCCATTGGTTTGACCAGGGATTTCAGCATACACATCAGTAAATGTACCCCCTCTATCAATGCAAAATCTTAGCTTTATTTCACTCACCTAGGCTTTTAATCAAACCTTCCCCTGCCAAAATTTCAAGACATGCTCATCAACATGAGATGTCAAATTGTCAATGAAATTTACAGTAGCAAGCATCGGTGTTTCCTTCCTCTGATTAATCCAGGTCTTACAACACTAGCAAGATTTATCAATCCGGACAGTAACCGTTGAAAGGAAACTTTCCATAAATCTAAGAGATATCAAGCGATAAGCAGTACGATCAGAACGGAAATAGAAATCTAAGTGCATGAAATTGTCCACAACTCGACTAGTTAGCTTTGTTTTACTGCATATTTGAAGAAATAGTTGAAAAGGCGATGCATCAATCAAACAACAATGGAATTGATACAGATTGAGATGGTCTTAACTAAAAAAGCGGTAGAATCGCAATCACAAACAGGACGAAAAACGGATAGTCAATCGCGAGTGAGTAGATGTAGAGTATACCTTTCCTTTTTGGCAGGAGATGGAGATGGAGATTGGAGACAATGAGGTGCGGCAAATTTGGTAACGCCACTTTTAGTCAGCACTCGTTCACCACCGCTCCACCGCTCTACTAGACGACGACGTTTTGCTTTAATTGCAAAAAATAATCCACCTTTAGGGGTTGTTGCACTCAACTATCAGAAATGCAAAAAAATAGTTTCAAATATTTACTTGGTTGCAGAAAATAGCCTCAATCTACATTCAAATTCAAATAATTATAAAAAATAGCATAAATAATTTTAATTCTCAAAATCTACCACTTCTCATAAAATTATTTCTCATGAAGTCATTATTAGCTAAATTCATCATTGAATTAATTATAAAAACTACCTTACACCATATAAATTTTGTAAATAAATAAATTTAAAAAAACTACTTAAAAATATCATAAGATTTTTATTTTTCTTAATAAAAAATACTTTATCTTCATCCCACAATCTATATTCAATGCTTAAGTAAAAACCATTATAGACAAGGGCGGACCCAGGGTCCTAGGGGGTCACGTGACCCCCCCTCGGCCCGAGAAATATGTACTTAAAAAAAACTCGTTTTGGATATAATTAAGTAAAGAGAGTAAGTAATCACTAAACAGCGTTGGCTCAAGTGGCAAAGCACGTGGGTGAGCTCTTTCGGAGTCAGGAGACGCGAGTTTGACTCACCAATGTGACCTTGAGTCTCTTTTTTTTAGTTTATTGTGTATATCATTCATTCCCTTCTTTAATAACATATATTCTTATATATGTATAAAACTTAATCAATTTTATTTCCTAAAATAATTCATAATTCAATGTCAATGAATTTGAATGACCAAAAAATTCGGGTAAATTTTGATATAAAAAATTAATTTTCTATTATAAAATAATTCAATTTGGGTAAATCTAATCCTAAATACCTATGAATTCTGGTTCGTCACTGTTTGGCACCAGTTTGTACTATCGAACATGTTATGTGTTTTACGCCTTTTTTTCTCGATCTTATTGTGTACTACTGTGGTGACCCCCCCTCAAAAGTTTCTGGGTCCGCCACTGATTACATATGAATATATAACATATGCACACTTTTTTCTTCAACAGATAAAATTACCGTAATTGTTATGTTTAAAACAATATTAATATAATGCATGCTTAATGGCTTTGCTGGGCTAGTTTTGCTCAAAAGATCGCCCTAAATCGCTTATTAGATCAATTGTGGGTAGATGTTTAAATATTTATTGACTTTTAATGACATGTAAATAGCCTAATTAATTTTTTAAAATAATAAATTTAATTTATATTTATATGGTTTGAGATAGTTTTTATAATAAATTCAGTTATGAGTTTAGATAAAAACCAATTAAATGTAACAAATTTTTTATAAGAAGTGATAATTTTTTAAATAAAAACTATTTTGGAGAAATTTTGTAATTAATTTGAATTTGAAGGCAACTTAAGGCTATTTTTATAATTAATTTGAATTTGAATGTAGTTTGAGGCTATTTTCTGTATTTTTAATAGTTCATGCTAATAAGCGCAACAACCCCTAAAGGTTGTGCTATTTTTTGCAATTTTTCTTTTTCTTTTTTTGGGTCAATTTTTAGAACATGGTAAAAACGCTTTTTACAACAAGATGAAAGTACCCCTATAATTATAACAAATTACCCACTCCCCCACCCCGTCGCGGATTCAAGGGTGAGCGACCCCGACCCGGAAGAAAAATATAACACTACAAGAAAAAACTAGTATAATCCCCGCACCATGGTGCGGTTTTTTTAAACTAAAATTTTAGCAATATAAAAATATGTATATTATGAAATATTAATAAAAGCTAAAATAAAAATCATTACCAAAAATGTATTTTATAATTCTCTGGAAAAAAAAATTTAAAAATCTCATGCAATGTATAATACATAAATATAGATTGAATCACTCAGTAATAATAATAATAATAATATCATTATAACTTTGTTTAAATGTGATGTGTCATAACCAATAGTTATATTCAATGCTTTGAATTAAGCCCAATAGTTACATTTTTTTTCTTTAATGTTTTAAATTAAGCCCAATTGTTAGTAAATGGTTACATTTTTTTTCTTTAATGTTTTAAATTAAGCTCAATTGTTAGTAAATATGTTAAGAATAAAAGAAAAAAATGTGATTAGTTTAAAGAGATAAAAAAAAAGAATAAAAATAATAATTAAAGAAAATAAATAATTAAAAAAGGCACAAAAAAACTTGATTGGTGGAAAAGAGAGGATTAAGGAGAAGTTGACACATAAGCCTAAAGTGTTCTAAATTAAGAGTATAATTGTTAGTAAATGGTTACATTTTTTTTCTTTAATGTTTTAAATTAAGCTCAATTGTTAGTAAATATGTTAAGAATAAAAGAAAAAAATGTGATTAGTTTAAAGAGATAAAAAAAAAGAATAAAAATAATAATTAAAGAAAATAAATAATTAAAAAAGGGACAAAAAAACTTGATTGGTGGAAAAGAGAGGATTAAGGAGAAGTTGACACATAAGCCTAAAGTGTTCTAAATTAAGAGTATATATATAGATATAGATATAGATGCTTTGGGCGACCAAACAATTCGTCGCCAAAAGTAGATATTTCATCGCACAATGTATTTTGTGACATAAAAAAACTTCGTCACCAGTTCATCGCCTTAGCCGCGTCGCCCAAAGTTAGGGTGATACAACTTAATTTCCTCGCCTTAAGTAACCTTTTTGTGATGAAAATCAAAAGTTGTCGCACTTCACCTTTTGTGATGAAAACTAACTTTTGTCACCCTTATCTTTTGTGACAAAACTCACTTTTGTAGCCCTATACTCTTTGTGACAAGTTGTTTTTGTCGCCCAAACTACTGAAAATTAGCAAATTTTATCACCCTAGCTTGTTTCTTTTTTTCTTCATTTTTTCAATTTTATTTGATATACCAAAATTAAATTATAAAACATTTCACAAATCACAATTCTAGGGTATTTCACATTGAAACAAAATAGAACTATATTAATAGATAATCAACTCTTACACGAGTACCATCATAAAGGAGTCATATCATGATTTACAATAGGTTGTTTCGATCTACAAAATGTTCAATATATGAAAACGTAGACCAATTATGTAAGGACTCAAAAGCTTCTTCAACTAAAATACCAAGGATTTGCTTATCCTGCCATATCCTTGCGAGTGAAAACGTAGACTAACTATGCAAGGACATAAAAGCTTCTCCATTAGCAACCTGTTTCACCAAAACCAAAATAATTCAGAATTAAGCATTAAAGTAGCCTGGGAGAATCCTAATATTAATATCTGAATAACAAGGCCTAAAAGTAGGCTTACATAACCTAACAAACAAAATACAAAATGATTTAGAATTGCAGATTCAATAGTGACAAAGGACACTGAAAGGAGCAATACTTATACTGTATTAAACTATTCATGCAGAAACAATTCCAGTTATGAATTCAAAGCAACTAGGACTAAAAAATACAAAGAGAGGGACATGCATTAAGGGAGAGTGCAAACATTTGTACCTCATCATTATGTTCATAGCCTCTAAACCACAGTAAACCTATCTTCTACAAGTTTCTTTGTGTGTTCAATCATTTGTCGATCTTAACAAAAAAAAGTTCAGAAGATAAGAAAAGTGAAAGAGATAAGTAATAATCTGTAATAAACACCTTAAAAACATAATGGACTATCCGCCTTTGCAAGTCTCATTCAAAATAATGACACTTAAAAAAGATTAACAGTGTAGCTACATCTGAAATATCATGCAATATAAACCATTTTGAGGACTCAAAGTGGCAATCAAGAGAAATATGAAATAGTAAAGAAGCCAGAGAATAATTATCATAGCTTGTAACAATTGATGATATTTCTAGACAAGGCAACTAGGCAACCGTGGCTCCTGTAAGTCCATAAACAGAGTTTGCATTGACCTGAAAGCACAAATGCACAATAGAAACAACAGAAAATGTGAATCTGGAGGTAACGATAGATGCAGAGCAGTCATGCACTAATAAAGCTTAATAATCTAACAATTAATATAGGTCAACAGAGATCTTCATTTACTCATCAATGCAATCCTCACACACATCAAAGCAAGGGATTGATGGACACCAATGAAAATATAGGTCAACAGAGATCTTCATTAACTCGAATCAGATATAATAATTATAGATATACCAGTGTATTTCAGGAACAAATTAAAGAGATACTAAAAAGGAAAAATAAATTGACTCACAAAACTCAACCAAAAACGAGGAATCAAAACCATGCTAAGCTACTTTTTTCAGGGGAAAGAAGATTAAGAGAAATGAATGAAAAAAAAATCCCATTAGGAACTCAGATCTAGGGCCCCTTAAAGATCTGATTAAAAAAAAGGTTTTTTTTGCTTAGCTTATTAACAGAAAGGAAACAAGAAGCTACCTCTGTTATAGTTGAAAACATGCTGCCAAGAGTTAACACATGTCCCTTGAGAATTGAACATATTTTGAAAGAATTACTAAGTATTCGTAAGCCTACTAAAGTGGAATACCAAATGCATCAATATAATTCAATCCTGTCCTAAATTGCAAAATAACTAAATAATAGGAGCTTTATCAATTAAATACAATTCTTATCACAACAAGTTAAAATGGATTGCCATAGATAAAATACCCATACAGATATACACTGAGTTCTAACAATTTAGAAAGCACGAATTTTTTCAGGAAAATTGTCATCTATACCTTGCCATATCTCCAAACAAGCTGCTGGAGTGCCATCATTCTTTCACCCACTCTCTCTTTAGTTTCCTGTTAGTCATGAAATTTCATTGTTAGTGAAGAAACATGGAGATTATCCGAATGATCTAATGATACATGTGTTGATAAAATTGCAGAACACAATAGACTAAACTCAACAATTTAATAACTGTGTGAAATTGGACCATGCAAATGAAACCTTCAATTCTTATCTCCTTTAATATTAACTCTAACTCAAACTCAAATGAGTTTCACTTAATGTTTCAAAGTTATATACTTTGAATGGCTTCATTGCTATATAGTCTAAGGCTTCTTGTGTATTTTTTTGGGTACAGAGCTCCAAAGAGTTATTTTCCTGGAAATAAATCTTTGATTAATTAGATAGAATAGGAAGAGGTCAATCTGATTAAAAGAGATAGTTTATGTGAGAGAAAAGTCAAAGCTAATGATACCTGGTGTTGGTGCATGATCTTCAAAAGAAAGAGATGGCAAGATCCTCTGCAACAGGCCGGTACTGCACAACAGAGCTCATGCGAGAATGGGAGATCAAATGTTGGGGCCGTGTGCTAGATCATTACAGAACAGACAAATGAAGTTGAATTAGGTAGTTTCAAAATGTTTGGTTCAAACATCCTAAAATGTACCTGCATCAATTAGCTGTTGATCATATGACGGGCAAAATGCAGAGAAGGATTGGCCTTGTGTAGGAGGATTTATGCATTATAACTGAGAGCAATGTCGAAACTCAACAGTCAACACACATTTGTGGTTTGAACACTACTCTACAAGGCATGTAACAGGAACAACGCTCCTGGCTTCCTGCACATCATCTACCTGCCATTTCATGTGAAGTTTTGGTTATCTGCACTTTAAGAATTTGTATTGGGCTTGGCCCTTATGTTAATTGGGTAATAGGCCCACAATATGTTAATTTGGATTCCGGTTTGTTGCAACCCGGTTGAGCCTTTGTCTTCTAAAGCCATCGTTCTCCCTATATGTTTCTGGCTTGTTCAGCAATGGAAGTTAATCAAATACAGAAATCAATTTCCAAATCTCAAACTCTCTCTTTATCAGTTCCATTCATCAGACGTCCTTCGATCCGACTTTTCCTTGGTTCTCAAGTTGGATTCTAGGCCCTGGTAAGCTCCTCTTCGGACTCTCATCCAGTCCCTAGTCGAGGAATCTATCCCTTGTTCTCCTATTTTCCCGTTCTCCGATCGTTACTTGCAGGCCCGGCCCAGAGGCAAGGGCAGGCTGGGCGCTTGCCCAGGACCCAAAAAAACCAGGGGCCTAATAATATAATTCGGTATATATACATGTATATAATTAAGGGGCCCAATCCAATAAATATCCAGCCCAAACAAATACCCAAGCCGGCTGAATACATGGAAATGTAAAAAAAGTATTTTAATTAAACTAATTAATTATAGCATTTACTGTACATTGAAAGGGGTGAGACTTGACACTTTTAGTGTGAATTGAAATGAAACAGGGAAACTGGAAACCTAATTGCAGAATAGGCGGCCTTGTTCTTCTCTTCACACCAAATTAAAGATTTGGGGAATCGTAAGAGGCGAAATCGATCGGGCATTCAAGGAGGAGAGATGAGCGAGCCTTGTGAATCTCAACGGCTTCAAGGCTCTCGGCTATATAGCACCACCATGGCAACCAACACTTCCATCCTCTGCTCTTATTCCGTTGGATTTCACCGGTAAGATGTTGATTCGATTCGGTAAGATGTTGATTCGATTCAATTCAGTTGGATTCATTTATCTTAATGAGTTGTATAAATACAATCTATTCTTATTTTGATTTTGGAATTCCTTTTTCTATGTAGAATTGCAGAAGATGGATTTCCTTTGGATTTCAACAATGGGTTTTTAAGTGCTTGCAGTTTGTGTCGAATTGCTCTCGGATGGTGTCTATTACCGATTACTCAACCATTTAGGTGGTCTTGTTCCATTATTCTACTGTTGTATTGTGATTGTTGTAGATGTTCTTATAATGTTTCTTAAAAAACATGTTGGAAGAATTAGAGGTTGAACGGTCTGGAAATTTTAAGTATGAAAAAGACATGTTGGAAGAATTAGAGGTTTATACTATTTGAAAAAATTTTCATCAAAAAATGCCAGAAGAAATAACTTAACATGATGTTTGTGTATTGTGGTAGGTAGTCAACAATGGTGGGGATGAAAAAAAAGTTATGCTCGTGTTGCTGTTGAAGACTATTGATGTACTGTGTTGGGTTTCATTTCTGCTCAGATCCAGGTTTTTGTTACTGTTGAAGACTTCTGATGCGTTGTGTTTGAAGATTTGGCGAAGTCCTTATTGCATTTATAGTGTCAAAATTTAGCGCCGCTATTAATGTAGTGATAAGCCAAATATATTTTGAGATATTCGTGTTTTACTTTATAATTATATGGATTTTAAGTTATTTAAATGTGTTATTGATAGTTCGGAATTTCAAGTTGTTAGGGCCCTTCATTTTTTTTTTCCCCGAGCCTCTATTACATTAGGATCGGCCCTGGTTACTTGCTTCAATGGCGTCGATAGACGGAAATCCCGTCTCAAGGCAGTTGCTATATGTTTCGGAATTCACATGCACCGAATTCCGAAATCCTTAAGGCAGTTGAATCCGAGGATGAAATTGTTTTAATGAAAGAGAAGATGGAGAGAAAGATAAGTGGAGTACCAGGCAGGGCCGAGGACAGAGACGCCGAGAGAGAGAGCAATCCCGATGGCGGCACAGGTGTAAGGAGATATTTGTACAAGCGCTCTTGACCATGAACTCTCTTCACCAACAATCGTCCCTTCGATCTTCTCAATTTGTCGCTCCTTGAGATTGATTTGCTCAATCTGATCTGCGATTTGTCGCTCCTTGAGATTGATTTGGCGCTCCTGAAGAGTGCAATGTAACGACCCGAAATTTAAGTACCCGAATTAACCTCCATAAACCTACTTAGAAGGTAAATAAGGTTCGGAATACTAGATTATCGGGGAACGTTATAGAAGAAGTTTGATCTTCTTCCGTGAGCTTTGGATCTTACGACCGAGTACGAGTTATTATTAGGTTCATTTAAGCGGAAGATTTAGTTGTCAAAAGATGGGGATTGCGAACCCCGAAAAGATCGTAAGCCCGTTGGAGGCTTCACCTGTCCTAGACTATCGCGAAAACGTTTCGAACAGAGATAAAAGCGGAAATCATAAATACAACAAAATGCCACGGCCACGCCGGGTCAAAACGATAAAACGTATGAGCAAAAGAGTGCGAATGTCAAGCGCCTCCCTCACCCTAATCGTCCAAAAGGTCTGTCCCGACAACCATCCACATCAGTAAGTCATATCGGGTAAGGGGTACCTGAATCTAAAAACAAGAAATAAATCGGGGTCAATCATCGGAAATATGCACACTCCGTGCCATATAAAGAGGCATACTTAAACTACATGAATGTTAAAATGCAACACATAAGCAAGTGTATAGATATATATAAATGCGAAATAAACACACAAGGGCCCGTATCATCATCATAATCATCATCATAAT
The DNA here is from genome assembly GCA_963922045.1 of Persicaria maculosa. NCBI lineage: Eukaryota > Viridiplantae > Streptophyta > Magnoliopsida > Caryophyllales > Polygonaceae > Persicaria > Persicaria maculosa. The sequence continues at coordinate 62,005,510 of OY998262.1, forward strand.
CACCATAATATCTTCTCAAACGTACTCATCCTTCTCAAACATACTCATCCTTCTCAAACATACTCATTCTTTCTCATCATAAGCCTTTCATCATTTCATTCGTGTTCCATCGAGTATAAGTCATTTATTCAGATTTTGACGGCCGTCCTACCATAGACACATAGCATACATATGAATCGTTGGATTTACTAAGTTCATCCTACGTCATATTACCAGTTTATATTCCTAACATGTTACTAGGTCGCGTGATGCATGAAGACTCTCGATAAGACAAAGAGTATCACATAAATCCATCATGAGTAAGTCCAGGGGACTTACCTGGAGTCCGGAGAATAAGCAAGCAATAAAGTGCACAACCAAGGATCCAATCAACAAGAGCCTATTAATTTCATTAAGCTTTCATTAGGTGGTATTCTAATGCATGGTACCCAACCTAATAATCAACATACATCCACATGAGGTTCACGATTCTATAGATTACACAATTTGGTTAAGTGATCCGGACTTAACCAGTTGTAATCTATATCGTATTATCACATAATCGATTTTCTTCTTATCGGATCATAAGTCAAGTTATGGGTATACTTCATTTCTGTATTTTATATGCTCTAAGTTTCGGTTATGCCATCACATATTTAACCATGTTCTTAGCATTCCCTTAACCAAGTTTTCTAACCGAGTCATTATAAACACTGGTTACTAAAATTATAATAACTCTTGATTCAACCGTTGGATTTCCGTAATTTTTGAAGGACAGATAGATAACATTCCCATGAACATCATATTAAGATTTCAGCCGAATCAGACCGTTGGATTGGAATTAAAGTCCAAATTACAGAGGCACATATATCCATTTTGTCTCTTGATGTTTGCTACAAAACGCAACCAAAAACACATAGAGGCTCCACTTCCTAAGCCCTTTCCAAGCACACAAGATCTATTCCTAGAGAGAGGGAAGGCGGATGAGGGATTACCTTCGAAGAATCCCACACAAACGACTCAAGAACACCCTCGGGAGTCCTTCGGAACACCTTTCAAACACCTTGCCATTTTGTCACCAAAAATCCCAAAACATGATTTAGATTCTTACTCAAAGTTGAAGAAAAGGAGTTATAAAACATGTTGGAACTCAATTTTGGAAGAAAGGAAGGGTTCTTACCAAGAAATCAAGTCAAACTCTCAAGACCCTTCAAAAACAGTTTTCTGCAGCTTCAAAGATGGACGATTTTGGCTGGGCAAAAGACCTTGGATTTTTGTGTTTGAGATATGTATGGAAAGCTGGGTTCAAGACGGATCCATGGCCACCGATTTTGCTCAATTTGGATGAGTATGGAGGGAGTTATGCTATTTCTTGTGAAGGCTGTCCAAAATGGACCTAAAATGGAGCAAGGCTCTCCTTCTCTCTCTCTCTCTCCTCTCAAGTGACGGTGGGGCTTCTTTGGATGAGCTCCTCATGAGTCTTGGGGTCAGGCTTATAGAGGAGAGGGGTGGTTGGCTTCATGAGTCAAAGCATGGGGGGTGATGGGATGAAGAGATGGGAGTGGTTGAATGTCTACATTCACAAGCAAGCCACAAGTCAAGGGTTTGGTGGATCAATGTTGGGCAATTTGGATGGATGACCTCTTTAACATAATGTAAAACCCGAGCTCGCGAAGCGTTAAAATCCGTTACGTTTATAAGATACGAGAAAAGTGGCTTGGGCATATTTTTTCCGTCATTAAATCCATGTAAAGCTAGGCATAAAATTTTTAAATTTTCCGGGTTTTCATAATCATAAGGGAGGATAATATTCGGATTATCCTACGGATATTTTGTAAATATTAATTAAATTCCGATCTTTACAATCATCCACCTCTAAAAACAAGTCTCGTCCCCGAGACAAAGAGGTTTAAACCGGCGGGGAAGGTTTTAAAACTTGAGTCCTTGAATCGTAACAAAAGGCACACGATCATCTTGGATGCGTCGTCCAAGAATCTCACGCCACCTTTGTCACGGCCGTAATAATCTCGAAGGTTTCATCAAGCATATGATGGGCGCCCCCATCACATCTCGCCTCAACCTTGAAAGTATCACAACTCGAGAGGATAATCACACTACCGCTCGGTCTTAGCGAAAATCCCACGAGTGCCCCCGTGGAAAGCTCATATCCACTTCGCGAAGTATAATAGGTTTACCCGGACATTGGAACCTTAAATTGCTCATTTCCGAACTAAATCTCAAAATCAAGGTGTTTGGCGTCCCGACTCGACATTAGACCTAGACACTTCTAGTCTCGACTCATCTCCTTCTCGGGAGGTGGTTATCCACCTCTAAGGATCAAACACACGATCTCACTACGACTCAATCAAAACAGAGGGTGGATTAACATCCACCTCTAAGGCTAAGCCTTATTCCTTTTCCTAGGTTCAATATTCCGACATACCATCATTTATCGACCATACTCACAACAACCACATAATCATAACGATATCATATCAGTCATATATCATAAAGTATCACACATCAATGATAATCACATCATGTAGGACCGCTCATGGGCCCCACCACGCATATCAATCACAGAAAATGCGCACTCAATCACAGAGGTAAACACCCAATCACACATAGTACGGCTAAGGGTCCCCCTCCCAGGTACTCACCGGCCACTCACGCAGTCAAAGCTATATCTGCACGTGGCTGTACATACGACGCTAGCAACTCATCTAATACATCTCCATAGCTCGCCCGTATACTCTCCTCTGTCTCCCAAGTGGCCTCCTCGGGGCTTCTCCTAGCCCACTGTATAAGTACCAACGGTACCTCTTTGCGCCTCAGCTTCTTGACCCGTCGGTCAAGAACAGCAATCGGATGCTCCACGAAGGTATGGTCAGGTGCTATCCCTAATCCGGAGTAGTCCAATCTGTGACTCGGATCTGACTCGTACTTCCTCAGCTGTGACACGTGGAAGACATCGTGTATACCGGCCAAACGGGGCGGGTAAAGCAACTCTATAAGCAACCTCTCCCACTCGCTCGAGGATCTCAAAGGGGCCCACATATCTAGGGCTCAGTTTGCCCTTCATCCCGAATCGTCGGATCCCTCTCGTCGGTGACACTCGCAACCAGACATGATCTCCAACCTCAAAGGCCAACTCAGTCCTGCGCCTATCAGCATACTTCTTCTGTCGGTCGTGCGCAACCCTCAGATGCTCTCGGATCCGTCTGACCTGATCTGTCGCCTCCTGCACGTACTGTGGTAGTGTCCCCACTCGGTCTGCAGGCTCATCCCAACAGATAGGCGACTTGCATCGCCTCCCGTACAACGCCTCAAAAGGAGCCATCCTGATCGATGAATGATAGCTGTTGTTGTACGAGAACTCTACTAGGGGAAGATGTCGAACCCAAAGGTTTCCCCACTCCAAAACACAAGCCCTCAGCATATCCTCTAGCGTCTGAATCGTCCTCTCGCTCTGCCCGTCCGTCTGCGGGTGATAGGCCGTGCTGAAATGCAACTTGCTCCCCAGAGCCTCGTGCACATGCCTCCAGAATCTCGAAGTGAAGCGGCCATCTCTATCAGATACTATCCTCTCGGGAACCCCATGCAACCTCACTATATGCTGTATAAAAGCTCGGACTAAATCAGACACAGGCCATGTCTCCTGAATCGGAATGAAATGGGCGGTCTTGGTCAACCTGTCGACCACCACCCAAATCGCATCAAAGCCTCGTACATCTCTCCTCAATCCTGTCACGAAGTCCATCGTGATATCCGTCCACTTCCACACAGGGTCAGGAAGTGATCGTGTCATCCCTCCGGGCTTCTGGTGCTCTATCCGCACCTGCTGGCAGACCTGACATCGCGCTACAAACAAAGCGACATCAGTCTTCATCCTGCGCCACCAGAACGTCCTCCTCAAGTCCTGATACATCTTATTCGATCCCGGATGGACCGAATAAGGAGTGGAATGTGCCTCTATCATGATCTTCTGCTTCAGGTTGTGCACATCAGGCACAGCAACTCGTCCCTGCAACATCAGCATCCCATCATCTCGGACGGTAAAAGACCTACATTGGCCCTGGGCCATGCGCTGTCGGATATCGGCAATCCGCGGACACTCTGTCTGCGCTCGTCGGATCTCATCCATCAACTCTGACTGAACCTCTAGGAAACTCAACTGTCCACTCTCTCGCTGTGACCAGACCTCTATCCCACAACTGATCAGATCCCGCTGTAACTCAGGTCGAGCCGTCAATCTGGACAAAACAATCTCCTGACGAGTCTTCCGACTCAAGGCGTGGGCCACCACATTGGCCTTCCCTGGGTGATACTCAATCTCCAACTCGTAGTCCTTGATCAACTCCAACCACCTCCTCTGACGCATGTTCAGCTCCTTCTGCGTGAAAATGTACTTCAGATTTTTGTGATCGGTCATGATCCTCACTGACGTGCCATACAGGTAGTGCCTCCAGATCTTGAGCGCATGTACCACTGCGGCTAGCTCAAGATCGTGCGTGGGGTATGACTCCTCCCCTGGCTTCAGCTGGCGTGAAGCGTAAGCGATGACCCGATCCCTCTGCTGTAGCACACAACCTAAACCTGAACTCGAAGCATCCGTGTAGACCACGAAGTCCTCCGTCCCCTCTGGTAGTGCTAACACTGGCGCGGATGTCAACTTCTGCTTCAGCAGATCAAAACTGGCCTGGCACGCCGGGCTCCACTCGAAGGGTACTCCCTTCTTCGTCAGTTGCGTCATCGGCCTAGCTATGCTGGAGAAGCCCTCGACGAACCGTCGGTAATAGCTAGCCAAACCTAGAAAAGACCTGATGTCTCTAACGTTCTTGGGGATCTCCCAAGCAACGATAGCATCAACCTTCGATGCATCTACTGATATCCCTGCTGCGGATATAACATGACCAAGAAACATCACCTCGGAGAGCCAGAACTCACACTTGCTAAACTTCCCGAACAGTTTATGCTTCTGCAGAATCCTCAGCACAATCCTCAGGTGCTCAGCATGCTCCTCTCTGCTCCTCGAGTAGATCAAGATGTCGTCGATAAATACCACCACGAATCTGTCAAGAAAATCGATGAACACCCTGTTCATCAACTCCATGAAGGCGGCTGGCGCGTTGGTTAGCCCGAACGGCATAACCACAAACTCGTAGTGTCCGTATCTAGTCCTGAAGGCCGTCTTCGGGATGTCCTCTGCCTTCACCCTCAGCTGGTGATAACCCGAACGCAAATCTATCTTCGAGAAGACGACAGCTCCCTGCAGCTGATCCATCAAATCGTCTATTCTCGGCAACGGGTAACGATTCTTCACCGTAGCCCGGTTCAACTCTCTGTAATCTATGCATAGCCTCAACGACCCATCCTTCTTCTTCACGAACAACACCGGTGCTCCCCACGGTGAAGCACTCGGCCTAATGTAGCCCTTCCCAGCTAGCTCCTCCAACTGTGCCTTCAGCTCGGCCATCTCCGTCGGCGCCATCCTGTACGGGACCCTCGAAATCGGCCTGGTGCCCGGCTCCAACTGTATAGCGAAATCAACATCTCGTTGTGGCGGAAGTCCTGGTAGCTCGTCTGGGAAAACGTCAGCAAACTCACTAACAACGGGGACATCTGTCAGGCTGGGTCGCTCGCGATCCACCTCTAAAGCATAACACCAGTAGCTCGTGCATCCCTGGTATAGAAGTCTCGCCGCTCGAACGGCGCTGATCTGGGCTCCGTTCCGTTTGGGGTCGTCCCCCCACACCTCGTGCTCAGTCCCATCCTCCGCGAGGATGGAAACTGTACGGGTCCTCAGGTTGAGGATTGCCCCATAGAAGTTCATAAAATCCATCCCCAGGATCATCTCGTCTGTCCGCAGTGGCATGACTATCAAGTCAGTGGGCCACTCTCGCTCTCCTATCCGAATGGGGCATCCTAGGATCTCACGCCCCGTCCTAACCCTAGCCCCATCCGCCATACGCACTACTAATGCGGGACATACCGAACATACAAGTTTAAATCTAGCTACGCATGAATCTGCTATAAAGCAGTGGGTTGCCCCGGTATCGAATAGAATGCGAAGAGTAGAGTCACAGAACGATATCGTACCTATGGAAGTCGGAGCTGTCGAATCACCGTTCCGCATCGGGAACGCGCGGGGCGGCGGGGGTGGTAAGAAATCAGTGTCTACAGCTATCGCTGCCAGCTGTGCAGAACCTCTGCCCTGGCCGGGTCCTGCCGACCCTGCCGACGACTGTGTCTGCTGATGCTGGTAAGATCCTCGGCCGCCTCGACCTCGTCCTCTACCTCTACCTCGACCTCCACATCGGCCTCGTCCTCCTCTAAAGCTGCTGTCTCCTCGACCACCTCCGTAGCTACTATCTCCTCGGCCAGCTCCCAAGGGAGTCCCCCTCCCCTGACCCTGTGCATAAGAAATCTGAGCGGGTACTGAAGAATGCAACCTCTCGTGCTGCTTGTGTCCCAGATGGATAGTACTCTCTCAGCATCAACTTCCTGAACTCCTCGTAGGTCCATGCAGTACGATCATCACAGTAGACAAGCCATCTGTCATAAGCATCTCCTTTAAGCTGCCCAGCCGCAAGCCTCTGTCTCTCCGCATCGGGTACTCCAATCAAGCTGAAAACTCCCTCGAGTCCTCTGAAGAACTGCTCAATATCCTCTCCGGGTCTGGCCTGAAAGATAGGCGGGCTACTCTGTGATAGTCTCTTCACCCAGTCGGTGACGCCAGCTGATCTCTCTCGCTCTAGCAACGCAAGTAATGCCCTCTCTATCGCTGATCCCTGCTGCTGCCTATCAGCCTCTCCCTCGTGCTGCCCGGGGATCTCGACCTCAACATCGGTCTCAGTCTCTGTCTCTGTCTCGGGAATGCGGCCACGACCTCGGCCACGTGGTCTCCCGCGTCCTCTAATAATCTGGGTGTCGACCATGCTGACAACTGGACATTAAACTGTACTCAATATACAATTAAATAAAACGTCTTCTTCAAGGAAGACGGCCCTCAGGCACATTCATCTCACATAATTACATCCCTTCAAGGGGGTGGCCCGCAGGCACAGTTTTATATCGCACGGAAGCTAACTAGATAGCTATCCTTCGAGGGATAGCTTGGCGAGCCCGCCTCTAAATCCTATCCTGCTCCAACCACCTTGGTTGCTCCCTTGGAGTCTTCCAGGCCCGTCTGTAAGGAAAAGCTAGGCAGTCTACCGGGACCCTTCTACATCTCTAATGATGCCTATCGCCTTGTCTCTACCCGTCGATCCTATCTCTCGTCTATAAAGATCCTAACCATTTTCATTTTCCAAAGGGTTTTCATCTTTGCCCTTTAAACACTTCGAAATCCTTGAAAATTTCCAAAACGGTGGGCGGGTTTTGAAAATTAATTTTTTTTTTAACTCGTGCGTACTCAGGTCGAACAACCTTGGCTCTGATACCAACTTTGTAACGACCCGAAATTTAAGTACCCGAATTAACCTCCATAAACCTACTTAGAAGGTAAATAAGGTTCGGAATACTAGATTATCGGGGAACGTTATAGAAGAAGTTTGATCTTCTTCCGTGAGCTTTGGATCTTACGACCGAGTACGAGTTATTATTAGGTTCATTTAAGCGGAAGATTTAGTTGTCAAAAGATGGGGATTGCGAACCCCGAAAAGATCGTAAGCCCGTTGGAGGCTTCACCTGTCCTAGACTATCGCGAAAACGTTTCGAACAGAGATAAAAGCGGAAATCATAAATACAACAAAATGCCACGGCCACGCCGGGTCAAAACGATAAAACGTATGAGCAAAAGAGTGCGAATGTCAAGCGCCTCCCTCACTCTAATCGTCCAAAAGGTCTGTCCCGACAACCATCCACATCAGTAAGTCATATCGGGTAAGGGGTACCTGAATCTAAAAACAAGAAATAAATCGGGGTCAATCATCGGAAATATGCACACTCCGTGCCATATAAAGAGGCATACTTAAACTACATGAATGTTAAAATGCAACACATAAGCAAGTGTATAGATATATATAAATGCGAAATAAACACACAAGGGCCCGTATCATCATCATAATCATCATCATAATCACCATAATATCTTCTCAAACGTACTCATCCTTCTCAAACATACTCATCCTTCTCAAACATACTCATTCTTTCTCATCATAAGCCTTTCATCATTTCATTCGTGTTCCATCGAGTATAAGTCATTTATTCAGATTTTGACGGCCGTCCTACCATAGACACATAGCATACATATGAATCGTTGGATTTACTAAGTTCATCCTACGTCATATTACCAGTTTATATTCCTAACATGTTACTAGGTCGCGTGATGCATGAAGACTCTCGATAAGACAAAGAGTATCACATAAATCCATCATGAGTAAGTCCAGGGGACTTACCTGGAGTCCGGAGAATAAGCAAGCAATAAAGTGCACAACCAAGGATCCAATCAACAAGAGCCTATTAATTTCATTAAGCTTTCATTAGGTGGTATTCTAATGCATGGTACCCAACCTAATAATCAACATACATCCACATGAGGTTCACGATTCTATAGATTACACAATTTGGTTAAGTGATCCGGACTTAACCAGTTGTAATCTATATCGTATTATCACATAATCGATTTTCTTCTTATCGGATCATAAGTCAAGTTATGGGTATACTTCATTTCTGTATTTTATATGCTCTAAGTTTCGGTTATGCCATCACATATTTAACCATGTTCTTAGCATTCCCTTAACCAAGTTTTCTAACCGAGTCATTATAAACACTGGTTACTAAAATTATAATAACTCTTGATTCAACCGTTGGATTTCCGTAATTTTTGAAGGACAGATAGATAACATTCCCATGAACATCATATTAAGATTTCAGCCGAATCAGACCGTTGGATTGGAATTAAAGTCCAAATTACAGAGGCACATATATCCATTTTGTCTCTTGATGTTTGCTACAAAACGCAACCAAAAACACATAGAGGCTCCACTTCCTAAGCCCTTTCCAAGCACACAAGATCTATTCCTAGAGAGAGGGAAGGCGGATGAGGGATTACCTTCGAAGAATCCCACACAAACGACTCAAGAACACCCTCGGGAGTCCTTCGGAACACCTTTCAAACACCTTGCCATTTTGTCACCAAAAATCCCAAAACATGATTTAGATTCTTACTCAAAGTTGAAGAAAAGGAGTTATAAAACATGTTGGAACTCAATTTTGGAAGAAAGGAAGGGTTCTTACCAAGAAATCAAGTCAAACTCTCAAGACCCTTCAAAAACAGTTTTCTGCAGCTTCAAAGATGGACGATTTTGGCTGGGCAAAAGACCTTGGATTTTTGTGTTTGAGATATGTATGGAAAGCTGGGTTCAAGACGGATCCATGGCCACCGATTTTGCTCAATTTGGATGAGTATGGAGGGAGTTATGCTATTTCTTGTGAAGGCTGTCCAAAATGGACCTAAAATGGAGCAAGGCTCTCCTTCTCTCTCTCTCTCTCCTCTCAAGTGACGGTGGGGCTTCTTTGGATGAGCTCCTCATGAGTCTTGGGGTCAGGCTTATAGAGGAGAGGGGTGGTTGGCTTCATGAGTCAAAGCATGGGGGGTGATGGGATGAAGAGATGGGAGTGGTTGAATGTCTACATTCACAAGCAAGCCACAAGTCAAGGGTTTGGTGGATCAATGTTGGGCAATTTGGATGGATGACCTCTTTAACATAATGTAAAACCCGAGCTCGCGAAGCGTTAAAATCCGTTACGTTTATAAGATACGAGAAAAGTGGCTTGGGCATATTTTTTCCGTCATTAAATCCATGTAAAGCTAGGCATAAAATTTTTAAATTTTCCGGGTTTTCATAATCATAAGGGAGGATAATATTCGGATTATCCTACGGATATTTTGTAAATATTAATTAAATTCCGATCTTTACAATCATCCACCTCTAAAAACAAGTCTCGTCCCCGAGACAAAGAGGTTTAAACCGGCGGGGAAGGTTTTAAAACTTGAGTCCTTGAATCGTAACAAAAGGCACACGATCATCTTGGATGCGTCATCCAAGAATCTCACGCCACCTTTGTCACGGCCGTAATAATCTCGAAGGTTTCATCAAGCATGTGATGGGCGCCCCCATCACATCTCGCCTCAACCTTGAAAGTATCACAACTCGAGAGGATAATCACACTACCGCTCGGTCTTAGCGAAAATCCCACGAGTGCCCCCGTGGAAAGCTCATATCCACTTCGCGAAGTATAATAGGTTTACCCGGACATTGGAACCTTAAATTGCTCATTTCCGAACTAAATCTCAAAATCAAGGTGTTTGGCGTCCCGACTCGACATTAGACCTAGACACTTCTAGTCTCGACTCATCTCCTTCTCGGGAGGTGGTTATCCACCTCTAAGGATCAAACACACGATCTCACTACGACTCAATCAAAACAGAGGGTGGATTAACATCCACCTCTAAGGCTAAGCCTTATTCCTTTTCCTAGGTTCAATATTCCGACATACCATCATTTATCGACCATACTCACAACAACCACATAATCATAACGATATCATATCAGTCATATATCATAAAGTATCACACATCAATGATAATCACATCATGTAGGACCGCTCATGGGCCCCACCACGCATATCAATCACAGAAAATGCGCACTCAATCACAGAGGTAAACACCCAATCACACATAGTACGGCTAAGGGTCCCCCTCCCAGGTACTCACCGGCCACTCACGCAGTCAAAGCTATATCTGCACGTGGCTGTACATACGACGCTAGCAACTCATCTAATACATCTCCATAGCTCGCCCGTATACTCTCCTCTGTCTCCCAAGTGGCCTCCTCGGGGCTTCTCCTAGCCCACTGTATAAGTACCAACGGTACCTCTTTGCGCCTCAGCTTCTTGACCCGTCGGTCAAGAACAGCAATCGGATGCTCCACGAAGGTATGGTCAGGTGCTATCCCTAATCCGGAGTAGTCCAATCTGTGACTCGGATCTGACTCGTACTTCCTCAGCTGTGACACGTGGAAGACATCGTGTATACCGGCCAAACGGGGCGGGTAAAGCAACTCTATAAGCAACCTCTCCCACTCGCTCGAGGATCTCAAAGGGGCCCACATATCTAGGGCTCAGTTTGCCCTTCATCCCGAATCGTCGGATCCCTCTCGTCGGTGACACTCGCAACCAGACATGATCTCCAACCTCAAAGGCCAACTCAGTCCTGCGCCTATCAGCATACTTCTTCTGTCGGTCGTGCGCAACCCTCAGATGCTCTCGGATCCGTCTGACCTGATCTGTCGCCTCCTGCACGTACTGTGGTAGTGTCCCCACTCGGTCTGCAAGCTCATCCCAGCAGATAGGCGACTTGCATCGCCTCCCGTACAACGCCTCAAAAGGAGCCATCCTGATCGATGAATGATAGCTGTTGTTGTACGAGAACTCTACTAGGGGAAGATGTCGAACCCAAAGGTTTCCCCACTCCAAAACACAAGCCCTCAGCATATCCTCTAGCGTCTGAATCGTCCTCTCGCTCTGCCCGTCCGTCTGCGGGTGATAGGCCGTGCTGAAATGCAACTTGCTCCCCAGAGCCTCGTGCACATGCCTCCAGAATCTCGAAGTGAAGCGGCCATCTCTATCAGATACTATCCTCTCGGGAACCCCATGCAACCTCACTATATGCTGTATAAAAGCTCGGACTAAATCAGACACAGGCCATGTCTCCTGAATCGGAATGAAATGGGCGGTCTTGGTCAACCTGTCGACCACCACCCAAATCGCATCAAAGCCTCGTACATCTCTCCTCAATCCTGTCACGAAGTCCATCGTGATATCCGTCCACTTCCACACAGGGTCAGGAAGTGATCGTGTCATCCCTCCGGGCTTCTGGTGCTCTATCCGCACCTGCTGGCAGACCTGACATCGCGCTACAAACAAAGCGACATCAGTCTTCATCCTGCGCCACCAGAACGTCCTCCTCAAGTCCTGATACATCTTATTCGATCCCGGATGGACCGAATAAGGAGTGGAATGTGCCTCTATCATGATCTTCTGCTTCAGGTTGTGCACATCAGGCACAGCAACTCGTCCCTGCAACATCAGCATCCCATCATCTCAGACGGTAAAAGACCTACATTGGCCCTGGGCCATGCGCTGTCGGATATCGGCAATCCGCGGACACTCTGTCTGCGCTCGTCGGATCTCATCCATCAACTCTGACTGAACCTCTAGGAAACTCAACTGTCCACTCTCTCGCTGTGACCAGACCTCTATCCCACAACTGATCAGATCCCGCTGTAACTCAGGTCGAGCCGTCAATCTGGACAAAACAATCTCCTGACGAGTCTTCCGACTCAAGGCGTGGGCCACCACATTGGCCTTCCCTGGGTGATACTCAATCTCCAACTCGTAGTCCTTGATCAACTCCAACCACCTCCTCTGACGCATGTTCAGCTCCTTCTGCGTGAAAATGTACTTCAGATTTTTGTGATCGGTCATGATCCTCACTGACGTGCCATACAGGTAGTGCCTCCAGATCTTGAGCGCATGTACCACTGCGGCTAGCTCAAGATCGTGCGTGGGGTATGACTCCTCCCCTGGCTTCAGCTGGCGTGAAGCGTAAGCGATGACCCGATCCCTCTGCTGTAGCACACAACCTAAACCTGAACTCGAAGCATCCGTGTAGACCACGAAGTCCTCCGTCCCCTCTGGTAGTGCTAACACTGGCGCGGATGTCAACTTCTGCTTCAGCAGATCAAAACTGGCCTGGCACGCCGGGCTCCACTCGAAGGGTACTCCCTTCTTCGTCAGTTGCGTCATCGGCCTAGCTATGCTGGAGAAGCCCTCGACGAACCGTCGGTAATAGCTAGCCAAACCTAGAAAAGACCTGATGTCTCTAACGTTCTTGGGGATCTCCCAAGCAACGATAGCATCAACCTTCGATGCATCTACTGATATCCCTGCTGCGGATATAACATGACCAAGAAACATCACCTCGGAGAGCCAGAACTCACACTTGCTAAACTTCCCGAACAGTTTATGCTTCTGCAGAATCCTCAGCACAATCCTCAGGTGCTCAGCATGCTCCTCTCTGCTCCTCGAGTAGATCAAGATGTCGTCGATAAATACCACCACGAATCTGTCAAGAAAATCGATGAACACCCTGTTCATCAACTCCATGAAGGCGGCTGGCGCGTTGGTTAGCCCGAACGGCATAACCACAAACTCGTAGTGTCCGTATCTAGTCCTGAAGGCCGTCTTCGGGATGTCCTCTGCCTTCACCCTCAGCTGGTGATAACCCGAACGCAAATCTATCTTCGAGAAGACGACAGCTCCCTGCAGCTGATCCATCAAATCGTCTATTCTCGGCAACGGGTAACGATTCTTCACCGTAGCCCGGTTCAACTCTCTGTAATCTATGCATAGCCTCAACGACCCATCCTTCTTCTTCACGAACAACACCGGTGCTCCCCACGGTGAAGCACTCGGCCTAATGTAGCCCTTCCCAGCTAGCTCCTCCAACTGTGCCTTCAGCTCGGCCATCTCCGTCGGCGCCATCCTGTACGGGACCCTCGAAATCGGCCTGGTGCCCGGCTCCAACTGTATAGCGAAATCAACATCTCGCTGTGGCGGAAGTCCTGGTAGCTCGTCTGGGAAAACGTCAGCAAACTCACTAACAACGGGGACATCTGTCAGGCTGGGTCGCTCGCGATCCACCTCTAAAGCATAACACCAGTAGCTCGTGCATCCCTGGTATAGAAGTCTCGCCGCTCGAACGGCGCTGATCTGGGCTCCGTTCCGTTTGGGGTCGTCCCCCCACACCTCGTGCTCAGTCCCATCCTCCGCGAGGATGGAAACTGTACGGGTCCTCAGGTTGAGGATTGCCCCATAGAAGTTCATAAAATCCATCCCCAGGATCATCTCGTCTGTCCGCAGTGGCATGACTATCAAGTCAGTGGGCCACTCTCGCTCTCCTATCCGAATGGGGCATCCTAGGATCTCACGCCCCGTCCTAACCCTAGCCCCATCCGCCATACGCACTACTAATGCGGGACATACCGAACATACAAGTTTAAATCTAGCTACGCATGAATCTGCTATAAAGCAGTGGGTTGCCCCGGTATCGAATAGAATGCGAAGAGTAGAGTCACAGAACGATATCGTACCTATGGAAGTCGGAGCTGTCGAATCACCGTTCCGCATCGGGAACGCGCGGGGCGGCGGGGGTGGTAAGAAATCAGTGTCTACAGCTATCGCTGCCAGCTGTGCAGAACCTCTGCCCTGGCCGGGTCCTGCCGACCTGCCGACGACTGTGTCTGCTGATGCTGGTAAGATCCTCGGCCGCCTCGACCTCGTCCTCTACCTCTACCTCGACCTCCACATCGGCCTCGTCCTCCTCTAAAGCTGCTGTCTCCTCGACCACCTCCGTAGCTACTATCTCCTCGGCCAGCTCCCAAGGGAGTCCCCCTCCCCTGACCCTGTGCATAAGAAATCTGAGCGGGTACTGAAGAATGCAACCTCTCGTGCTGCTTGTGTCCCAGATGGATAGTACTCTCTCAGCATCAACTTCCTGAACTCCTCGTAGGTCCATGCAGTACGATCATCACAGTAGACAAGCCATCTGTCATAAGCATCTCCTTTAAGCTGCCCAGCCGCAAGCCTCTGTCTCTCCGCATCGGGTACTCCAATCAAGCTGAAAACTCCCTCGAGTCCTCTGAAGAACTGCTCAATATCCTCTCCGGGTCTGGCCTGAAAGATAGGCGGGCTACTCTGTGATAGTCTCTTCACCCAGTCGGTGACGCCAGCTGATCTCTCTCGCTCTAGCAACGCAAGTAATGCCCTCTCTATCGCTGATCCCTGCTGCTGCCTATCAGCCTCTCCCTCGTGCTGCCCGGGGATCTCGACCTCAACATCGGTCTCAGTCTCTGTCTCTGTCTCGGGAATGCGGCCACGACCTCGGCCACGTGGTCTCCCGCGTCCTCTAATAATCTGGGTGTCGACCATGCTGACAACTGGACATTAAACTGTACTCAATATACAATTAAATAAAACGTCTTCTTCAAGGAAGACGGCCCTCAGGCACATTCATCTCACATAATTACATCCCTTCAAGGGGGTGGCCCGCAGGCACAGTTTTATATCGCACGGAAGCTAACTAGATAGCTATCCTTCGAGGGATAGCTTGGCGAGCCCGCCTCTAAATCCTATCCTGCTCCAACCACCTTGGTTGCTCCCTTGGAGTCTTCCAGGCCCGTCTGTAAGGAAAAGCTAGGCAGTCTACCGGGACCCTTCTACATCTCTAATGATGCCTATCGCCTTGTCTCTACCCGTCGATCCTATCTCTCGTCTATAAAGATCCTAACCATTTTCATTTTCCAAAGGGTTTTCATCTTTGCCCTTTAAACACTTCGAAATCCTTGAAAATTTCCAAAACGGTGGGCGGGTTTTGAAAATTAATTTTTTTTTTAACTCGTGCGTACTCAGGTCGAACAACCTTGGCTCTGATACCAACTTTGTAACGACCCGAAATTTAAGTACCCGAATTAACCTCCATAAACCTACTTAGAAGGTAAATAAGGTTCGGAATACTAGATTATCGGGGAACGTTATAGAAGAAGTTTGATCTTCTTCCGTGAGCTTTGGATCTTACGACCGAGTACGAGTTATTATTAGGTTCATTTAAGCGGAAGATTTAGTTGTCAAAAGATGGGGATTGCGAACCCCGAAAAGATCGTAAGCCCGTTGGAGGCTTCACCTGTCCTAGACTATCGCGAAAACGTTTCGAACAGAGATAAAAGCGGAAATCATAAATACAACAAAATGCCACGGCCACGCCGGGTCAAAACGATAAAACGTATGAGCAAAAGAGTGCGAATGTCAAGCGCCTCCCTCACCCTAATCGTCCAAAAGGTCTGTCCCGACAACCATCCACATCAGTAAGTCATATCGGGTAAGGGGTACCTGAATCTAAAAACAAGAAATAAATCGGGGTCAATCATCGGAAATATGCACACTCCGTGCCATATAAAGAGGCATACTTAAACTACATGAATGTTAAAATGCAACACATAAGCAAGTGTATAGATATATATAAATGCGAAATAAACACACAAGGGCCCGTATCATCATCATAATCATCATCATAATCACCATAATATCTTCTCAAACGTACTCATCCTTCTCAAACATACTCATCCTTCTCAAACATACTCATTCTTTCTCATCATAAGCCTTTCATCATTTCATTCGTGTTCCATCGAGTATAAGTCATTTATTCAGATTTTGACGGCCGTCCTACCATAGACACATAGCATACATATGAATCGTTGGATTTACTAAGTTCATCCTACGTCATATTACCAGTTTATATTCCTAACATGTTACTAGGTCGCGTGATGCATGAAGACTCTCGATAAGACAAAGAGTATCACATAAATCCATCATGAGTAAGTCCAGGGGACTTACCTGGAGTCCGGAGAATAAGCAAGCAATAAAGTGCACAACCAAGGATCCAATCAACAAGAGCCTATTAATTTCATTAAGCTTTCATTAGGTGGTATTCTAATGCATGGTACCCAACCTAATAATCAACATACATCCACATGAGGTTCACGATTCTATAGATTACACAATTTGGTTAAGTGATCCGGACTTAACCAGTTGTAATCTATATCGTATTATCACATAATCGATTTTCTTCTTATCGGATCATAAGTCAAGTTATGGGTATACTTCATTTCTGTATTTTATATGCTCTAAGTTTCGGTTATGCCATCACATATTTAACCATGTTCTTAGCATTCCCTTAACCAAGTTTTCTAACCGAGTCATTATAAACACTGGTTACTAAAATTATAATAACTCTTGATTCAACCGTTGGATTTCCGTAATTTTTGAAGGACAGATAGATAACATTCCCATGAACATCATATTAAGATTTCAGCCGAATCAGACCGTTGGATTGGAATTAAAGTCCAAATTACAGAGGCACATATATCCATTTTGTCTCTTGATGTTTGCTACAAAACGCAACCAAAAACACATAGAGGCTCCACTTCCTAAGCCCTTTCCAAGCACACAAGATCTATTCCTAGAGAGAGGGAAGGCGGATGAGGGATTACCTTCGAAGAATCCCACACAAACGACTCAAGAACACCCTCGGGAGTCCTTCGGAACACCTTTCAAACACCTTGCCATTTTGTCACCAAAAATCCCAAAACATGATTTAGATTCTTACTCAAAGTTGAAGAAAAGGAGTTATAAAACATGTTGGAACTCAATTTTGGAAGAAAGGAAGGGTTCTTACCAAGAAATCAAGTCAAACTCTCAAGACCCTTCAAAAACAGTTTTCTGCAGCTTCAAAGATGGACGATTTTGGCTGGGCAAAAGACCTTGGATTTTTGTGTTTGAGATATGTATGGAAAGCTGGGTTCAAGACGGATCCATGGCCACCGATTTTGCTCAATTTGGATGAGTATGGAGGGAGTTATGCTATTTCTTGTGAAGGCTGTCCAAAATGGACCTAAAATGGAGCAAGGCTCTCCTTCTCTCTCTCTCTCTCTCCTCTCAAGTGACGGTGGGGCTTCTTTGGATGAGCTCCTCATGAGTCTTGGGGTCAGGCTTATAGAGGAGAGGGGTGGTTGGCTTCATGAGTCAAAGCATGGGGGGTGATGGGATGAAGAGATGGGAGTGGTTGAATGTCTACATTCACAAGCAAGCCACAAGTCAAGGGTTTGGTGGATCAATGTTGGGCAATTTGGGTGGATGACCTCTTTAACATAATGTAAAACCCGAGCTCGCGAAGCGTTAAAATCCGTTACGTTTATAAGATACGAGAAAAGTGGCTTGGGCATATTTTTTCCGTCATTAAATCCATGTAAAGCTAGGCATAAAATTTTTAAATTTTCCGGGTTTTCATAATCATAAGGGAGGATAATATTCGGATTATCCTACGGATATTTTGTAAATATTAATTAAATTCCGGTCTTTACATGCAATCTCGATGGCGGCGAAGGTGTAAGGGGAGATCTGGATGAGCACTCTTGAACATGAACTCACTTCGCCAACCATCGTCCCTTTGATCTTGTCGATTATTGATTTGCTCGATCTGATCTGCGACTTTATCATTGTAGAGATTCGACACCGGATCTAAACTGCGATTCTTAGGTTTTGGGTGGAGGCGAACTGAGATTTAGGGTTTCAGAGGGAGTGAGCACCAGCGGAGGGAGTGAAGAGGCAGTGAGGAGGAGTGTACAATTTATTTATCTTTAATTTTATCATAGAATAATGGGCGACCAAATACCCTTTTTTTGTAGCCCAAAACTTCTTTTGAGCGACACTTTTAAATTTTCGTCACAGAAAACATGGTTTGGGCGACAAAGTGTATTTTTGTCACTGAAAGGTAAGCATGGGCGATGATAATTTTTTTGTCACCTTTGTTTTATACTTTTTGTCGCCCAAAAACAGTTTTCTTGTAGTGTAAGAATATGTATGTAATGCATGAAATCTGCATCATATTTGTTGAAGGAGATCGATCTTGATGATGATCTCAACCCGAATCCTAGCTTGCAAAACAAGAACAAACGAGGTCGGGGCGGGGTTTGTATCCCCCGTAGGACACTCCGAGGCTCAAGTCAATCCTATCCCCTATGAATCCGACTTTACCGTTGTTTATGCTAGAATAAACCATTACCATATTTAAATCGGTCAAGGTTCTTAATGCATGAAACCGTTACCGTATTCAATAGGCGGAACGGTAACCGCATTGATGCTGGTCAATGCCGTATTTAATATTTGAATTTATTGATTATGATACCGCATACATAATAGATGTCGTTTTTTTACTGTTATTTAGGATAATTTCGTATGATAAAAATGATCGACTTACTTGGTAAAAGACCAGAATGCCCTTGTGCTATGATGACGGGATTTTCCCTATCACAGTTGCCCCTCGGGTTTCTTCTTCATGTCTCGATGATGAAGGAAACCAAAAAAAAATACATGGTGAAGTTTGTCGAGTGAGCGATAATTTTGTCGTAGATGGCAGTTGCTTGACCGTAAGTAGCGGTTTTACGGACTCAAGTGGCGATACAATGGCTTTGAGTGGCTACTGGCCTTGAGCAGCTATTATTAGCCTTGAGTGGCTATCATTGGCCTCGAGTAGCTATCGACAGTGAGTGATTGTTGTTGGCCATAAGTGGCTATCGTTGGCCTCGAGTGGCGATTTTCGGTGGCCGTAAGTGGCGATTTTTCTGCCTTAACTGGCATTTGCTTGGCCATAAGTGATTAAAGTTCACTTTCTTCAACAATTGTTGTAGCTTTGAAGATATCGTTCTATGACATCTATAGTTGTTGGGCCTGATAAAAAAACATTGTATTTCTACATAACTTAGAGCAATTAAGCCAGTTAGAAGAGTGGTCTTGTAATGTGCGGCGTCCCTAACATGTTATATGCCCCTTCACAGAATTTATATATTTTTGTGAAGAAGTAGCTAGTAAGCTAAAAATCCAGCTCTTATAGTGGCGTTCGTTTTTATCGTAGTTGACTATTGCTTGGTCGTGAGTGGCAGTAATTTTGCTATAGCCGGTAGTTGCTTGCCCATAAGTGGCGATTCATCTAGGTGGACCTCGTTGTAAGGGTTATGTCCTCGTCTTTACTTGTAGGGTTGATATATGCAAGGGCATATATTACGATGTCACTAACCCCTTTTTTTTCGTAAGTTGGGCGTCAAGCTTATGTTGTTCTTGACATTTTCGCTGGTTTATACCTGCCCAGTCAAAGTAAACTAGCAACACAATAACAAGTAATGTCATCAATTATAATGTAACAATTGTGCCCCTAGCGAGGGCGAATAATGGGAGCTCATTCTTTGTTTCATTTGTTGATCATCCTGATCAACCTTGTAGAAGCATGACATATCAACGGGATAGTGCCTCCAGCAAAAGCCCTCTATTATCATAAAAATGGTTACCTCACTCATGACCTCGAAAGTCATTTGGGTTGTCATTGAAATACTCGAAATTTGGGGACCTTAGATGTCCCTTTTCTGAGCGCGACACTGCCCCGGTACACCCTATACATCAGACCTTGCCCCTATGTTATTCGTAGAACCTGAAGTCATGCCTTTCTCTGAAGTAAGCTCAATTTCTGTGCTAATCCCCCTTTTATAACCACATATTTGAGGCTGCAAAACAAGAGAGCAAACCAAAACGAAACACCAAGACACGACCCAATATGCAAGTAATAATAAGGGAATTATATCTACTCAAATATACGTGAAAAAGCTTGGTAGCATGTAGCTCAAACTCATCCTTTGTACCCTTGTTAATCAACTTTCCACCATTTGATTTGACCATAAGTTAATGCGGGTAGATATAGTTCTCAAATAAACGGAAGACAGAGCATTAACCATTGAAGTTAAACGAGCCTATGGTGTCAAGTTTCCAAACTTGAGTTGCGCCGGGGCAGTTGATATATAAAGACACAATTACGTGTATGCACATATGGACTTAATTAAAATCAAGCACTTAGAACAGCATATAACTTCAACAATCGGAAGCTTAAAAAACATATAGTTCCCACGGATAAAAAACTTACTTGTCTTTTACCAAACCACACTTGGGATCGAGTTGTTGCTTGTAACCTCATTCTTGCAGTGAGTCCTTTGTGACTCAGATGCCTGTTGCGGTGCCATTGATTGCACCAAATCCCTCATAGCAGTCATGTCACTCATAACACTGACCCACCCTTTTGTGTTGCTCGTAACAAATTACATACAAAGTTAATATGTAATTTGTTGTTCTCTTAGCATGCAATACGTACGTGTATACAACAAGATATACAAACTTTAAACTTGCATAAATTCTTATATAATCATTGAATATAGTTATAACATCTTGTTTTGAAGCTCTTGGGCTGAATTATAGTACCAAAATATCAATTTAAGTAAAATATAAAAACATCGTGATTTAATAAAGGCGAAACTAATTAAAATAACCCGACCTTTAAGGGTGTGTTAAAAATATATCCCAACCTTTCAAGTGTAAGATAAGTATCCCGACCTTTAAAGGGATGTTAAAAATATATCTCAACCTTTCAAATGTAATATAAATATCTCGACCTTTATAGGTGATGTTAAAATAATATCTCAAAAAAAATTGTACAAAAAAACTAACAGGACATGCATATATGACAAAAAAAAATTAATAAAAAAAACTTTAAAAAATCTATATAAAAAAATTATAGATTTACATATCTTTCGTCTTTTATATTTTATACACACTATTTTCTTATAACTCTATATTAAAAACCTTGTTTTATTAAACCACTTTTCTTTTTCTTTTTTTTTATCAAGGGAAAGAAATAAATTAATAAAATATACATATATATAAAAATGATATATTTACAAGTGTTTAATATTTTATTTAGATTATTTTTATATTTGAGGGATAACACCCATATTCGTATAATGGACCATTTAACTAATTTCGCATTTTGATGAAAATTTAAAATAGAAAGAAGAATAGTTAGAATTTTAGTAAATAAATTATGTAAAAAAAATGGGAAAATTGAACAAAGAAGAATAATATGGAAAATTGAAATATTAATAAAGTGTCTTGAATTTTTTTTTAAAATAATAAATGAAAAAACTTGTTTTCTTAAACCCTTCTATTAATTTTTTATATATTTTTTTAAAATTTTAATTTTTTATTAATTTAGTTTGCCACATATGTATGCCATGTTAGTTTTTATTGGTATAGAATTATGAGAAAATTTGTGCCGTAGGCACAAATTTTCGAGCTAATTTGAGTTCCGTCCAACCTTTTGTAATATTTACAAAAGTGTCCAAGTTTATAATTTTCGCTGGAAATTTTACGATTTTGCCCCTCCATCCTCTTTTACCGTTGTTCAACCACGTTCTAGGGCAAATTTCGTTCTCAGATCTAGGCCGATAGCTCGTATCCATGGAGATCTCGTCCTCGCTCCCGCCAGGTCGCCCCCGCCTCCCTCTCTTTCTTCTCCGGCATCAGAAGACCAGGGCGGAGCCTTAACGGCGCTGACCTCCTCGGCCATGGCTGCTCCGACGGCGTCCTCTGCTGCCTCAGCCGCCTCCTGGACCAGGTCGCCCCCGCCTCCCTCTCTTTCTTCTCCAGCGTTCGCAATAGCGATACAGGTAAAATTTCGATGGTGAACGAGGCGGGATTCGACTCGAATTCGGGCGATGAGGAGAACGGGAACTGGAATTTTGGTCTTCGATCAAAATTCCGGCTCGAATCCGTTTCTTCCGGCGTCACAACTCACACGGCTTCCCGGAATGGATCTGTCGATTTCGCTGCAGTTCGACTCCGTTTCCGCATTTGAGGCTCTTGGATGTAGCGGATTGAAGAAGCTCGATGCTGCCCAACAATCAGTGATTTCAGAACGCCATTGATGAAGCTCGATCGAAGATTCATAGCAAAGGTGATGAATTTTTTAGTTGGTACATGTCTTTCAGAACGCCATTATCATCTGCTATCTTGATTGCTTTAGGGCGAATTCAAATCGAATTAGGTCTCATTTGTGCAGAATCTATCGCTAAATAATCTCAATTGAATTTCAGTTGAACATCAGTTTGGATAATTTCATGTTGAATTCTTTTTTTATTATTCTTATTATTGTTGAATTTACTTCTGATGATTATGCGGTTTTCTTGTCAGACCATTGTTGTTGCAGCTGTAGTTCCCCATTGTGTTGTGCTGCTTGCTACTGTGGACTGTTTTTTTGTGTTCTAATATGTGATTTTAATTGGAGTTTGCTATAGTATTTCATTTGCTTGTGATGAATAATACTGATGTTTGTTGCAATGCTTTTGATGTGTGTTATTTTGCTTTTGATGTGTGTTATTTTCTGAATCTGTTTGCAATTTCAGGTTTGGCTTCAAATTTCTGAATCTCTGCTTTCCGAATTGGATGATATCTATTCACAACTCTTTTGTCTCCTGTCACCAATTTGTTCGAATTGTGCATTTGTTTACAGCTCTTGTGCTTTCTCATTAAACTAGTAAAATTTTGCATACAAACTCAACCCCAAAGATCTCTTTACCATAGTTGATGTCTTGTTGCGTGTAGTTCCTGACTATTTTTGTGTCTAATTATTTAATGATGACATCTAATAATTAGAATATTTGATGTTGACATCTAATAATTAGAATATTTGATGCTGACATCTAAGAATTAGAACATTGCATCTGTTCGATTCCCTGCAATTTTGCATCTGTTCGATTCCAAACATGAAATATTTCAAGTACTAAACATCTAGCTGTTGTAGTTGTGAAGCTTAATCTCTCTTTCTGGTGCTTAATCTTTTTTTTTTTCTGATTTTACTCGTGTTGCAAACATCTAGCTGACATCTTCTGGAAATGTTGACATCTTATGGAAATGTTGACATCTTCTTGAAATGCTGACATCTTCTGAAATGCTGACATCTCCAATCTAAGATTATTTTTGTGTAATTAAGTAAACCATTCAGAAACATATGTGCTGAAACAGAGTGAATATGTGCTGACATGTGCTATTTTTGTTCAATTCAAGTAGATGTATAGGTTATTTTTTCTTTCTAATTGTGTGATATG
Organism: Persicaria maculosa; assembly: GCA_963922045.1. Lineage (NCBI taxonomy): Eukaryota > Viridiplantae > Streptophyta > Magnoliopsida > Caryophyllales > Polygonaceae > Persicaria > Persicaria maculosa. Next base: position 62,029,092 of record OY998262.1, read on the forward strand.
AACTCTTGTGCAAATATAACATGTTGACATGGGTTTTGTACACTAGATAAATGAGTTTTTAAATTATTAAAAATGAGTTTTTAAATTATTAAATGATATTTGTCTTGTGGTTGCATTCATGTCAGCATCCTAATTATAGTTGTCATATTCCTTTTGCAGGTTGTTTTGGCACATGGATTTTGTAATGCGAGCTTGGTGACATGAAGAATGAATTGAAGAACTGGAAGAATACTTCTGCTGACGAATAAGCCAATGTGATGACACAGAGTGAATATGTGCTGACACGGGTACCAAATCCATCTTTTCTTTATTGTGTTATGTTCTTTTGTGTTCTTATGCCTCTCTTTGTTCTCGCTGATGTGTTCTTGTGCTCTTCGAATTTTTGTAGCATGTATGCATCTGTTTGAGTTATCTGATTTGTGGAATTCAAGTGTGAATATAAATGTCAGCAGTATGGATGTACTGAATGTGTATGTTAGCAGGGTTACTTTAAGTAAATCATCTCAAGTAACTTTAAAATTATGCTTATACCTTGTTCTGTGTAACTTTAAAATTAAGAGGGAATAACAATCTTGCTGACATCCGGTGTCAACAGTTTCAATTTGCATAACAGATTGTTATACTTGCATATCAGATTGTTATATGTGCATATCATAAAGTTATATTTGCATAACAGTAACTTATATTTACACAACATAAACTTCTTATTTTTCAACTTTTTTTTAATTAACTTTCTCTTTTTTCATAACACGTTTCATAACACGCTTTATTATTTTGAATCTAAATTCGTGCTTTTGGCACAAATTCTGTTTTTTTAAGCCAAATGTCAGTAGTGTGACAGATTGTTATATTACTTCAATTCATGACAAGAGACACACACCATCTCAGTGCATTTTAGCATTAAAATTCACATATCTAATACCTTAGATGTGGTGGAGTCGTTATATATATCACATGTCAGCAGAGTAGCATATTATTATATTAATTCAATCCATTTAAAGGTGGGAAAGGAAACTTTTGATGTGTATCATCATTACAATCTTTTAGGACATCACCTTGCATTTAAGCATTAAAAATCAGTAACTTAATATGTTAGATTTAGCTAAGTCTCTATATGTCATCAGCATCAACTTATGCATATAATAATCTTAATTTTGCATATCAGTCATTAGTCATATGGGGTTGCATATCAGTAAAATGTAGTTGCATATCATAATTTTACACTTGTACAAAATTAATTTAAGTTAGTTGCACATCACCCTATGCATATTTTGGATGTGTATAGTCATATCAAGCTAGTAGCTAAAATATTCACTGCATTTTAGCATCAAATTTCATAAACCCAATACCTTAGATTTAACATAGTCTCTATATGTCAACATCATCAATTTTTTGCATAAGTGACATAGGTTCTATATTGATCCGTTTTAATTTCTTTTAATATTGGTTTTAAAAAGCAGTAACTTTATTAAATTGGATCTAAATTCTTGGCTTTTGACACTATTTATTAATTTTAAATTAAAATGTCAACAGAGTAACAAATCATTATACTACTTTAATTCATTATTAGAGACAAAGCAAGGCTTTGATGTCCATAAACATGACAACTTATAAGCACACCATCTCAGTGCATCTTAGCATTAAAATTCACAAATATAATACCTTAGGTGTAGTGCAGTGTATATATGTCAGCAGCATCAAAGTTTTGCATAAGTGCTACAGGTTTTAGTAGCATACCTATTTTTTTTTATGTTGATCACTTTTAAATTCTTTTTATTTTGGTTTTAAAGATCAGTAACTTTATTAGATTGGGTCTAAATTCGCACATTTGGCAGTAATTATTATTTTTAAGGTAAGATGTCAGCAGAGTAACAGATTGTTACAAAATTTCAATTCATTATTGGAGAGAAAGCAAGGATTTCATGTCCATAATCATTAAAATCTATCAGCACAACATCCCAGTGCATTATAGCACTAATATTCACAAATCTAATATCTTAGATGTTGTGCAGTCTTTATTTGTCAGCAGCATAAAATTTTTATTTAGTTATACAGGGTTTCGTAGCACATCTGTGGTTTATTTCTGATTTATCTCTTTTAATTTTCTTTTGAAGATTGGTTTCCAAGAGAAATAACTTTATTATTTTGAATCTAAATTCGTGCTTTTGGCACAAATTCTGTTTTTTAAGCCAAATGTCAGCAGTGTGACAGATTGTTATATTACTTCAATTCATGACAAGAGACACACACCATCTCAGTGCATTTTAGCATTAAAATTCACATATCTAATACCTTAGATGTGGTGGAGTCGTTATATATATCACATGTCAGCAGAGTAGCATATTGTTATATTAATTCAATCCATTTAAAGGTGGGAAATGAAACTTTTGATGTGTATTATCATTACAATCTTTTAGGACATCACCTTGCATTTAAGCATTAAAAATTAGTAACTTAATATGTTAGATTTAGCTAAGTCTCTATAGTCATCAGCATCAACTTATGCATATAATAATCTTAATTTTGCATATCAGTCATATGGGGTTGCATATCAGTAAAATGTAGTTGCATATCATAATTTTACACTTGTACAAAATTAATTTAAGTTAGTTGCACATCACCCTATGCATATTTTGGATGTGTATACTCATATCAAGCCAGTAGCTAAAATATTCACTGCATTTTAGCATCAAATTTCACAAACCCAATACCTTAGATTTAACGTAGTCTCTATATGTCAACATCATCAATTTTTTGCATAAGTGACATATGTTCTAGATTGATCCGTTTTAATTTCTTTTAATATTGGTTTTAAACAGCAGTAACTTTATTAAATTGGATCTAAATTCTTGGCTTTTGACACTATTTATTAATTTTAAATTAAAATGTCAACAGAGTAACAAATCCTTATACTAATTTAATTCATTATTACAGGAGCTATATGCTGTGGGTAAAAATTCGCTATTAGGAGTAATAGTTTACTGTTGGAGACTTTAAAAATGCAAACCTATATTAGCTTTGAGATAAATACTAGGTAGATGATTAAAAAGCATGAATAGTCTACTTCCTTCTTGGATTAGTGTTTGATGAAAATTCAGATTTTTATGTGGGGTTTGTGTTGTAGGGTGTGATTTGTGCAAGGAATCTGGAAGGAAGACTATCACCTACTCATGTCAGTAGGAGCATATCAATTCATTATTCTTATAGATGTTTTTTTACTCCTTAATCCTCATGTCAACAGCTTATGTTAGCACTAGTTTATTTCATGTCAGCACCTTATGGCATCATCTTATCGCTTCCACAATCATTACAAATTATAAAATTATAAGTCATATCTTTCATAAAAGTAACGTTTCTCCTGGAAACTGTAAGCAAAATAGGAAGGACTCAGATGTTGCTCAAAATGTTTACTTTTCTTTTTGATGCAGATGCGGAACAAGTTCGTGGAAAAGATCACGTCCTCAATCATTCAAGTATTCCAGCTACTTGCTTCACACACCCTGAAATCAGTATGGTTGGGATGACAGAGGTATAATCCTAATGTCAAACCTTCGGCTATGCCATCAGTTTTGATGTGCAATACACCCTTGCTCGCCTGCTGCATTGCAAGTGTGGGGGTCTTAGGCTGTGTACCTTTTGACCCTTGACTTGGAACCCAGGCTTTCAAAATTAGATTTTGGTTGTGCATAATCATTACAAGTTAGTAACACAATATCTAACTGCATTTTAGCATTAGAAGCCATTCAACCAACACATTAGACCGAGCTCAACACATTTGTGCCGAAGGCACAAATTTATTTTTAGTTTCAATACAAAGAGTAGTAACTTCATAAATTCCAATCTAAATTTGTGCCGAAGGCACAAATTTTACTTCATTATATCAAACGTCAGCAGTGTAACAGATTTTTCCAGTAATTCAATTCGTTCTGACATCAAAATCATATTTTTGTTGTGCGTAAACATTACAAGCTACTAACACAACATCTCACTGCATTTTAGCATTAGAAGTCATTCAATCAACACATTAAAACGAGCTCAACTATCACTTGTCAACAACACTAGATTTTTGCATAAGTATTAATTAGTAGTAACACAACTATTCTTTCTTTTAGACTTATCACTACTAATTTATTTTTAGTTTCAATACAAAGAGTAGTAACTTCATAAATTTCAATCTAAATTTGTGCCGAAGGCACAAATTTTACTTCATTATATCAAACGTCAGCAGTGTAACAGATTTTTACAGTAATTCAATTAATTCTAAAATCAAAATAAGATTTTGGTTGTGCATAATCATTACAAGCTAGTAACATAATATCTCACTGCTTGTTAGCATTAGAAGCCATTCAACCAGCACATTAGACCGAGCTCAACTATCACTTGTCAACAACACCAGATTTTTGCATAGGTACTACATAATAGTAGCACAACTATTCTTTCTTTTAGACTTATTACTACTAATTTATTTTTAGTTTCAATACAAAGAGTAGTAACTTCATAAATTTCAATCTAAATTTGTGCCGAAGGCACAAATTTTAATTCATTATATCAAACGTCAGCACTGTAACAGATTTTTACAGTAATTCAATTAATTCTAAAATCAAAATAAGATTTTGGTTGTGCATAATCATTACAAGCTACTAACACAACATCTCACTGCATTTTAGCATTAGAAGTCATTCAACCAACACCTTAGATTGAGCTCAACTAATACTTGTCAGCGGCATCCGAGGTTTGCATAGGTACTATATAATAGTAGCACAACTGTTCTTTCTTTTATACTCATCACTATTAATTTCTCTTTAGTTTCAATACAAAGAGTAGTAACTTCATAAATTTCAATCTAAATTTGTGCCGAATGCACAAATTTTACTTCATTACATCAAATGTCAGCACTATAACAGATTTTTACATTAATTCAATTCTTTCTAAAATCAAAAATCAGATTTTGGTTGTGCATAACCATTACAAGCTAGTAACACAATATCTCACTGCATTTTAGCATTAGAAATCATTCAACCAACACATTAGACCGAGCTCAACTATCACTTGTCAACAACACCAGATTTTTGCATAAGTATTAATTAGTAGTAGCACAACTATTCTTTCTTTTAGAATTATCACTACTCATTTATTTTTAGTTTCAATACAAAGAGTAGTAACTTCATAAATTTCAATCTAAATTTGTGCCGAAGGCACAAATTTTACTTCATTATATCAAACGTCAGCACTGTAACAGATTTTTACAGTAATTCAATTAATTCTTTTGTCGACGGATGCTCCTATTACACTCGTAGTCGCACGATTTTTCTTTTGTTTTTGGGATGTCTCGTTCAGGTACTTCTTTTCTCTGTTTTGTTCGAGGGGGAATAGCCTCTCATCATATATAAACGATGGAATCGTCCATTGCGATAAAATCAAAATCAAATTTTGGTTGTGCATAATCATTACAAGCTACTAACACAACATCTCACTGCATTTTAGCATTAGAAGCCATTCAACCAACCCCTTAGATTGAGCTCAACTAATACTTGTCAGCAGCATCCGAGGTTTGCATATGTACTACATAACAGTAGCACAACTGATATTTCTTTCATACTGATCACTATTAATTTCTTCTTAGTTTCAATACAAAGAGTAGTAACTTCATAAATTTCAAATCTAAATTTGTGCCGAAGGCACAAATTTTACTTCATAATATCAAACGTCAGCAGTGTAACATATTTTTATATTAATTCAATTCATTATGAAATCAAAATCAGATTTTGGTTGTGCATAATCATTACAAGCTACTAACACAAAATCTCACTGCATTTTACATTAGAAGCCATTCAACCAACACCTTAGATTGACCTTAACTAATACTTGTCAGCAGAATCCGAGGTTTGCATATGTACTACATAATAGTAGCACAACTGTTCTTTCTTTTATGCTGATCAGTATTAATGTCAGCAGCGTCAGCATCTCCGATGTCGGCGTCAGCCGACATCAGCGTCCGCGCTGACACGGAAAATATTAGTGGTGTTCGCAATGTTAATGGTGACAGTGTCAACAATATTAGTGCTTACACGAAAAAAAGAAGCGTTGGCACAAAAAAAAAGCATCTTCGATGTCGGCGTCAACAGTGTTCGCAACATCGATGTCGGCGTCAGCAGCGTCAACATCTCCGATGTCAGCGTCAGCCGACATTAACGTCAACGCTAATACGGAAAATGTTGTTGTGGTTCGCAATGTTAGTGGTGACAGTGTCAGTAGTGCCAGCAATGTCAACAATGTTAGTGTCAACGGTGTCAGGAATGTTGGTGTCAGCAACATCGGGTTTGACATTAATGCAATTTTAAAGCCTCTTATGTCAATAAATGGTAGAGCGATGTGCTTATGTGCAAATAAGATATATTAATGCAATTTTAAAATACATATGGATTTGCATATTCTTCTCATAAGGTTTTTTAAGCTTGCATAACATAATATTATATTTGCATATCATAATATTCTATTTGCATAACATCGGGTTATAGTTGCATATCTGAAAGTGCTGACATGTAATTTTTTTTTTTTAGTTTCAATACAAAGAGTAGTAACTTCATAAATTTCAACCTAAATTTGTGCTGAAGGCACAAATTTTCCTTCATTATATCAAACGTCAGCAGTGTAACAGATTTTTACATTAATTCAATTCGTTATGACATCAAAATCAGATTTTGGTTGTGCATAATCATTACAAGCTAGTAACACAATATATCAATGCATGTTAGCATTAGAAGCCATTCAACCAACACATTAGACCGAGCTCAACTATCACTTGTCAACAGCACCAGATTTTTGAATAAGTATTAATTAGTAGTAGCACAACTATTCTTTCTTTTAGACTTATCACTACTAATTTTTTTTAGTTTCAATACAAAGAGTAGGAACTTTATAAATTTCAATCTAAATTTGTGCCGAAGGCACAAATTTTACTTCATTATATCAAACGTCAGCATTGTAACAAATTTTTACAGTAATTCAATTAATTCTAAAATCAAAATCAGATTTTAGTTGTGCATAATCATTACAAGCTACTAACACAACACCTCACTGCATTTTACATTAGAAGCCATTCAACCAACACCTTATATTGAGCTCAACTAATACTTGTCAGCAGCATCCGAGGTTTGCATATGTACTACATAATAGTAGCACAACTGGTATTTCTTTTATACTGATCACTATTAATTTCCTTTTAGTTTCAATACAAAGAGTAGTAACTTCATAAATTTCAATCTAAATTTGTGCCGAAGGCACAAATTTTACTTCATTATATCAAAAGTCAGCAGTGTAACAGATTTTTTTAGTAATTCAATTCATTCTGAAATCAAAATAAAATTTTGGTTGTGCATAATCATTACAAGCTACTAACACAACATCTCACTGCATTTTACATTAGAAGTCAATCAACCAACACCTTATATTGAGCTCAACTAATACTTGTCAGCAGCATCCGAGGTTTGCATATGTACTACATAATAGTAGCACAACTGTTCTTTCTTTTATGAAAGCAGTATTAATGTCGGCATCAGCCGACATCTTCGATGTCAGCGTCAACATCTCCGATGTCAGCGTCAGCCGACATTAACGTCAACGCTAATACGGAAAATGTTGGTGGTGTTCGCAATGTTAGTGGTGACAGTGTCAGAAGTGCCAGCAATGTCAACAATGTCAGTGTCAACGGTGTCAGGAATGTTGGTGTCAGCAACATCGGATTTGACATTAATGCAATTTTAAAGCCTCTTATGTCAATAAATGGTAGAGCGATGTGCTTATGTGCAAATAAGATATATTAATACAATTTTAAAATACATATGGATTTGCATATTCTTCTCATAAGGTTTTTTAAGCTTGCATAACATAATATTATATTTGTATATCATAATATTCTATTTGCATAACATCGGGTTATAGTTGCATATCTGAAAGTGCTGACATGTAATTTTTTTTTTATTAAAAAAAAAAATCTGAAGGAGTTGGTCAACGGTGTCAGGAATGTTGGTGTCAGCAACATCGGGTTTGACATTAATGCAATTTTAAAGCCTCTTATGTTAATAAATGGTAGAGCGATGTGCTTATGTGCAAATAAAATATTTTAATGCAATTTTAAAATACATATGGATTTGCATATTTTTTTCATAAGGTTTTTTAAGCTTGCATAACATAATATTATATTTGCATATCATCGGGTTATAGTTGCATATCTGAAAGTGCTGACATGTATTTTTTATTTTTTATTTTTTAAAAAAAAAATCTGAAGGAGTTGGTCAACGTTGACCAGTCAATGGTCCAGCGAGGGGGGGTAAGGGGGATGGACACTTTTGCAAAATTTTCAAATATATGGTTACTCCTCTAATTTAGCCAATTTTTATGGATAATTTAGTAAAGGCCCCTATAATTAAAAGCCTTTTAGCTCAATGGTAGAGTGATGTGCTTATGCGCAAATACGTGGGTTCGAATCCCGTATAGGCTAAAATTTATAATAATTCTTGTAATTTACAAAATTTCCTAGTAATTTATAATTGCATATTATACTTTTACATTTGCATATAATCAATTTATATTTGCATATTTTAATCTTATATTTGCATATCAGCAATTTATAATTGCATATCATACTTTTACATTTGCACACCATCAATTTATATTTGCATATTATAATCATACATTTTCACAACATCAATTTGTATTTCCCCAACTTATTTTTATTTCCCCAACTTATTTTTATATTTTCATATCAACAAGTTATATTTGCATATCAACAAGTTATATTTGCATATCATCAACTTATATTTGCATATCATCAATTTATATTTGCATATTATCAACTTATATTTGCAGATCGTCAATTTATATTTGGATATCATACTTCATTACATCAAATGTTAGCAGTGTAACGAATTTTTACATTAATTCAAATCATTCTAAAATCAAAATCACGGTTTGGGTGTGCATAATCATTACAAGCTATTAACACAACATCTCACTGCATTTTACATTAGAAACCATTCAACCAACACCTTATATTGAGCTCAACTAATACTTGTCAGCAGCATCCGAGGTTTGCATAAGTTTCTGTTGTGCAAATATAAGTTTATAAAATTGCACTATTTAGTTTTGTAATTGAGTTATAAAATTGCACTTTTTGGTTTTATATTTGCACTTTTTCAAACTAAAATTGCACATTTAACTTTTAAAATTGCATATTCAAACTAAAATTGCACTTTTTTTCCCGTGTCGGCACTTTTTTGAAATTTTATATTGGTGTGCAAATATAAGTTTCTGTTGTGCAAATATAATAGTGTGTTGTGCAAATATAAGTTTATGTTGTGCAAATATAAGTTTATAAAATTGCACTTTTCAGTTTTGTATTTGAGTTATAAAATTGCACTTTTCAGTTTTATATTTGCACTTGTTCAAACTAAAATTGCACATTTAAGTTCTAAAATTGCACATTCAAACTAAAATTGTACTTTTTTCCTATGTCGGCACTTTTTAAAATTTTATATTGGTGTGCAAATATTAGTTTATGTTGTGCAAATATAATAATGTGTTGTGCGAATATAAGTTTATGTTATGCATTTTTCAGTTTTGTATTTGAGTTATAAAATTGCACTTTTCAGTTTTATCTTTGGACTTTTTTTTTTTATGACGTGGAGGTTCCGAGGTTATCGACTAATCCTCCACGGGCCGAGCACTAGCCTGCAAAGCACTCGAGCCGGGTAAGCCAAGCGGCAAGCCGCAAGACAGGCTAACCCATGCCAAGGTAAACCAAGGCATGAGTACCCACTATATATAGCACAAATTGCTCATAGTGGGATTTGAACCCTTGACCTCATGGTAGTGAGGCACAAGGAAGCACCTCACTCTTACCACTAGAGCAAGAGGTCATTGGTATTATCTTTGGACTTTTTCAAGCTAAAATTGCACATTTAAGTTCTAAAATTGAATTCAAATTAAAATTTAATTTGGTTCTTACTAAACTGAAAATCTAATTTGTGAACTTTATAATATTAGTCTTTTAATCTAATTTGTGCACTTTATAATTTGGTTATACCTAAACTAAAAACCGAGCATTTGTAGACTGCCGACTAGTGAATTGAGCATTGCTAATGAATCTACAAAAACAAGGAGCATGAAGTCCTCGAACAAAAGTGCACGGTGTATCATAAATGTATTGCCATGTCAAGATAACCGCATGCAGCAATAAGGAGTTAATATGCTTTAGAAATACTGAAGGGTGTGTTGTAAACTGAACAAGGCTTTAGAACAAATTTAGTTCCTTATGATGAAATGGAATGAACAGAGAAATTTGAGAATGTCAGTATCAGCTCAGAAGATGAAGTTTTGTCAGCTTTGATGAGATACAGATTGGGAATGCTACGATATCTATCAAGAGAAAATTAGTTCAGCACTCCACCCTTTTCATGATTCTGTGCTCCCCAACTTGAATTATAGCTAATAATTTCACACAGTCTTAAATTACATGAAGAGAAAATGGAAAATGTTGGCATTGTCCTCTTCAGGTACACCAGTAGGAGACAAAGGTTTCACATCAACGTGTGTGCATGAGTTGGGCATAAATGCTGGTAGGGAACAAGACATAAGCATAGCTGAATTAAGCTATACGATCCAGATCTCGTAATCTTCTTCTGCTGGCATTGAGATTCCTTGAGCCTACCTTGTTTCGCAATATATAAACTGCGCTAAACCTGCCCAAGGAGAGCAAGTTGTTAGCCTTGATTAGCCTAAAAAAATAGAAGCTACAAAATAGCCTCTCTTCTTACCACACTCACTCAAACAGTCTGCCAAGCGGATCAACCCTCTCTGTTTCCCAATTCGATGAGCAGCTCAACAGGCTCAGATCATCTGAATCTGCCTCTTCCTCATCCTCCACAATCAGTTCAAATGACTTTAAAGTAGTCTTCCTCTTCCTAAACTGGCAAATTCATATGCTAGGAAAAGGTGGAAGAAGATGAACTCATAAAAGACACAGAGGCTTACAGTTTAATGGAATGTAAGTAGATCCTTGAGTGAAAAGTTTTAAGACGGAAACCTGAGGTAAAGCTCCTCCAAATGTGGTAGGCTAGAAAAGGAAGGATCATCAGGTAACGAAGCTGCACAGCAACTTAAATCCAGGATCCGCAGTTTAGATACAGCTTCAAAGCCATTGGATGAAATCTGAGAAGCAAGGCTAGATGATCTTAGATGAAGGAATTAAATTATAAAGCATAATGAAAACAATAACGAAAGTAATCAGCCTGGGATAGATCATAGATATAAGAATTAAAATTATTTGAAATAATAGAAGAAATTATTATCAAACTAGCCATTGAATTATTATCTGACGCAACTAGAAAATGCGCTGAAATTGGTCTCCAGAAGTTGTCAGCAGAAGAGTTTATATATAAATTTGAAGTACCGAAAACCAATTCAATTATATTCCTAATGACTACCTCAGATCTCCACGTACCTTCTTAAGAGGATTATTATTCATCTTTAAGCATGAAAGTTTAGGAAGCAACTTTAGTATTTCGCCAGGCCAATCCTTAGTTTTGTTCCCGGATAATATCAAGACCTGCAAATTTTAGCTTTCAAGAGCAATTAAGCAACCACATACATCTCCATTGACAAATCAATAACAGGCAACAGAAAAGACTGCTGGATTAGGCAGACCTCTTTCTACAGACTTACAAACAAAGATATAATGGTATATACCTCAAGGGAAGCACAAGATGAAAGTTCCAAAGGCAGATCCTCAATTGCATTCTTGGAAAGATCAATTTTTGTAACCTCGGGAGAAGCCATAACTTCTGAAGGGACAACAATCAGTCCCTTCCCTCCTAAATTAACTGTTGCTTGTAATCAGCTCAAACATAAAAAGCGAGAAAAAGCATCTACCATAATTCAAGTATTCTTCTTTTATGTTGAAGTTTGGTTGAAAATGTATTACGTTTAGTGGAGGATTGAAACTTGATTTGGTCATCTGCAGGCTCATTGGCGAGGTCATCGAGATTATACATACTATAAGAAGCTCAATCGAGCAGCACTTGTTACACAATGTAGATGGAGAGGAAGATTAGGTCGAAAAGAGCTTAAGAAATTGAAGATGGTAGGCATCAGACAAAAGACCACTGCTCCTCTCTTTACTGTTTGATTTTTTTGCTACATATATTTTCTCAAGGGTTTTTTCAAGAGACGTCATTATTGTGCTTCATTTCCTTTTACCAAGATATGAGTTTGGTTTTCCCCAAACCTCAACTGAAGTAAAGAGCTGTTTTCACAAATTTCAGGCTTCTAGAGAAACAGGTGCTCTCAAAGAGGCAAAAGATAAGCTTGAAAAGAAAGTTGAAGACCTGACATGGCTTCTACAGTTTGAGAAGCGACTAAGGGTAATATGCTAAGATCCCTTACACAGTCTGTCAAGATTTAAAATCACAGTGAGAGGTAGTTGGCTAAACTGAGAATGACTGGTTGAGAAATAGTTCTGAACTTGATTATACTTGCCTGAAGACCCCAAGTATTACACCCTGCTAAGCTGTTTGGATGCGCTCAGTATTGTGAGATTCATTCTCCTAACTTTGTTGTTGCCCTACATAATCCACAGACTGATCTTGAAGAATCAAAACAGCAGGAGATATCAAAGCTGCAAGAGTCACTAAAAGAGATGCAAATAAAAGTTGATGAAACAAATGCCTTGCTTGCTGAGGAACGTGCAGCTACAAAGAAAGCAATTGAAGAAGCTGCAGCTGCTGTGAAGGAAACTCCAGTTGCTGTTGAAGATACTGGGAAAATTGAGTCTCTAACTGCTGATGTAGATAACTTTAAGGTAATATTAAGCTGTCTGTAGATTATTAAATCAAATATCAATTCATTCATTCACAAATTTTCCTCTATAAAATAATAAGATACAGTTACCCTCCCCATGTATAGTTTCTTATCCCAATTCCTCTCGAATGTGCACTTTCTGGATATTATGCTGCACCTTTCAGTTAGATCATTATTTCCTTTTAGAAAACGAAAATCTACTTTAGTTGGTGGTTCAAGTTGCTTCTTTTATTTTGTACCTTTCTTATGCATTTTCATTACCAAGAATTCACACATTATTGTTCTTTGTTGTATCTGTACAGGCCTTATGGCAGTTAGAAAGTCAAAAGGCAGATGATTGGGAAAAGAAGTACTCAGAATCCCGAGAAGAAAGTGAAGAAAGGAAAAATAAGTTGTTCAAGATATGACCAAATTGGTGACCCCAATGCATCTGAGAAAAGGCACCAGGTTTAGCCAAATGTGCATTAGTAGATAAAAGGAGAGTAATTTTGAAGAACAACTAATTTAGGATTATCCAGCTCCATCATCCTGTTTCTCATACTCGAAAGCCAACTCGCTTAGAGCAAATCTAAAGTTAAAGTTGAATGAAATTGGGATGCCAAACAGCAAATCTAAAACCACAAACCTGTACGTAAATATCAAGTTCAACAAGCTTAGAGCAGCACATGTCAGCAACTGTAAAAGATCATGTATATAGCAACTGTCATTGGAATTCGGTCATTAAAAGATCATGTATATACTATGGCTCTCACAATTCATATAACAAAAGGACAAATTCTTGCATTTAACACAAGAAGGACTAAAATCCATTTTAGAAATTCAAAGCAAGTAGAAGTGTGTGTCATTGCTGACATACTGAAAGAGATCGCAGATCAAAGCAGAAGCAAATCCAAGCTCTCTACAATAATTTTTCCATCATGTTCCAATGCAGGCACCTGAAGATGCATTATGAAATAGGCAACATTCATTTAATACTAGCTTCAATCTTAGTACAAGGCTTGCAAGACAATGAGAAGGAAATAGGCTTGCAAGTTACATAGACCAAAATTAATAAGCTTCATGTCAACATTTTCATCTCTAGATATGAAAAGGAAATTATGTCACAAGAGAAGGATAAGGTCTCAGTACAAGGCTTGCAAGACAAAGAAGACAATGAGGCCAATCAATAAATCCCATGATACAAACATCGAGCACTTTTTATTTCAGGTTATACAAGAAACTAGAAAAAGAGTGAACAAACCATCACAAATATTTCCCATAATCACCACCATTGCAATTCTCAAGAATAAAAAAGAGAGAGTGATGTGATGACATATTCTGATTCAACATTAGGATGGAAAATTGCAAAATTACATGTCAGAAAGTACTACTTGCAAATCACCTTCCCGAAATTCTTAGTAATAAGAAAATCCAATCCTTCATCAAAGGTCATAAACTACATTACAAGAATGCTTCACCCCAACAAAGTTAGCACATATATGGGATATGCAGGTCCAAAACTCAGCTGCTTCTTACTAGTGCAATAACTAACACACCAAAAAGTGTTGACAACACCTTATAATTGCACATCAAACTCAGGGTTAGGAGACAACAAGCGCAATACCTAACACATCAAAAAGTGCTGACATCACCTTATATTTGCACATCTAACTCAGCTATAGTGAGGTCGTGCTATTTCAGTTATATCAGAAATACTAGAAGCTTAAATAAATTCCAGTCAGGGTCATGAGACAACATTTAATGAATTCTAAAGGTTTCCAGAAGATGTCAGCATTGAAGATGTCAGCAATTTCAAAGAAATACGCACTCAAAAAAAATTGCACAAACTGCACAAACCAACAGCTTGATATGAAAGACAAAATAAATTCTTACCGGCTGCAAAACAAAATCTTTTCAGAACACCAGGTTGACTTCCCTCAAAAAACATATAGAAAGATGCATTACTAAAGGAATTACGATGACGGGAAATGTAATTGAGTAGCAGCCTATAAACCACAATAGCAACCAAAGATGCATCGAGAGTGAAAGGAATCAGAAACACTAGTGAAAAGGCTAAGAATAATAGAGAAACACTAGTATATGAGAATCATAAAAGTGCAAAAAAAATTGAATGCTGACAACATCGGCGTCCTTGTAACCCTGCTGACATACAAGGCAAAAATGAATGCTGACACACCAGTGATTCAATTTGTAATAACAAACTCACTCAAAATCAAGTGCTAAAACATAGGAGGTTTTTCCCAAAGAGGTTAGGAGCTTAGTATATAACAGGAAAGGGCCAAAACCAATTCAAATTCAGTATAGAATTGTCATAAGGCATAAATTGCAACATTCTCATGAATCATGGAAATTCAAACAATCAAGTAATCAACCTCCAAATTTACAAAATTTGGAATCCATCCATCCATTTAGATATCAAATACTCATGAGCAAACCCTAACAGATCAAAGTTCATTCAATTCAGCAAAAACAACTCCAAAACAAGCTAAATATATCAATACAAACAGTTGAACGGATGGAAACAGGATTATGAACCCTAAGATTCTCGGAGCTCTAGCTATAATCATCAGTATAATTGGACATAACAAAAACCTTAGACTGCCCCAAACCTCAATGAAATTAAGACTCCTAAAATCTCCATCCTCGAAATGCCATTCACTATTAGAAATGGAATCACCAGAGTACGCTTATTGGCTAATTCAACTAGAAAGACAGAACCCATAACAAGCAATTGAGAATGCAAAGAGAGATGCGGCAAAATTGGCATCAACAAAACCTAGGTAAAGTACCAAACTTACACAATCCAGAAACAAATTCAGATGCAGAAAAATTGGCTCACCCGTCTGCAGATCTGGCTCCTTCGTCTGCAGCAGCAACATCTCCGGCGTGTGAATCTGAGAGGGAGATCGCCAGATCGGGTGGACAGGACAGGAAGCCATGTAAGGAGAGCTCCTCAACGACTCCGCCGGAAGCTGGCTGAACAGGAGGGGGATTGAGAACAGGAGGATGAGACAACGACGGCGAGAGAGAGCAAAGGTCGGGATTGGGAACAGGAGGATGATGCATCGGGAGAAACGATCGGCTTGAGAGTTCTTATTGACGAGGAGTTGAGAATTGCCGCATAGCATAGCATGGATAGTTTTGCAAAATTTTCAAATACATGGATATTATTCTAATTTAGCCAATTTTTATGGATAATTTAGTAAAGGCCCCTTTATGAAATTGCTCAATCGTATAAAGATCGAGTCTGTCAAGTGTAAAGCTACTTACGTGTTTGCATCGCGGAACTCAAAAGACTTGTCTGGAACACTATACAAGCAACAATTCATAGTAAACACCTCACTGGCGAATCTCTTAAAGCCCAGTACCTATAAAATTCAGTCACTAATTATAACTCTACAAAACAGATTTGTTCAAAGAAGAATAAAGGACATGTTACCTTCTCTTCTCCAAAAGGTCCGTTGCACCAATCCTTAATTAGCCTAATGAATATCTACACACACGTCTGTTTAGCAAAGAGATGATAATGTCAGATCAACTCTACTTCCAATAAATCAACCCTAAGAATATAGCATACCTTTCTTACTCTTAATAGGGCAGATCATTTAACAAAAGTTGCACATTCTGACATTCAATAACATCTACAAATCCAGTAGATGTGCTGTAGAAGAGTCATTACAAAGATAAACCACTAAATGAGATTTATGTTACATGAGTTTATTCTAATGTCAGCAACTAAACTTTGAACTCGGTCACTTTTTTCATCATTAATAGCATGTCAGCAACTAAACTTTGAACAACCAACAAGCTTAAACAATCACCAAGTTCAAATATATGCTGCATTATCATCCTATTATACCGTGGTTAGTCATAATTCAGTAAGATGAATCATCAGATATGTTTAAAAAGAGCACAAAGAAAAGACTCAAGAAATGCAAAAAGAAAGGATTTAGCTTCAAATCTTATGATAACTGCCTAGATAAAACTTTGTAATTCACAATGCAATCACAAAAATCATGCCAGTTGTAATCACGAAAATCATGTCAGCACAGGAACTTAGAAGACAAGCATATTAAATTGCCAATCACTGAAATTAGAAGACAACCATATTTAGATTGCCAAAAGCTGAATGAAGCAAGGAACTTGACATGATAATCAATTAAGATAGAGAAAACTCACAATTTGGTAATACACGAGGAAGGAATTTGAAGCCATTGGAAGAGATAGGTTGCTTCCACCCAGAATCACAAATACATTCAAAAGGAATTTGAATACATGTTGAGTTACTGCTCACACATTTAAGTGAAATGACATTTCACTTTGAAGCTTTTTTCAATAACAACCAACCATTACCCTTTCAAAAATCGTGCAGTTTTCTTTTGAAAAGGTTTAGTTGAATGGAAAGGAGTAAAAGGAGCAACCGAGTTGCCCTGATAAATGCCAAGCCTCAGATGTACTATAAAAAGGAATTGATCTTAGGCACCACATAGATCCTGTATTGATGAAGAGGGTATGTAAGGTAACAACTACTAATAACAACACCCTTTTAGAGGCCAACCAGGCAAACGAACAAAAATGGAATGTTGGTGGAGAAGATAAGAATACCGACCTCGATATTCCTCAAGGGATCAATCAATGATGTCCATCAGCTTTAAACCCAGCCAAATTCCCTGCTCAATAAATATATTATGACAGAAACACAATAAAAAAGGGGCTCAATCAAAGAGCGAATTAAGAAATGCAAAGGCCTAAAAGAGACTTCATGTTTAAGCTTTTTAAGTACGAATAAATGCATGTTGAGGGTCTATGACAATTGTCCAGTTTTTGCAAGACAGATGCTTAAATCAAACCGCAAGGAGCATATAAACAGAAAAAAGGTGCATAAAAGGAAATCACAGGCTGTGTGGAGTGGTGGGGCATAGTTGATGATCACGAGTCCTACCAGCATCGAGAATCTGTAGCCCTCGAGCTCTGCCTTTGATTGGCAAATAATTTAACACAAAAATTGCCATCATTATATACAACCTAGGCAAAAGAAGGCAAGGTTTGATTGCATCGGAGGGTTCAGATTGGTGAGCTAAAAACTTATTATGAGGATCTACTGCATACTATCCTTGCTTATGCAAAGCTATCTCCTTATCTCTATATAATTCTCTATATATTTTAGTGGGTATATCGTGAAAGGCCCTCTTTATACAAGATACTTACCCAGTTAGCCTTCACTATTTAGCGCGTATAACTCGCCAAGAAAACCCAGCTTCTGCTACTACCACTAGCAATCCCACTAATCCTGCAATGATTCCATTTATATGTTTCTGCTCTCTCTAAAAACAATACAGATCCAGTAAAGAGGAGGAATACACCTTCAAACATATACAATAGATGCACTATAAGAAAACTGCAATAACATACCTCTGAACGTCGGCGTCACCAGCTCTGCGACGGAAACACCACCGCAGAATGAAGTAGACGAGAGGGCGAGAGGCAATGAGGACCCAGGTTTGCAGCGAACACCACACCACCGCCAGCGAGCCTCGAATCGACGAAATCAAGGTTTGAGAGCCCCAACAGTCCAAATTCAAGCTGAAAGTAGAATAGGGTGGAGGTTCAAGGTTAGGGATACACCCAGACCCCGAATCGAGACCGAAAATCACCGAGGGGAGTTCAACCGACCCCGACCAGGTCGGATTGAAAACCAATCGAGACCGAAAATACCGAGAGAGGGCAAGGAGGTCGGATTGAAGGCTAGGGCGGAAGATCTGCAGAGGCGGAGGTTGAAAAAGATGTGATTTGGGGACGCCCTTGGGCATGGTTCAGTGGGGAATTGATCTGCAAATACATGGTGGAGGCTTCCGGACGGGGATCAGAGGAGGTGGTAGGCGGCGGAGAATGTGGTGATCGATTTCAAGCAGATGTCAGCATTCACGACCGTTTGACAGTTCCGTTAGAAAGGAATGGATAGTTTTGTAATATATTCAAACATGTGGATACTCCTCTAATTTAGGTAATTTTTTTGGATACTTATGTAAACGCCCCTAGAATTATTTTATATATTATTTGAACATCACTTATAAAGGTTGATATATTTATCTTACATTTGAAAGGTAGGGATATATTTTTAACATATCCTTAAAGGTTGGGATTTTTATCTTACATTTGAAAGGTTGAGATATATTTTTAACACACCTTTAAAGGTCGGGTTATTTTAATTAGTTTTGCCTTTAATAAAAGATATTTGAAATAATTAATATGTTTTTTTTTTGAGAAATAATTAATACGTTTTTAACTTTCAAATGGTTATAACTTTTTACTCAATTATCGAATTGAGGCTTATAATATATCAAAACTAAACTATCGGCGAGTAGAACAAATATAGGTGATTCGTGGAAGGAAAGGAGAGGAGAATGCTCTCCTTTACCTCTCTAAATCCGTCTATATCTTCAAATATCTTTAAGTGCATTAATAATACAAATATTATCACCTTCTATTTTAATATTTTTAGACACTAATTGAAACAACAATCTAATCAGTGCAAAAATCAAGAGGTTTGAAACAACCTATTTGACCATATATATAGGGAGTACAAAGTAAAGATGGATAGACACGCAACATAGCACATAGCACAGAACATAACGAACAAAAAACAAACAAAAGAGGGCAGCTCCACATTTTCCAAGTTGGGCTAAACACAAAGAGCGAAAGGTTTGGCTTTTGGGGGTCTGCAAACTCCACTGGGATTGATTTCAACTCTACACTTTTGTTTGGAACCCACACAAAAACCAAATGATGCCCCTACGGACCCCCTATACCTACTTCTACTTGTAGTCTCTCCCAAGTTTAAGTTTAATGCATTGCATGCTCTTGTTTTCTTCACATACTCATTTTATCCATCTTCTTAATTTTTGGGTTTTTACTTAATTTGATTTTTTACCCTTATTGATGATATATTGATGAGTTTGTTGTTGGGAACATGCAACCAAAATATATATTATATATATATGTCTGCAGTGCAGTGTACCCAATGGGGAGATATATATGCTACTAGTAAATCTTTGTTCCGTATCAGTTGAAAGATCTCTTGTGTGTGCTTTGAAAAAGTAAACCCTAATAACGAATTAAAGAGGGGCAATATAAAGACAAATCATCTTTTGATTGCACCCAATTTGGTGCAATTTTGCAGACCTTGTTCTTGTGTTTTTCTTTTCCTCCCTTAAAATTAGTGCTTCAAATTTATTTAATTTTACGGGCGATCACTTCATTATTATGATGTGCAACGCTCTATAACAAATAAAGATAACTTTTGGGGATAAGTGCTTTTGGTTGGTGATGATCGGTAGGGAGTTGTAAATCAGTACTAAATTTCGTTCAATTCCTTGCTTTTTGGGATATGAATTCTGATTTTTCACCAATTTTTTCTCTTCCTTTTTTTTTTTTTTTTTGGTTCATAGATGGTACTTGACCATTACAATATGTGGAGGGGGATTCGAACTCGTGATGTCATCCTTACCAGCTAAGCTAGCAACCTGTAATATGTATACATAGACATATTTCAAAAAAATATATGATATATTCCGATTTGGATCAGAAAACCGTCTAAAAATATCGTCTATATAATGTTTTTTTATATAGTCCATGAATCTTTGGTTTAATTATATTAAATCCACTTACATTATATTATAGTTATTATGGTTTTAACTTCGAATATAAGAGTCATAACTGTTATGGATCGGTACCGGGTTAAAGACGTTAAAATCTAGGAGCATTTAATATATGAAAACACCTCCCTCTTCTCCTGCCTAACACAATTATGTAAACCCATCATCTTAATACATACTAAGTTAATTGTATTTTAACTACACCAGAGTTTCATTATATTAAGTGAAGATCAGTTGTTTCTCTTCCATTAAAGTTAAAGTTATGAACTTTATCAAGTGTGTTAGTTAATACATGAATGAAGAACGTATATATGGAGTTATGAAGTTTAGATGTCATATATGCACACTTCCACACTATAAAAGAAAGAAGCCAGGATATGGAGTTTTTAATCCATCATAAAACAACTAAAAGAAAAGGCAAGGAGGAGAAAAGATTGTTTACTTATATCCTGAATCGTGTTTCCGCATCAAAACTTAATCTATTGGATTCATGTAGTTTTTGTATATGTCTCCTTACAGGTTATCACGATTGATTTGTGTAAAATCTAGATCCTATTTGTTATAGATTTCATGATCGAAATCGAATAGAAGTTAACAAACCAACCTAAATTGGACTAGCATAACCAAACCAGAAATCGAATTAAGGGCATCTAGTCCAATTTTCGGTTTTCAATTAATATACCTTAGACCATATCCAGCAGCTTCTCCAAAATGAGAAAACAAAATACATATTTTTTAAATTATTTTTATTCAATTTCAATAGTTTCTCCATTTATAAGATTTGGAGGATGATTTAGTTACGAAGAATACCACAGATTAGAAAAACATCTCTATTTTTTTTTCCGTTGCTTCTCTATCTTGGAGAATGAAATTAATGGGAGAACTTGCTAGACAAAAAACGTTTTAAAAAATTTCAAACGCTCCAAAATCTTCAAATGAATAATCCATCAGAGATACCCTTGGAGTTAAAATCCACTGTTTTCGATTTCATCTAAAGGAAACCGGAATCATATTCACTAATTTTTGCCCTGAGTTAAACACTTAAAACACTGCATTAAATCTCTTCTTTCCAATTGATAAATTCACAAAAATTACCTTCACTTTATTTGATAGATTTTATATACAGTATTTTACATTTTTATTCCTTTAAAAAAAAAAAAAAAAACTTTTACAAGTTTCTTATAACAACTTTTGAATGATGACAGTACGTGGTCGGCGTAGCATTAATTGGAAAAGAGAGCAAACACCATTCATAAAACATGGAATTCAGTTGATTAATTAATTTAAATGTTATGTCGACTACGAGTGCACTAATTAATTAATTATAATATCAACACCGCTACACATTGAGAGGTAGAGGTGTTGATATTAGTTTTAATGACATCCATATATACTTTGTATATTTTTAGAAAATTGAATTGTGTAGCGAAATGGTTAACCCATTTGGAACACGCTATTTCTACTGATTAACTTTTCTTACTACAATAGGAGACAGAGGATTTGGACTCGTAATTTTTAAATTCACTTCAATTGATTAAGTAGGATCCTCTAAGTTTAACTTGGGTAAAAAGAATAACATAAATATAATCCGGAGTAATCCACAAATAGTTAAGATAATAAGCATGTGTTAGAACTTAGAAACCATTCGTTAAATAACGATATGATTACAACCGTCTGATTAAAAATAAGTACTAGGAAACAGTTATTCCAAAAAGAAAAAAGAAAAAAGAAAAAGACAATTAGTGAACTAGTAGTCAATTACCATTTTACCCCTCATGCAAATTAAACCCCAAAAAAGAAAAGCACTAGAACTGCAGTTTGCACATCCACTCTCATTCGTTCGTCTCAGTAGCACTGGACAAGAAATCAATCAACCTTTCTCCATCTTTACATGCAGAATCTTCATCATTCGTTTGATCAGAGCTGTTCGAACCATTTGATCCCGACGAATCCCCGCCCGGCCGTAGCGGAAACAGCTCCAGCGTTGTCGTCTTGCCCTCCTGATCCCGTTTCGAATTCCTCGGCTCGCAAGGAATCCATCTTCTCTTCTCCATCAACGGCGCCTCCACCATATATCCTTGATCGCAGTGATAGTAGTAAAACCCCGGTTCTGTCACTGTATGTATGTAGCAGATCGAAATTAATTACTGGCAATTTTATGATGATTGAAGAGGAAAAAGATTCGATCTTTAATTACCGTTGGGGATGATTGGGGGATAATAAACTTGCGGCGGTGGCGGCGGTGGAGGAGGATAAAAGCGAGTGAGGAGAGCCAAACGGTCTTGCTTGAGCTTCTGCCGGCGGCGGGCTTTGGTGTTCTGAAACCAGTAGAAAACGTTCTTCCCTTCAATGGTGCCGTACACGCTTAAGCGGGCGGTGATCTGCTGTATCTGCTCCGCACTGGGAGTCTTTACACCGGCGCTGTACACGCTCTCCAGAATCTCGATCTGTTCCTTCGTCGGCTGCCACCGGCTCCCATTCCCGGCCATCTCTGCAGCCTCCGTCATCTCCTTCCTCCTCTTATTGTTGCTGTTGCTGCTGTTCTCCATCGATCTCCAATTCCGATTCCTTGATTCATCGATTGATGGAGGGCTTTGCTTTTATAGGGCGGGAATTGAAGTCAATCGAAAGGGCAGAGGGGATTGACATGCGTATTGTTTTTGGTGCGAGGACGTCTCTGAAAACATGGCGGGTAGCGGCTGAGGCGCGGCTAAATGACGGTATTGCCCCTGGGCGTATCGGGAATGACAGCGGCGATCGGGAGGGGTATAATTGTCCCATTGGGGAGATGGAAGAGCGATTGGGGCTTTCATCTTCAAGGCTGTAGGTAAAGCCTACGCTTTGGGAATTGAAGTTTGCATTTTTATTTATGGAAATGTCTACGTTTACCCTGAGTGTAAGATAACACTTCCAATTAAAAACTCACACATGTAAAGAGAGATAAAAAAAAAAAAAATTGTAAAATGAAAAAGGAACCTTTTCACCTCCCTTACCTTCTACCCAGCTTTAATTTCTTTCTAACATTAATTGAGTTTTCATTTTCTATACAACCCCGGTCATCTTCCCCAATATCTATACAACCACTGAGCCTCGTCGGACTTCAGTTTCTAGCGGACGCAGATCTGGTGCCGACAATGCTGCTAGTCAAGGTTGGTCTCGGTGGCCGGGAGGATCCGTTGGGGGCAGATCGGGGCGGTGGGAGAAGCGCCGATGCTGAGATATGGCGGTGGAGGTGAACGACGAGGCTGGTGGTGGGGATGCAGGTGGGGCTGGAGATCCGTTGGGGGCAGATCGGAGCGGTGGGAGAAGCGGCGTTGCTGAGAGGTGGTTGCGGAGGTGAACGACGAGGCTGGTGGTGGGGATGCAGGTGGGGCTGGAGAGTTGCCATGGTTGGATTGGATTGGATTGGGTTTGAATTGAAATGAACTGATGATGGAATTAATTTGGGGGAAGATGAAATTAGGGGAAATAGGAGAGGTCGTGGTCTGCTCAAAAAAATAGAAAAAAAAAAAGCTGCTCCCATAGGAGTCTATAGGCTTAGGCCTACACTCAAAAAATAGGCTAAGATCTCTCCCGGTTTTTTTTTTTTTTTTTTTTCTTATATGGCATGTGTTATGTTTCTATTAGTGGTGTAAAAGGTGAAATGTGGATAATAGTCATAGGTCCCCGGTTCGAACCCCGGAATGGCCGCTCTTTATTTACCAATTCAAGGTGTAAAAGGTGAAATTTTACACTGAGTGTAAACGTATCATGGTCCTTTATTTATTTCTCCTTTTTTCCCCTTTTCTTTTCCTTCGGTTTGCTTTGAAGAAGTTGCAGAGCTGCAAAGCGGTTCCAATTTCCTGATTCGTTCACTTGCATCGGTTTGTGAATTTGTAAATCTGTATCCATAACTTGTGATTAATTTCGCGCTTGCAGACGCCGCCTGAAACCATTGGAATTGCGAATTGACCTAATTCCGGCCGATTCAATTGGATGCCGGCGAGGATTTCTATTCAATTTCAGTTTACAATCAACGCATGCATTTTACTATCTGTTGATGGAAGCAAAGCTCAGTATATCATTTTAGGGTTTGTAAAAAAATAAAAAAAAACGTATCTTGTTCGTGTTGCAGACTTGCAGTACTTCAAAACAGTTTATGATCGATCAGTACTGTAATCGGAATCTTTGATCTGCAATTCATCAGTGATCTGTTGTGCAGGATCAATCAGATGCAAAAAAAATTAGGATCAATGCTGAGGAGAAATGAAATTCAATACCATCTGCTTCGATTTCTCTACAATCGATTCGTAATTGCAACATAGAAAGAAGCACATACACTGATACACTACCTTCTATTCTACATAATCTTGCGGGATTCCATCACGCCCTCGTTGGAGGGCGATGGTTTCCCGAAGGATTCGGACCAGATGGGACTTTAGGGCTTCGTTTTTCGTCCTTGAAGCTAGATCGGGAGCTTGATTGTTGAGGAGGCATATAAGCATACGTTGGCGTGCCTATTGTGATGGGTTGAGCCTGCATTGCCGAGCTGAGCAGGAGCCACGCCAAGAGAAGGACGCGAACATGGTGGCATCCCATCGTAGCACTCGACAGAGAACTAAATGGACGACGCAAAATGAGTGAAACTAAGGTAACCTACATAACACTTAGGCTTCAACTAATGTGTGCATATATATGATGTATAATCATGACAAGTGTTGAAGAAAAACAAGCAATGTGGTGAGCAGTGGCGGCCGCAGGACTCTCTGAAAGGTACGTGGGGCGGAATTTTGCAGGGTCGTTCAATCGATTTTGGAGGCCCTGTACAATTATTAAAATGAGGCCTACGATATTATAGTCATTCTTACAAATGAATATTATTAATTTATTATGTACAAAAGAGCACTTGAATTCTTATACAAATAAATATTATTATTTATGTAAGGGTATTTGAATTCTTACAACACTTAATTAATTCTCATAACTTTAAAATATTTCTGGTTATAAAGTTCATTGTAGAGATTTTTTACAATAAAAAGTTTATATTTATGTCATTATTGTCATATGATATAGTACAAATAGTATAGATCATTATACAATTTGAAATATATTTTTTCTACAAAGGTTTCAATGAATTATAAGTCTCTTTTCATTATAATTTTTTTAATTAGCCTATTTTATGGGTTCTAATTAATTTTAAGTAAATTTAATTTGTATTTTATGGGTTCTAATTAATTTGTTTAATAGGATGTTGAAATTTTGAATACTTTTGTAGAGTATAAAATATTAATTTATGAAATCTTATATATTATTAAAGTTGAGAAAAATACCTTAAAATGTCACCATCCTAGCAGTGGGGAATCGAACCCAGGCCCTTTGATGTCATTTAATTTTCTCTCCTTTTCATTTACCAACTGAGCTAACTAGATTAAT
Organism: Persicaria maculosa; assembly: GCA_963922045.1. NCBI lineage: Eukaryota > Viridiplantae > Streptophyta > Magnoliopsida > Caryophyllales > Polygonaceae > Persicaria > Persicaria maculosa. The sequence goes on from OY998262.1 coordinate 62,055,014, forward strand.
TGATTCAATTTCCATTCTAATTTTACTTATTACAAAATTACAATATACTCCCTCCGTAACGCAATAGTTGTCCATTTGGGGGTTTTCACACTTTTTAAGAAAGCTACAATTAGAAAGTAGAATAAGTAAAAATTTAGCAAATAAATAATGTGGAAAAAAAATGGACCAATGAAAAAAAAAAAGAATAGTATGGGAAGTTGGAGTATTAATAGAATTTCTTGGAAATCAAATACAATTAATGAGATGAATGGATAAAATTAGAAAATTTTGTCATTAATTAGGTTCAAATGGACAAATATTTTGTTACAAGAAAAAGTTGCCAAATGGACAACTATTGCGTTACGGAGGGAGTATATAAATAAAATATTTTTTTTTACTAAACTCCGGGGTTCGTGGGTCGAAGGGTGGGACGGTCGCGTACACGCGCCCCACCTGGGGCCGCCCCTGGTGGTGAGTACTTGTCCGGGCATCTTGAATTTTCCATGGAGGGATTATATGAACAACTTCATTGTGTGTTTGAATTTTTTGGTGGTTATGATTAGGTTCCATCATATGATCTTTGCTTTACTTGCGAAATTCTAGTGTAAAAGTGCACTCAGTTGATTACTCGATCTTTGGGTTAATTTTCATGATTTGTGATTTGAATGTGATAGAAAAGTGTTGTGAAACATTTGTCAAAAGTTCATCATCCCAAAATCCAACTTGGAATGATTGAAAGTGGTATGTAGCCATGTAGGTATCTTTATATCTACATGAAATGTGAAACTACCCAAACTTAGAAGACAATACCCCCAATAAGAATTAAACTCCAAATGACCTGTTTATGTTGTTTGGTAAATAGAGACTTTTGGTAGCCACTTGATCCATATCTATTACTTTTATAAAATCAGAAGTATTTCTCGCATACATCACAACATGACTTCATCAGAAGCCTCTGTTCCACATGTCATCATCTGGACGAATCCACAATCCCAACTCTCTTTTACATCTACATGTGGTCCACTAATATAAATTCATATCATTAGTTTTTATCACGTCTTAGTAACCACCACCTCCACTAACCACCTCTTGCCACGTCTTAATCACCACCACATCCACTAACCATCCCACTAACTCTACCAAAACATTTCAAAATGATTTGCCTAAATTAACCAATGAAATTACTAACATACCATTTATTCAATTAATAAAAATAAAATGAATGGCATACTTAATGAATAAAACTTCATGATATCTTTTTTCTACATTTCATTTCCAGGTTATCAAAATAAAAATAAAAAATATTTTTGAAAATAGGAAAAACTGGTACTTTCAGTATTAAAATTTTTATGACTATAATAGAATTTTTTTTTTGAATTTTTTTAATGCATTATTAGCCTATGATATTTATGCATATAATCCTATGATTTTCCTTCCTTCTTAGTTTTTATGTTTTTTTAATCAAACCATTCAAATATATAGGTAAGAAGCATCCGCCATAATAAAGGCTTGTAAATGATACGACGGTAGTTTTTATCTTCTAATCGTATGTTTATAGGCACACATAAAAAAAAATCAATTGTTATCTTAATTACATTGGGTTAGCACTTCTCTTTACTATTAATTATTAAGAAATTGTTCGAATAAACATCGGCCTCGGTGACCTGCAAACACTCCGATCAGAGGCTTTCTCTTGGTGTCTTGGGTGCAATGCTTTCGCTCGTGCACCTTAGCCCCAACGATGGTTTAAGGCTTTATTACGAGTCTAGATCTCCTGCGCCACACAGTGAGACCTACGGTGCAACCCTAAATTATTTCGGGTATAATTTTACATAAAAAAATATATATTTACATTTCAAATACTTGTATTCGCATATTTATAAACTTTTATTGGAAAAAAATCATGTTTTAAAAAATATAAAATTTATTTTCTAATATAGTTGATCTTTTAATTTTCTAATTTTTTTAAAACGATTTTTTTCCAATAAAAGTTTATAAATATGTAAATACAAGTATTTGAAATGTAAATATTTTTTTTAAAATTTTTTTAAAGTAAAATTATACCCGAAATAATTTAGTGTTGCACCGTAGGTCTTACCGTGGGGTGCAGGAGATCCGAACTCCTTTATTACTGTTGTATTTACCAGTGGATTTTAGCTAATGTTGGGGTTTGTCAATTTGTGTATTTTGATTCCATGAAGATTTGAGTTTATGATTTAATGACTTATTTTAATTAGAATTTATAGAAGAAATTTGTAAATAATTATTATATTATTCGAGGGATAAATAATTTATTTTAAAGATTTAAGGGATATATAACTAATTAAGAAAGTTTAAAAGGATATATAACTAATTGTCTCCTTTTTGGGATACCAATATGACATTCATCTAGTTATGGAAAACGTCTTTTAAATCGCTCGAAACAAACAAGATGAAACCAAAAACCAAACAAAAGCGGAATTGTTTATGCGGTTCTGTATACATACAAACACACAAGTAACAACAAGCCAAAACGAAAAATCCTTCTGAAAGCAAATGCATGCAAGAACGAAGAGAAAACACAAGAACAGAAACGAGATTGGAGATAAGAATCCCTCTGATGCTAGATCTGAGCTTCCTCTATGAAGCTAGCTCCAGATCTAGGAGAATGAAGCTAAGTCGTGTTAAGGATGACCGTCTCAAAGCCCGATCGTCTTCGCTCTCTCCTCCTCCTCCTCTCTCTCTCTCTCTCTCTCTCTCTCTCTCTCTCTCTCAAATCTAGGGTTTCCTACCGTGAACTCAAAATGAGGTGCGCCTTTAGGGCTAGCTTTTTATATAGTTGAGTCATTATCGAAACGATGCGTTTTGCCACACAGAAGCCGAATCACCAAAGCAAGCTTCGATCCAACCAACTCTTCTCTGGCCCAACTTGTGCTAATAAGCCCAATATCAAAATATGCCCACAAGCAATATTCCAGACAAGGGTTCCATACTTGACCATCCGAGCTAGCTTGTATTGATCCATCCAACATGACTCCCGCTAGTTGATCAATCACAAGCTAGGGTTGTCTAGCATGGAGTCGTGTGGTGCTAGTGTACGTGTGTCATACACGAGTTTATTCAAGAGTTTTACAAGTTTATAATGAAAGCTATCATAAATCAATATAAACCAAGAACAAATAAATGAGTTATGAATTCAACAATAACCCCAAACTTTAACGACCACCAAAGATAAATGTCACTTCAGCGATATCTGCTTCATATGGCATACCATATGGGAGTTAAGAAATAATATTATTTTTAACAAAGCAACTACCAAATCACTAACCCAAATAGCACAAAATAAATTATTATTAACATTAAAACTTGGTATAAGGATCAAATCAATCAAGATAAGTTCAAATCCCAGTGGACCATATAACGTGTGTGTGGGGGGTTCACACGTCTAAGCGCATCATGAGCACCCAAGCCGAGCACATATAAGACCAGTGTGGTTCCATCTTAAAACCAATTGACAATAGGAAGAGTGGCCCACTAACTTATATGCAAGGCTCGGTTTCTCGTGTTTTTTGATGTGAGACAAAGGTTCTATCACATCACAACACGCCCCTCAAGTATGTGCAATTGTCTGGTCCCGCTATATATGCCAGTTACAGTTGACGTCTTGCCTAGCTTAAGGCCGGCTAGCCCAGTAATAGATCAGGGTCCTGGACCGCACCACTCTGATACCATGTCAAATTCCGGTGGGCCATATAACGTGGATGGGTCCACACGTCCGAGCGCATCATGCACACCCAAGCCGAGCACATAAGACCAGTGGTGTTCCATCCTAAAACCAATTGACAATTATAGTAGAAGTGACCCACTGATTTATATGCAAGGCTCGGGTTCTCGTGTTTTTCGATGTGGGACAGAGGTTCCAACACATCACAACAATAAGATTAACCAAAACAAAAACACAAGTTCTCAAGTGGGAACACACAAGGTCGGCCCTTGGGCTAGGTCCAAGAGGCATTTGCCTAGGACCCCCAATCCATATGGGCCCCAAGTTTTTTAAAAACACACATATATGTATATTAATATATATCATATATGGGCCCAAGTTTAAAAAAACTCATAAGTAATATATATCAGATGAAAGTCCACTTGTACCAAAAATCAAACTCAAATGCAAAGAGGAGTTCGGGAAAAAAATATATGTAGAGTATTTTATTTTATTTTAGTTAGGGTACTCGATTGCAATCACCGTTTCAGATCTAGTTCTTCTTCTCTCATTCTTGTGCTTGTGAGTTCTCTTTCACAAATTCACAAGGTAGTCAATCTTCTTTTTCCTTGTATTTAGCTTTAATGAGTGTTTAATAATACACTCAAGTGCTTGTTACTTGCCTTAGTTATGATTTTTTTTGGAGATGTTTTGAATAATCACAATCAATTGAAAAAAATTAGAAGAAAGTGATGAGGAGGTCCCAATTAGTAGTTTTATGTTATTTAAGCGTTTAATCTTATATTTCATTCATAGAAGTAAAAAAAAAATTACAACTATATTTTTTGATATGAAGGCCCCAATTTTGACCCCGCTTTTAACCCTGAAAGGCTCAGGGCCGGCCCTGGGAACACACACCAAGAGGCTTCTGCGAACTAAATGTAGATGGCTTTGTCAAAAACTCTGGCACTTGTTGTCTTAGAGGTATAATTCGGGATTAGAATGGACATATTATTGATATTTTTCAGTTACAAACTCTGAACTTTTGAGTCACAAACTCTGACTGGTTCAGTACTTCACAATCTGTATAGAAATACAGTTTAACGGTTCGAAAGAGTATAAAGAACATTGTAGTGGAAGGTAATAATCTGGGTGCAATAAAAGCAGGAGAAGACCCAGGAAATTAAATTGCCCATGGGAGATCATAAGGACGGTCGAAAGGATTTAGAGAGCATGTGAAGAGACTTCAGCAGCAGAGTTACACACCGTTATAGAGAGTATGTGAAGAGACTTCAACAGAAGACCCAGGAAATTAAAGTGTTGGATGATTTGCATAATATAAAACCCTTGATAATCCTTTATTTGTTGTTGTTGTTGATGTACCTGCTGGATTTTGATCTGGACTTACAACTTTACGTTTCTACGAAATGTCCTTAATTATCTTATACTTTCACACTTGCTAGCTAAATGGACAACATAACCATCAAACTTAACATTTATTTTGAGCCTCAAAACATGTCATCATCATCAAGCACTCTCTCCGGAGCTAGGGAGACACATTGCTACCCATCCTGACGACGATGCCGTCGAGATCTCTGACGTAGCCCACCTTCTGCCCCCACTCTTTCTGCTCCGGTGCCTTCACCCCCTCCGCTCCCTTCTCTACCGCCCTCTGTTTACAATTGATCGATCATATTCATGTCATCTCATAATTTTGTGTTCTAATTAATTTCATCCAAATGTAAGAATCCCAAACCTATAGCTAACCTTGTAAGCGGCGTCCACATCGGCGTAGTCAAAGCAAACCTCGATGGGGGCCCGCTCCCCTTTGGAGTGCGACAAGCGGACGGTGCCGGTGATGTCGTCCGTCTCGTGCTGATGCAGCGGAGTGAACGCGATCGTCGTCGCCCCTGTCTCCAGCTCTCCCCACCTTCAATTTCAATCATCATCAATCATATATATAGACATACATATCGATCTTAATCGGAACGATAATCGATCAAATAGAGGACACCTCATACCTGTGCGAGTCGTCTAAGCGCCGAACGTTAACGCCGAACGCTTTGGAATAGAAGTCGATGGATTTGGCGACGTCGGTGACATACACGACCGTGTACGCGAACGCCGGATTCAGATCGGATGCCATTTCCAATTGCAGGTAGAACGATGAAGGAAATGAGGTATGTTGGTTTCTTTTCAAGTTATTAGGCAGAGGTTTGTGCATGATAACACGTGGCAGCTGCAGAATGACGACGCGTGGCTTCCTTACGAGACGCCGAATTCCACTTGGCAATGCCATTTCTGTTCCTCCGGCACGAAATTGAGGGTAATTGACAAGTGGAGTGCAGTGCAATCATCTTTTGGCTTCGGCCTCCGAGCATTTAATATTCAACAATCTTCGTAACCAACCTAAAACATGCTCCAAGCTCCAAAAGGTGAAATCGCCAGCTCCGGATGCTCCTCATCTTTCGATCCGACGGAGATTGTGAGACGATGTAACATGGTGACTTAACCGATAACAAAGGTCTGAAACCAGTGCTCATTACGTACAAGGAGCCCCTTATTTGAGAAAATGCTCCCACAATACCGTTGGTGAAACTCGACCATTGGTTCATACTCCAAATATCATCCCTATAACCGGTTGAGCTAAGCTTATACAGACCTAACCAACCTAAAACAATTTAGATAGAGTGAGGGGCGGCCTCCCCACACCCCTATGGCCGCTGCAATAGAAAGAAATTTAATAAAATAATAAAATCGAGGTTTAAAACCTTTTTAAAAAATTTATATAAGTAAATAACTAAAAATATTTTATTTTTATTTTTTAAGGTAGAGGAGGAGAGATTTTTTTTTTTATTGAATTGATGGCCGAAGAAATCAGCGACGGACACAAGTAGAATGCAAAGCAACACCAAGCTAGATAAAACCAAATTACAAGAGTGCAGTTACATATACAAGCTAGTACTAACAAAGGAAGAACAGAAGCAAAGTGCGATAACTCGTCTGTCAGTTGGGGGAGGCGACACAGGGAATCTCTTGGGAACTAAGTGGAAACCTCAGATTTAGACTCTACCGACGAGCCTTGAGGTTTCGATCATGTCCACGACCTCTCGCGTGTCGACAAAAGAGGAGAACACCGCTCTAAACTGCTAGCCTCAAAGCTCGAAAACCACAACACCAAACAATTCGGCAAAACTAGCCAACCCACGAGTTTTTTTTCGTCTTCTACTCCAAGCGGGTTGCTTTGGACCCAAGGCAAAGGTCATGGGTCCAAAGGACAAAAGACGGGCGCAAACAATGGGTCACCCTCGGGCTCAAAGGCAAAGGAATGACGACAAGCCCAGGCCAGAAACCCGCACCATCGACCAGAAAACAACCACGCCGACCCCGGAGGCGAAGCCAAACCCCAGACACAATATGCGGACAGACCCGAACAACCGAGGAAGATGGAGATTGACAAGGCGGATACATAAGGGAGCCAAGGGGGGAGAACAAGGGGGAGGGGTGTGTTTGGATTCTAATTGAAGAAATATATCAACCTTGAATAAATTAAACATTTTCTATTTTAGAAAACAAATTCTCACCACATTTATTTTTAGTTTGTGATTAGTTTTGTTTAGCAAATTTCAATCAATCACAAAATGTGTGTACGAGTAACTATAAATATTGTGTAATTATATTCAAATCAAATAAGAGAGAAACGATTTAGAATCCATAAGAAATATTCCTCTTCTCTTCCTCCTTATTTTTGAGTTTAATGCTTTCGCGAGAGGGAATTAGCAAGTTTCATCTCCAACATATGGTATCAGAGCTAATATAAAAAAACACATTGAGCGGAAATATGGCATCGAATAACACAATGCATCTACAACTCCCGAAGTTAAATGGGAAGAATTATGATAGTTGGTCTATCCAACTAAAAGTATATTTTCATTCACAAGAACTATGGAGTTTTGTTGAATCTGGCTTTGATGATGTTACCGACTCGGTTGCATATGAGTCACTTAGTTAGGAAGAGAAAAAATTGTTAAATGAAAAGAGGAAGAAGGATCAAAAGGCCCTATATGCAATCTTTCAAGTAGTGGAGGAAGCACTATTTCAAAAAATATCAATGGCAGAAACATCAAAAGAAGCGTGGGTGATCCTGCAGAAATCCTACAAAGGCAATGATCGTGCGAAGCAAGTACGATTACAAACCCTTCGAGCGGATTTTGAGTCGTTATGCATGAATGACTCAGAATCAGTTTCACCATATCTTGATCGAGTTCAAGCGATCGTTAACCAATTACGTATTAATGGTGAAACGATCGATGATAAAAGGGTCATAGAAAAAATTATGCGATCCTTAACTGCAAAATTCGATTATGTGGTAGCTGCTATTGAAGAAGGGCATGATCTTTCAAAGTTGACCTTTGAGAGATTGTTGGGTTCGTTGTCCTCACATGAACAAACGAACTAATACCTCTGCCTCAGAGCAAGCTTTGCAAAGCAGAGCAAACATGACCAATCATGGGAGTCATCACGGTGGTCGAGGCTGTGGACGTGGTCGTGGACGAGGAAGAGGAGGAAATGTTCATTCCTCTACTAGAGATGGAAATGGAGAAGGCAGTTCTACAAGAGGCGGTAGAAGAGTAAATTCTACACGTGACAAATCAATGATCCAATGTTACAAATGTGACCGGTTTCGGCATTATGCATCTGAATGCCGAACAAGGTCGCAAGCAGAACAAGGAGATCATGCCAATGTAGCTGAAGCGGAAGAAAATTTGCTTCTTGCTTGTAAAGAAGGACTAGATACTGAATGTTCTAATGTTTGGTATCTTGATACAGGTTGTAGCAATCACATGACAGGAAAACGAGAAATGTTCTCAATTTTAGACAAAACCGTGCAAGGAGAAGTCAATTTTGGGAACAAATCTAAAATTTCGGTGAAAGGAAAAGGTAACATTAGTATTCTATCAAAGAATGGGACTAATGTTACGATTGCAGACGTGTTCTATGTACCCGGCCTATTTTGGAATTTATTGAGCTTAGGTCAACTTTCAGAAAAGGGCACAAAGTTCACATCGAAGATGGAGTATGCAACATTATGAGCAAAAGTGGAAAACACATTTCAAAGGTGAAAATGACAAAGAATCGGATGTTTCCTTTGTCTCTTCAGGCAAGTGTTGCCATGAACTTGCAAGCAATGGCGAAGGATATTAACTGACTATGGCATAAGCGATTCGGTCATTTGAATTTTAGAGGGTTGAAATTATTGGCACAAAAAGAAATGGTGACTGGTCTCCCTCTAATCAATGCCCCTGATAGTCCTTGTGAGGGTTGTATTCTCGGGAAGCATCATCGTGACCCATTTCCGGTTGGGAAATCAACCAGAGCAAAGCAACCATTGGAACTAGTGCATACAGATATTTGTGGACCTGTGGAGGTGGAATCACTCGGACACAAAAGGTATTTTTACTTTTTGTGGATGATTTTGCTCGAAAAAATTGGGTTTATTTTCTAAGGAGAAATCTGAAGCATTTAAGAAGTTTCAAGAATTCAAAAAACTTGTTGAAAAGCAATGTGGATTCTCTTTGAAGACTTTGAGATCTGATCGAGGCGGAGAATTCACATCAAATGAATTCAATGAATATTGCAAGAAGGAAGGGATTCATCGTCAGCTAACAACCAGTTATACACCTCAGCAGAACGGTATAGCTGAAAGGAAAAATAGAACAATATTTGAGATGGCTAGAAGTAGGCGTGGCCACGGGTTACGGGTCAACCCGTGACCCGCCGGGTCGTTGACCCGCCGGGTCCGGGTTGACGGGTTGGCGGGTGGGGACGGGTAGCGGGTTAGGGTCGGGGAATCCGTGACCCGGCGGGTCAACCCGCTGGGTCATCCCGCTTTTTGAAAATATTTTTTTTTGAAAAATTTATTTTTAATAAAATAAATTTATATTATTATATAAATTATTCTTAAAATAACTCACAATAATACATAAACTATTATGCAATGTGCAATGTGAGACAAATAAACCCCATCATTCTCCTTTTATAGACTTAGAAGTCTTCCTTCCTTCCCCTCATTTCCAATGTGGGACAAAGGCTTTGTCCCACATCGAAAATATGGAGTTAGAATGAGAAGGCATGGGGCTATATATATGTATCCCACTACCACATTTCTTCCACTTCACTTGTTTCCTACATTTCCTACATTGGAAATTAAGTTGGAAATGAAGTTTGAGAAATATATTCTCATATTTTTTTCTCTTACATCACACAATGAAATTATTGTGGATGAAAGAATTAATATGGAGATATAATCTTCCTACATTTTTAACACTTCATAACAAAGTGATAAAATGTGTTGTGAAGATAAAATCTGTACATATTATTTATTTATTTATTTTAATAGTCATTTTTTTTAAAAAAAATGATTTTTTTTTAAAATAATGTAACCCGCCGGGTCAATGGGTCGACCCGGCGGGTCAACGGGTCAACGGGTCGACCTGAACCCGTCAACCTGTGAGATTTACGGGTTAGGGTTCGGGTCGGCCAACCCTGACCCTTGACCCGACGGGTCGAAGTCGTCGACCCGACGGGTCCGACCCGTGGCCACGCCTAGCTAGAAGCATGTTGAAAGCCAAATCATTGCCAAAGCCTTTATGGGCAGAGGCTGTTTTTTGTTCGGTTTATGTATTGAATAGATGTCCAACAAAAAGCGTCCGTGATAAGACTCCAGAAGAAGCTTGGAGTGGAAGAAAGCCAGATGTATCTGCTTTACGTGTATTTGGGTGTGTTGCATATGCCCATATACCTGATCAACGAAGGAAGAAGCTTGATGACAAAAGCCAAAAGTGCATTTTTGTTGGCTATAGTGAAACAACCAAGGGTTATAGATTATATAAGCCGGATACAAATGAGATGATAATAAGTAGAGATGTCCACTTTATTGAAGATGAGACATGGCGTAGTAATGGAGAGAACGAGTTGACTAGAAATGTTGTCATCTCGGAATTGACGGTAGAAGATTCCCCAACTCATTCCTCAAATAGCAATTCGGCCCCAGAGGTTGAAGCTCCTATTGTGACAGAAGAGCCAAGAACATCCAGATATCCTCAAAGAACAAGAGTTCGACCAACTTATTTGAATGATTATGTTGTAACTGGAGACGAGGATGATGAAAACATATTCAATGATGAATCTCTTGTCAACTTCTGCTTATTTGCTGATTGTGATCCAATTTCCTATGAAGAAGCTGCAGCTGAGGGAAAATGGGTTAATGCTATGAATGAGGAAATTCATTCGATTCAAAAGAATGACACATGGGAGCTAACTTCTTTGCCGACAGGAAAGAAGCCTATTGGAGTCAAATGGGTGTACAAGACAAAGTACAGACCAGACGGGAAAGTCGATCGATACAAGGCGAGATTAGTGGTCAAAGGCTACAAGCAAAAGCCAGGAATTGACTATTTTGAAGTATTTGCTCCAGTCTCCAGAATGGATACCGTTTGTTTGATTCTATCTATTGCAGCTCAGAATAGATGGAAGATTCATCAGATGGATGTGAAATCAGCATTTTTGAATGGTGTTCTTGAAGAAGAAGTATATGTTGAGCAACCACCGGGTTTTTTGAAGAAAGGGAAGGAAAACAAAGTCTATCGTCTTAAAAAGGCTTTGTATGGATTGAAACAAGCACCTCGTGCCTGGTATTCACGGATGGATACATACTTACTGCAAGATGGTTTCCAAAAATGCCCTTATGAGCACACATTCTACACAAAGTCAAATGATAAGGGAGACGTTGATTTTGTGTTTGTACTTTGATGATTTGATATACACTGGAAACAACGAGACCATGATCCAGGAGTTCAAACAGGCTATGACTCTTCAATTTGAGATGTCTGATTTAGGGATGATGTCGTACTTTCTCGGCATTGAAGTGGTGCAATCAGATGATGGGATATTTGTTTCTCAGAAGAAATATGCAGGTGATATTCTGAAGAAGTTCAAAATGGAATCTTCTTCTCCGATTCGAACACCTGTTCAAGAACGTCTTGAAATGAAGAAAGAAGGTAGCGGAGAACTGATAAATGCTACTTATTTCAAGAGTATAGTTGGTAGTCTACGCTATTTGACTTCCACTAGACCTGACATTGCTTATGGAGTTGGGTTAATCAGTCGTTTCATGGAGAAATCGTATCAGTCACACTTGCAAGCAGCTAAGAGAATTCTACGATATGTTAGTGGTACTCGAAATCATGGAATTTTCTATACACGGTCGGCTGATTACAAATTAGAAGGGTACACAGATAGTGACTGGGCAGGAGATGTTGAGACACGAAAAAGCACATCGGGATATGTTTTCTACATGGGAGATGGTATTTTTTCTTGGTCTTCTAAGAAGCAACAAGTGGTGGCCTTATCAACAGCGGAAGCTGAATACATGGATGCGACATCTGCAGCATGTCAGGCAGTTTGGCTTCGCAGAAATTTCGAGGAGTTGCAACATGCGCAGAAGTATCCAACACCAATCATGTGTGATAATAAGTCAGCAATCGCATTGGCTAAAAATCCAGTTTTTCATGGAAGATCAAAGCACATTGATATACGATATCATTTTATTCGAGATCTTGTTAAGCATGAAGAAATTCAACTCGAATTCTGCAGATCTGAAGAACAAGTGGCTGACATCATGACAAAACCACTTGGCGCAGAAAAATTCGAGAAGTTCAGAACTATGCTTGGTGTTACTCAACATCGGTAAAGCTAGCAGCTTTCTTAAAGAATATATTCAAGTTTGAGGGGGCGTGAAGAAATATATCAACCTTGAATAAATTAAACATTTTCTATTTTAGAAAACAAATTCTCACCACATTTATTTTTAGTTTGTGATTAGTTTTGTTTAGCAAATTTCAATCAATCACAAAATGTGTGTACGAGTAACTATAAATATTGTGTAATTATATTCAAATCAAATAAGAGAGAAACGATTTAGAATCCATAAGAAATATTCCTCTTCTCTTCCTCCTTATTTTTGAGTTTAACGCTTTCGCGAGAGGGAATTAGCAAGTTTCATCTCCAACACTGATTATAATTATAAATTTATAATGCACTTGTAAAGATAAACACTTGAATAGTGTTTGTTTAACATTTTTTACAATATAATTAAAATAACATAAATTTTAAATAAAACGTCTTATAAATCAGGTTAATTAAACACTCACTAATGCAATTGATTGTTACTAAGTATAAAATGTATTTTTCAAACAAAACTATTTGATTATTTATATTTATAATTGGATTATAATTATAATGTATTTGCATCCAAATACACCCTAAGGATGTGTTTGGATAACCGTATTTTATGATTTTAATCCACTATATTGTATTAAAATATTATTTTTAATCTTTTTGGTTGAAACCATTGGTTTAGTTCATCTTACCACTCGCACACACACCCTTTCTAAAACAGATCAATACGCCAATCACTACACTTAGATTAGTTCAACAAAAGCTCTTTAGAAAATGATCACGACTGCCTTTCGAAGACTAAACTATTGATTTCGATTAAAAAAATACCTTGAATATGGAGGGTGATGGCTACAGGGAGAAAGGGTGGGCGTTAGCTATTAGAGAGTGGAGAGAGAGATTGATGTCAAAAAAAAAAAAAAAAGAGAAATTTACAGAAAATCACCCGTTAAATGTAGTCTTTTACACTTAACCATTCGTTAAACAAAAAATTATAAAAAACCACCCATTAAATAGGTTTTGTTTTCAAATCACCACCCGTTGTCTATTTTTATAAGGTTTTTGTCAAATATATATGATATTGCATTATTTTAATTTTTTTATTTAACTTAAAATCTAAAATACATATAAAAATATATTTGATTAAATTTTAAAAAAATATTTTTTTAAAACTTGATGTATATATGAACAAATTTGTTCTATTTTAGTCCTAAAAAGGGTTATAAATTTTATAGACTTCTTTTTAATCAAAATTAAAATAAGTTTATAGGTCATTAGCATTCTTTAAATTTAATAATTATTTTCATGCTAATAATTGATTTCTCATTTCCTTTCATATTTGTAAACACCTACACTATATACTAAAAATGAAAAAAAAAAATCTAAATATTGTTTAAATAATATTTTTCCAGGCTCAAAAGTATTTTTATTAAATGTATCTTTATTAAAATTTGTTTGACTTTTTAAATAAAATTAAATAATATTTTCCACATTTAGAACCTCCGCCCTTCAAATAAATTTAAAATTTGTACACGCTTTCCCCCCTAATATATTAATATAAGTGTTTACCCCTACAATAAATATAATTTTAATATATTCAAGTTTAAAATTTAAATTTTAAGTATAAAATATTAAAATATACTCCCTCCGTAACGAAATAATTGTCCTTTTGGCTACTTTTTCTTGTAACAAAATATTTGTCCCTTTTAACCTAATTAATGACAAAATTTTCTAATTTTATCAATTCATCTCATTAATTGTATTTGATTTCCAAGATATTATATTAATACTTCAACTTCCCATACTATTCTTTTTTTTTTCATTGGTCCATTTTTTTCCAAATTATTTATTTACTAAATTTTTAACTATTCCACTTTCTAATTTTAGGTTCCTTAAGAAGTGTGAAAACCCCCAAAGGGCAAATTATTTTGTCACGGAGGGAGTACAATATTTAACGGAATTCTAATGGAATGATGTGGTGGGTGGTGATTTGAAAACAAAACCCATTAATGGGTGGTTTTATATAATTTTGTTTTTAGTGGGTGGTTAAGTGTAAAGAGCTATATATAATGGGTGGTTTTCTGTAAATTTCTAAAAAAAATAACTCAAAATAATATGAAGTATCAACTTTTAACCGAAAATATCATGAACTTTAGTTTTAACTAATCCATATATGAACTATCTCTATATTAATCCAAAACAATATGGTTTTCGATTTCAATTATATTTTATTGGTAAAAATTGTTGGAATTGAGAACCCTATTATTTTGAATTAATTTGGATAAAGTATTTTGGCAAGAGAAATCATCAAAAATACTAAAGGATGTATTTTGGTGGACAAAATCGTCATAAAAATAGTAAAAAATGATAGTCATGTTATTTTTTTATGTTTTTTTAAACAGACAATAATTTGGGTGAGGTCAGACCCTGCTGGAACACCACCCAAGAGCGTCCTCTCGGACGAGAACACAAAGTTATGGATGAGACACTAATCTAACCGCATCCATTAAATACCGAAGATGGACCACCTTATCTGCAACCAAGTTGACTTCATGGAAGATGTGCTCACATGAGGTTGAAGCAAAATCCCGAAGCAACAGAAGAATCAAGAATGTCAGAAATGACAATCTCCACCTCCCAGGGACACTTCCAGACACCTTTGACGGAGTTGATAATAGCAAGACTATCACCTTCAATTTCGATGTGCTGCATGCAAAGAGATTTTGCAGCCAATAGCCCATCACGAAGACCGAGAGCTTCAGCCATAAGCGGAGAGACAGATGCATAAAGCATCGCATTGCAAGCCACCAGCTCCCCAACTTGATCCCGGATGACGAAACTTGTCAAAGCTTCACATGTTATTGTTTCAAATAGCGATTATGTGGTATTTTTTTTTAACTTTTTAAGTTAAATAAATACCCAAAAATTAAAAAAATAAATACCCACATAAGCATTTTGGCTATTTTCCAAATAGTTTGAAGGATCTATAACTATTTTCCAAATTATTTTTTTGGCCAATTTAAAAAAAAAATCTCATACTCAACATTTCTCTCCACCTCATTTTAAGCTTTACTCTAACAATGCTTACTCCGAGAGATGAGCTTAATGGTAAGATCCTCCATGCCTATTTTTTTTTTTTTGATTGGGTAACACCCCATTTATCAACCAAGGGAAGCCAATGGACCTTTGGTTTCTGACAAGTCCAAGAGATGAGCTGAAAAACTCTTGTTCTTACAGTCGGTTGGAATGGAACAATAGAGCAATCCAAACTTATCTGTCTCCTGCATTTAAGTTGTTACTGTACTTCAATCGCTTTAATTTTGAGATAAACAGGAATTGTCTACATTGTTAAAGAAATCATAGTCTGTGGCCTGAAAATAATTGCTGTGTAACAGCTTTTTGGCCAAAAATTATCAATCAGTCAGTCATTTACTGATTCTACTGCAATGGAAAGCTTCATCTTTATCTTCTTCCTCTTGGGCTCTTCGTATGTATTAAAAGTAAAACAATCAGGAGGCCAGAAATTCAGGAATCAAAACAGCGATTTCACTTAATCGAAACATCCATTAATTGCAAGTTGCAAAAACGAGCAACCATTGATTACACAAATTCACTTGAAACCGTTCATCTACAGGCCCTAATTCGAAACCCTAGGAAACTAAACCAGCAAGCGGAAATTCCAACAGCAAAGAGAAAAATCAACCGCCAAAACCGTAGAGAGTCCTCCCCTGCCTCTTAAGAGCGTAGACAACATCCATGGCGGTCACCGTCTTCCTCCTGGCGTGCTCGGTGTAGGTAACAGCATCGCGAATCACGTTCTCTAGAAAGATCTTGAGAACACCCCTGGTCTCCTCATAGATGAGGCCGCTGATACGCTTAACACCGCCTCTCCTCGCCAGACGGCGAATCGCCGGCTTGGTGATGCCCTGGATGTTGTCCCGGAGAACCTTCCGGTGCCTCTTGGCTCCGCCCTTGCCAAGCCCCTTTCCACCCTTTCCACGGCCAGACATTTTCGAAGAGAGAAAAACTGAGAGATGAAAAATTGGGAGGGATGAAATTAGATCTGATGATTGAAGTCTGAAGCGGGGCGTTTTGGGTTTTATAGGTGAGTTGGAGGATGATGATCCAACGGACGACATTGGCGATCCGTGTGCGACGATGAGACTTGTTTTCCACCGTTGGATTGATTTGGTTTGACGGTGGATGTGAATTGAATGGGAACGACGCGGATTCTGAATCTTAAGTGGCGGGGTTCTTGTCAAATCTAAAATTTCGGATATTTCTTGTGATTTCCGTTTAATTTACAAAGTTTTTGGGGTTTTGTTTAGTACTCCGTAGTAGGTAGGGATGGGCATCCGGTCTGGACCGGACCAGACCGGATCGGAGATTCCGGTTCGATCCAAGATCGGTGGACCGTAATTTCCAAGAACTTGGACCGCGGATCGGACCAGGACCGAAACTTATGATCCTGGTCTTTTCGGTCCGCGGACCGTAAAGACCGGTTGGACCGGATTTGTACTAAAATTGAAAAGAGAGAGATGTAAAGTTGAAAAGACCTAGATCTAAAAAATTGAAAAGAGAGAGATGTAAACTCACTAGCATCGGCAGTCGGTCTAAAGACTTTGAACGGTGAGATGCTACTGCCATCGGCGGGCGCGCAATGAAGGGGAGGTGGAGAGCACATACTCTAAACGGTGAGATGCTATCACCGGAAGTGAAGAAGAGAGATGGAGTGCCGAGCGAGAGGCGGCTTGGAGGGTGAGGCGTGAGGGTACTGGAAAATCAAGATAAGAGGGCACGCTTTTTTCTTTTTTCTTCTGACAGATCTGTTTCTTTTTTTTTTAAATGATAAAGTTTATGGTCCAATTCCGGTCCGGACCGGAAATTCCGGTCTGGTCCCGGTCTTGGACCGTAAACCGGAAATGGAAAAATCTTGGACCAGGGACCGGACCGTAAGATCTCGGTCCGATCCAAAGACCGTAATTTCCGGTCCGATCCAAATTTTGCCCAGCCCTAGTAGTAGGTTGGGGTTTTGTTTAAAAAATGACTGTAGTAATCCTACCAAAAAAAAATTACTGTAGTAAAATTAAGAGTTTAAATTATTAAATTGTTAAGAAATAATTAGAGAGAGGATTATTGCATTTTATGTGTCTCTCAAAGAAGAAGTACAAGGAAATTGTCTCGTTAAAAACCTCGCCTAAAAAAATCCAATGGGACAAAAACTAGGACTATAGGAAAAAGAGTACAGATGTCATTTGATACGCTTTGGTCATACCGCTTCGTTAAAAACTTTGTCAGAAAATTAAACCCAGTTGGACAAAACCTGATCGAAGGGGAAAAAGAGTGCAGTGCGTATATTCTCCCCCAAAATTCAACATTCTTCTTGCAGCTTTCTCATTCCGATAAGCTCATCGAATTTCTTGATAATTCTGACTTCATGGGCTTCATGGTCGAGTCTGAACATTGTCTTTGATGTGGAAAAGCCAAAATGTCTTCATATATTACAATTGACATCGACGCGCTTGACTTATATGTCTTGGTGTTGAGTTTGATGCGGGACCATCCAAGACACCTTCGGACACACCTATACTTGGGGATGGACCTATGATTCGAGCTCGTGTGCATGTTGTCATCCTCAAGAGGGAGAAGAAGGCTCCACCATGGGAGAAGGTCCAAAGGTGCATAGGACTTGCGATGGCCTCGATGCCGGCACCAAGGGTATCGATGCCGACGCCTGAAGCACAACAGCAAGGTGCACGGGCGTGCAGCCAAGTGCGCGAGCGTGCAGGTGGGTGCGCGGGCGTGCGGGTCAAGCGCGCGGGCGTGCAGCCCCGGGCTGTTGGAAGCTGGACGCCGATTTCTCCTATGCCGAACTTGGGCTTCTTTATGTGTTACTCCCTCCGTTCGGCAAAACTTGTCGTTTACTATTCACGCACGCTTTTTTAGAATGATAAAAACTATATAAAATATTCATTTTTTTAAAATTTTTTTTAACAAGTTTGTACTTATTAATAATAACTACGAAATTGTTAAAAAATTATTAAAAAAACTAGATATTTTATATAGTTTTTAGCTCCTAAAAAAGCGTGCGTGAATAGTAAAACGTCAAGTTTTGCCGAACGGAGGGAGTATTTTAGAGGCTTTATTTAATTATGTTATTTTAGGGATATTTTAATTAATTCCTTTTATTTATTTTTATTAGAAAATCAGTCTTTTAGGGTTATAAGAAGGCCGATCACCATTGTTGAACATTTACGTACAATTTTATGAGAAATTCAGTCTTTGTGTCAAACACAAGTGTGAGAAAGCCAATCGATTCGAAGCGTTGCTCATCGATTGCACAATTGGTTTGATCTTGCTTGGTTTGCTTTGAGTTCATCAACTTCGCGAGAGCTTGGGGATCCTGGTAATCACAAATCCTCTCCTTGTGCCTCCAAGTTGTCCTACCTCTCGGGAGGCTTGGGTTCTTTATCTCGTTCTATCTTAGTTCGAATCACCCAATCTATCGGTCTTTATTGCTTTCTTGAATCGAGTCTTGTTTCCTTTGTCTCAGTCGATTTCGAGTCTGGTTTGTTCAAGTCGAGTTGCTGCGTTTGTTTTGTTCTTGTCGACATCGAGTGAGTTGCTTGGTGATCTTGAGTCTTTTGCTTCCGTTCTTGTCTTTGAGTATTGATTATCGAAGATCGGGCCATCCTACGGCTAACCCCGTATCAGAGTTGCTTTCCATGCACAATCATAAGGTACTTCATGACCTAGGTTGCTCTTCATCATTTGATTTGGAAAATCTATTGTATTAAATGGTGTATAAGTTGTCTCGTTAAAAAAATCTTACATTGGAAAAACTCAGTGGGATAAAAACCAAGATTAAGAAAACTAGTACAACTTTGTATGGTACTTCGAGACCTAATACAATGTCACCATTTTTACAATTATAGGTACTTCATGTACTCTTATAAGGATCTTTAATCAATTGAATGTGACGGGGCTTTGACATTAATGCTTCACGTATTTTCAATACACAAAAATATAAGGTACTTTGGGACCTCATGCGCTTTTCATCGTTTGATACGGGGGATTTGATGTATAGATGGTGTATAAGTTGTCTCATTAAAAACCTTACCTTGGAAAAACTTTATGGGATAAAAACCAAGATTAAGGAAAAGAGTACAACTTGTGCATGGTACTTCAGGACTCAATACACTATGTCACCATTTTCAGAGATACATGATCATTCAAGTACTATAAGCACCTTTGGGGTTAATCGCTTACATATGACGAGACTTTTTATATTGATACTTGAAATACCCCAAATTAATTTTGAGATATTTCTTTAAATAATATTATACTATACTATGTGAATTTGGGGAACCAATAAATTCACATAAGATATATAATATAAATTAGAATAATTATATTATTCTAATTTTATCCTCTAAACATTCGTGCTATTTAATTTATTTAATTTATAAAGTTAAATTAAATGATATTTCTTTCCGCTAATATATATATATATATATATATATATATATATATATATATATATATATATATATATCCAAACATATGCATAATATATAATCAATTGCATATTTCATCTTGACAAATGTAAACCCAATAGAAAAAGGCCTATTTTCGACCCAATTTGTGTATTTGGGTGGCCAGAACTTCTAGCCCAATGTTGAGCTCAGGAGGAAGTGGCCCAATCATATATACTAGGAGGCCACATCTCTTCCTCCTAATTGATGGCTACGGTAAAACGAAAAGTAAGATGAAAATTCCACCTTTCTTTTACCTTTTTTCCCCCCAAGATTTATCTTCTTCCTTCAGATAAACCCAAATAAACTTACTCTCAATCCTTACCAACCGGATCGGAGACTTGGAAGCTAAGGGATTGATCTTTTTCTCCCTATCCTGTTCGAACTCAGCCTTATAAATAGAGGCAGAAGGGTCTCGCTATTCCGACCACCACCATCACCGCACCTCGCTAGAGCCTAGCAGTCCACCACCGCTGGCGACCGGAGTCCGAGCCGACCACAGCCAGCCATCGCCTACACCGATTGCACCCTCTGCAGTCGGAGCCTCGCCGGAAGCGCGCCTGTGAACAGCCTAGCGTCGAGCCCAGTCGCTACCTCACCGCGACCACATCGCGCCGCCTTCGATCCTTGTCCGAGTGTTGCTGCTGTACCGTCACCATCACCACTGCTGCCCTTCGTCACCACTGTCTCCAATCGCCGCGCCGAGCCGTTGTCGTTGCCGCTTTCAATCGCCGCCGAGAAGCTTCGTCGGTTCGTCTGTAAGTGAATTCAAGAAGAAAGCACACGGGATTTTTAATCTCTTTTGCAAATATTACAGAAACTTCCATATAATTTAGTCTATTTCCGTTTCTGACCCTAATTTAATTAGTTATTAAGTTAAGTGGCCAATGTTTCTAAATTGTTCGACTCTTGCCCGTTTCAGCGACACCAAGAAATCTCGAAGCACTCACACCGGATCCCGCTCCCTGAGGAATTCATATTGGTATATAATATTTAACTTTATAGAATTAATTCAATTTCAAATTGAGTTAAGTAATCTTAATTTCATAAGATATCAATACTAATATTCCTTTTTCCGTTGGATTTGATAGGTGCTAAAATCTCGCCTGGTTGTCATCAGCTGATCATCGGAAGTCAAGGCAAGTGATTTCGTTCAATGGCTTTTGCATGTTTCGTGATTTTCCTTTGACGTGCCTTTTAAATTCTTCCGTGTCGAATGCGGCCCTGTGGCCAATTTTCTTGCCAATTTCGATAAATTGCATACCCGTCTGCTTGATGTAATTTATCCTTTTTAATCATAAATTGGCATGATTAAATTAATGGGCAATTATTAAATGAATTATAGTGATATGTGGATTAAATGTGATTGTTTGTTTATAACACGAGATAAGTAAAGGTTGCCCATTTTCTTCTTCCTAAAGGGCATGATATTCTGTTTGTTCTTTCATGCAAACTAGTGGTATGTGATAGTAAGAACCTTTGATTTATCCATTCTTGTTCCTGTTTGATTTAATGTCATTATTATGATCACCTAGTATAAACTGTTTATGTATGATAAGATAGGCACCATGTGATGCTTAGTTATGATATGTGAAAATGCGCACCACGTGATGCGAGTGGCTATAGGCCTTTGGCAAGTTATGCAGTAGACTGACTTGCAGGTTGTGGTTCGTTAAGCCACCGCCTTACAAGGTTTCATGAAACACCATCCCGGAATGCATTCTCCGCGGGATGATAAAACAACGATCTGATGTAGGTCGTGGGTTTCATGAAACACCATCCCGGAATGCATTCTCTGCGGGATGATAAAACAACGATCTGATGTAGGTCGTGGTCCTTGTTGAAGGCCCGACCGGTACCACGTAGTATTATTATTATTATCGTTATCATTATTGTGATTATTATCGACTGTTAAATAGGTGATCATTTCAGTTATTATACTTATCTGCCTTGAGTATAAATCCTTTTCCTATCTTATAATCGATCGTTATGATCATTCGAGTCATGTGTGAATTTTTTATCCTTTTCATTCAGTTTCTACTATAAATATTCGTGTCATTCCCTTAACCTGAGACATACCGTTTTATGGTCACTGTAAGGTTAAAGTCTGAACATTTTCCCTATCATTTGCTAGTCTTTATTGTACTAACCATCCTATTTATTGGATGGCTGGTGTCCTTTGTCCTCACGAAACACCAGACCATATTCCACAGGTCTAGTGCAAGCAACGGAGCAGGAGAGAGTTGAAGAGCAGACTGTCATTTATTGAATATTTTACTACAAGTTTTGAACCTCCAAAAGTTTCCGCATCGCTACTTTAATTTTAGTTATTCATACTTTATGATTTTGGTATTCTTATTGTTATTGTGATCAGATATTTTAAACTAATAAATTTTATTGACTTCCGCCTATCTTATTGTATTTAAATTATCATCTTGTTTATGGGAGCATGGTTGCATGTCCCTATAAGCCTCAGGTGAATTCAAAGACATTAAAGTCTGCGAATTCACTGGCGCTGAAACACTCCTTTGGGTTCAAAAAGGGGGTGTTACAATACTTCAGGCACTTCAAATTAATCAATCATTTTCGCCAAGTACACATGGAGTCAGTTCATCGACAACCAAATATTATATCCACAGCTGGTAAATATATTTTCATATAATCTTTAATAAACTTTTGTGTAGTCAACTTGACTTTATATTTTTTTTGTACGAACACCCACTAAAAACCAATTGATATTACACTTTCAGTATTGGAACTACGGGTCCAATACTATCATGCTTTAAGAATCCATATTTGCATGGATTGCTTCTTTCTACCTCTTTATCATCATTTCGTTATTGACATCCATTATCTGTTTGATGATCATTATATTCTCATGTGCACATTTTTTTTTCCATGAAATCATAAACTAATAGCATATTGATCTTCAACACTTCTGGTGTATTTGAGAATCACTTGACATCAATTGGTTTGGGGTTACTTCTGGAACTTCCAATTGAGCTAGTATAATTCATGTGACTTTGTCACTTTCTTGGCCTTTTGTAAATGCATTCAATAGCATATTTGGCAAAACCTTACAATCATTTCATCTTTGAACTTTTGGTCTACTTGTATTTATCCGCGGATTTGTCTGTGTTATTCTTCTTCTTCCTTCTCTTCAATCTTGTCTCTGTTTGTCTATTTGTCTTCTTCTTCTTCCTTCTCTTGTCGACTTCGCTGACCTTCCTTTTCCCCTTTATTTATCCTTTTTGTGCACATGTCTTGCCCTGTCCTCCCATTGATGAACCCCCTCGTGTGTGACGGTTGAAATGACGTTTTTCCCCAAACGGTCAAAATCTCTCTTTCTCTCTCCATAACTGAGAAGATCTTCTCTCTCCTCGTTAAGGAGCCGGTTAGAGCATCCTCAACAACATCCCCAAATTTTCTTCAAAATGGAGAATGAAAATCAATCTTCCCTAAATTTTTTTAACTCAATTCCAACGGTTTCTCCATATTGGAGAATTGTAATTTAATTTTTTAATTGTAAATTAAATTCCAATAGTTTCTCCTAGCCTTTGGCCTTTTGAAGCTCTTGCTTCAATTGTTCCACGGATTCCTCGTTTTGAGAAAGAATCCTCTCAAGCAACGATCCATGTTAGTGCCTATGATCCAAGCAACGATCACACATGACAGAACCTGATGCATATCGTTTTACGCTTCAATCAGAACTTTGATCTTAACACATTAGCATAGTTGCATTTTGATCAAGATTGTTACCACAAACATTGATATTTAACGCCCAAAGAAGGTTCGACAGTATCGAACCGAGAAGCGAGTACTTGCCAACATCGAACAGTATCGAACCGAGAAGCGAGTACTTGCCAACATCGATCTCGGTTGCATTCCCACACGTCGCGTTGAGTAATCCTCCCACTGCAACATCGATCTCGGTTGCATTCCCACACGTCGCGTTGAATAATCCTCCCACTGCATATGTTGTAACGGATGTGAGAAAGAACGGAAATTAAACAAAGAATTGCTCCAATTGATGAGATCATTAAATCAACTACCTGTTGGACCAGTGTAGTATGCAATTTGCCTGCAAAATTGTGAATTCAAAGATTGAAAATAACGGGAATTTGGGGGAAAAAAGAAACCCAAATAAGATGTAGTACCAAAGAGAGCTTTGTAAAAGTTGAAGGCAGAGAAATTGGTTGAATACTTCCTTCAATTACAGTTTTTTTTCTTCTGAAGAACATGGGAAAAGTAGGAAAGAAGAGTCGTTAAAAAGATTAGGCGTTGCTGCAAATATAGGGCAAGCGCTTGTATTTCCCTGGCAAATCCCTATTTTGGAGATTGGATTGGAGAAACTGTTGGGCTAAATATTAGCCCAATATTCCCCAAAAATCCAATTTTCTTCAAAATAGAGTATCTCTTGGAATGCTCTAAATTTACTATAAACTTGATTCGTCATTAATTTAATTATCACATACTACCTAACCTACCACTAGCACACCACTAACACCACCCACATGATGCAACAAGTTGTATTGTATATCTTATCCAATTAACACCACCCACTATTTTTATATTACGTACATTACCTAAATTTGAATTAACTTTGAATTTATATTACCTAACCTAGCACTAGCACACCACTAACCAATTAACATCACTACTATTTTTATACTATATTATATATCCACCTATTTCTTATATATCTATAATAATAATAATAATAATAATAATAATAATAATAATAATAAATAAATAAATAAAAAGTAATAATGTAATATCAACACGCAAGCATTTTGATTAGCTCCCACGCATGACGTAACGGCCCTTAATTAGTCAAGTTGCTTTCCCTAACACACAACTAAGCAATTTGATGAATTTAAAAATAGATCTGTTACTTTGTGGCGTATATAGTCTGCTTCCCTGGGAACCTTCGGTACATTGAATTGCCCTGTCTCTCCACAGCTTAAGCAAACTTTATCCGCACACTTTCGATCTCTTCTTTCAAACACTCTCCAACAATGGCTGAAGCTGCTGCTTTGGCCTCCATTGCCAAAACTGCCCTCCAACTCTTCACCTCCCTTGCCAAAGACGAGTTCCTCCTGCTCTGGAATTCACAGAAGGACCTAATAAATCTTGAAGATACCATTAAAACCCTCACCTACATCCACCAAGATACCCAGGAACGAGGCTCCAATGAAGATGCCGTGCAACACTGTTTGTCCAGGATGAGGAAAGTCATGTACGATGCTGAAGACTTTTTCGACACATTGGCTAACCAAATCCTGCACAAGAGGACCATGACAGGCAATCCATTCACCAAAGAGGTACGCCTGTTCTTCTCCGATGCAAACCA
Source organism: Persicaria maculosa (assembly GCA_963922045.1). NCBI lineage: Eukaryota > Viridiplantae > Streptophyta > Magnoliopsida > Caryophyllales > Polygonaceae > Persicaria > Persicaria maculosa. The sequence goes on from OY998262.1 coordinate 62,080,299, forward strand.
GTTGGGTCTCATTTACAAGACCGCTCATGCGGTTAAGGCGATTAGGGAATCTGTAGATGGCATTAAGAAAGATATGGAAATCTATGGTCTTATAAGGCAACAACCACCTGCAGTTCAACCATTTGTGAGACCAAAAACTCATTCTTTTGTGTATGAGGATGATGTAATTGGAAGAGACGAGGATAGAGATCGTATAATCAGTATGTTACTCCCTCAGAATATAGGAGAGACATCCGAAACCCGAAGCCCTTCTGTTATCGCGATCATTGGGTTTGGGGGATTGGGAAAAACCACTTTGGCTAAATATGTGTATAATCATGAGAAAGTGAAGCAAGGTTTTGATGTGCACCTTTGGGCTTGTATAAATTATCTCTCAGATCTAGAGAAAGTCTTGATTGAAATCATAGCATCTAAAGAGAATAGGCATTTAGACCTTGGTTTAGAGAAGTTGCAGGAGAAGTTAAGAGAGATAATTAGTGGGAGAAAATTTTTACTTGTTCTGGATGATGTTTGGGATGAAAACTCTGGAAATTGGCTGAAATTAGAATGCATCCTTCGTTGTGGAAAAATCGGTAGTAAGGTGTTGACAACAACAAGATCTAGAAAAGTTGCCGAATGTCTAGATGCATCAAAGCCTAACTGTTATCTTGATCTAGCTGTGCTGTCAGAAGAGAGTGCGTTGTCTTTGTTTGTGAAACATGCATTCTGTAACAAGGATGAACTTGGTGAGGATCCAGAATTAGAGCCCTTAGGTAAGAAAATTGTGCATAGATGTGGAAATGTTCCGCTTGCAATAACTATTGTTGGGAGCCTATTACGCCATAAAGAAAAAAGTGAAAAGATATGGTCTGATTTTTTGGAGAATGATCTTACAAGGACTATTGCAAAGAGTGGGGATGAGAATCAGAAGAGTATCAAAAGTGTTTTGATGGTAAGCTATAATGGTCTTCTTCCAAATTTGAAGCTTTGTTTTGCTTATTGCTCCCTCTTCCCTAAAGACTACATGTTTGATAAAGATGAGCTAGTTCGTTTATGGATAGCTCAAGGTTTTGTTATGCCTTTTGCCGGCAACGAGCAAAGCTTGGAGAAAGTGGGAGAGGAATACTTTTTCCACTTGGTTGAAAGATGTTTTTTCCAGGAGGTGAAAAAGAAGGAGTATTTTGCTTCTATAGATGATGCAAATTACCGATATGGATATACTGCTAAAATACATGATCTATTACATGATGTGGCAATAGATGTTGCTAAAACAGAGAGTGCTTTTATTGATAAGGCTTCTATGGTCAATAAGGGTGACGGGGACAATCTTCGTCACATCTCTATTAGTTGGGAGATTGATAATTCTTTTGACTATAGTAGTCTGGTTTCTGATCCAAAGACAGTGAGAACTCTTATAATTAAGTATCCTAGAGAACGATTCAACAAAGACCATCTAAACATGTCGCTGGAAAGATTTAGAATGCTACGAGCATTGCACTTGTTCTCGTTGAGACGACTTGATAGCATACCAGAGTCTTTAGGAGAATTGATCCACTTGAGATATCTCGACCTTTCTTACAATTGCAAGCTTAAACACCTTCCAAATTCAATTTGTAAGCTTCATCGTTTGATGATTTTAGTACTTGTGGGGTGCGAACTCCTTGAAGATCTGCCTCCGAAAATAGACAAGTTGGTAAGCTTAAGACAACTCTATATACACGGATGCAACAACTTGGGGCCTTCACCATCAGGATTGACAGCTTTGACCTCCCTTGTTACGTTGGATAGACTTATTTTGCATCTTCGCATTGGGGGTTTAAGATACTTGCAACGCCTTGATAATTTGCACGGGATTTTGACAATTGAGCTTCCTCTTCCAGGAGAGGGATGGATAGATGCCATAGAAGATGCACGGAACGCAAACATGTCAGGGAAGACCAAACTAAGTGGGATGGTTATAAAGTGGAAGGATAGGTTTTGGTGGAGGGAGGATCATGATCACCAGAATTTGTCAAAAGACGAGGCAAAAACAGTGTTAGATGCCATGGAGCCGCACATAAATCTTGAATATTTGGAAATTTCACACTATTGCGGTGAGATGCTTTCAAGTTGGGTTGGCACACTTAAGCATGTCACCGAGCTCCATCTTTGTGGTTGTTGTCAAGTGGAGTACTTGGAGGATGAAATAAGAGGTGATTTATATTTCCCCTCTTTGAAACTCATTAAACTTGATAGGCTTCCCAAGCTGAAAGGGTGGTGGCGACAACAAGTAGTTCTACCGAGTAAACGACCTCGCCTTGGAAAAGTTTCAACGATTCATATATGTTCTTGTCCAAAGCTTAAAGGGCCAATGCCTCTCTTTGAGGAAGTTGAAGAATTAACTCTTGAAGGGGTTGATATGGAGTTGGTAACAGAGTTGCTAATGATGGAGAATATAAATCCAAATGGCTCTCCTTCGACTTACTTTTCTAAGTTGAAGAATTTAGACCTTTGGTTCATTGACGGTCTAATGTTCATATCGGAGGGATGGTTGCGACACCTTAATCATCTGCAGAAATTAAAGATCTTGAATTGTGTGAACCTGAAGTGGGTATCTTGTCGGGGGTTGGCACATCTAACTGCCCTCAAAGAGTTGATGTTAGGCAATGGTGAAATAACCGACATTAATGGAGATGATGACAGGGAAATAATTAGAAAGCACGGGATGCCATGGAAAGCCTTCAAGGGACTTGTGTGGTTGTCAGTCAAGGGTCGGGACGAGCACTTGATAGAGGGATTGCAGTACCTCACGTCCCTTAAAGGTTTAGTAATTGAAAATTGGGAAGAGGATGAAGTCGAGGATGAAGAAATGGAAGCTACTCGGTTGGAATCGTCATTCAAAGCCTTGTCAAATCTTCACAAACTCGTAATTGGGTTTGATGGGAGGACAGCTCGCTTGCCTAAAGTCATTCAATACCTTCCTTCCTTGCAAGATTTGAGTATTCAGAATTGCAGGGAGTTATATTTGGGATGGAAATCCCTTTTAAGTATGAAGCTTGTCTGGTTATCGTTCTTTGGAGTGAAGAAAGTGATCGATGTTGAAGACGAGATAGTGGAACAACAAAGCCCCCTACGTCATCTCTCAGTGGAGTATAAGGTACGTATTCCTAATCTTTTTTGATTTAATTTTCTTTCAACACCAATGTCTTGTTAGTAAATTATATAATGAAGAATAAGTCCAATCCTAATGTGGTGTGTATTATATTTAATGGAGAACGTACAGGCAGTTGAATGGATAGACGATGTACCCTGGATTGCCCTTTCTTCATCTCTTCACTCCTTATCACTTAAAATAGAAAGACTGAAGCAATTTCCCAACGGGATCCAACATCTCATCTCCTTGCAACACTTATCTATTGATGGGTCAGAAGTGAAATCACTCCCGATTTGGATTCTCAAACTCACCTCTCTTAGCTATCTTTCAATTTCCAATTGCTCAGCGGATTTGGAAAGGAGATGCGAAGTAGAAAGGGGGGAGGATTGGCCTCTCATTCGCCATATCTCCTACGTAAAAATAACGCAAAAGAGGCAATTGGCCACATAATTACTGAATACTGTCTCCATATATATATATATATATATATATATACAATCTCCACCTCGATCCGCTAAATCATCCATTTAATTTGTCTGTTTTTTTCCTCTTCTTCAGAAATCGAAATCAGGACGAATCAATTGATGAATCAAAGGATGAAAATGAACAAGGAGAGGGAAGCAGAAAGAAGGTGGGATGGAGGTGTGGATGTGGACTCTCTCTCTCCAAACTCCACTTTTAACTCCATCTTCTTCTTTTGCTTCTTCAACCATTTCTTTCCCCCTGCCTACTACAACGACATCATGATCTGGTGCATATATATGAAGTATGCATCCTACAACGGCTCTTAATATGAGTTTGACTTCTTTTATTCACATTCATATCATCGATTGCAAAATTTGAAAATTCGATCATATCAAACGTGCAAAATCTCAACTATGATGCTTGAATCGGCATTAATCATCGATCTAAGCATGCATATGTAGTTCGTCAAGAAAAGTAATTTTATAAGTTCACATATGTGTACAGTGTAGCATATATATATATATATATATATATATATATATATATATATATATATATATATATATATATATATATATATATATATATATATATATATATATATATATTTCATTCTAAAATTGACAACTCACAATGGTTCAATTGATCTAATGCAGAACAATAGATCGAAGGTTATAGTTGGCTAACCTCTCATCCCATTGATAGACCAATTGCTCGAGAAAGGTACCTTGAAAAGGCATTGGCACTGCTCATCTGTTTTTCTCTTTATATCATTGGCCAACCTTTTATTGCTTAGCTTCCATGTGTAGGTATAACAACATATATGCACATATCATCATTACAATCACCCAACATTCTAGTGCAGTAGTGCTAGACAAGTACATACTACAAGGTTGTGAAGCGACAAAGTTGTGTATCAGTCATGACAATTGGTTCATTGATAAATATATCAGTCTTGATGAAAATTAAAGGGTAATCAATCTAGTTGTCCAGAATCTCAAAAGGGTCTTTTTGTGTTTTGCTTAAAGGAATTTATTTGCTTGTTATATTGATCAATTTCTTATTATACTAATCAGTTTGGAAACTGCAGCGCAAGTACCACCAGTAAGAGATGCATAAGTTGCTCCTCTTATTATTTCTAGGAACAAACACAAGGGGGGTTGGAACTTAGAATCCACAATCTGAGATTTTATAGATGGAACTGTGAAGGAGTTACAAGATTCAACAGTTCAATTGCTTGTGAATGGTACCTTAAAAAAAGCATTGTCGCAGTTTAGTTGTTTGTCTCTTTTAATACCGCTCAAAGTTGGTAAGAATCCCTTGTTTAATTCAACCAAAATTTATGGTCCAACTATTCACCATTTGTCTTAACGATTTATCCTTTGATGTATTATAAGTAGGTGTCGATGATTCCGGAAATGTTACCCTGCTTAAGGGGTTTCGCACTACTAGAAGTATGAAGTCAATTGACAAGGGAGCCACCGCCATAGGCTATTTCTATTGACATTATTGTAAGCCTCAAGTCAACCCTCAAGAGGCAATTTCTGTTGAGCTAGCTAGATGCCCATCTAGAGTTATTCCTTAGATGTTCCTGACAAGAGGTGATTTCTCATGACGTTATTAGGCTAAAATAGGTAAACCATGAAAAATTGTTGTAAATGTTTATTATTGGGTCACATTTTTATGCAATTCAAATTGAGAAGTGCTAATAAATTCAAAACTCTGGTGTCTTAACTATGTTTTCTTGACGAAAAACTCTGTATGATTACTTGACTTTAGCTAACTATCACCTTGTGGTATGCAGGTTGGATCTATACTATATCATACACACATACACAATGTCATTTAGATATAGGGCTCATGATCGAGTTGTGTCCCTGCAAATGACAAGCGCGCACAAGAACTTTGCTGTGAAGGTGAATCTTCTATGGAGTTGTATTGGGATTGTTGTTGGATGTTGGTTGATCACTTAGATTATCTAGCTCTTTACATGAGGCACCTATATAAATCCGGATTATGCATTGATCACTTTGAACTCAATTAATGGGTTTAAAGAAATGTTATAGCTCACATTGTTTTTAATATATAATTTTATTTTTCCTTTAGAAAACAATCTATTGAAAAACATATTTCAAGTTCTCATGCTTCTGATTTTATGAAAATACTTATCTTCAAGTGTTTTGATTGTTTTTTTTTTCTTTTAAAAAAGGTGTTTGATTACCATGGTGGTTTCTATGTTGATTCAATTGGGGGGGGGGGGGTGTTTGATGAAATCATACTATAAAAAGCCATTTCTTGGACTGTCTTGGCTTAGCTAGTTGTTTATTGACACTGCGCTCGCTTTTGGATCCTCAAAATTCATGCATTTGAATATTGAGCAAGTTCAACAGATAACGGTTGATGAATCGATATGGTTAGTTCTTATTGTTCCCCGGCCTTTATAACTATTAATATTCTGTACTTAAATATTTACGTTTCGGCTATATACACCGCAACTCCCCACGTCCTTAAACGCGTTTTTTTTTAAATAACGTGCTTGCACGTGCTTAACCACGTGCTGCACGTCCTTCCTTAAAGACGAAGAGGACGTGCCTCTTCGTCTTCGTCTTCATCGTCTTCAGAAAATCGAGCGAGAGAGAGCGCCCGCCGGAGCACCTGAGAGACCGAGACCGAGAGAGAGAGACCCAGAGAGAGATAGAGACCCAGAGAGAGAGAGACCGAGAGAGATGGACACAGAAAGAGAGAGAGCTTGAGGCGGCGGTGGCGGCCTTAGAGGCGGATCTGATGGCGGCGACGGAGGGTGGTGGTGGTGCGACAGCGATGGAGGTGGAGGGTGGTGGTGGGGGTGGAGCATCGGGGGAGGCAGTGGCGGTGGAGCCGGTGGCTGAGGGTCTGGTGGTGCTGGCGGCTGTGGCGGCGGAGGAGGGTGGTGGTGGTGGGGCGGCGTCTGGCGGCGGCGATGGAGCCCAAACAGTGGCCGAGGAGGAGGGTGGTGGTGGTGGGGCGGCGTCTGGCTCCGGCGACGGAGGCCGAGCAGTGGCCGAGGAGGAGGCGGAACCGCCACGAAAGCGTCGGACCATTGAGGTGTCCCCGATCCCGACTCCACCGGTATGTTATTTGAATTACTTTTTGTTTGATTTATTTTTAGAGTTTTAAAATATAATTTGATAGATAATATAGTTTTATAATAGAAGTTTATAGAATATATGATTGATAATATATATTGTTTGATAGAATATCATTGAAAATATATATTTTGATTTATTTATATATTATAATGTTTTTTATAGTATATAGTTTGATAGAAAAGAATATATTTGTAATTTGATAGAATATAATACATAGAAAAAAAATTACAATTGAAAGATAATAAAAAACATTAAAATATATTATAATACTTCAAAAGTATTTAATTAACATTAAAATATATTTGAATATATTAAAATATATTCAAATACATAAAAATAAATTTATATTGAAAGATAATAAAAAACATTAAAAAAATATTAAAATACTTCAAAATTATTCATTTACATTAAAATATATGTAAATATATTCAAATACATAAAAATGAATTTATATTGAAAGATAATAAAAAATATTAAAATACTTCAAAGTTATTTAATTTACATTAAAATATATTTAAATATATTCAAATACATAAAAATAAATTTATATTGAAAGATAATAAAAAATATTAAAATACTTCAAAATTATTTAATTTACATTAAAATATATTTAAATATATTCAAATACATAAAAATAAATTTATATTGAAAGATAATAAAAAACATTAAAAAATATTAAAATACTTCAAAATTATTTAATTTACATTAAAATATATTTAAATATATTCAACTGGATCATAATAACAGGCAGGGAGGCTCATGAGGGGTGATGGTACACTTCGGCCTATTAGGTTCGGCGACCGGGCAGCGGTCAGCCAGGTACAGGAGTCTACGGCACCCCCCGATCAGACAGCCGACGATCTACTTGTGTCTGCAGAGCGCTTTCAGCAGTCGATGGGGACGCCCCCGGCCGACGAGCACGACAGCTTCTGGAAGGGTCTGCCACCTTGGGATCCTTCTGGCGATGCGATGATGAGGTTGCAGCCGTCTTTAGAGCCCCCTGAGGTTTTGAGTAGCTGCATCACCGACGTAGTCGCTGGGCGACGGTCCGACATGGGTAGACCTCCTACTCGTGTTCCACCCACCATCCCGGAGGCATCTTCTTCAGCCGTTCCGGAGACTTCTGCTTCAGCCGTGCCAGAGGCTTAACAATTCTTGTGTTCTGTTTAATTTGACCCTAAATCCTTCAAATCCACTAGCTAAACACTTCAATTTTATCAATTAACATTACAAAACCGTCGGAAAACCTAAACCCTAACCCTAAACCCTAAACCCTAAACGCAAAACCCTAACTAGGGTTTGCACGTCCTTAACAAAGTGCAAGTATTGCACGTCCTTAAGGACGTGCTTGCACGTTGTTAAGGACGTGCAAGACTTCAATAGTGGACGTGCACAGTCCCAGACTTGCACGTCCTTAAGAACGTGCAAGCACGTCCTTAAGGACGTGCAAATCCTTAATACGGATTTGCGGTGTATATAGTGACACCCAATATTTATGGTTCTCTTTCAATCTATATATAACTTTAATTCAAAAGACTTTGCTTACGTGTCAACCTTAAAGTAGTTTTAGGAATATTGACCAATTATTTTTTTTCCTTCATTTTTTTTATTTCTTCTTTTTCTCTTTTTCACATTAACAATCTATATATAACTTTAATTCAGAAGACTTTGCTTATGTGTCAACCTTAGAGTAGTTTTAGGAATATTGACCAATTATTTTTTTTCCTTCATTTTTTTTATTTCTCCTTTTTCTCTTTTTTACATTAACAATCTATATATAACTTTAATTCAGAAGACTTTGCTTACGTGTCAACCTTAAAGTAGTTTTAGGAATATTGACCAATTATTTTTTTTCCTTCATTTTTTTTATTTCTCCTTTTTCTCTTTTTTACATTAACAATCTATATATCTATATATAACTTTAATTCAGAAGACTTTGCTTATGTGTCAACCTTAGAGTAGTTTTAGGAATATTGACCAATTATTTTTTTTTCCTTCATTTTTTTTATTTCTCCTTTTTCTCTTTTTTACATTAACAATCTATATATAACTTTAATTCAGAAGACTTCGCTTACGTGTCAACCTTAGAGTAGTTTTAGGAATATTGACCAATTATTTTTTTTCCTTCATTTTTTTATTTCTCCTTTTTCTCTTTTTTACATTAACAATTGGGCTTAATTCAAAACATTGAATTCAATTTAATATAGCTACTGGGCTTAACTCAAATTTATTTCCTTTAATTATTTTTTTCTCCTTCTTTTTATCTTTTCAAACCAATTATATATTTTTTAATTTTTATGACATTTACTATATATATTCTTAAAATAAAAGAGTTTTAGCCTATATGATATCCTACTTTTTATCTCTTTAAATCAATCTATTTTTTCCTTTAATTTTTCTTCTTCTTCCCTTTAAACCAATCACATTTCTTTTTTTATTTTTAATATATTTACTAACTATTAGACTTAATTCAAAACATTAAATCTTATATCATCTAATGCTTACTATTAATCTACATGTAAATATTTATATATTATAAATATCTAATCTATATATACTACATAATATATAAAAGCCTTTCTGGAATTTTTTTCCAAAATATTCACGATTTACAAAATAATTATAAAAGTAAGCATCGATTGAAACTATTTGTCAAAATGTTCAAAATTGTCAAGAGGAACAGAAACCCGCGGGTTGAAATTGCGGTTCTATTTGAAAACTACAGGGAAATTTAAAAAATAAAATAAGGTAAATCATGGTTTTACCTTTTTATTTTTTATTTTTAAAAATGAATCCCCAATCCCCATTGCAGATTTGCAGGGAGAGAAGAGCGGGCCGGTGGGTGGTGGCGATGGCAGGATTGGCATCAAAGAAGAGGGAGGGAGAGAGAGGTGCAATGGCAGCGAAGGAAGGTGCGGTTCGGGTGGGCGGTGGCAATGACAACAAAGGAAGATAGAGAGGAGCAGGGCGGTGGCGATGGAAGTGGTAGCGAAGGAAGGTCTGGGCTGGTGGGCGGTGGCGATGGCAACGAAGGAAGATAGAGAGGAGGAAAGTGGTGGCCTTGCAACGAATAGGCGTCGAAGATGCATGTCACCGCTCCACCACTTTCTCCACCGAGAATCGCCGCCTTAATCTCCTCCTCTGTCAATCCGCCGCCTGGATCTCCTCTCCGTCAATCCGCCACTTGGATCGATCTCCACCGATAACCGCTATGGTCCACCACTCATCCACCACTCTCCCTTCGCCTGGATCTCCTCTCTCCTCTTTGCTACCATCGCCATAGCATAGCCCTCCTCCTCTCTGACTTCCTTTGCACCACCACCGCCCCTATCCCTTCGCTTGACCCGCTCCTCTCTCCCCTGAAATGGGGATTAGTTTTTTTTTTTTTAAAAGTTAGAACCGCGGTTTGAAACTGCAGTTTACCTTATTATTATTACTTTTTAATTTCTTTAAAATTTTCAAAGAAAAACACGGTTTTCTATTCTCCCTGACAACTTTGAACATTTTGACAAATTATTTCAATCGATGCCCATTTTTGTAATTATTTTTTAAATCGTGAATATTTCGAGAAAAAATCGCTTTCTGATGATATGGCATAACCAATATCATTTTAGATAACTGTTATACCACATCACATTTTAAAAAAGTTACAATGATATTATTATTTTTACTAAGTGATTTAAATATCTATATTTATGTATTATACTTTTACATGATGTTTTCTTAAAAATAATTTTTTGAGATATTTATAAGATACATTTATGGTAAATATTTTAATGAATTTTATCTTAACTTTTATTAATTTTTTATATTATCAAGATTTTTGTTTAAAAAACCGCGCAATGGCGCAGGAATTTTACTAGTTCACTTTATTGCAATGGATGGAGTGGACATGTTGACAATTGATATCTTCACGTAGCATCAACTTTCCAATGTGGAGATCATATCATAGACTACTGCAAGCCATGTTAACAAGTGAGGATCAAAGATACAACCCAAAAGTTGAAAGAGATAAAACAAAGAGAAGAAATCAAACTAACTAACCAAGTATAGTGAATAAATACAGGGTCGATCCCACGGATAAATAATTACTTATGAATTATGCAGCTATCGATTAGGAAATAAAAAGATGGGATTTTGAATAGATAAATAAAAGGAAAGTGAAGAATATGAGCACTTTAAACACGGAAGAGTTGTTCACCATCGAGTTCACAATAATGGTAGCCTTCCTTACTCATCGAATCTAATTCTAGTTACCCTATTTCTAGTGATTATTTTGATTTTGGTTTATATAAGCATGACCATTCATCATGTCCCTTACTCTAGCATGGGGTGAGTAGCAATAGGTCCCAAAACACTAGTAACCATTATTACTCCCGTCTCATCGACTTTGTCACTTGGTTGTCAACCTAGTCACCGCTTCCACTAAAAGTGATAAAATCCTAGATGTCGACATTCCTACACCTTCAAGTTCCCAAACCATTCCTACAAGACGTGACGACTACTTAGGGATTAAGGCCCGCAAGCGTAAGTAGCTATAATCCTAGCGCGATATGACTCTATCAAGGTAGCTAATCAAGATACAATCAACAATATTAGCAATAACAACATAAATAAAATTGAAATAAACATAGAAAGAACTAGAAAACTAAACTCCCGACTCAACCAACGATGTCTTGAATCGAGAATGAAACCAAAAAGAGTTATTAATTCATGAACCAAAACTCTAATCATCCGATGTTCAAATGTTTCGTAAGAAAACTAAATGCAACTTGTATTGAAAAGGAATTGTGTCTGTTGAATGGTGGGTTGATGGATGATTTTAATCCTAGATGAATGAAAATGAATTGTGTCTGTCGAATGGTGGGTTGATGGATGATTTTAATCCTAGATGAAACTATCCTATTTGTAGTATGAGGGTTAGGTCAAACCCCTAGAAAAAAACCGACCCTTAATGGATAAGAACAAATCTTTATAGGATAAATATAAATCTCTAAGGATAAGCTTAGGAAGATTCCGCGCAGATCTGACCATAGAATTTGCGGGCGCCGATAGGGATCTGCGGGTGCCGCTGAGATTCCTGATCGGAACTTTATGGTTCTCATGGTGTCCTTGATCTTGCTTATCTGGACTTAATGGAATAAACTTCTATATTTTCCTTTAAAAAAATAGGGGAAATCCACTCTGAATCGTAACTATGTAGCTTGAACACTTGTACTTAGACCTGTCAAACGGGTCGTTCGGGTCGGGTTCAGGTCGGGTCACTTCGGGTTCCGGGTAAAACGGGTCCCGGGTATATCCGGGTTGAATCGAACCCGGGTTTGACCGGGTTTCGGGTCATTTCGGGTCGGTCAATTTTTATTCTTTGCAAGCAAATTTTGCAATAAGCGCGATAAAATAAAAACTTTTAAAATATAATATTGACTATCAATGAGTATAATAAACCACTTACAGAGTATAAAATGCTATATTTTGACATGTAATAAATTCATTGCTTGGAAAATATGAAATGGATTCATGTTACAATAACAATAAGATCCAATTATAACATCTAACAAGAAAGTAAACTTATCTTCCCAAATCGCAATAAGTTCATACATTTAAACGTAGAAATAGTTCAAAAAGAACAATTATGATGAACAACAAAACCCAAGTGTCAAACTCTCATACATATTCCAATAGAAATTGCACAAAAAAACATCACCAAAAGGTCCACACTCCACACAGATGAACAACAAAACCCAAGTGTCAAACACCCAATCAAGTCAGATCGTCAACTGTGACAACTGATACTCAATCCCTTGCAAATCTTGATGTTCATTCAGCTCTGTATTGTAAAACATATTTAATCAAAATTGTAATCAACTATACAATTGAATGTATCAAATAATTTAATGCCACACAAAGTAAGCTTACCTTCTTCCACATGAAATCCGAATAGCCAAGTGCGAGTACTCAGAAGTGCATCTGCAGTATATGGATGTAGGGAGGATCTCCATTTCGTGAGAACTCGGGCTCCCATACTAAACGAGGACTCTAATGCCCACAGTAGTTATGGGAATTGCTAAGATATCTCGTGCCATACGAGCAAGTGTAGGATATTTGGTAGAATTTTCCTTCCACCACACGAGTACATCTAGATCAGAGTTATGATTTAACCTCACCGCCTCTAGATATGTTTCTATCTCAGTTTTTTCTTCAGAAAAACTATCAAAATGAGCAAATCCCTAACAAGAGAACATCAAACATTCAAACATGTACATTAGTAAATGGAAAGAACAAGTTAAAAGTATCCAAAATAATATTCAATTAAGCATAATAAGTGAATAACTAATATTTTAATGACCTATATAAGTAATAAACAATAGTAAACTAAAGACTCAAGATGTTCTGAATAAAACAAATGTATGTATTAGGAAATTCAAAATAGTAATTTAGATGAATTTACCGCCATATAATCGCCGGCGTGATCTTGGTTTGTGTTCATGCTTCCTCGAGTCGCTTGGTCATCATTATGGTTTGCATACTCCTTAAACAACTTGAAAAAGTGCTCCTTCACATGTTCTGCCTTCATTGCAGCAGTTTCTATATTCAACACTTTATCTAGTTCTTGGAAACAATATAGCACAAACTGAAACTTGTAACGAGGATCCAATATCGCAGCAAAGGAGAAAACAACTCTGTAAGATTCCCAATATTTGTCAAACTTCTCTTTCATCAGCACTGCCATGTCTTTCAAGATCGATTCTCCAGAAGATGCATACTCAAGTAATAGAAGCTCAATTCTCCACACTGTTTTCAAATAGAGATTGGAGGTTGGATACTTCTTTCCTAATATCAGAGTTGTCAATTCATCAAATGGCTTCAGAAGTGCACATATCTTTTCTATTCTGCACCATCCCTCTTCATTTGGAATATCAGGATAATCTCTATCAGATCTCCTTGATAGAGGGATATGATATATAAGTGCTCTCTCAAGCATTTTATATGTAGAATTCCATCTAGTAGGGCAATCCAAGCACAAATTCTTAGAACAATCTACATTAGCAGTAGCAGCAACTTCCAAAAACTTCAATGTTCTACGCTCCGAATCAACATTGTAGCCCACCAACCTCCTAACCTTCTTCACCTCATCAACAATTACCTTCAAACCATCTTGAACAATCAAATTCAAAACATGAGCACTACAACGCACATGGAAGTAGTCGCCATCACAAGGCAAAGGACAATACAATGATAGACTATCTGATAGCAACTCTTGCATATTATCATTGCATCTAGCATTATCTAATGTCACACAAAACACTTTCTTATGAATTCCCCATTCCTTTAAGTGGCCCAACACTATATCATGCAACACATGTGCAGTATGAGGGGGTTCAACATGACAGAAATTCAAAAGTTTGGCTTGCAAATTCCAATCATCATCAATATAATGAGCAGTCAAAGAGAGGTAGCCTTGACCAACAACAGAAGTCCACATATCTGAAGTCAAGCAAATTTTTCCAGAAATATTCATCATGATATGTCTAAGCCTTTTTTTCTCTCTATCATGAATCTTCATAACATGATTTTTAGCCGTGTTTCTACATATTGGTTTGCAATCTACATTCAAGAACCGGTGAAGATCCCTATTTCCCTCATGCTCCGCATAAGTAAACGGGTATGCGTGTTGAATGATAGCAAGTGAAATCATTTCCTTATAGAGAGCTTGATCAAATTTAGAGATTAACTTTCCATCCTTCAATGCTAGCCCATCCTTATCAAGTGTAGCTAAACGTGCTTTGCAATGGTTAGTATGGCGTAAAAAATTCGAAGTTCCATTATCAGAATCTGCCAAGTGCCAACAAGGGTCCTTTTTTGCAATACTTACAAACAACCCTATCCAGGCCATCTTCAAATACGTGCCCATCATATAACTCATATTCATCCCATAACTCCGCAGTCCATCTCCTTTTTTTCCCAGATGCTTGAGAACTCTCGGAAGTTTCAGATGTGTCAGTCCTACTTGCTATATCTTCCAATGGAGTTGGAGAAGGTGTAGGAGTAGTTGGCGAGGCACAATCTTCCATATGTTCTGGAGTAAGAGTTTGACTCGAAGATGACAAAACACTTCCTACAAAAAATTGCAAATAAATGTTTAAGTAAATACAACAACAACTACTTATTCATAATATCTAGACAAAATAGAAGTTTAAATAAATACATGTTAAAGTAAATATCTAGACAAATTATTCATAATACACTTTCAAATTGCAAATAAAGTTAGCTCTTATATAAAATTAACTACCTTGATATGGAATCGGTAGTGATGATGGGGACGAGGATGACAAGACATGTGATTGGATACCAAATCCAGCTCGAAATGGCATTGGGAACAAAGGTCCACTTGGTTTTTTTGTCGAACCTTTCTTGATCGGAGGACGTGCTCGTGGCGGCATGTTCACTTGATCATAAGATAAATATATAAACATTAATAAGTAACTAAAACATCATTAGCTAGTTGTACTACAATAATGTAATAATGAATCAATTAGGGTTGAATGGAACCGGTGGTGATGCTACTGTTATACCACAACTCTAACATTTACAACAATGTAATAAGCAATTACATTTTACGTCCTACTGATTTTCGATACCCTTCCCTCCGGTTTTGTTTCCTACCCAACTCTAACACCAAACCAATGCCCAACTCTACCTTGTATTACTAGGAAAACCCAACAGTAGCCGACATAGGGTTTGATGAGTAGCGAGTAAGATCTGAACGAAGCAATTACGAATCTGAAAGAAATGGAAAGCCGAGTAAAATTTAAACGAAGAACAATGAATTAAAACTTACCAAATATCACATATCCTAGGTCGGTGGCGTTGAGCAGCAGTGCGAAGTGCACAACCTCGGTGGCGTTCAGATCTGGGCCGACACAACCTTGTGACAGGGTTGCGAAGCAAGAAAAACTACCTATCCCGCTGCTGCTGATTTGTGTGATCCGGCTTCGGAGCTGTATGCGAGATCTCCTGAGAACTGGCTGGGATCTCTAGAAGTCCCTTCGCCGCTAACAGGAGGCGCCTATCGAAGACGGCTTCTAGTCACAGGTATGTAGCGGCTGGTCACATGAACGACGGCGGCGAGCGGCGACGGCGACGAGAGGCGAGAGGCGAGAGCTAGGTTTGAATCGCAAGGTTGAAGAAGAAGCGGTGTTCCGAGTTGAAAGATGCGAAAAGAGGCCAATTGAACCAGCATCTGCTAGGTTAGAAGAAAAGAGCGAAAAGTGCATTAAAAAAATTCAACCCGACCGGGTCGACCCGGACCCGGACCCGGTTGACCCAAAAAATTACCGGGTAGTTCGGGTTCGGGTCAAAAAAAAATCCCGGGTCAAAAATACCGGGTCTTGACCCTAAATTTACCGGGCGTACGGGTTGGGTTTTCCGGGTCGGGTTGTGTTTTGACAGGTCTACTTGTACTTGATTTTGGGAATATTCAATTTTTGTTATTCGTTGCACACCATGGGTTTTTTTCACCCCTCTTAATATAAAGGGTTTCTCACTTCGGATTGATTCCATCCTCTTCGTCACTTCCTGCTTCCCCTTATCCTCCATCACCTCTCCCTAGCCTCCACCCCTACCATTTCTTCTCTTACTCCCTTCTCATCCCTATCCCCCTCTCCTCCTTTGTCCTTAGTTTTTCTTCATGCATGGTTGTATACCCCTCTATAACCTCCGCTTCACCCCCCCACTCCAACCACATCCTTACCCCTCACCCCCTCTTCCCACGTCACCTCCACCTCTCCCCTGGAAATCGCCGTTATCCTCCCTTGCTTCTCCACCCTCCCCCACCCTTGTCTCCTCCCCAATCCTCTCTCTTCACTTCCAAATCCTTATCTTCTATTCTTACTATTGTCGCCTCTCTGGGTACCTTCTCTGCCTCCTTCTCACGTTGACCCCAAATTCTCTCTCCCTTTGGGAGTCAAAATACCTCCCTTTCCCTCCTTTTGGGAGATACAACTTCTCCTTCTGGGAGACGCAACTGCTCTCACCAGAGGCCGAAACCACTTATAAAAACATCTCTCCCTCAATAGTTAAAATTTTACTCCTAGCTACAACCCTCCTATAGATAGCAAAAAATACTTCCTAAGG
The DNA here is from genome assembly GCA_963922045.1 of Persicaria maculosa. Lineage (NCBI taxonomy): Eukaryota > Viridiplantae > Streptophyta > Magnoliopsida > Caryophyllales > Polygonaceae > Persicaria > Persicaria maculosa. Next base: position 62,097,138 of record OY998262.1, read on the forward strand.
GGAGCTGAACAACCCTCTTTCTTGGAGGCGAAACCCCTACCTTAAAGAGTGGCGGATAGCAAAAACGTTCCCTAATGGGAGCCAAAACTCCTACTTCTGGGAGTATAAATTACTAATTGCACCTCCTCCTTCGGGAGCTGGAAATCCTCCCTTCCGAGAGCTGAAACCATTAACACTTATACTGTTCGGATATGGATTCGTGTTTTGTGTTCCTCCATTGCTTCAGCTCCAGGAGACGATGGAAGAAGACGATGTTTCAATTCCATGTTTTGGGCCTATTTGTTTTACTTTCATGTTTTGGGCTTTAAGTTTGGGCCGCTGTATAAAAGGGCTTTGTAAATCTGACACTTCATTCAATTGAAAGAAAACCGAGAACCTTCCCTCCAAATTCTCTCTTCTTCTTCGTTGAGCTCAACTCAATCCAGATTTCGATTCTCAGATCTAGCTTCGTTTCTCAATTCGAACATGGTATCAGAGCAGATCTGACGATCTGTACTTGTTTCTCGCTTCAATTTGATTATCTCGCTAAGTTCTCCATCTCCAACTGCGAGAATTCACCATGAGCGACGAACAAGTTGTCGAACCAAGCAAAACTGATCTGAGCAAGCCGGATCCGAACGATCCGTATTTTCTGCATCCAAGCGATCATCCAGGACTCATTCTCGTCACACTTCCATTCAATGGGAAAGGATTTGGAGAGTGGCGCCGATCGCTCCGGATGGCCTTGTCGGCGAAGAACAAGGTCGACTTCATCGATGGAACGATTGCGCGTCCAGCTGCAGGCTCTTCGATGTTCAGACTGTGGGAGAGATGCAACGATATGGTCTTCTCGTGGATAACCAACACTCTTAGTCCAGATATAAAGAGAAGCGTCATCTACAATGACACTGCCCAGGCCGTGTGGCGCCAGCTGAATTCGCGCTTCAATAAGGTCGGAGGCACACAGATGCACTCGATCTTGCAGGAGCTGGCCACAACGGTGCAAGGTACTAGCTCGTTCTCCGATTACTTTACAAAAGTTAAAATTCTTTGGGACGAATTAGATAGCATGAAGAATTTGGCTCCGTGCTCTTGTGAGGGATGCACCTGCAATTATGTGTCGAATTTCAGTAAATACGAGGAGAACCAGAGAATCATTCGCCTCATGATGGGGCTAAACCAGACCTACACCGTGGCGCGTGGTTCCATCCTGATGATGGATCCTTGCCAGATGTGGATCGAATATATTACTTGCTTTCTCAAGAGGAGAATCAGAGAGAAAGCAAGTCTGCAGGTGGATCTGGCCAAAATGAAGGAGTATCAATGCTTGCTAAGGCATCTAACTCCGGATCTAAAACTTTTCCTTCTGGAGGATCTGGATCTAGCGGATCAGGTTCCAATTCTGGCAATTCAGGGACGAGTGTTCCTGGAAGAGTGAGCACTGATAAGGAGAAAGGGAAATTTGACAGAAAACCGTTGTTTTGCACGAATTGTAAGAAAACAAATCACACCGTGGACAGGTGCTTTTTCATCATAGGTTTTCCTGCTGGTTATACAGAGAATAGAGACAATAGAGATCGAAAGGAATTTGGTGATCGAAAGTTTGCTGGCACTGTGAGTCAGAAGCAGAAGAGCGAGTTTACTAGTGATCAAATTGCTCACCTGGTGTCCTTGCTGCAGTCCAGTGGATCACCCTCTCGAAGCAAAGAGCATGTGGTTGATGATTTTGCAGGCTTCTCAGGTACCACCCTATCTCAACAAGTTCTTGATGGGAAAGTTTGGATCATTGATAGTGGAGCAAGTGGACATATGTGTGGTGATGAGAAATTGTTCAAGTCATCATACACATTGGCTAGGCCATTCACTGTCACCTTGCCCACTGGAGAGACGTACTACTCTCATCACTACTGCAGGCACAGTGGAGATTGTGCAAGGCTTGACATTGCACAACACTTTGCTTGTCTCTAAATTCAAATGCAACTTGATCTCAGTGGGAAAACTGATCAAGGAGATCAAGTGTTATGTGTTATTTACTGCCAAGGGGTGTTACTTGCAGGGTGCTTCTATGAGTAAGCCACTGAAGATTGGAGATATGGTCAAAGATCTTTTCCTGCTAGGCCACACAAACAATGTTCAAGTTGCTGCTCACTCTCAAGGAAGTTCAAATAAGCTGTCAAATGTGGTGGATTCCTCTATTTGGCACAAGAGGTTGGGGCACCTACCTCTCAGAAGACTTAGAACTATGGCTGGATTTGATATTTCTGATAGTTGTAATACAGACTTGTCATCATGTTCAGTTTGTGCTCGAGCTAGACAAGCTAGATTGCCCTTTCCTTTAAGCTCTATCAAAACTACATTTCCCTTTGAGTTGTTGCATATAGATGTGTGGGGGCCCTATAGGGTTCCTACATATGACAATCACAGATATTTTCTGACCATGGTAGATGACTTTACTCGCACTACATGGGTTCAGCTTTTGCCAGTTAAATCAGTTGCTTTCTCTACTATGAAACAGTTTTTTGCTTTGGTTGAGAGACAGTTTGGTAGGCAGGTTGTGGGAATTAGAACTGATAATGCCATGGAATTCGGTGGAAGTGCTGAGCATGCACAATTTTTGCTTGATCATGGCATCACCAGACAGACTTCTTGTGCTGCCACTCCCCAGCAGAATGGAGTGGTGGAACGAAAGCATCGTCATATTTTGGAAGTGGCCAGAAGCTTGATGTTTGAATCAGGTTTGCCAAAGAGATTCTGGGGTGACAGTATAGTGATGGCTGTACACATCATTAATAGGTTGCCAAGCCAACTACTTCAAAGTAAGTCTCCTTATGAGACATTATATCATCAAGCACCTTCATTTGATTATTTTAGGTGCTTTGGATGCCTATGCTATGCATCCACATTGTCCCATGGCCGAGACAAATTTGATGCCAGAGCTGTTCCTTGTGTGTTGTTGGGGTATCCTGTAGGGAAGAAAGGGTACAAATTGTTCAGTTTAGCGTCCAAGCGGATTCTAATCTCTAGGGATGTTGTCTTCCATGAGCATATTTTTCCCTTCCTATCCAGCCCCTCCTCTACAGACCTTGATTCCATCTCTTACTCTTTCCCATCCCAGGACAACATCCTCCCTGATGACACAGGAGATTCTGTTACCACCATACCTACTACAAGCTCCACACAAATAGCACCCCCATCCCTCCAGTTGTCCCTCTTACTCAGTCCATTGCTCCTAGAAGATCCACTCGTGATCATCATCCCCCTTCCTACCTGTCTGATTATGTTTGCTCTTCTTGTACCAACATTGAATTTTGCCTTCATACCATTACCTCCACATGTTACTTCCCTTCAGCCTCAGCTCCAAACATATCTCGGCCTGATCATGAACCTTTCACTTTTGAAGAAGCATGTGAGTTTGAGGTGTGGCAAGCAGCTATGAGTGATGAATTCAGAGCTCTTGACACCAACAGAACATGGGATATTGTTGATTTGCCTAGAGGGAAGAGAGCAATTGGCTGCAAATGGGTTTTTAAAGTCAAGAGAAAGGCAGATGGATCAATTGAACGTTACAAGGCTCGTTTAGTTGTCAAAGGCTTTACACAAAAGGAGGGCATCGATTACAATGAGACCTTCTCACCTGTCATCAAAATGACCACTGTGAGAGCCCTTGTCACTGTGGCCTTGCAAAGAGGGTGGACAGTAATGCAAATGGACGTGAATAATGCCTTTCTACACGACCATTTGGATGAAGAAGTGTATATGAAATTGCCTCCTGGCTTCGTTGTTGATGGTGCTGGCAAGGTGTGTCGCCTTAGAAAATCTCTTTATGGTTTAAAACAGGCCTCTCGCCAGTGGCATGCAAGGCTTTCTGCTGCACTGAGACGAAGAGGATACACTCAATCTTCTAGTGATTACTCCCATATTCTTTCGGAAAAACCATGGCAAGGTGTGTTTTGTGGCTGTTTATGTGGATGCCATTTTAGTCACTGGGAGTGATTCTCATGAGATGCTCAGTCTCAAGGCCTTCTTAGATGCTCAATTCCGCATCAAAGATCTGGGGGATCTTCATTTTTTCTTAGGCATTGAGTTCATCAAAGTGCCTCAGGGGTTGCTGTTGAGCCAACAACGCTTTATACATGAGCTCCTCACTGACTTCCCTTGCTCTGAATCGCCAGTTGTGAGTCCGTTGGAGCCTCATCTCAAGCTTTCACCTGGTGATCTTCTTGGGTATCCTACGACTTATCGTCGGCTAATTGGCAAACTTAATTTCCTTGTTCACACCCGCCCAGACTTAGCATTTACAGTGCAATTCCTCAGCCAGTTTCTTCAGGCGCCTAGGACTGCACACATGGATGCTGCTTTCCATGTCCTTCGTTATCTTAAAGGCTCGAGTACAAAGGGTCTTCTTTTAACTAAGGATTCCAATTTGACTCTCCAGGCTTATTGTGACGCCGATTGGGCGAGCTGCCCTCTTTCTCGGCGCTCCATTAGCGGCTTCGTCATTTTCCTGGGTTCATGCCTCTTGTCTTGGAAATCCAAAAAGCAATAGAGTGTTTCTCTATCCTCCGCGGAAGCTGAATATCGGTCTCTTCGACGAGTCTGTACTGAAATTGCTTGGTTGACGAGACTCTTATACGAATTGGATGTCCCTGGTATTACTCCAGTACCAGTTCGTTGCGATAATCAAGCTGCAATATACATTGCGAAGAATCCTGTTTATCAGAGCGCACCAAACACATTGAACTTGATTGCCATTACGCTCGGAAAAAACTCATGGAAGGTTTGATCTCACTGCATCATGTCGCTTCTCGTGATCAGTTAGCAGATTTCTTGACAAAGAATGTTCCGGGTTGTCATCTGGTTCCTTTACTTGGCAAGATCGGAGTTGTGCCTCACCCACCTCCGTCTTGAGGGGGGGTGTTCGGATATGGATTCGTGTTCTGTGTTCCTCCATTGCTTCAGCTCCAGGAGACGATGGAAGAAGACGATGTTTCAATTCCATGTTTTGGGCCTATTTGTTTTACTTTCATGTTTTGGGCTTTAAGTTTGGGCCGCTGTATAAAAGGGCTTTGTAAATCTGACACTTCATTCAATTGAAAGAAAACCGAGAACCTTCCCTCCAAATTCTCTCTTCTTCTTCGTTGAGCTCAGCTCAATCCAGATTTCGATTCTCAGATCTAGCTTCGTTTCTCAATTCGAACATATACTGCTCCATCCAGGAGCTGAAATCTGCATTATAGATGTATTATTCGAGTATAAAGTATCCTGAATATAGTCCGACAAACTAAGTGTTCAACTAAAGAGTTTTGGAGTTGGAGAGCCCAATTAGCAATTGAATTTGCAATGACATTTTATTTCCTTCTTATGACCTTCATTTGTACCTCCCATACATCATTGAGGAGTCGCTGACATCTCTCAATATAGGTGATTGCTCGACATCGAAACAACCAAATCCAAGTCTTAATCAATTTTGAATTTTTGTTGCATTATGAGCATAGAATATTTTTTGTTCACATCAATATTTTCACTAATATTTTTTATAAATATGAACATAGTTTGTATATGAATTTTTAATTTTTAATGATGGGATTATTATTTGCGACACTAAGTTCATGCTTCTATTTTTTAAGAGAAAACCAGAGTTATAATGGTAAATGCATGGATTTAACAGGGACTTGGCTTGAGTATACTTAGGATCTGTTTGATATCATTAACTAGCTTTTTAGAGCTTTTAATTTTAGAATCGGAGTTTTTCAACATCTACTCACCCAACTTTTCAAAGCTTATGATTTTCTATTCACACGCTTTCATCAAATATCCTAACAACTAGATTTAACAAATACTACCTCTATTTGGAAATATAAGTCCATTGACTTTTTGACATGTTTTTTAAGAGTTAAAAACTACTGTAAAATAATATATTTATTATTAATTTTTTTACATAATTATATACTTATTAGTAATATATATAAGGCTATGTAAAAAAATTAATAAAAAAAATTTATTTTATATAGTTTTTAACTCATTAAAAAATGTGTCAAAAAGTCCATTGACTTATATTTTCAAACGGAGGTAGTATCATACTAGCATATTAATATTTATTGGCGAAACTAATTAAAATAACCCGACCTTTAAGGGTGTGTTAAAAATATATCTCAACCTTTCAAATGTAAGATAAATATACCGACCTTTAAGGATATGTTAAAAATACATCCCTACCTTTCAAATGTAAGATAGATATATCAACCTTTATAAGTGATGTTCAAATAATATATAAAATAATTCTCTACCAAAAAAAACTAACATGGCATACATATGTGGCAAACTAAATTAATAAAAAAATAAAATTTTAAAAAAATATATAAAAAATTAATAGAAGGGTTTAAGAAAACAAATTTTTTTTATTTACTATTTTAAAAAAAAATTCAAGACACTTTATTAATATTTCAAATTTCCATATTATTCTTCTTTGTTCAATTGTCCCATTTTTTTTACATAATTTATTTACTAAAATTCTAACTATTCTTCTTTCTATTTAAAATTTTCATCAAAAATGCGAAATTAGTTAAATGGTCCATTATACGAATATGGGTGTTATCCCTCAAATATAAAAATAATCTAAATAAAATATTAAACACTTGTAAATATAACATTTTTTATATATATTTATATTTTATTAATTTATTTCTTTCCCTTGATAAAAAAGAAAGAAAAGAAAAGTGGTTTAATAAAACAAGGTTTTTAATATATAGTTATAAGAAAATAGTGTGTATAAAATATAAAAGACGAAAGATATGTAAATCTATAATTATTTTATATAGATTTTTTAAAGTTTTTTTTATTAAATTTTTTTTTTGTCATATATGCATGTCCTGTTAGCTTTTTTTTGTACAAATTTTTTTGAGATATTATTTTAACATCACCTATAAAGGTCGAGATATTTATATTACATTTGAAAGGTTGAGATATATTTTTAACACCCCTTTAAAGGTCGGGATATTTATCTTACACTTGAAAGGTTGAGATATATTTTTAACACACCCTTAAAAGTCGGGTTATTTTAATTAGTTTCGCCATATTTATTTAACAAAAATAATCTATCAGTCTCAAGTCTCAACTATCCTTTTACCAAACTATCGCTCGCTAACAATAAGGTTTTGATGGGTGATTCCAACAAATATGAGTTTTAAGGGGTAGTTTGTGCAAACGGCCGTATTTAAGGGTTGTTTTCTTTAATTTTACCCTTTATTTTTGCCCTCTCATAATCTCATTACTTATGTATTGGGCCGCTAGTCCTCCCTGTTCAACTGTCCGGTCTTCCTGTTTTCGCCGACCATTCATTCCGCACCAAACCGCCAAATTTGGAACTGCAGGTCTCATTCACCGCCACCGTCGCACTTCCGAGATCCTCCATCCTTAAGATCTTGTCTTCTTCCAGGTCAGATGAGCCCTAACTTCACAATTTTTTATATGCTTCAGCAATCATTCACTTGCCGCTAGATAGATTGTTGCTGCTTTGATGATTCGGAATTGATTCGATCAAATTGAAGCTTCTATGTTCTTCTTCTTGGAGCGCTAATTGTCCAGATTCAATTGCTTCAATCCTGTGTTTGCATTGTTGCTATTTGTGTAAATTGCGCCTGCTGTAACCATTTCGGTAGCATTGAATTTTGGTTCGGTTGATGTGCTTTCCAGGTTAATTATTGCGCATCCTTCATGTGAAATGTCTTTGAAGCTGGAAATTTGCAACTAGACGTGCTCTGTAGTGTTCTTAGGGTTTACTTTACCAATTCAGTCTTACCTGGTAGATGTGTTAGGTATGATTTGCAAGTATTACTAAATAGCAACTTCACTATGGGAGACCAACGGGATAGTTCGGATTTGATTAAGAGCAACAAATTGACTGCTACAGTCACTAGGAAGAATTCATCAACTATGGCTCTTGTGCCAAGACGTCAGTCGGAGAAGGTGGTAAATGGAGGTCCTCCTCTCCATGATCATGTTATGATAGGTAGAGGGATAGCTGGGGATGCTGTCTTGTTTTTACTGAAAGTTGCTGCTTTGGAGACGGTGAGGAGGTTTTCAAAGGCTAAATGTCCATCTGCTTGGAATGGTCTTCAAGCGCTGCAACTGATAGGCTTTCCTCCATTCAAGTGGCTTCAGAGATGGGCTCCTTTCAAGACACTTGGAAGCACCATGCAGGTCGGTGTCTCTGGCTCACTGCAATATCTGGATCGTCTAACTTTTATGTCCTCAACTATTTATTGAAGAACTCTACCTGCTTAGATTTCGTGAGTGATTTTGGCTTTGTTAGACTTGAGATATTGGACTTTTCTCATTGCTGATTCTGAACTTTTGTGTGTTTCCAGATGCTGTCACGGCCTTTGATGTTCTTGTCAGTTGTAACTGCTTTTCCACATAGTTTAGATCAAAATAATAGTTCAGGTGACGTGAATGATTCACCGAGAGGCCCTGAGCCAGAACCAGAGTCAGCATCTACAGTGTCTCTTAACAGTGTAAGGTAGATAGCTGGCAAATCTTGCAGGATAAAACATGATAGATAAGTTATTAGGTCAGAATGAACTTTGAGATGCATATCTCGTTTTATCTTTGATGCTGTATAAAAAATGGTTTCTTTTTGGTACAGAACTGATGATGAAGCTCCTGAGCACCCTCCTTCTGAGAGCTGGTTGCTGAATCTTTATAAAGAATTAAATGATGAAGGGATCAGCCTACCAGAAAGGTAATCAGCTATGAGATTTCATAAAGTCTTGGTTTTGTTCATCTTTGATCAAGTTTCAATGAAGTCTTTTTTACATGTGTGATCATACAACCGTTTTGTGTGAATATGATGGCTCTATATTATTTATTTGCTTATTTGATCTTGTGAATTTGTCTGGAGAATTTGAGCTTCTAGATAATTATTCAAAATCCTCGTTCTGCTCACACCTCTTGTGTCTCCTGTCACCTGTATGTTTCTTCCTCTCTCCCATTTATTCATTAACCTCCGTCAAATTTGTTGTACAGAAAATCTTTCGCTCGTCTCTTGAGTAGCGTAAGGGGAGGCAAAGAAATACACAGATTTAGATTATCTTGCTCATTTCACTTATCTAATTCACGATTTATGTTCTACATGTTATGCAATATTTATCTTTGTTTTTTGGTTGCTTGACTTATGATTTTGCTTGTTCTAGAGCAATTATACATGGTGTTCTGATCTTGATGCAGAATTGATGAGAAAGAGCTCCATAGATTTTATGCTGCTGCAAATGCTGACTTTTCCTGTCTGGTATCATCAATTAAGAAGACAATTCGTTGGAGGGAGACATACCATCTTCTGACAGTAAGGGAACTTGAGATGTGGTCAAAAGTGGTATTCTGGCATGGTTGTGATGTGAGGTCCCAACCTTGCTTGATTGTAAGACTCGGGCTAGCTTGTAAAAGTTTGCCTTCCCATGAAAGACCAAGATTTGCTCAAGCTATTGGTAAGATGTTCCTTATGTGCTTTGGAAAGATGAATTCAGTTGATTCGAAAACTTTTCAGCATTCATTTGGAGTTCAACACATGCTGTCTAATTCCCTTAGGAAACATAATCTGTTATGACTGGAATCAGAGAATTAGGCCTGCCACAAGCTCACACACAGAAAAGAACACACAGAGGGCAAAAATCCTTTGAGAACTTGTCATTCACAAAGAGAGATCCCTCTCTGGACAAGGCTACCTCTTTGCTTTCCCTTATATCTACTGATCTTCGAAGTACTAAAGTAACATATTGTGGCTTAATTAACAAAGCCTAGTGACAACCAGTCATTCCAATAATTCCTCGTCCACAGCCTAACACTTAGTCTTAAATGTTTGCCTTGCCTTCCCTTGTTCCCTACATCATCTGGATTTAGCCGAACCTTCTACTGCTTTCTGTACTGGGCTCGCCTATTCTCTTGAATGCTTATTTGGAGCATTCTTTTCATAATATAATCCATGTCAGACCTTCTTCATAATTCATTTATCTCATATAGCAGTCACTTTTCTGCGAGTTTTCATTTCCCTGATTTAATTTATGTGTTGTCTACTACTCTACTTGTCTGGGGCTGTAATTATTTATATATTGTTAATACCTTGTGGTAATTAAGTTGTGAAAATAATAAATTGTTGTTTTCCAATATCAATTTGTTTGAGAGAAGAAATTTTACTCGTTATGGGATTAAGATGAGCATCGTATCTCTGCCAATGATGTCAAATTGGAGCCTGCCACAACAACTCGTTTTGCTTTAGTTGTGCTTGAAATAGCTTCCTCTTTTCCATTGATGTACAGAACTAGTGAATATTTTAACAAATAAGCAAACACATCTGCCAATGCAGTTTCTCAAGTCGAGTATGGAGTTTTGCATTTGGTTGATGAAGAAAATCCAAAAATTATGGTGTTAGTAGATTGTGAAGGTTTATCCACATTGAGACTCCCTGTGCAAGTGATGAGATCCTGTTCTCTGCTTTTGCAAGATAACTTTCCAAACCGCCTGGCTTGCTTGTTTGTAATTCGACTTCCTCCTGTAGTTCGGGTGGTTGCACAGACTTTTATTCAGGTAAGCACCGAAGATCTTGCTTTAATATATTGGATGAAGCTTACCCTACAGCACTATAATCTAAGGGCTTTGACTATCTATCTCATAATGCTGGTTCACTTTATGATTTATTCTTATGCTGAATGAGTGACTATCTGAATCTTTCAGGCTCTAAACCCCGTTACTCGGCAGAAGCTGAAGTTTACAGGGAATAAATACCAGGAGTATCTCATTGAGCATCTTCAGTCAGTGCCTGCGTATCTTGGTGGTGACTGCACGTGCACAATATGTTGCAGCAAACATGATATGCAACAATCTCGTGCTGTTGAAATAGCGAATGTAACACAAGCTCTTGCCCAAATGTCGGATGGTGAGAATATGTCCCATGGAGGCCCTGGTCCAGAAATCAACCAAAATGCATACCATGGTGGTGAGCAAATTGTGAGAACTGCCATAATTGGAATTCTCATGTTCTGGACCTTTCTGGCCTTCCTAGCAGGTGTATATGACCCTGAAAGCAGCCCCTTTTCGGCTACGTAAGTCAAATGGAGCTTCAAATCTTCGTTGTACCCTGCAATAGCAAGGCGATGAAGTCTTCTTGTCCCCTTGGCATGAAACTCTTAATTCGTCGATAATGCTTCTCGCATATTTTCTTGGCTTTTTGGGTGTGGACAAAGTGTAATAGGAATTACAATAAGAAGACTTGGATTCTGCATTGTGAGATAAATATGTCAGTGAATGGAATTTTAGGGCCTTGGATAAGGAATTTATTCACAGATTTTTACTGAGCGGGAAAAATTATTTAAAAAAATATGTGGCTGCTGGGATTCGAGCCCAGGTCTCCACGGCCACAACGTGGAATTCTTACCACTAAACTACAGCCACTTGGTTGCTACTTTGATGATTATAAAATAAATGTAATATTTTTTTGATATCAAACAATTAATAATGAAATAAGGCCAAATTCCAGAAACCACTTTTTAAGTGCACTATTTGCACAAAACCACCCCTGTAAAGTTAGATGCTCGTAAAAGACAACCCATCTCACCTTTCACCTTAAGATTGTTGTTAAATGTGTGAAATTACCATTTTACCCTTATATTTTTAATAGATTTAAAGGATAGGGAGGTCATTGCCCTTCAACAACTTTCATTTTCCATTTGATGAGAGAATCGAGAGGTGAAGGATGAACACCTGGGAGAAGCTTGAACTAACTAAATCAAATGTGGTTTCCTAGAATTTTCAATTTAAGGTATGGTTTTGTGTAAAATGGTATACTTAAGGGGTGGTTTTGTGCAAAATGGTGTATTTAATGGGTGATTTTCTTGAAATTTGCCATGAAATAATCTATTTGTATCTATATTAGTAGAGTATAAATTGGCTTTTTGATCATTTGTTGCACATTCAATAAATCACCCATCTTATTAAGCTACTTTAAAAAAAAAACCATTTTATTGAACTTATATTAAGCCCTTTGAAAGAAGCAAATTTTTTACTTTTTTTATGAGACTAGTTGTTGTCCCGCGTGCTTTGCACGCGAGTATCTTGTGTTTATGCCCCGTGAATAAAAAAAATGGCAAATATAAATTAGCATATCAACAACAATCACATTTAAACTTATAATAGTGCAGAAATTTTGATATATTCAAAGCAGCTAAGCCTTGCATAGACTACTTGCACAATGCATTATGGCAGCAAATGGCATGGGACAACACCAGTATGAACAAAGCCAGTGCTGGATGAACCAAGCAAACCATAAGGATTGCAGGTAGTAACAAGCAATGGATTGAACCTAAGGATATTTACCACCTGTTTCAAAAATGAAAAGAAAAAAAGAAGTCAAAGGTCAGTAGTTACAGAGAAAAGAAGAAACTCAAGGATGTTACAATGGTAACATGTGAATACAAAATAGAGAATGGTGTTAGCCCGAGCCAAGAGGGTCCAATAAGCCTGAGGGCCTTGAAAAAACATTTAAATGTCAGTAAATAACTGCTTACCTTCAGTAAAAAGAAACCAGAGGGAAGATTGATGAACCACTAAATGAATGCAAAACAATAGTCTGTCTTCCAAATTTGCCATATGAAAAAAATCAAAGCAAGAAGCATAATTTAGCAGGTTATAAATTAAAAAACTAAACCAGACACAAGAATCCTCAATCCCCTTTTTCACACCTGCTCTATTAATTGCATCATCATAATTGGAAAAAAAAAAACACATTTTGACTTATAAAGATTAATGTTGAATTAGATGATGCAAGTTCTTTTTTCAGTTTCAGACAACAAAAGAAATTATCTCCATGGGTTAAACTTGGGCAAATTTGAGTTTAGGTCCCTAGGGAAAAGGTCAAAGCCAGCAAAAATATGTTCATAAAATTGGGCAAAACCAACTCGTGAAACCAAATGAAGTAGACAAAAAATTCAAATTAACCTGGTGAGCTGATGTAATCTTTCTAGAGATGGCTGGATTCATTTATGGCAAAAGGCTAATCCTTTTTTCTGTTGCTTCTGCTGTCATAAAAAGGTAAGGAAAAAAATGTTCCATTTTGATTAAAAAAAATCCAGAACTTCTTCCATATAACATCAATTTTAGTAGAGTTTCAAATCTCATAACTTTCTAAAAAATTTATCTACTTTTTCATCTATAAAACTTGGCCTAAAATGTGATTTCTATAATTTCAACTATACGCAATTCATACACAGTGCTCAATTTCGCATTCATACAACGATTTACCATCCAAATGTTGAGCGTTTTTTATGCTCACATTCTACTTTCAGTCTTTCAGCAGTAGAAGAAAGTGCCTAATTACTTAAATTATGAAGAGGAGATTAGCACCTGAATCCCTGGCTCCAGAGGCGAAGCTGAATTCGCAGCTTTAGCAGCCAAGTCACCGAGAGGGAAAGAAGAGGCGTTGTGGGCTGGTGCCTAGTGGAAGCAGAGAGTCAGAGGGTCAATCCGGGAGGCTTAATCAACGATGGTCCAACTCTGGGGGTAGGGTTTGTTGATTTCGCATTTGTTTTGGGGGTTTTGGGGGCGAGAGAACTGATGAGGCCTGATTGAATCGAAATTGGACCAGGGCTTGGAATGAGGAGAAGAGGATGTGAAGGTAAGCGAAGGAGGGCGAAAACTGGGGCGATAGCAAAGACGGATAGGGAAACGGTAGCAAAGAGGGATAGGAAGAAATTGGGCATCACCGGAGTCGTCGTCGCCGTCGTCGATGAAGGCCCTAAAATCCCTGGAATCGACGTCGGGAAGGTAATGGAAAGGCTTGGAAGGGTAAGGTTTGGGGAAGGAAAGTGATAGCAGGAGATGCGTAATGGCCATTGAGGGGCGTACAAACAATTGCAATTTCACAGGCAAAATAGCAAGTGTGTTATAATATTATTATTATTATTATTATTATGTGGATGTACAAAATATACACTTTATTTAGATAGAGTTTTGTCTATAAATAGATTTACTATTGCTTGGAGGCTAAGGAGTTTATCTCTATATATTGGAGGCTAAGGAGTTATCAGTTGAATAGAATCACATATTCTCCTCCCTTTTCTTACCTAGTTTACAATACGTTATCAGCACGATAGTTTCTAAAAGACTTTAAAAAAAACCTAATTGTTCTCCGATCTGCTGCCGTGCTCCACAAGTGCGCCGACAACTTCCTGGCTCAGTTTGATTGGAATCTCCGGGCTGAAACCGCCGCCTGTGAGCCCACGCAGAAGACATCTCTAGGTTGAAACCGCCGCCATGACTCCGTAACCTCCACTAGAGCCTCCCGTTCACGCCACGATTAACGACGACATCTCCGAAAATCTCCAGTCGATCTCCGGAGAAGGCGTGGCATCCACGGTGCCGGTGGTGAGCCCAGAGATGGTCGAACGCTGCCTCCATAGGCGGCGACGCCGACGCTTCCACCGACGCCTCCGATTACATCGTCTTCCAAACGGTTGGTGATTTGGCGGCGCTCCTCCTTGACGCGGTCGGCGTCGACAAGGCCTTCGTCGTCAGCCACAATTGGGGCGCGGCTGTGGCCTGGCATCTGTGCCTGATGAGGCCCGAGCTCCGGGAAGCCGTGGAGCGCCTCGGTGGACTTGCTCTCGTACTTTAACTAGATTATGCAAAGGGAAGTTCTTCTTAATTATCCATTTATGTGTGCTTTAGTCTATACTATGATTTCACCTTCCAAATTTGATTCTTGCCTTTAATCTTTACATGTGCGCGTAATCGGAGGGCTTCGCCGCCGCTGTTCTCGACCGACTGATGATGAAGACGATGAAATTGTTCCCAATTTAGAACAATTGCGAAACCAGCCCATGGTATTTAGAAATTGCGAGATTGGCCTACGTTTTTCTGGTATTTATAGAAAAGAACCAAATTTCTAGGGTTGCAAATTTTGCTCCTTAAAGGTTCCGTTCTCCATCCCCGAAGTGATGAGATTTAGATCGTGAAATAGATAAACACATCCCCCGAAGAGGGTGTATACATAAATTATATCAATCCCCGATGTGCGCCGTCGTGGAGGTAAGTGAAGGTTAGTGCAATTTGATTTTTCTAATTTATTATTTTATTTATAAATAATTTAATTGGTCTTTCGAGGTAGAAAATATTAAATCCCTCGAAGTGGATGAAAGTAAAGAAGTTGATATTATAAATAACTTGATGTGATCGATAAAATTCATCCCCGTAGTGATGAAAAGACATATCTCCTGATGTAGATAAAAACACATCTTTTATGCCTTGCTTCAGATTTTGTCTATCTATTTCTATATTAACTCATACATATGATTGTTGCTTTATTGTAATAGATTTACCCCCCCCCCCTTATGTATTGATAATATAAAGATTAGGGTTCATAATGCTGCATCTTATATTCGCACATGTTCGCTCATTCATCTCAATTGAGGATATGCTCATATTTATTTTTGAGATAGTGAATAAAGATAGATTATCGTCAATTGGAAAGTTAATCAAAATCAGGCATTTAGATAATACTGTAAATCTGTTTCGGAGTGTGATTATGTACGTGTTGCTCACATAAGAGGTACGTTGACTTTTCTTGCTCGATTAATTAGAATTTCAAAAAGTTTAAGACCTTATACATAAGGATGGATAGAATTATGTTATAGGATGTGTTTTAAATAAACCATGATTATAATTTATTAATATTTTGATTTGGTGATGGATGGTGTCATGTGAGTGGTTTGTGCACGGATCCACACTAGGATATCACGGTAAAAGGAGGCAAATCCTAGAAGATTGAACTCTACTTGATAGTGAGTCTATACGAGTTAGGCTCGACTTTAAGGCTCGTGATGGAGTTGGACTAATTTTTCAATATTGGTATATGCGATCGAGCTTGCGGTCAGGTAAGCCTAAGCATCATATATTTGAATTATGATTTTCGTGCCTCTTGATCATGAGTGATTATATATGTGTGTTATGAGTTTACCTCGTACATTAAACATGGATTACCATTTAGTTGCTAATTGCAATATGACGTTATTGATTGCACATGTAGATTTTATATCATAAATCATGTGATAGTGCTAATATAGTTTGATATATAAGAATTTAGAGTATTGATAAATTATGTGCGATTTGGGGTTGATGATGCATATATGATATAGATATGGTTATTGGATAAATTGACCATATATTTTGGACGGATACATGATAAATGATATCTATATGAATTGATACATTGATAAGTTGATGAATAAATAACGTCATCATGCACCGATTAAAATATTAGCTCCATCTTTGTAGTGATGAGCTAAGATATATTGTTAATTCCATCTTGTACTTGTAACTATTTGTTTCATGTATGATTTGTTTCATAGAAGGTGAAACATAAACTCCTGAAGTGGTTAAACTTGTTTGATTCCTGGTCACCAGAAGTTGACATTATTTATGTCTCATGAAGTTGTTTTGTATATAACTTAAATTGCATGAAATTGAAATTTGAGATAGTTATTGAACCTATACTATTTGTGGATGATATTGTTTATTGAAACAAATGATAAATATTTGGATCGATATCCACCTGAAGTGGCCAAATAAATTTGTGATTGATATTGTTTATTGAGATTATTTTTATTATTTACTTGTGAGGTGTATATATCTCAATTTACTTTTTGTAATTCAAAACTCAAACGGTTTCCAGAAGAAACAACTTGTTAAGAGTCTTTATGCCATAAACATATGTGGTTTTACATTGATATGGATTATTTATGTCATTAGTGTTAATAAAAGCTATCTATTGAATGATTAGCTAAAATGATCCAACACTTTTGATTATGTAAACTTTGCCATTTTTGGTTTATTATTAGTTCAATTTGGTTATTTTAAGGTACATGGAATCATTATTTTATCTATTTGATTTGCATTTGCATTTTATATATATGAATATGCATTGAAAATGTTTCTTGAAGAAACAATTATGGGTAGACAATGCCAATTTTATTCAACAAATGATGATTTAGGAGAAGAGTTTGAAGCACATCCTTGTTAAATTGTGTGAAATTGATAAAATTAGTTCATGAGAGCCCGAAGACTATTTTTGGGATCTTGTTCTTAATCTACTTGGATATGGTAGAACTCAAATAAATAGCTAGCTAAATGACCTATGGTTCATAACAACCTCTTTTATTGCTGCTAGAAGACATAAAGAGGATACGGTGCGCGCGACTCACAAATCAAGGAGAATGTGGAAGAACAAGTCAAAGTGGATGGTTTGCCTAATTTGGATTTGTAATCTCCCAAACTGTGAATGAATCATCACATGAAAATGTTAGAATGATTTAGAGCTTGGTATCTGATGATATGGAAAACCTGAAGTTTTCATGATGAAATATCTAATGAGTATTTGTATAAAGTCTATCCTTGGCATAATTAAACCTTATACATATCTCCAGAAGAGCATCAAAATTAGTCCTCGAAGGCCTTTGATATAATCAAGCAATAAACTCATATGAGAAAATGGCTCTAGAAGATCGTCAAAACACTCTAAGGGAAGGAGTGATGATAGATAAATTGGGATCATAAAAGTCAATGGAGGACTAATAATTGCCAGAAGCAGTGGTTTTTCCCAAGTTGAGGATGTCAAAAGAATGATCCAACATAATAAATAGATTACCCATGTTGGCAATATGGATGTGATATGGAAATGTTATCAATGTAATTGATATGTTGGATAAATGAGCATTGAGAAGCTGACGATTAAATCGACCAAATGAAATCATTACTTATGAGATTATCGTTTAGGATAATGCTAATGCATAGGATGACCCAGTAGAGTCATCAATAATAGTTAATAACCAGGCATGAATATCAAGAGCTTGATTCGATTTCGGTCAACAATAGAGTAAATTCTCCTTCTTGTAATTTATCTCCAGTAGAGAGCTTGGTATTTACATGTTCAGTATAGGCACCGAAATCTCCCCAGATTACACTAAGTTGTTATAAATCAAGAAAGTTGATGTATATGGAGGATTGGGTCCCCATAGATGATCAAATACCTAGAGTTTATCACGGATGATAAAATACTCGGTGTTTAGGGGGAGAGGAAAAGGAGATCAAGA
Organism: Persicaria maculosa; assembly: GCA_963922045.1. Classification (NCBI taxonomy): domain Eukaryota; kingdom Viridiplantae; phylum Streptophyta; class Magnoliopsida; order Caryophyllales; family Polygonaceae; genus Persicaria; species Persicaria maculosa. The sequence goes on from OY998262.1 coordinate 62,115,248, forward strand.
ACCAATATATTGCATGGAAGAGAAGTAAACCAATGCACTAGCATGATTTAGATCGAGATTCTAGTAGTAACTTCGAACAATGGTGATGTGTCCACAAGTATACTCCTGAAGAGATTTCATGAACGTTGACAATGTTAGAATTGATTATGAGTTGTCTTGAATTAATCAGATCCTTGATTATCGTTGATGGCGCATATCTAAGTTTGCACTTGAAATGTTTGATAAGAATAATTAGAGCTTACAAAACGCTAAGAGCGTAATGCGATTGGTTTATTGAACAATTCATAAGATATCCAATAAGCAGATGATTAGTTGAAAATTAGTTGAAAGCTCTAAAAATATCTCAACCTGTGGTTCGAGTATACAAAGAGAGATATATTACAATATGAAGACAAATGATCTTTTCATCTTTGATTAGATTGTGAAATGATATTAAGTCCAGAAGTACCATGTCTTTAGAAAATTGGTGATTTATATGCTAAATTGAGGGGGAGAAAAGTTGTACTCTTTTCCTTAACTTTGGGTTTTGTCCCATTTGGGTTTTTCCAAAGCAAGGTTTTTAACGAGACAACTCCCCTCATAAGGATACATTGTAAATCCCAAATTCTAGAAAGAAATAATTCATGCAAAAATGAATTATTTAAGGATGAAGTTTTTGGACCTGTAGCTCCAATGGATTATTTAAGCATGAAGTTTTTAGACCGGTAGCTCCAACATTGAAAATTGCGATATTAATTGGTTTTAAGTGGGTGTTCGTATAAAGGAAAACATAAAGCCAAATTGATTTCACAAAAGCCTATTAAAGGTTACATGAGAATGTATTCACCAGGAGTGAATATAATTTGGCTCCAAATGTAAATGACGGACATTGTAGATGCATACCCATATAAATGGGAAGAATCGATTGAAAATGCCTTAAGCATTATTATCTAAGTCCTGTCAGATGCAGTTGGTTAAAGATTCTTATTAGAGTAGCTGAATTACCTATAATTATGAAAGTGGTGACATTTTATTAGGTCCCGAAGTACCATACAAAGTTGTACTCTTTTCCTTAATCTTGGTTTTTATCCCACTGGGTTTTTCCAAGGTAAGGTTTTTATCGAGGCAACGTAAGCACCATTTAATGCATCAGATCTCCCAGATCAACAATGAAAAGCACACTAGGTCCTGAAGTACCTTCTGCTTGTGCATCCAAAGCAGCTCAACACCAATCCATGGAAGTCAGGCGCGTCAAAGTCAATCAAGAAGGCATTCCAGCTTATACACATCAAAGACAATGTTGAGATTCGACCATAATCTCATGAAGACGGCGACATTAAGGAGAATGAGAAGACTTCGAGAAGGATGTTGAATTCAGAGGGAGCATACACGCACTGTACTCTTTTTTCCTTTGATCAGGTTTTGTCCCACTGGGTTTTCCCGACAAGGTTTTTAACGAGGCAGTACAACAAGAGCGTACGTGGAAGGCTGCACTCTTTTTCCCTAAGCTATGGTTTTGTCCCATTGGGTTTTCCTAGCTAGGTTTTTAACGAGGCAGCTGGAGGAACAAGGAATGTACATCCAAGGGGGGGTGTTATATTATTATTATTATTATTATGTGGATATACAAAATATACACTTTACTTAGATAGAGTTTTGTCTATAGATAGATTTACTATTGCTTGGAGGCTAAGGAGTTTATCTCTATATATTGTACCAGTGTAACACCAAGAGATATCAGTTGAATAGAATCACATATTCTCCTCCCTTTTCTTACCTAGTTTACAATAGTGAACTTTGTGGGAATTTTGTAAAAGACCATGGGTAAAAGTGTAATTTTACTGTTCAAGAGGGCCTTTCTCTCTTTTTAGATATAAATATAGATATAGATATGTGATGAGTTAGATCAGTTGCTAGCTTATCATTCAGAATAAGATCATTTATCAAATAAATTAATCGAAATAATAAAACGCCAAAGTCTAAATGTTGGATTAAGATCGGTTGCTAGCTTCAAACAATTCTATCAAGATTGGTTGCTAGCTTCAAATAGATATAGATATAGATATGTGATGAGTTAGATCAGTTGCTAGCTTATCATTCAGAATAAGATCATTTATCAAATAAATTAATCCAAATAATAAAACGCCAAAGTCTAAATGTTGGATTAAGATCGGTTGCTAGCTTCAAACAATTCTATCCTTAAGATTTATGGGTTCAATTTGATTCCATTCGACCAAGTAAATGCACCCATATATAAATATAGAGAGTAAGTAGATTATATGTATATAAAACCCTTATGATGTATCATGTTATCAAATTTGGATCATTGAATTAAAAAGATCAACAGATGAGATTAAAAGTAACTTCTGATTATTTGTTGTTATTGGGAGATTGTTCGTTGGAACCATTCCGGAATGGCTCACCGGAAATGACTTGTGGGTAGTACCCATAGGTCCCCGGTTCGAACCCCGGAATGATCGCTCTTTATTTACCAATTCAAGGGAGATTATTCGTGGGAATAAAATTATTCGGTGATATTAAGCGATTATTTGTTAGAATAAAATTTACATTTTTTACACTCTTTGTACATACGAATAATTACATAATTATAGACGAATTATCATGAGCAAGTTGACGAATAATTTTTGTGTACATGATTTTTTTTTTTTATACAAGATAAGAGTTTTGGTAGCGTCAGGCATTGTTGACCCACCACCCAAGAGCGTCCTTTTGGACGAGAATCTGAATCTTAGGATGAGACACAGGAGGGTCAATGTTGAGGAAAAGTCTTAAGTGCGCCACTTTATCCGCAACATGATTTAACTCCCTGAAAACATGGACACAGGAAACGACAAGGAACTCCTGAAGCAGCTTCCGGACGTCCGCCATGATGATCTCAATCTCCCAAGGGCAACTCCAGACCTCATTGTTTACATGATAATGTCCGTGTACAACGGAACCAACGCGCACACGTATACAACATCTTATTCATTAACATGAAAATCGTAAACACCCAATGAACTATCCATGAGCACTATAAACCGCCTCGAATGCATCTTCTCGGTATTATTAAAACTCTCCTTTTCTAATCATATGTATGTTGATGTAATGGTTGTGAGACTACTACATTTATTATTGTTCTTCTAATCCAAATACTAGATCTATTAAAAACACAACCTACTAATCAGTGGATAAATGATCTCAAACCATTCAACATCATCATTGGCTCAAAATACCTTTATCTAAGGTGGTTCTCCAAGATGAAGAAAATCCTTGAAAAACACAAACTTGTTAGCCGGGACTACCTTTGTCCCAAAATCAGCAGAATTGATGTCGCCTTTGATCTTTTTCACCTCTAATTCTTGAGCTGCAACGCGGTTATGAATAAAGTGAAAACGCACATCAATATGTTTAGTTCTTTCATGATACATGGGATCTTTGCACAAGTATAGTGCGCTTTGATTGTCCGTATGTATAACGGGTTTTGGTGACTGTGTAAGGATTTCCCTAAGGATTCCTTTGAGCCATATAGCCTCTTTGGCAGCTTCTGTAGCAGCCATATACTCAGCTTCAGTCGATGATAGAGCAACAACTGTTTGCTGTTGAGATTTCCATGAAACACAGTTACCGACCCACGTAAAGAAGTAGGCGGTAGTGGACTTGCGGTTATCTTTATTACTAGCAAAGTCATCATCTACATATCCATTCAGTTTGTCAACAGGCTCATGCAAACCATAATGCAAACAAAGACTCTTAGTGCCAGTAATATAACGAAGCAAGTATTTCATGGCAGTCCAGTGATCAATTCCAGGATTAGACATAAAACGACTAAGCACAGAAATGGCAAATGCAAGGTCTGGGCGGGGGCACAACATAACATACATAACGGACCCTACAACTACGTCACAAGGGACCTTAGCCATTTCTTTAATATCTTCAGGCTTAGTGGGGCAGCTTTTCTGGGTTAGCTCTAGGTGCCCTCCTAGAGGTATGGATGTAGGCTTATAACTTATCATATTAAATCGATTTAGAACCTTAAGAATATAGTCGTCCTGAGACAACCATATTTGCTTATTAGGTCGGTTTCTAATTATGTTAACACCAAGAATCTTCTTGGCACTTCCTAAGTCTTTCATGTCAAAGTATTTCTTAAGATCCTTTTTAACAGTACTAATGGAAATTATAGAACTGCAGATCAATAATATATCATCAACGTATAAAAGCACATAGATCAAGGATGACTTAGAAACACTTTTAAAGTAAAGACATGAATCATAGTTGCTACGAGTAAACCCAAGTTTCTTAATCACGACATCGAAATTTAGATTCCATTGTCTAGGGGACTGTTTAAGCTCATAGATGGATCTCTTCATATGGCAGACAAGATCAGGAAATCGGTCCCTAAACCCTAATTCCACACGATTTTTGGATTTGTAACAGAGGAGTGAAATTCATGTAACCCCAACTTCATCAACCCTAGGTGTAATTTTTGTTCGTCCTATTTGGGATTTTGGTATACCCGAACGACGAACCTCACATCCCAACCCCAATCGACTATACCCAAACTGAAGACAATAGAACAAAGGTCGGGAGAACTTATATGTGGCCGGCGATGCTTTGCAGGGCATCGGAAGTCCAGGGAGAATGCCGGATCTGCACCGCGAGTTGCGTGGATGGATAATTTCTCAGAAATTTTGCTCCAATTGCTACGACAGGGGAAGAAGGGTTGGGGGTGATGGGCAATTAAGAGGGGCATAATCGTTATTTCGGGTGGTTTAGTGGGGGCAATTGGGTCTTTTTGAGTCCCTCCATCCACCAAAACTTTAAAACCCAACCAAATACGAAACCGGGTGAAAAGGGATTCATAACTCCACCCCGTCCACCCCGAGATTCCATCTCCATCCCGTCCACCCCCAAAAATCTATCCCCATCCACCTACTCCCCACCCATTTGCCAAACACGCCCTAAATGAGCAAATGGGTTGGGATTTTTCGTCTGTCTCTATCTCTGTACAATGTGAAATTCAACAACTTCGCCTTTTTCCAAATCGAATCTCGAGCTTATTGTGCAAATATCCTTCTATGAGCTTTCCTTTGAACCGGTCTATCACGTTCAATTCTACTGTATCGCTCTACGAATGATTGGTTTAGGACAATGTGCATGTAGTAAGTTTCTTAGAGCATCCGCATTGGTTATATATTAGGTGCCTTTCATTTAAAAACAAAATAGTCAGAAAAATTTGTGGTGTATAGTGTGTGTCAGATTGTGGCAGACTTGAATATCTTCATTTTTGCCTTTAGTTTCCAGCAATATAAGCTTAGTGTGTCAGTTTGTATTTTTTTCTTTTTTTTTTATTAAAAAGACACCTAGTGGAGTATATCCATTGTGGATGCTCTTACTTGTTATGAAGGTGAATCGTGAGCGCTTCCCTCCCATCCGGCGGATATGAAGGTGAATTGAAGCTCGAAGTCACAAACGGCCATGACATTGTATGTTGTTGTGCCCTTCCAGCATTGGAACCGTATGTGGTCCTCTTTTGGTTTTGTGCTTCAATATGCATTCCGTCAATAGCGCCAATTGCACCCTTGAAGTAGGTCCATTATCAGATGTCGCTGGGCAGGGTGCGTAGTTTTTTCGTGGAGGGTGGCAAGTAAATGGAATAACAAATACGGTAGGTTGTGGCCGATTTCAGGGACAACAAGAAAGTGCATTAACGATTGAAACATGTTTTTGTATGACAACTAACAGAAAGCAGTAAACACAATATGGATTTGAATTCATAGCTAATGAATCAATGCCAAATTCAATTCATAGCGTTCATAGGTACACAATCCTTACCCGAACACCTCTAACCCTAAATCAATTTCAAATTGAGGGTCTATCGCCACCAAATCGGTCCATAAACCCTAATTCCACACGATTTTCAGATTTGTAACAGAGGAGTGAAATTCATGTAACCCCAACTTCATCAAACCTAGTTGTAATTTGTGTTCGTCCTATTTGGGATTTTGGTATACCCGAACGATGAGCCCCACATCCCAACCCCAATCGACTATATCCAAACTGAAGACATTAGAACAAAGGTCGGGAGAACTTACATGTGGCCGGCGATGCTTTGCAGGGCGTCGAAAGTGCAGGGAGAATGTTGGAGCTGCGCCGCGAGTTGCGTGGATGGATAATTTCTCAGAAATTTTGCTCCAATTGCTACGACAGGGAAGAAGGGTTGGGGGTGATGGGCAATTGAGAGGGGCATAATCGTTATTTCGGGTGGTTTAGTGGGGGTAATTGGATCTTTTTGAGTCCCTCCATCCACCAAAACTTTAAAACCCAACCAAATACAAAATCGGGTGAAAAGGGATGAAAATGGATTCATAACTCCACCCCGTCCACCCCGAGATTCCATCTCTATCACGTCCACCCCAAAAAATCTTTTCCCATCCACCTACCCCCCACCCAGTTGTCAAACACGCCATAAATGAGCAAATGGGTTGAGACATTTCGTCTATCTCTATCTCTGTAGAGTGTGAAATTCAACAACTCCTCCTTTTTCCAAATCGAATCTCGAGCTTATTGTGCCAATATCCTTCTATGAGCTTTCCTTTCAACTGGTCTATCATGTTCAATTCTACTGTATCGCTCTACGAATGATTGTTTTAGGACAATGTGCATGTAGTAAGTTTCTTAGAGCACCCACATTGGTTATATATTAGGTGCCTTTCATTTAAAAATAAAAAAGTCAGAAAATTTTGTGGTGTGTAGTGTCTGTCAGATTGTGGCACACTTGAATATCTTCATTTTAGCCTTTAGTTTCCAGTAGTAGAAGCTTAGTGTGTCAGTTTATATTGTTTCTTTAAAGAAAAAAAGACACCCAATGGAGTATGTCCATTGTGGGTGCTCTTAATTGTTATGAAGGTGAATCGTGAGCGCTTCCCTACCATCCGGCGGATATGAAGGTGAATCGAAGCTCGAAGTCACAAACGACCATGACATTGTATATTGTTGTGCTCTTCCTGCATCGGAACCGTATGTAGTCCACTTTGGGTATTTTTGCTTCAATATGCGTCCCGTCAATAGCGCCAATTGCACCCTTGAAGTAGGGCCAGTACCGGATGTCGCTGGGCAGGGACATCCGGTATTTGTGCTTCAATATACGGTAGGTTGTGGCCGATGTTGTAAGGAGTGAATCAAGTATGAAATATAATGAAAATAGATCAAACCAGACTTAGGCCCCAGCAAATAAATACAAGACTCCTCCAATGCAGTAAGAGAAAGTCAGGATCGAATCCACGAGGAAGCACGTCAGCAGTTCTCAGGTAGCTGTAAATTCTCACAGGCAAAGCAGTAGAAAGACAGAAACACAGAAAGAAACAGAAATAAAAGCAGAAAAACAAAAGCAAAGAACAAAGCAAAACAGAAAAGACAAAGCAAAGCAGAAACTAAAAGCAAAGGCAGAGGCTTGTCGATCTCGACAAGAGTCAACTCGAGATCGACCACAGCAGTCGACAACAGAAACTCAGAAAGTGAAAATCGACGAAAACAGAAGAAAACCAACTCGACCTAGACCAGCTCCTACTCGAGATCGACAAGGGCAGTACTCGATCTCGACAAAGGTCTACTCTATGTCGACTGGAAACAGAAACTTAAATTTGCAGAATCTCGAACAAAACTCAGAATTTCGACAGAAATAAATCAATATGCTAAAAGACTTCCAAAGCCAGGGTTTCAACACCACAACGATAACCATGCAAAGTAACACATAAAGGCATAAAAGATCATGCTTTCCATCAAATAACTTTCGTCATTAACAAATAGGCATATAGAGGCTTTCGCATAAACCCTAATTGTTACTAACCCTTTTTCACATAATTAATCCAAGTTGCATTAAGATCACTTTCGCTTCAATAATACAAACAAGGATCACCTTCAACTCTCGCAAAAGAATCATGCTCATAGGGATAGAAGATGAATTGCACAAAAAGATCTGACCTTTATCGCATCGCCTCACATAGCCACCGTTGGGCTCACCCCAGCCCCAGAAGTGGGTGGACTACTCACGCCTCATCGCAATAACAGACATTGATTGATAAAAAGAACTAAATTGCATTAAAACTAAATTCAAAACCTTTACAATCCTGGCAATCAACTTTCGCAGAAAGCCAAAACCTTAAAAACCTTAGAACTCCTAAACTCTATGTGTAACTAACTAATTGTCTCTCAAATTGAATGAATGAAAAACCAGCCCCATGGGCTTTATTTATAGCCTTCTAGTCCTTGCTAGTCAAGGATAGAATCTCCTATCTTTATCTAAAATTATATCTAAATCTTTAAAAGATAAATAAATGTCATAAAGAAATAAATCAATAAAGGAAAAGATAAATCTAATTTAGGTAGGTCTTCATGTGTTGATAGATCTTGTCTCCTTGGATAGAATTGATCAACTTTGGATAGATCTTCGTGCTTCGGACCCAAGGAATCCAAATTCTACTCGGACAGCCCTCGACGACGCGTTTCTGGACACTGAGCTACTCGACCTCGACAAGGGCTCGTCAACCTCGAGTAGGATTCATCGTCGACTGGACTTCCTAGCTAGCTCTGCTCGATGTGGCTCGGATCTGGGTTCCTGGCGCTCGTCGACCTCGACAAAGCCTTGTCGATCTCGACCAGGGTGGTCTTGCCAACTGGGCTTCCTCGGGTAGGTGTGCTCGACAAGCCCGGACTTGGGCTCTTGAGCTCGTCGATCTCGACTAACAGCTTGTCGAGATCGAGTAGAGTGGTGGACGTCTGGTCGAGCAGGCTTCTCCTCGGCATGGTCTCGGAGTTGCACTGGGTGGTTTGTCGATCTCGACAAGGGTTCATCGAGATCGAGTAGGGTGTGCTCGACTTCTCGTCCTCGGCTTCTCGGTCAGCTTCTCTCCTCGTCGACTCCGGGTGTGGTGTCTGGGCTTCGTCGATCTCGACTAGGGCTTGTCGAGATCGAGTAGACTCCGGAAGTCGGGTTGGTCTGGCTTTCTCGATCAGGCTCTGTCGACCAAGGCTGCTCGGCTTCCTTTGTCGAGGTCGAGTAAGGGCTAGTCTAGATCGAGTAGCCTGGGTTCTTGGCTCGATTCGACTGGTTCCGCTGCTTCCTTGACTTTGGACTTCTGTAGCCGATTTCCGAGCTTTCCTGACCTTCTGTAGAATTGCTGTAAAACGCCTCGAATTCTGCGATTTAAACAGAAACTGGTGTAGATTCCATAATTTGGCAAATAAACATAAACTATACAGATTCTGTACTATCTTAGCCCAAATGCATGAAATGTATACAGAAATCGATATAAAAGTTACCGTAAAACATGGCAGATTCAGCTCACAACAAACACCCCATACCTAAGCTTGCTTGTCCTCAAGCAATACCTTTATTTGTCATTCAGGGGAAGAAATCAAAACTCTCAACATCTTAGATTCATTCTTGTATGTCCCTGCAATCAATTACCATCCTCGAAAAGGCACTAGTGTCACAGATCCATGCATGTGCAAATATATAAGAGCGACATCTACTCACAAAAGGAGGGTTATGCACAAATAATTTTTATGTGACAAAGCAACAATAATCAAGAGGACTTTAATTTAAGCTCAATAAGGAGTAGATTGGTAAAAGGCTAAAGGTGGGCAATTTTTGGCAATGTGGTGCTAATGATCCGGGGAAATGGAGTATTCCCAAACTGAATTTCCACATTCCTTCTCTTTGAGATTCATCACCTTTCATAATGCTTTTTCTCAATAATAATGCTTTTACCTCTCTAACCTCAGCACTGCCTTCTCGCGAGTCGCAAACATGGGTGTCATGAATGGCCCCGGATACTTAGTGCTTTGGACTCTTCACCTGGTGTCCCATCTCGCCAAACTATTATCTCAGCGAGCAGGGTCGATCTTTGATCGGATTTTCTTTCACTCATTAAATTTTCCATATATTTCAAATAATTCCGCCAAACTTCAATAATGATAACAACAACCATATAACATCTCCATAATGTAACATTATTCTCAACATAATCCCCGGATAGGGTAAAGAATGGCAAATGTTTAAGAACATGTGGAGCAATATTTGAAATAAGGCATAATATGGCTTTTGTGATGCATAAGCATGGGTAAGGCTAGGATTATAACAATATGAGCATTATATGGAAATATAAAGTCCTCCATCATCTTATCATGCAACATGTCAAAAGCAATTTCAAATTTTACCTCCTTTCATGGTTTTCAATAAAATAATGCACTTCATTGTGACTTCCCTTTACTAGGCAATTTCATGCTATATCTCTAATGAATCCAATTTTCCATCGTCGAGTTCAATTAAAGCTTCCATGACATTATTCAAAATTTTAAATGGGGGTCATTTTTCTCAAATTTTGGAAAACATGCATATATGCACATAAGTCAATAATGCATTCCAAAATAGCCATGTAGCAATTCAAAGAAATAAATTCCAAATATGCACAAATAATGTCAAATATGGAAAATAATGCATAAAGTAAGCCCTTCCCCCACCCCATACTTAAACATTACAGTGTCCTCACTGTATAAAAACAAGGTAAGGGTGAAGAAAGAAACTCACAAGACAAATGTGCAGATTTCTCTAAATATCGAATGGAGCACCTCCTGGCCGAGTATGACTTTCTTGGTTCTATCCATGGTCCTGAAAAGTGTAGAAGACATATACCCATAATAGCAAAACTAAAAGTTCCAAAAACAAAAACAAACAAAAGCAACAAAGTCTCAAAAGTCCTAAAAAGTCTATTTACAAGCTCTAGATTTTATAGTCGCTAGGCCGACTTTCCATTTAGCTTAAGGTGGCATCTGCAGGGCCCATGTAGCTTGGGCCTCAAATAGGACTCCATTTTTGTCCATCAGCTGTAATCCTCCAGAATGGATCTTGTTCACCACGAAAGGTCCCATCCGCTTCTTGTTGAATTTGTTGGGAAACCAATGATCCTTTGATTTAGAGACATAGAGCTTGTCTCCAACTTCATATTCCTTAGGCTCATCATTGGAAATCCTGCACAATCGCACATACCAAGGCAGACCCCTCCCATGTATAGATAAATCTTTAATTGAAATCGGAGAAGAAAGATCCATACCTTGGCTTACCTTCGCAGAGACGGAATCGGAGACCATTGTGTTCGGTCGATCTCGACTAGGGCTAGTCGATCTCGACGAGACTGCAGGTTCTGGTGGTGGTCTGCTCGCAGATTCAGAAGTCGATGAAGACGATGGCTCGTCGACCTCGAGTAGACTACTCGACATCGACAAGGATTCTGCTCCTGGTGGCTTGCTCATCGAGGAAGGTGGATCTGGTGGCGCCGGGTGGTGGTCAACCTCGACAAGGTTGGTCGAGATCGACGAGGCTGGTCCTGGCTCTGGTGGTCTCAGCGTCGAGGGAGCAGGTTCTGGTGGAGTCGGGTGGTGGTCGATCTCGACAAGCTTAGTCGAGATCGACGAGCTCTGGCCGTCTGGTGGAGTCAGCGTCGAGGGAGATGAAGCCGAGGCCGTCGAGTGGTGGTCGATCTCGACAAGCTTAGTCGAGATCGACGAGCCTGGTTTGTCTATTTCGCTGCTCGATGATGCTGGTGCTGGTGGAGTCTCCTTGGTCTGGTCGAGATCGACTAGGGTTCTACTCGATGTCGAGGAGCCTCGGTCGATCTTGACCCCATACTTAGTCCCTGTCAAGGCATCCGAAAAATAATTAATCCACAACGACTTACCTTGGTCCGTGTCGATTGGATTCTCTGTATTCTCCTTGAGGATTGCCATGATCTCCTCCACCTGGGCCTCCATGTCTCTCTTTTCCAGCTCCTCAGGGGTCATATTTCTGACCTTGGGTTCCCCGCAGGTGATGTAGCCAGCTGAGATAGATTTGACCTCTTCCATTGGACCTGTATGCCTTTCAGTTTTATTAAAGGAATACTCAATTACCTCATCGCTGATGTTGAAGGTGAGCACTCCTTTCCTAACGCTTATGTTGGCATCCACCGTCGCCAAGAATGGTCTTCCTAAAATAATTGGACAAGCAGGATCTTCTTGCATATCAACAACTAGAAAATCAGCAGGGATGAAGAATTTACCTATTTGTACTGGCACATTATCCACCACGCCTGTTGGAATGACCACTGTGTTGTTGGCCATGTAAAGTCTAGCATCCACAGGCTCTAGGGCACCTATCTTAATCTTGGACCAAATTGTTAAAGGCATTATACTCACACTAGCTCCAAGATCACATAAGGCATTAATTTTATATGGACCAAATCCAATAGTTATAGCAAACTTACCTGGATCCGGCCTCTTCTCCAGTATGTCCAGATGGCTGCACTCCTCTGTGATTTCAGCCATCGATCGCTTTTTGCTCAGAATCTCCTTTAGGAACTTGACATAAGATGGCATTTCATTGAGAGCTTCTGTGAAGGGGATGGTGACGTTGAGCTTCTGAAGCATCTTGATGAAGCGCTGAAACTTCTTTTCTGTCGGGTCCTTTAGAGATTTTGTGGGGAAAGGCAGCTTCTTTTTCTGAGTCGGATCCAGAACAGACGTCGGAGGTGTTGCAGACTTCTCTATGTCGACTAGGGGCTCCTCGACATCGACTACAGTCTTGTCGACATCGACCAGATTGGGCGTAGTCGAGTTGCTGTGCGGTGTAGACAAAGATCTTTGCAGGTTCTCCTCGAGGTCGAGTAGGCCCTTGTCGAGATCGACTAGGCCTTGGTCGACTAGCTGTTCTTCGTTGTCCTGCTGCTTTCCGACCTCTGGCTCTTGCAGTTGATGGCCGCTTCTGAGTTTTATAGCAGCGATGTGTCCAGTCTTTCCCTTGGGATTTGGTTCTGAAGATCCAGGGAGCGCACCTGACTGTCTGGGAATTCCTGCTGCCAGCTGACCAATCTGTGTATCAACTGATTTCCGCCAGATATCAATTTCCCCAAGCCTAGAGTTGACACCTTGCATCTGAGTATAGACGGAGTTGAAGGATTGCCTAGTTTCTGAGTGATTCCTCCGTATTTCCTCCAGGACTGTCTGTATATCATCCTTTTTCTGGTCCCTTTCCGGATGTCCTGGAGCTCTGTAGGGCGGGGGGTTCCTAGGGACACCTTGGTTCCATTGTGGTTGCTGAAACCTTTGGTCCCCCATATAGCGATTGGGACCCCCTGCGTAAGCTATCTCCTCGTGGTGCTCTGTCAGCTTGACTTGCTCTGTGTGTGGGCACTCAGGAGTGGTGTGCCTTTGCGATCCGCATTCAATACAAGGCTGGTTGACAGAGAGATACTTTACTTGTTTGAGGAGCTTCTTATTCTGGTCTCTGTAGTACTGCTCCCTAACATCTGGATCAATCTCCTTAGGTGGATCATATAGGGGCATGGATGGTGCTGGCCTGGCGTATGGGTTCCTTCATAAGTTGCAGTAGACCCATACTTGTTGTCATAGGTGGTAAGCTTCTCTAGCACACCCCACGCGTCACTTGGCGGCATTGTCAGATACTCATAGCGAGTATAATGGTTGATTCTGTCCTTAGTGCCTTGATCAAGAGAGTTGAAGAAGATCTCCTAAATGACGTAGGGTGGCTGTCCATGAGTAGGGCAAGATCGCAAAAGTTCTTTGTAGCGCTCCCATGCCTTTGCCAGCGGTTCCCCTTGCTTCTGTCTGAAGGCGGTGATTTTCTGGCGGAGATGTGCTGTTTTGGCGGGTGGGAAGAATTTGTTCAGGAACTCTTGCTCTACTTGGGCCCAGGTTGTGAGTGATTTTGGTTTCAGCCCTTCCAGCCATTTCAATGCAGGCCCAGCGAGAGACCAGCGAAAAGATTTCATCTTGACATATTCCAAAGTTGTACCTTCAGCAAGAGTACGGCACATGTCAGCAAAGTTTGTAATATGTTCAAGAGGACACTCATTAAATCTACCATAAAAGGCATTATTTTTAAGCTCTATAAGAAATTGAGTGCGAATTTCAAAAGAGTTATCAGGGATAAGAATCGCCGATTCAGGCACGATGAGAGTTGGGTGCATGTAGTCCTTTGCCGTGGTTGGATATTGGGCAAGCTCAGCTTGTGCTTGTTCCCTTGCTGCTTTCTCGGCGGCGATAGCAGCATCTTTAGCGGCCAATTCCCTGGTAAGCCTAGCGATCAGCTGTTCCTGTGTTTCAGCGGCCGCCATGGCTCTTTGTAGTTTAGCTCTGATGTGAAAAAGGCGTTCCGGTTCGTCTAAGGCGTCAAACTCAGGTGTCTGACCAGAACGACGCATACACCTGCAAAGTAACTCAAAGAAAGAGTGAGAACTGACTACCTAAGGCGCGATTGATAGCTTCCCCGGCAACGGCGCCAATTTTGTTGTAAGGAGTGAATCAAGTATGAAATATAATGAAAATAGATCAAACCAGACTTAGGCCCCAGCAAATAAATACAAGACTCCTCCAATGCAGTAAGAGAAAGTCAGGATCGAATCCACGAGGAAGCACGTCAGCAGTTCTCAGGTAGCTGTAAATTCTCACAGGCAAAGCAGTAGAAAGACAGAAACACAGAAAGAAACAGAAATAAAAGCAGAAAAACAAAAGCAAAGAACAAAGCAAAACAGAAAAGACAAAGCAAAGTAGAAACTAAAAGCAAAGGCAGAGGCTTGTCGATCTCGACAAGAGTCAACTCGAGATCGACCACAACAGTCGACAACAGAAACTCAGAAAGTGAAAATCGACGAAAACAGAAGAAAACCAACTCGACCTAGACCAGCTCCTACTCGAGATCGACAAGGGCAGTACTCGATCTCGACAAAGGTCTACTCTATGTCGACTGGAAACAGAAACTTAAATTTGCAGAATCTCGAACAAAACTCAGAATTTCGACAGAAATAAATCAATATGCTAAAAGACTTCCAAAGCCAGGGTTTCAACACCACAACGATAACCATGCAAAGTAACACATAAAGGCATAAAAGATCATGCTTTCCATCAAATAACTTTCGTCATTAACAAATAGGCATATAGAGGCTTTCGCATAAACCCTAATTGTTACTAACCCTTTTTCACATAATTAATCCAAGTTGCATTAAGATCACTTTCGCTTCAATAATACAAACAAGGATCACCTTCAACTCTCGCAAAAGAATCATGCTCATAGGGATAGAAGATGAATTGCACAAAAAGATCTGACCTTTATCGCATCGCCTCACATAGCCACCGTTGGGCTCACCCCAGCCCCAGAAGTGGGTGGACTACTCACGCCTCATCGCAATAACAGACATTGATTGATAAAAAGAACTAAATTGCATTAAAACTAAATTCAAAACCTTTACAATCCTGGCAATCAACTTTCGCAGAAAGCCAAAACCTTAAAAACCTTAGAACTCCTAAACTCTATGTGTAACTAACTAATTGTCTCTCAAATTGAATGAATGAAAAACCAGCCCCATGGGCTTTATTTATAGCCTTCTAGTCCTTGCTAGTCAAGGATAGAATCTCCTATCTTTATCTAAAATTATATCTAAATCTTTAAAAGATAAATAAATGTCATAAAGAAATAAATCAATAAAGGAAAAGATAAATCTAATTTAGGTAGGTCTTCATGTGTTGATAGATCTTGTCTCCTTGGATAGAATTGATCAACTTTGGATAGATCTTCGTGCTTCGGACCCAAGGAATCCAAATTCTACTCGGACAGCCCTCGACGACGCGTTTCTGGACACTGAGCTACTCGACCTCGACAAGGGCTCGTCGACCTCGAGTAGGATTCATCGTCGACTGGACTTCCTAGCTAGCTCTGCTCGATGTGGCTCGGATCTGGGTTCCTGGCGCTCGTCGACCTCGACAAAGCCTTGTCGATCTCGACCAGGGTGGTCTTGCCAACTGGGCTTCCTCGGGTAGGTGTGCTCGACAAGCCCGGACTTGGGCTCCTGAGCTCGTCGATCTCGACTAACAACTTGTCGAGATCGAGTAGAGTGGTGGACGTCTGGTCGAGCAGGCTTCTCCTCGGCATGGTCTCGGAGTTGCACTGGGTGGTTTGTCGATCTCGACAAGGGTTCATCGAGATCGAGTAGGGTGTGCTCGACTTCTCGTCCTCGACTTCTCGGTCAGCTTCTCTCCTCGTCGACTCCGGGTGTGGTGTCTGGGCTTCGTCGATCTCGACTAGGGCTTGTCGAGATCGAGTAGACTCCGGAAGTCGGGTTGGTCTGGCTTTCTCGATCAGGCTCTGTCGACCAAGGCTGCTCGGCTTCCTTTGTCGAGGTCGAGTAAGGGCTAGTCTAGATCGAGTAGCCTGGGTTCTTGGCTCGATTCGACTGGTTCCGCTGCTTCCTTGACTTTGGACTTCTGTAGCCGATTTCCAAGCTTTCCTGACCTTCTGTAGAATTGCTGTAAAACGCCTCGAATTCTGCGATTTAAACAGAAACTGGTGTAGATTCCATAATTTGGCAAATAAACATAAACTATACAGATTCTGTACTATCTTAGCCCAAATGCATGAAATGTATACAGAAATCGATATAAAAGTTACTGTAAAACATGGCAGATTCAGCTCACAACAGCCGATTTCAGGGACAACAAGTAAGTGCATTAACGATTGAAACATGTTTATGTATGACAACTAACAAAAAGCAGCAGACACAATATGGATTTGAATTCATAGCTAATTAATCACTGCCAAATTCAATTCATATCGTTCAAAGGTACACGATCCTTACCTGAACACCTCTAACCCTAAATCAATGTCAAATTGAGGGTCTGTCGCCACCAAATCGCTCCCTAAACCCTAATTCCACACGATTTTTGGATTTGTAACAGAGGAGTGAAATTCATGTAACCCCAACTTCATCAAACCTAGCTGTAATTTCTCTTCGTCCTATTTGGGATTTTGGTATTCCCGAACGACGAATCCCACATCCCAACCCCAATCGACTATATCCAAACTGAAGACAGTAGAACAAAGGTAAAGAGAACTTAAATGTGGCCGACGATGCTTTGCAGGGCGTCGGAAGTGCAGGTAGAATGCCACCACATGGGAAGAAGGGATGGGGGTGATGGGCAATTGTGAGGGGCATAATCGTCATTTCGGGTGGTTTAGTGGGGGCAATTGGATTTTTTTGAGTCCCTCCATCCACCAAAACTTTAAAACCCAACCAAATACGAAACCGGGTGAAAAGGGATGAAAATGGATTCACAACTCCACCGCGTCCACCCCCCCAAAATCTATCCCTATCCACCTACCCCCCACCCAATTGCCAAAAACGCCCTAAATGAGCAAATGGGTTGGGATTTTTCGTCTGTCTCTATCTCTGTAAAGTGTGAAATTCAACAACTCTGCCTTTTTCCACATCGAATCTCGAGCTTATTGTGCCAATATCATTCTATGAGCTTTCCTTTGAACTGATCTATCATGTTCAATTCTACTGTATCGCTCTACGAATAATTAGTTTAGGACAATGTGCATGTAGTAAGTTTCTTAGAGCATCCACATTAGTTATATATTATGTGTCTTACATTTAAAAACAAAAAAGTCAGAAAATTTTGTGGTGTGTAGTGTGTATCAGATTGTGGCAGACTTGAATATCTTCATTTTAGCCTTTAGTTTCCAGCAATAGAAGCTTAGTGTGCCAGTTTGTATTTTTTATTTTTTAAAAAAAATAAGACACCCAATGGAGTATGTCCATTGTGGGTCTTCTTACTTCTTATGAAGGTTAATCGTGAGCGCTTCCCTCCCACCCAATTGGAAGTGAATTCATAGCTAATGAATCACTTCCAATTTCAATTCATAGCGTTCATAGGTACACAATCCTTACCTGAATACCTCTAACCCTAAATAAATGTCAAATTGAGGGTCTGTCGCCACCAAATCGGTTCCTAAACCCTAATTCCACACTATTTTTGTGTTCGTCCTATTTGGGATTTTGGTATACCCGAACGACGAACCCCACATCCCAACCCCAATCGACTATATCCAAAATGAAGACAGTAGAACAAAGGTCGGGAGAACTTACATGTGGCCGGCGATGCTTTGCAGGGCATCGGAAGTGCAGGGAGAATGCCGGAGCTCCACCGCGAGTTGCGTGGATGGATAATTTCTCAGAAATTTTGCTCCAGTTACTACGACAGGGGGAGAAGGGTCGGGGGTGATGGGCGATTGGGAGGGTCATAATCGTCGTTTCGGGTGGTTTAGAGGGGGCAATTGGGTCTTTTTTAGTCCCTCCATCCACCAAAACTTTAAAACCCAACCAAATACGAAACTGGGTGAAAAGAGATGAAAAGGGATTCATAACTCCACCCCGTCCACCCCGAGATTCCATCTCCATCTCGTCCACCCCCAAAAATCTATCCCCATCCACCTACCCCCCACCCAGTTGCCATACTCGCCCTATATGAGCAAATGGGTTGGGATTTTTCGTATGTCTCTATCTCTGTACAGTGTGAAATTCAACAACTCCGTCTTTTTCCACATCGAATCTCGAGCTTATTTAGCAAATATCCTTCTATGAGCTTTCCTTTGAACCGGTCTATCATGTTCAATTCTACTGTATCGCTCTACGAATGATTGGTTTAGGATAATGTGCATGTAGTAAGTTTCTTAGAGCTTCCACATTAGTTATATATTAGGTGACTTACATTTAAAAACAAAAAAGTCAGAAAAAATTGTGGTGTGTAGTGTGTGTCGGATTGTGGTAGACTTGAATATCTTCATTTTAGCCTTTAGTTTCCACCAGTAGAACCTTAGTGTGTCAGTTTGTATTTTTTTCTTTTCAAAAAAATAAAATAAGACACCCAATGGAGTATGTCCATTGTGGGTGCTCTTACTTGTTATGAACGTGAATCGTGAGCGCTTCCCTCCCATCCGGCGGATATGAAGGTGAATCGAAGCAAGAAAACACAGACGGCCATGACATTGTATGTTGTTGTTCCCTTCCTTCATCAGAACCGTATGTGGTCCTCTTAGGGTATTTGTGCTTCAATATGCGTCCCGTCAATAGCGCCAATTGCACCCTTTAAGTAGGGCCAGTACCGGATGTCTTTGGGCAGGGTGCATAGTTTTGTCGTGGAGGGTGGCAATTAAATGGGATAATAAATACGGTAGGTTGTGACCGATTTCAGGGACAATAAGCAAGTGCATTAACGATTGAAACATCTTTATGTATGACAATTAACAAAAAGCAGCAGACACAATATGGATTTGAATTCATAGCTAATGAATCACTCCCAAACTCAATTCATAGCGTTCATAGGTACACAATCCTTACCAGAACACCTCTAACCCTAAATCAATGTCAAATTGAGGGTCTGTCGCCACAAAATCGGTCCCTAAACCCTAATTCCACACGAATTTTGGATTTTTAACAGAGGAGTGAAATTCATTTAACCCCAACTTCATCAACCCTAGCTGTAATTTGTGTTCGTCCTATTTGGGATTTTGGTATACCCGAACGACGAACCCCACATCCCAACCCCAATCGACTATATCCAAACTGAAGACAGTAGAACAAAGGTCGGGAGAACTTACATGTGGACGGCGATGCTTTGCAGGGCGTCGGAAGTGCAGGGAGAATGCCGGAGCTGCACCGCGAGTTGCGTGGATGGATAATTTCTCAGAAATTTTGCTCCAATTGCTACGACAGGGGGAGAAGGGTTTGCGGTGATGGACGATTGGGAGGGGCATAATCGTTGTTTCGGGTGTTTTAGTGGGGGCAATTAGGTCTTTTTGAGTCCCTCGATCCACCAAAACTTTAAAACCCAACCAAATACGAAACCGGGTGAAAAGGGATGAAAAGGTATTCATAAGTCCACCCTGTCCACTCCGAGATTCCATCTCCATCAGGTCCACCCCCAAAAATCTATCCCTATCCACCTACCCCCCACCCAATTGCCAAACACGCCCTAAATGAGCAAATGGGTTGGGATTTTTCGTTTGTCTCTATCTCTGTAAAGTGTGAAATTCAACAACTCCGCCTTCTTCCACATCGAATCCCGAGCTTATTGTGCCAATATCTTTCTATGAGCTTTCCTTTAAACCGGTCTATCATGTTCAATTCTACTTTATCGCCTTACGAATGATTGGTTTAGGACAATGTGCATGTAGTAAGTTTCTTAGAGCTTCCACATTAGTTATATATTAGGTGACTTACATTTAAAAACAAAAAAGTCAGAAAAATTTATGGTGTGTAGTGTGTGTCAGATTGTGGCAGACTTGAATATCTTCATTTTAGCCTTTAGTTTCCACCAGTAGAAGCTTAGTGTGTCAGTTTGTATTTTTTCTTTTCAAAAAAATAAAATAAGACACCCAATGGAGTTTGTCCATAGTGGGTGCTCTTACTTGTTATGAAGGTGAATCGTGAGCGCTTCCCTCCCATCCTGCGGATATGAAGGTGAATCGAAGCAAGAAGTCACTGACGGGCATTACATTGTATGTTGTTTTGCCCTTCCTTCATCGAAACCGTATGTGGTCCTCTTAGGGTATTTGTGCTTCAATATGCGTCCCATCAATAGCGCCAATTGCACCCTTGAAGTAGGGCCAGTACCAGAAGTCGCTGGGTAGGGTGCGTAGTTTTGTCGTGGAGGGTGACAAGTAAATGGAATAACAAATACGGTAGGTTGTGGCCGATTTCAGGGACAACAAGCAAGTGCATTTACGATTGAAACATGTTTGTGTATGACAACTAACAGAAAGCAGCAAACACAATATGGATTTGAATTCATAGCTAATGAATCACTACCAATTTCAATTCATAGCGTTCATAGGTACACAATCCTTACCCGAACACCTCTAACCCTAAATCAACGTCAAATTGAGGGTCTGTCGCCACCAAATCGGTTCCTAAACCCTAATTCCACACTATTTTTAGATTTGTAACAGATGAGTGAAATTCATGTAACCCCAACTTCATCAACCCTAGATGTAATTTGTGTTCGTCCTATTTGGGATTTTGGTATACCCGGACGACGAACCCTACATTCCAACCCCAATCGACTATATTCAAACTGAAGACAGTAGAACGAAGGTCAAGAGAACTTGCATGTGGCCGGCGATGCTTTGCAGGGCGTCAGAAGTGTAGGGAGAATGCTGGAGCTGCACCGCGAGTTGCGTGGATGGATAATTTCTCAGAAATTTTGCTCCAATTGCTACGACATGGGGAGAAGGGTTTGGGGTGATGTGCGATTGGGAGGGGCATAATCGTCATTTCGGGTGGTTTAGTTGGGGCAATTAGGTCTTTTTGAGTCCCTCCATCCACCAAAACTTTAAAACCCAACCAAATACGAAACCGGGTGAAAAGGGATTAAAAGAGATTCATAACTCCACCCCGTCCACCCCGAGATTCCATCTCCATCTCGTCCACCCCCAAAAATCTATCCCCATCCACCTACCCCCCACCCTGTTGCCATACTCGCCCTATATGAGCAAATGGGTTGGGATTTTTCGTATGTCTCTATCTCTGTACAGTGAGAAATTCAACAACTCCGTCTTTTTCCACATCGAATCTCGAGCTTATTTAGCAAATATCCTTCTATGAGCTTTCCTTTGAACCGGTCTATCATTTTCAATTCTACTGTATCGCTCTACGAATGATTGTTTTAGGACAATGTGCATGTAGTAAGTTTCTTAGAGCTTCCACATTAGTTATATATTAGGCGACTTACATTTAAAAACAAAAAAGTCAGAAAAATTTATGGTGTGTAGTGTGTGTCAGATTGTGGCAGACTTGAATATCTTCATTTTAGCCTTTAGTTTCCACCGGTTGAAGCTTAGTGTGTCGATCAGTTTGTATTTTTTCTTTTCAAAAAAATAAAATAAGACACCCAATGGAGTATGTCCATAGTGGGTGCTCTTACTTGTTATGAAGGTGAATCGTGAGTGCTTCCCTCCCATCCGGCGGATATGAAGGTGAATCGAAGCAAGAAGTCACTGATGGCCATGACATTGTATGTTGTTTTGCCCTTCCTTCATCGGAACCGTATGTGGTCCTCTTAGGGTATTTGTGCTTCAATATGCGTCCCGTCAATAGCGCCAATTGCCCCCTTGAAGTAGGGCCAGTACCGGAAGTCGCTGGGTAGGGTGCGTAGTTTTGTCGTGGAGGGTGGCAAGTAAATGGAATAACAAATACGGTAGGTTGTGGCCGATTTCAGGGACAACAAGCAAGTGCATTTACGATTGAAACATGTTTGTGTATGACAACTAACAGAAAGCAGCAAACATAATATGGAATTGAATTCATAGCTAATGAATCACTACCAATTTCAATTCATAGCGTTCATAGGTTCACAATCCTTACCCGAACACCTCTAACGCTAAATCAACGTCAAATTGAGGGTCTGTCGCCACCAAATCGGTTCCTAAACCCTAATTCCACACTATTTTTAGATTTGTAACAGATGAGTGAAATTCATGTAACCCCAACTTCATCAACCCTAGATGTAATTTGTGTTCGTCCTATTTGGGATTTTGGTATACCCGGACGACGAACCCTACATTCCAACCCCAATCAACTATATTCAAACTAAAGACAGTAGAACGAAGGTCAAGAGAACTTGCATGTGGCCGGCGATGCTTTGCAGGGCGTCAGAAGTGCAGGGAGAATGCTGGAGCTGCACCGCGAGTTGCGTGGATGGATAATTTCTCAGAAATTTTTCTCCAATTGCTACGACATGGGGAGAAGGGTTTGGGGTGATGTGCGATTGGGAGGGGCATAATCGTCATTTCGGGTGGTTTAGTTGGGGCAATTAGGTCTTTTTGAGTCCCTCCATCCACCAAAACTTTAAAACCCAACCAAATACGAAACCGGGTGAAAAGGGATTAAAAGAGATTCATAACTCCACCCCGTCCACCCCCCAAAATCTATCCCTATTCACCTACCCCCCACCCTGTTGCCAAAAACGCCCTAAACGAGCAAATGGGTTGGGATTTTTCGTCTGTCTTTATCTCTGTAAAGTGTGAAATTCAACAACTCCGCCTTTTTCCACATCGAATTTCGAGCTTATTGTGCCAATATCTTTCTATGACCTTTCCTTTGAACCGATCTATCATGTTCAATTCTACTGTATTGCTCTACGAATAATTAGTTTAGGACAATGTGCATGTAGTAAATTTCTTAGAGCATCCACATTAGTTATATATTATGTGTCTTGCATTTAAAAACAAAAAAGTCAGAAAAATTTATGGTGTGTAGTGTGTATCAGATAATGGCAGACTTGAATATCTTCATTTTAGCCTTTAGTTTCCAGCAATAGAAGCTTAGTCTGTCAGTTTGTGTTTTTTTCTTTTTAAAAAAAAATAAGACACTCAATGGAGTATGTCCATTGTGGGTGCTCCTACTTGTTATGAAGGTGAATCGTGAGCGCTTCACTCCCATCCGGCGGATATGAAGGTGAATCGAAGCAAGAAGTTACAAAAGGCCATGACATTGTATGTTGTTTTGCCCTTCCTGCATCGGAACCGTATGTGGTCCTCTTTGGGTATTTGTGCTTCAATATGTGTCCCGTCAATAGAACCAATCCCTTGAAGTAGGGCCAGTACCGGATGTCGCTGGGCATGGTGCGTAGTTCTGCCGTGGAGGGTGGCAAGTAAATGGAATAACAAATACGGTAGGTTGTTGCCGATTTCAGGGACAACAAGCAAGTGCATTAACGATTGAAACATTTTGTATATGATAACTAACAGAAAGCAGCAAACACAATATGGATTTGAATTCATAGCTAATGAATCACTGTCAAACTCAATTCATAGCGTTCATAGGAACACAATCCTTACCCGAACACCTCTAACCCTAAATCAATGTCAAATTGAGAGTCTGTCGCCACCAAATCGGTCTCTAAACCCTAATTCCACACGATTTTTGAATTTGTAAAAGATGAGTGAAATTCATGTAACCCCAACTTCATCAACCCTAGCTGTAATTTATGTTCGTCCTATATGGGATTTTGGTATAACCGAACGACGAACCCCACATCCCAACCCCAATCGACTATATTCGAACTGAAGATAGTAGAACAAAGGTCGGGAGAACTTACATGTGGCCGGCGATGCTTTGCAGGGCGTCGGAAGTGCAGGGAGAATACCAGAGCTGCACCGAGAGTTGCGTGGATGGATAATTTCTCAGAAATTTTCCTCCAGTTGCTACGATAGGGGGAGAAGGGTTGGGGGTGATGGGCGATTGGGAGGGTCATAATCGTCGTTTGGGGTGGTTTAGTGGGGGCAATTGGGTCTTTTTGAATCCCTCCATTCACCAAAACTTTAAAACTCAACCAAATACGAAACCGAGTGAAAAGGGATAAAAAGGGATTCATAACTCCACCCCGTCCACCCCGAGATTCCATCTCCATCTCGTCCACCCCCAAAAATCTATCCCCATCCACCAACCCCCCACCCAGTTGCCAAACTCGCCCTATATGAGCAAATGGGTTGGGATTTTTCGTATGTCTCTATCTCTGTACAGTGTGAAATTCAACAACTCCGTCTTTTTCCACATCGAATCTTGAGCTTATTTAGCAAATATCCTTCTATGAGCTTTCTTTTGAACCGGTCTATCATGTTCAATTCTACTGTTTCGCTCTACGAATGATTTGTTTAGGACAATGTGCATATAGTAAGTTTCTTAGAGCTTCCACATTAGTTATATATTAGGTGACATACATTTAAAAACAAAAAAGTCAGAAAAATTTGTGGTGTGTAGTGTGTGTCAGATTGTGGCAGACTTGAATATCTTCATTTTAGCCTTTAGTTTCCACCAGTAGAAGCTTAGTGCGTCAGTTTGTATTTTTTCTTTTCAAAAAAATAAAATAAGACACCCAATGGAGTATGTCCATTGTGGGTGATCTTACTTGTTATGAAGGTGAATCGTGAGCGCTTCCCTCCCATCTGGCGGATATGAAGGTGAATCGAAGCAAGAAAACGCGGACGGCCATGACATTGTATGTTGTTGTTCCCTTCCTTCATCGGAACCGTATGTGGTCCTCTTAGGGTATTTGTGCTTCAATATGCGTCCCGTCAATAGCGCCAATTCCACCCTTTAAGTAGGGCCAGTACCGGATGTCGTTGGGCTGGGTACGTAGTTCTGTCGTTGAGGGTGGCAATTAAATAGAATAATAAATACAGTAGGTTGTGACCGATTTCAGGGACAACAAGCAATTGCATTAACGATTGAAACATCTTTATATATGACAACTAACAAAAAGCAGCAGACACAATATGGATTTGAATTCATAGCTAATGAATCACTGCCAAACTCAATTCATAGCGTTCATAGGTACACAATCCTTACCCGAACACCTCTAACCCTAAATCAATGTCAAATTGAGGGTCTGTCGCCACCAAATCGGTCCCTAAACCCTAATTCCACACGAATTTTGGATTTTTAACAGAGGAGTGAAATTCATTTAACCCAACTTCATCAACCCTAGCTGTAATTTATGTTCGTCCTATTTGGGATTTTGGTATACCCGAACGACGAACCCCACATCCCAACCCCAATCGACTATATCCAAACTGAAGACAGTAGAACAAAGGTCGGGAGAACTTACATGTGGTCGGCGGTGCTTTGCAGGGCGTCGGAAGTGCAGGGAGAATGCCAGAGCTGCACCGCGAGTTGCGTGGATGGATAATTTCTCAGAAATTTTGCTCCAATTGCTACGACGGGGGGAGAAGGGTTTGGGGTGATGGGAGATTGGGAGGGGCATAATCGTCGTTTCGGATGTTTTAGTGGGGGCAATTTGGTCTTTTTGAGTCCCTCGATCTACCAAAACTTTAAAACCCAACCAAATACGAAACCGGGTGAAAAGGGATGAAAAGGGATTCATAAGTCCACCCCGTCCACCCCGAGATTCCATCTCAATCTGGTCCACCCCCAAAAATCTATCCCTATCCACCTACCCCCCACCCAATTGCCAAACACGCCCTAAATGAGCAAATGGGTTGGGATTTTTCGTCTGTCTCTATCTCTGTAAAGTGTGAAATTCAACAACTCCGCCTTTTTCCACATCGAATCCCGAGCTTATTGTGCCAATATCTTTCTATGAGCTTTCCTTTGAACCGGTCTATCATGTTCAATTCTATTGTATCGCCCTACGAATGATTGGTTTAGGACAATGTGCATGTAGTAAGTTTCTGAGATCATCCACATTGGTTATATTTAGGTGCCTTTCATTTAAAAACAAAAAAGTCAAAAAATTTGTGGTGTGTAGTGTGAGTAAGATTGTGGCAGACTTGAATACCTTCATGTTAGCCTTTAGTTTCCAGCAGTAAAAGCTTAGTGTATCAGTTTGTATTTTTTTCTTTTTTAAAAAAAAAAGACACCTAGTGGAGTATGTCCATTGTGGGTGCTCTTACTTGTTATGAACAAGAATCGTGAGCGCTTCCCTCCCATCCGGCGGATATGAAGGTGAATCGAAGCTCGAAGTCACAAACGGCTATGACATTGTATGTTGTTGTGCCCTTCCTGCATCGCAACCACATGTGGTCCTCTTTGGGTATTTGTGCTTCAATATGCGTCCCGTCAATAGCGCCAATTGCACCATTGAAGTAGGGCCAGTACCGGATGTCGCTGGGTAGGGTGCGTAGTTTTGTCGTGGAGGGTGGCAAGTAAATGGAATAACAAATACGGTAGGTTGTGGCCGATTTCAGGGACAACAAGCAAGTGCATTAACGATTGAAACATGTTTGTGTATGACAACTAAAAGAAAGCAACAAACACAATATGGATTTGAATTCATAGCTAATGAATCACTACCAATTTCAATTCATAGCGTTCATAGGTACACAATCCTTACCCGAACACCTCTACCCCTAAATAAATGTCAAATTGAGGGTCTGTTGCCACCAAATCGGTTCCTAAACCCTAATTCCACACTATTTTTGGATTTGTAACAGAGGAGTGAAATTCATGTAACCCCAACTTCATCAATCCTAGATGTAATTTGTGTTCGCCCTATTTGGGATTTTGGTATACCCGAACAACGAACCCCACATCCCAACCCCAATCGACTATATCAAAAATGAAGACAGTAGAACAACGGTCGGGAGAACTTACATGTGGCCGGCGTTGCTTTGGAGGGCGTCGGAAGTGCAGGGAGAATGCCGGAGCTCTGCCGCGAGTTGCGTGGATGGATAATTTCTCATAAATTTTGCTCCAATTGCTACGACAGGGGGAGAAGGGTTGGGGGTGATGGGCGATTAGGAGGGGCATAATCGTCGTTTCGGGTGGTTTAGTGAGGGCAATTGGGTCTTTTTGAGTCTCTCCATCCACCAAAACTTTAAAACCCAACCAAATACGAAACCAGGTGAAAAGGGATTCATAACTCCACCCCGTCCACCCCGAGATTCCATCCATCCCGTCCACCCCCAAAAATCTATCCTCATCCACTTACCTCCCACCCAGTTGCCAAACACGCCCGAAATGAGCAAATGGGTTGGGATTTTTCGTCTGTCTCTATCTTTGTACAGTGTGAAATTCAACAACTCCGCCTTTTTCCACATCGAATCTCGAGCTTATTGTGCCAATATCCTTCTATGAGCTTTCCTTTAAACCGGTCTATTATGTTTAATTCTACTGTATCGCTTTACGAATGATTGGTTTAGGACAATGTGCATGTAGTAAGTTTCTTAGAGCATCCACATTGGTTATATATTAGGTGCCTTACATTTAAAAACAAAAAAGTCAGAAAACTTTGTGGTGTGTAGTGTGTGTCAGATTGTGGCAGACTTGAATATCTTCATTTTAGCCTTTAGTTCCAACAGTAGAAGCTTAGTGTGTCAGTTTGTATTTTTTCTTTTTTAAAAAAAAAATCAGACACCCAATGGATTATGTCCATTGTGGGTGCTCTTACTTATTATAAAGGTGAATCGCGAGCGCTTCCCTCCCATCTGGCGGATATGAAGGTGAATCAAAGCTCGAAGTCAAAAACGGCCATGACATTGTATGGTGTTGTGCCCTTCCTGCATCGGAACCGTATGTGGTCCTCTTTGGGTAATATGCGTCCCGTCAATAGCGCCAATTGCACCCTTGAAGTAGGACAAGTACCGGTTGTCGCACCTCATCTGCTCCGGAACTTCGGCAAAATGAGGGTCTCGAGGACGGATCAAGTCCCCCGCTAGTCAGCGGTAGCCGTTAGATGGCCCCCCACATATGGCTTCTAGCACTTCCGAAATGGCCTTCGAAATGGTGTAAGTCGATCGAAGGAAATACTCGCATGAGTTCCACTGACTCGACCCCCGTGCAATGTTATTGACAAAGATTGATACCTTCTCCATTATGGAAAGTTGATCAGAACCCCTAAGCCCATACTAGTGCTCCAGCATCCCGCAGAGTCGGATGAAGGCACCCTTCTCCATTCGAAAGGCCTTGACGCTCCTAGATTGGGAACAGTGGCTGAGAATCTGGTCAACCCATCTTGCATCGATGTACTCTCCTAGAGACTGCGGCATCTTATGAACCTTTTTTAAGTAGTGCTTCGCAATGGGGATCCAGGTGCGAAGGAGGTCGAAGAAGGCGGCGACGCCCTTCGCGTGTGCACGACGATGTCGTCTACGGTGCTCGCGCAACGTCTCCTAGTTCCTGCAGGGACAGCGCGTTGCTTATGACAACAACTAAAGGTAATTGCATATAATAGGTCATAAAGTATGTCCTGTTTATGGACACCAAAGTACCCAAAGCACAACGCAGAACATAAGGTAATGGCATATCATAGAAATTGTGAGAAAAGTATTATTACATATCATGGAAAATGTATCGCAATCAACCTCTGCACCAACCTCTGAAAGGGTTTATGATCTAACGACAAAGAATGACATGAAGTAATGTAACACGGCAAGACGAACAGTCTTATTCACCATCATAAAGTAATCGCATGCAAGGTTCACAAACGTAACACCTTTGTTAAGGTAATAAGGGTAACACTCGACATCAAGGTGGTATGGCGGTCAGCTGCTGCCCATCATTGGTGGAGTACAACCACCGAAGTCACTTCAACCTGGCCACAATGTTGTCAAGCTGAACGAAGACATCCCGTCGCTCGGGTGACTTGATGATGGCTAAGCTGAAGCCCCGTAGGGTAGGGCTGGGCAAAAATTGGATCGGACCGGAATCGGACCGGGACCAGACCGAAAATTACGGTCTTGGATCGGACCGGAAGTATTACGGTCTGGTCCGCGGTCCAAGGATTTTTCAATTCCGGTTTCCGGTCCAAACCCGGGACCAGACCGAAATTTCCGGGTCGGACCGGAAATGGACCGGATTTTGATTTTAAAAAAAAAAAAAAGGTAGCCTTGGAAGTTGGAATGGTAGGCGAGCAGCCTTCCTTTTCTTTCTTTTTTTTAAAAAAAAAATGTCTCTCTTCCCTACTCTTCAATCTCTTCTCACGCAGCCTCTCTCTATCTCTCTTCTCTACAGTCTCCGTTCAAGATCGCCTCGGTGCTCGCTACACTCACGCAGTCGTCAATCTCCTAGTCGTCGTCGCCCTTCATCGCCACCCATCTCTAGATCGCCGCCGCCCTTCGTCGCCACCCATCACCAGTTCGCCGCCGCCCTTCGTCGCCACCCATCGCCAGTTCGCCGCCGCCCTGGCCCTTCTCCACCACCCTCGCCCTTCGCTGCCCATCACCACTTCACTAGTAGACATCCCTCTCCTCTCTCTTCTCAGATTTTGATGTATGTTTCCAGAATTCAGAATTCGGATCTAGGATTCTAGGGTTAGATAAAAATAATTCAATTTGCAGTTTAAAATTTTCAGATCTAAGTTTTGAGTTTAGGGAATTTCAATTTGCACATGAGCCTAGATTCAATTTTCAGATATAGCATTCGATTTATACTTAAATGGATTTTGCTTTGAGTTTCTTCAATCCTATTGTAAGTTACTCTGGGTTGGATTTATACTTTGAAGTTTGAAGGAATGAACAGATTAATTTTCACTTGAATGGGTAGGATCGACAACCCTAGATTAGTTATGTTTATCTTCAAGGCCTCATCAGCGAGTTGGAGGATGTCACTGCGTAAGCTCACGCCTAGGGTTGTGCAGATTGTAGAATTTTTATTTGTTTTTTTCATTCAAGTGCAAATAGGGGTTGTAGGAATACGGTCTTTACGATCCGCGGACCGGAAAACCCGGGACCATATTTATCGGTCCCAATCCGATCCGCGGTCCAAGTTTCCAAAAATTCCGGTCCATCAGATCGGACCGGGATCGGAATGGCCGGTCCGGTCCGGTCCGGTCCAGACCGGTTGATCAGCCCTACCGTAGGGGGTCACATTCGGCGAATAGCCCCTCGCCAACCATCGACCTCGCAACGGAAAGCACTTTCGTCGTTGTATCCGGGGGGCGGTCGACAATGCCTCATCCCGATGTAGTATGTCGACGATCTCACGCGACATGTCTTCCATGATCCCTGTGCTCCTTTCAAACAGCTTGGTCCCCTCCGACGCACGGAGGTTGCGCTTGGAACTCCGACGGGAGGAGGGGGTAGATGACCCTGGACCGCACTTTGACCTCGAAAGATGAGAAGGCCCAACTCCAGAAGCGCCCGACGCTTGACTTGGGGGGTGTCATCGTCGTTGGAAATGTCCCGAACAACGTCTTCCATAGAGGGCGTTCCACCTTGGTCACGAGGGGTGGCGAAGAGTTCGTCGAACTCCT
The DNA here is from genome assembly GCA_963922045.1 of Persicaria maculosa. Lineage (NCBI taxonomy): Eukaryota > Viridiplantae > Streptophyta > Magnoliopsida > Caryophyllales > Polygonaceae > Persicaria > Persicaria maculosa. The sequence goes on from OY998262.1 coordinate 62,145,830, forward strand.
TCTCCACCCCCTCGTATTGTGACCCAATGGGTTCGGTTGTTGGGTCGAGGTCGTCGTCACAAGTGCGGGGCTCATTCTGCTCTCTTTTTCAAGGTCAATGGCCGCCTGCGCCTTCCGTGCTTCAGGGTCCATGGACGAGGCGACGTAGTACTCGCCCGTTGCGACGGTGCCTCCAAAAACTTGGTGGAACAGATCTTCAAGATCGGGAGGAATGCCCTTCTTCCGGAACCTGCTGAAGTTGTTGTCCTCCTGCGCAATGGGGTTGTCCATCACATTGCAATGGCTGTTGGAATAGGAATGTATGGCAAAGGGAAGAGGGGCACATACCGCGATTTTCTTTTCCCACCACTCGTCGGGGGCCATAATGGTACCACGGGCCTCATCCCATCCGAGGCCGGTCTCCCCTTGTTTGAGCTTCTTCCAAGATTGGAAGATGGCCTTCATGTCGCGAGTTCGGTTCTTCAGAGTGTACAGGTTGCACCTCTTCCCTGTTGTTGCCTCGAACTTAGTATTAATTGGCCCCCCATTTGAAGGATTGATCCTTACCATTTTCCCGCTAGTACGTAAGGAGCACATGCATCAACTTCTTGGTCAATTTCAATGACCAGTAGAACGCAGCGGGCACAGCGTTCTTCTCGTCAGAACCCAACTTAGCTTTCTTACCTTTTCCTTTGACTTTCCCCTTGGTCGGACCAGGGGAATCCATTTGGGCAGGTTGCGTAGTTCTATCGTGGAGGGTGGCAAGTAAATGGAATAACAAATATGGTAGGTTGTGGCCGATTTCAGGGTGGCAAGTAAATGGAATAACATGTTTGTGTATGACAACTAACAGAAAGCAGCCGACACAATATGGATTTGAATTCATAGCTAATGAATCGCTGTCAAATTCAATTCATAGCATTCATAGGTACACAATCCTTACTCGAACCCTCTAACCCTAAATAAATGTCAAATTGTGGGTCTGTCACCCCCAAATCGGTCCCTAAACCCTAATTCCACACGATTTTTGGATTTGTAACAGATGAGTGAAATTCATGTAACCCCAACTTCATCAACCCTAGCTGTAATTTGTGTTCATCCTATTTGAGATTTCGGTATACCCGAACGACGAACCCCACATCCCAACCCCAATCGACTATATCCAAACTGAAGACAGCAGAACAAAGGTCGGGAGAACTTACATGTGGCCGGCGATGCTTTACAGGGCGTCGGAAGTGCAGGGAGAAGGTCGGAGCTGCACCGCAAGCTGCGTGGATGGATAATATTTCAGAAATTTTGCTCCAATTGCTACGGCAGGGGAAGAAGGGTTGGGGGTGAGGGGCAATTGGGAAGGGCATAATCGTCATTTCGGGTGGTTTAGTGGGGACAATTGGGTCTTTTTGAGTCCCTCCATCCACCAAAACTTTAAAATCCAACCAAACACGAAATCGGATGAAAAATGATTCATAACTCCACCCCGTCCACCCCGAGATTCTATCCTCATCCCGTCCACCCCAAAAAAATCTATCCCCATCCACCTGCCCACCCAGTTGCCAAACACACCCTTAAAATAACGTGCAACACATTTTCCTCATCAACCATACAGTATTCCACCTTTTTCTTTACTCTGTACAGCGGTTAGCAATCATATCAAATTCTTTTCTTTACCTTCAAGTGATGGTCTGCTTTTTAATTTGGTGCCGTAAATCACTCTACTCTCTCTTGTTGATCGAGTGGTCGTCGTTCGGTGTGGTGGTGAAAGTGTCGGTCCCCCGATCGTTTAATTTTGGAGGAAAAAAATCATTCAAAATAAATTCAAATTCTGGACTATATGTATATACCCCAGCTCTTTGATCTCCAAATCCAAGTCCCCCAACTAAGGTTTTTGTGTAGTTTCGGTAAATGATCTTTTAAAGTTCACTTCTTTTTAGTTTTGCGTGTTTCAGCATCGGAATTGAGGTTCCGATCGTAACTCTTTCACAGGTGTTTGAGCTTTCCGAGATCCCAGCAATGGCGGCTATTGGAACCACAAAGAAGCCCCCCACCCCATCACCTCTTCGCAATTCCAAATTTTGTCAGGTTAAAATTGCCCCCATTCCTGTTAATTGGTTTGTATTCAACCTTCAATTTGTGTGCAATTTATGTGTTAGAAATTAGAGAAGCTCAAGGTTGACAAATGGGAAGATCCTATTTTTCATTTTTACTGGATTGATGATTAAACACTTCTGGGATACAAGATCAGTGATTCTGGGTTCTGATTTGCTTGGTCATTTGCTGTCAATGCAAACAGTCAAAGATGAGAATTTTGGTTACTGGAGGAGCTGGATTCATTGGCTCTCACCTAGTTGACAGGTTGATGGAAAACGAAAACAATGAGGTGAGATTGAGATTGCAAGAACACTCTTTCAGCTTCGCTGAGATAACGCATACAATCTGTTGATTAATGTCTGTGAATCTGTGATGCTGCTTTATGCAGGTCATAGTTGCTGACAACTACTTCACTTGATCTAAGGACAATCTTAGGAAGTGGATCGGTCATCCAAGATTTGAGCTTATCCGTCATGGTACTTTTCATTTGTTCACTTTATAAGAAAGTATGAAAAATCTTTATATTGATGATAATGACTTGATTCGATGGGAAATCTGATAAGAGTAAAGACAATAAATCTGTCGTGGTTTTCGTGAATGGTATAGGGATTTACATTTATAGTAATATGCTTTGTGGTGATTAAAGGGGACAGTTCAATAGCGAATTTTGCTATCTGCAGATGTTACCGAGCCACTATGGGTTGAGGTTGATCAGATTTATCACCTTGCCTGCCCTGCATCTCCAATTTTTTACAAGCACAATCCTGTGAAGGTGAGAATACTTGCTTTCAGCTATTACATCTAACCAGTAGTGTGTGCCTCTTGACACAGCTTCTATCAAGCAAAAACAATTCGGTTGCATTGTCTGTAGACTCTGTACGCTAAATAACCTAGAGCCCTAGATGCCGATCATCTGATCTTTCCTTTGTTACTAAAACAGACTATCAAGACAAATGTGATTGGCACCTTGAACATGCTGGGTCTTGCCAAGCGAGTTGGAGCAAGGTTGATTGTCGCGCAACGCTTTTCTTGGCAGTGTTTTCTTGACAGTGCTTAGAGTTTGTACTCCAAAATTGAAGATTTTCTTTTATCTAAATGTGTCAATAGGATTTTGTTGACATCAACTTCTGAGGTTTATGGTGATCCTCTTGTGCATCCGCAGCCAGAAACCTATTGGGGAAATGTTAATCCAATTGGTATATATTATCTTTAAAACTTCCTCTTTGTTACTTCAAGCGTCATATAATTGTACTTCCATTCTGAGGTCTGAATGTGCCGGGCACAAGATTGAAGACTATTTTCTTGCCCATAGGCGTAAGAAGTTGCTATGATGAAGGGAAACGCGTTGCTGAAACATTAATGTTTGATTACCATAGGCAGCATGGCATAGGTAAGAGTACGAGTTTGTGCCCTTCCAAAACCTTGCATTCAAATCCAAATGTTTCACTCTGTCTTCCTATTTTTCTGATGCAGAAATAAGAGTAGCAAGAATCTTCAATACATACGGGCCTCGCATGAATATTGATGATGGCCGTGTTGTCAGCAATTTCATTGCTCAAGCACTCAGGTAACTAACAACTATACAACATATTGACAGATCTGTATATTGCTGGTTCCTGATATACATTTACTGATGTTATGCCTTTTATAGAGATGAACCCTTGACAGTCCAAGCTCCAGGAACACAGACCCGCAGTTTCTGTTACGTCTCTGACATGGTATGTTGCTCTTTTTAATCTTTGGAGATACTGAAAACGAAGCTCAAAATGATTGCTAAACTTCTCATGATCAATTGAGTTGCTTTTTGCATTCATCTAGGTCGATGGCCTCGTCAGGCTCATGGAAGGTGAACATACTGGACCCATCAACATTGGCAACCCAGGTAACAAGCAATCTTTACAGATCCACTTGGATATCCCTAATCGTTCTCTAACATTCACAGTCACTGATGTCGCCAAATGTTTACATTCTGCATCAGGTGAATTCACAATGATTGAGCTTGCTGAGACAGTTAAAGAGGTCAGTTGCTAAGTAGACATTAGCTGCTAGCCTGCTATGGCCATGTTTTACTGTACCTGTTTAGTTTAGGAATGATATACAGGAGTATATAACACATCTGTTGGCTGTTGCATTCTCTTGCAGCTTATCAACCCAAATGTGAAGATAGTGACAGTGGAGAACACTCCTGATGACCCAAGACAGAGGAAGCCAGACAACACAAAGGCCAAGGAGCTTCTCGGATGGGAACCAAAGATCAAGTTGAGAGATGGTCTCCCACACATGGCAGAGGACTTCAAGCTCAGGCTCGGAATCCCGAAGAAGAAATAGAAATCACACATCACAGAGTATGATATTTTCACCAGATTGAGAGTTTCCCTTGGTCGTTTGTGAGTGGTGAAACAGGTTGTATTTTGTTGCAATTGTTTGATGTATTCCATAAATTCTTCCAAGTAAAGAAATTCACATAATTCTTTGGGGGCTTTTGCATAGTTCCGGGATTAAATTTAAAGCAAGTAATTAAAGAACACACGTTTCTGCAGAAATTGAAACCTTCATTACATACGACATGCAAAACAAGTTAGGAATTCCAGAAACGAGCTTCAAATCTAGCGAACCAAGCCAAAATACAACCAATAGACATCTATAAACCCTAATTCATAAGAAGATACTACAAATCTAACCGCCGAAACCGTAGAGAGTCCTTCCCTGCCTCTTGAGAGCATAAACCACATCCATGGCGGTCACCGTCTTCCTCCTAGCATGCTCGGTGTAGGTAACAGCATCGCGAATCACGTTCTCGAGAAAGATCTTAAGAACACCCCTGGTTTCTTCGTAGATGAGGCCGCTGATACGCTTCACACCGCCTCTCCTCGCCAGACGGCGGATCGCCGGCTTGGTGATGCCCTGGATGTTGTCCCGGAGAACCTTCCTGTGCCTCTTGGCTCCGCCCTTGCCCAGCCCCTTTCCTCCCTTTCCGCGGCCTGACATTTTCACTGGTTGATAAAAGCTTTGAGATGAGAGAGATTTGGTGTTGAGTTCTGGAATTGGAGTCAGAAGTAGGTGAATTTATAGATGCGGGTGTTGTAAAGAGGGGGTTTTTTGCCACCGTTGATGGAAGATGGATCGGACGGTCCAGAAGGTCGATCCGTGGGAGGGATGTTGTGGCGCGATAGTGAATGCAGTAAGGAGGGAAGTTCTGTCTTTCAAAAGCGAAAAGCTAAAATACAACGACGGAGCCCAACAAATGGTTTTTTTTTTTTTTTTTTTTATTAGGTAAAAATTCGGATGGGGTAGTGAGCCCCGCATCCTGCCGGATGAGGTCAAGGAGACCTGTATCGGTATAGAAATTAGTTCCCCTCGTAGAGTAGCTAAGGTGTACAACCTTATCTGCCACTCGGTTACCAATGCGGAGAATGTGAGAAATTCGTACGTTCTCTAGTTCCATAAGAAGGGTTCGAATGTCAGCCAATACAAGCTCAATTTCCCAGGGACATTTGGTATTTGTTCGTAAGGCATCCGTAATTATCTTAGAGTCACCTTCAATTATGAGATTGTTTAAGTTGAGTTCCTTTGCCTTTTCGATCCCTTGCCTTAGCGCAATTGCTTCTGCCATTAGTGGCGTATGGCCGCCCATCATTTTTCCTCCTATGCAGACAGGGTTCCCAAGACAGTCGCGATATATGAAACCTGTCGAGCTTTTTGTGGTTGAGATGGATGAGCCAAAGTTTAATTTAAGCCAGCCAATGGGTGGTTTTTTCCATAAGTGCATTTTTCCCCGGAATCTCAACTGTTTATGTTCCTGTGGCATGTTTGCATTCTTTTTGGGTGGATGTAGTTTGTCGGCTCTCTTCCAATTTTCTACGTTTCCTAAGATGAGTTTTTTAATACTTTCTGCGGACGGAATTGGAACATTTCTGAAGATTGCTTGATTTCTCGTATGCCATAAGGTCCACCACCTGAAGGCTAGATTTTGCTTGTTTTTCTTAGAAAGATTGGTACTAAGAAAGTGCATGATTTGGTCCATATCTCTGTTTTGGGATATAAGTGTGTCAATTGCCCGAACAATATTTTGGGGAAATTGTGCTTGGAAGTTATTATAGGGGCATTCCAAGAAAAGATGGATGTCATCCTCCTGACCATGGTTACAGAGTGTACATGTAGTGGGTACTGCTATACCCTTTTGAGCTAGTCGCATAGCCGTTGGGAGCCCATTTTGCTTAATTTTCCAAAGAAAATTTTTAACTTTCGGAGAAGCGTCAATCTTCCATATCCAGTTATAGTCTGTCGTAGTTATGTTTGTTGAGTTTGAAACTAAATTGTAGGCGCTACTCGTTGAAAACCATCCCTTGTTATCTGGCCACCAATAGAGTCTGTCCTCGAAGCTGTTAATCGGTAGTGGAATCTTAATAATATTTTCAACGATGTTTTTTGGTAAGACCGATTCTAATTTCTCTTTCCACCACTGACCACCCAAAATATAATCACTTACAGTTTCATTTTCAGAGTTTTGGATATTCATTATGTTGTTAATGGAGTTGGTTGTTATCCAGTTGTCTTTCCAAAACTTGATAGATTTTCCATTGCCCACAGACCATATAAGCCCAGATTTGAATTTTTCTGTTAATGAGCGTAGTTTGGTCCATTGCCAAGAAGCGTTTCCTTTTTTCTTGTAGTTAAGAATGTGTTCATTTTTTAGGTATTTATATTGGATAATTTGAACCCAGGGGTTGTCCGGTTCCGCTAGTATTTTCCACAGAAGTTTTAGTTGAAGTGCTTCATTCATGTTTTTGGTTTTACGTATGCCGAGTCCCCCAGCAGCTTTTGACTTGCAGATTTTATCCCACCCTATAAGTGGGCTATGTTGTGCATCCTTATTCCAGAAGAATGTTCTGTTTATTTGGTCAAGTTGTTTATGTATCGAAACAGGGAGCATGAAACTCTGCATAGAATAAAGCGGTTTTGATGACAGATTAGAGGTTATTAGAGTTGCCCTGCCCTGTTGAGATAGCGCATTTGCTCGCCATTTGCTTAGTTGGTCTTTTGATTTGTAGATTAATTCACCAAAGGTATCCTTTGATACGCGTCCATTGATGATAGGACATCCAAGGTATTTCTCTAGGCTTTTCTCAAAAGGGATATTGAGGACGCCTTCAATTTCTCGTGCTCTTGTTCTAGAGATGCCCGGGGTGGTTTGAAATGCGGATTTGTGATAGTTGACTTTTTGACCTGAGTATCTGCAGTAGTCTTCAATAATTTCCTTAATTTTTAAGCATGACGAGTTATTTCCTTTGCTAAAGATTATTATGTCGTCTGCGAATGCTAGAAAAGAAATTCTAGGGCCGGAGTTGCCGAATTTGAATCCCACACCGTTGTTACTAGTGTTCATTTCTAGTGAGAGTTTCCGAGCTAGAACTTCAGCCCCAAGGAGAAATAGGAATGGGGAGAGGGGGTCTCCTTGACATAGCCCTCTCGAGGGTATGAACGGTTCTGAAGGGCCATTGTTTACTAAGATAGAGAAGGAGACAGTAGACACGCATTCCATAATCATATTTACTAAATGTGGGTGGAAGCCAAATTTTTGTAGTATCTGTCTTGTGTAATTCCAGTCTACTCTGTCGTAAGCTTTTTCCATATCGAGCTTCATTGCAATCCACCCCTGGACACCCTTTCGGTTTCGGAAGGAGTGGAAGATTTCATGCGCTATGAGTATGTTGTCTTGAATCGCTCTATCAGACACAAAAGCCCCTTGGAGGGGATGAATTAGTTTTCCCATTATGATTTTCAGGCGTTCAGTGATTATTTTTGAGATGATTTTGTAGATGGTCGAACATAAGCTTATTGGTCTATAATGAGCTGTTGTAGAAGGGTTATCATTTTTCGGGATTAGCGAGATGAATGTATGGTTTATTTGTTTGAGAAGTTTTCCAGTGTGGAAGAAAGCTTTGATTGCTCGTATGATATCTTTTCCAATTATGTCCCAATATTCTTTGTAAAATTCTGTTGTCATTCCGTCCGGACCCGGGGACTTGTTATTTCCCAAACTAAAGACGGCGGATTTAATTTCACTATTTGATGGTTGTTGTATTAACATTTTATTTTCTTCGTCTGTGATTGCTGGGTTTATTAGGGAAATATACTCTTCTAATCTGTTGTTTGAGTAAGTTTGCTCCTTAGAGAATCTTCTTTCAAAGTCTTTTTTAATCTCTTCTTTCACATTTTCTTCCCCGATGATTTGTGTTCCTTCTGCTGACGTAATTGATCGAATAATTTTTCGATTCCTTCTACCTGATGCTACTCTATGAAAGTAGGACGAATTGGTGTCTGCTAGTTTAAGGTGTTTTGATTTCGCTCGTTGTAACCAGAAGGTCTTGTGAAACAGGAGCAACTGTTCTTTCTTTTTAATTAAGTTTTGTTCTTTAGTCCTTTCTCTGTCATTTCGGGGGTAGTTATTTGCTGATTGTATTTCAAGAAGCGCGTCTTCAACTTCTTGTAGTTGCCGAAAGATATTTCCAAAGGTTTTTTTGTTCCATAGCTTTGCCTTTTTCTTAAGGGTTTTTGTTTTCTGGACCAACCGGAACATGGCTGACCCGACACACAATGTTCTCCAAGATTGCTTAACAATGTTTCTAAAATCCTATCTTTCAAGCCAAACATTTTCAAACTTAAAGGGAGGGGCTTTGAAACTAGAATTTTGTGAGAGACAGATCGTGATTGGGCAGTGGTCCGATGAGGAGAATGCGCCATTCTTTGTTGCGAGATCCGGGTAAGCTTGGATAATGTCATGATGGACTAAGACTCTGTCAATTTTTTCATGAATATTATCTGGCCCTGAAGCTTTTTTCCTCCAAGTGAATGGGTTGCCAAATGATGGAATGTCGATTAGTGAGCAAGCATTTTTGAAGTCTGAAAGCCGCTGAAATCTACTTGGTAGGGTTTCCGCCCCGCCACTCTTGTCGGAGGGTTGTGCTATTTCATTCAGATCTCCCATGATTAAGCAGGGTGTGCTTTGTTGGTTAATGAGTACCGAGAGTTCATACCAAAACGCATCCTTATCACTAGCATTAGGGGGGGCATAGACAAAGAACATTCTGCACTCGAAATTTGTTTTCAGATTTGAGTACTGCACACCAATTATTCTCGGTAGATGAGTTGTGATTGAGATTGTTTCGTTATTTAGAGAGTTTTCGTTCCAAATGAGTCCAATTCCCCCGGACTTCCCTACAGCTGGAGACCAGCAAGCGTTAGTGTATCCCGCATTTTTCCACAACGAGTCGCTTGGTTCCTTATCAGTTTTGGTTTCTGCCAATATAACCATTTGAATGTGTTCCACCTTGTTCCATGCACTTATATTTGTCCACAATGTCGTTTTACCGATACCTCTACAGTTCCAGAAACGGATAATCATGACTTTCTCTTTGTAGTATGGTCGAGCTTAAGGTGGTCTCTCCCATACCCATTTATTGCTCTTTTAATGTTTGTTCTTTTCTGTTTCGTATGTGACTTTTGTGTATTTTCCTTTCGAATTTGTCTAAAGATGTTGTATTTTTCCACTTTTACTTGCTTCTGGGCATTAAACCCAGGAGGGAGTGTATGCTTCCATACGGTAATTGCCTCGTTCCTTTTTATCCATACGGTAATCTTATAGAATTTTCTTTTTCGGATGGGACCCCTGAAGTTAGTTTTAGTATTATGTTCTTGGGAGATCTTTGTTGTCTTTGGTTTTAAATGAGGATAAGGATTATGGGTTGTCTCCATTTTGCCGTTTGCAATGGAAGTTAGACAGTACCCTTCAATTGTTTGCAATGAGTAATTAGACCTTAAAACCTTGTGCGTATGTGGGCTTTCAATGCAATGACTACTTGCCTGCCTCATGTGAGCGCCACCATAGGATTGCTCCGTTGCCAAGGTGTCCCATATAGAGTTTGTGGATAAGAAATTATACGGTTTTTCTATGCCCAGTTTTGAGAAATAGCTTGTGATATAATCTATAAGAGACATTATTGGCTTGGGGAGGCTCATCCTCCACTTACCGAGTTGGGCAAAATCTTCTTGGAATTCTAGTATCCGATGACCAGGGAAATATGGAACAATAGCCTCATCAAACCATGACACAAGAAAGAAGCTTGTGTAGCTCAGAAGTTCAAGATACACACAAAGATTTTGCATAGCCGGATGCATTAACACAACCATTACATGATTATCAAGTCTAGATTGTCGCTTTAATATCACATTAAAGTTTGTTCTCGTACTAAAGTTATTAATAAAGAGTTTCATATGCATATGTCCATTGAGTATTTTAACTAAGAGAGACCAAGAGGTGGAAGCTATATTTAGTTTTGGAATGGTAATCTGTAGGTGTTTCATACTAGTATTTTCCATAGAAAGATAGTTTAATTCGTTCAGTAAAAAGCCAAAACTTTCTTGTTTAAGATAAGTATGGGTGCATTTGAATCTACTACATTTCCCTGTTTTAATTAATCTATTAGCCCCTTATTGGTTTGTTTTGAGGAAATTCTTACACAAATCGGCTACACAAGGCAAAGCTTCGCCTATGATTGGCAAAGGCTTAATAAAACTATATGCACGTTGAGTAAGGTATCTACTCCAAGTAATTATAGAAAAGTTTAAGCATAGAAACGATACCAAATCAAGCCTCCACCAGAGTGTTTGGGTGACTGCAATTGGGGATATGGTTGGGGGAGCTGATATGAAGCTACAGGAACTATGAACTGGTACAAACATCTGTTGCCTAATCCCATAAGTGCTCTCCGCTTCTGTATGAGTTTGTTGACCGGTAGTCATTTCAGACGGCTTAATATCTTTCGCCATTATATCCTTATTCTCATAGAGAAGTCGTGTATACCGTTGGTGCAACCAAATCTCAGTACCCCAACCAAACACACAAGTAGTAGGAGGGAGCCCTTCAACATAAGGTGTTCCTAAACTGGGTTTGCTTAGAGAACATGCTCTATCCGGGCTCACCTTGAAGAATATTCCACCGCATTTATCTACGCAAACGGAGGCGTGGGTAAAGGCTAAGTGGACACAGCTAGACATGCTTTCCATAAGATTCACATTAAGGCAGTAGCATCGATTACGGTTATTAATCTCCGTTGGAAAGGAGAGGTCATTGGTACATCCATTGATGGGATTTCTCCCGGAGTTCCCTGAACGGGGCCCTTTTGGGGGGCATTTGGTTGGGGGATGAGGGGATCATCCCCCAAGGGTTCTTTCCCTTTGTTTGAAGATGAGAACGCCATGAACCCATCAAGCACAAGAACAAGATTAGTAATATTATTTTGAAGAAAGTAAGAGAAGGAAAGGATAATAGGAGAAGTGGTGTGGGGAGGAGAAGCATCAGCTTCACCGTAATAGATGTGGAGAGAAGAAGGAGGGGGGCAAAGAAAGCACCTCTGCACCAAGATGAACCAACCGGAAGTGAGATCCCAGCAGCAGCGGGACAGATCCTTCGGTTTCTGCACTAGGGAGAGGAAGGCATATGTATTGGTGGCCGGGTAACACATCATACTTTCAAGCAGGGGCCAGGGAGGGGGACGGTCTCTCCACCAAGCTCGTTGACACCAAAAAAGTTTGCCAAACAGCGGAATACTGACATGACAATTTGCCTTTGCACATCCAGAAGAGGGCTTGAACCCCATCCCCAACCCCAGAACCGGCAAAAGGGGCGATTGCCCAAGGGGATTTTCAGAGTTTTGAAGAGGGATTTCAGAAAAGACATCTTTGGGAGTAGGATTCCTGCAACTTTTGGCCCTTCTGGAGACAATTTCATCGGCGATTTGACAAAAGGATGAATTTTTGGGGGCGGAACTTTCACTTCTAGGGTTTTTCGGGAGGGAGGCGGTGGATGAAAGGATTTTCTTTGGGGAGAAAGGGAGACACAGCGCGTGAAGCGCGTACTTCCACATGAGAAAGGTTTTTCTCAGTTATCTATATACATATACTAAAACCGATGCATTGGTGCCTGCGTGGCAGCACGTGAGTGAATCTGCCTACATGGCGGCGCGTGAGTGCATCTCACAAAGCCTTCTTCCGTCAAAAAGGAAATCTAATAAATATAAAATATTTCATAGTCATACTTAACAAAAATGTTAATAGAAAAATATGTAATATTTGGTAAGTGCTATTTTATTTATATCTAGATTATTTTTTGGTGAAAAAAATTATTTATATAAAAAATAATTATTTAATAATAGTTATTTTATTTATATATATATATTATTTTTTTAGCCTAAATATTTATAAAAATATTATGTAGCCACAACCCATCTATGCATAGCTATTTTAGTAAACTAACATAATAAATATATGATATATATTTTATAAAAAAATATATATTTTTAAAAATCAGTTATTTATTAAAGGCGAAACTAATTAAAATAACCCAACCTTTAAGGGTGTGTTAAAAATATATCTCAACCTTTCAAATGTAAGATAAATATCCCGACCTTTAAGGATATGTTAAAAATATATCCCTACCTTTCAAATGTAAGATAAATATATCAACCTTTATAAATGATGTTCAAATAATATATAAAATAATTCTCTACCAAAAAAAACTAACATGGCATACATATGTGGCAAACTAAATTAATAAAAAAATAAAATTTAAAAAAAATATATAAAAATTTAATAGAAGGGTTTAAGAAAACAAGTTTTTTCATTTATTATTTAAAAAAAAAAATTCAAGACACGTTATTAATATTTCAATTTTCCATATGATTCTTCTTTGTTCAATTGTTCCATTTTTTTTACATAATTTATTTACTAAAATTCTAACTATTCTTCTTTCTGTTTTAAATTTTCATCAAAAATGCGAAATTAGTTAAATGGTCCATTATACAAATATGGGTGTTATCCCTCAAATATAAAAATAATCTAAATAAAATATTAAACACTTGTAAATATATCATTTTTTTTATATATTTATATTTTATTAATTTATTTCTTTCCCTTGATAAAAAAAAAAGAAAAGAAAAGTGGTTTAATAAAACAAGGTTTTTAATATAGAGTTATAAGAAAATAGTGTGTATAAAATATAAAAGATGAAAGATATGTAAATCTATAATTTTTTTATATAGATTTTTTAAAGTTTTTTTTAATAATTTTTTTTTGTCATATATGCATGTCCTGTTAGCTTTTTTTTTTGTATAAATTTTTTTGAAATATTATTTTAACATTACCTATAAAGGTCGAGATATTTATATTACATTTGAAAAGTTGAGATATATTTTTAACACCCCTTTAAAGGTCGGGATATTTATCTTACACTTTGAAAGGTTGGGATATATTTTTAACACACCCTTAAAGGTCGGGTTATTTTAATTAGTTTCGCCTTTATTAAATTACGTAAGATTCAATTAATAGTAGATTAGAAAAAAAAACCTTTTACCTTATAAATGTGAAATTTGTATAATCTATCGAACTAATTTTTTTATATCTATATTATTTTTTGGTAGAAAAAATTATTTATATTATTATTACTTTTTATTTATTAGAATCTATCTAAATTATTTATAATGTTGTATTAATGTATTCTCCGTGCACGGGACGGGGCCTACACTAGTCTATACATATATCAGTGCCCAACAAATGGTTTTGTATCTTAAACACGTATTACTATGGAGTATTAATCTTTAAAAAAAAAATATACATATATAATGAATTGGGTCAAATTTGATCTTATACATATATTGGTTATTTTAAAATTTTTTGATAACGAATATCTATATCTAATGAAATTAAGTTAAATTTTATCTTATTTATATATAGATATATTTGATTAAATAGAGCTAAAATAAAATTTTATCTTATACATGTATATATTGATTATTTCAAAAAATAAAGTGATTGATTTATACGACATTTTTGTGTAAATATAACCCACATTTTTGTGTAAATATGTAAATTATACATAACCACCAACAAATTATGGTACTTTTCATATAATCACCCATAAAAACTGAAATTACAGTAAACCACCCATAAATTAGTTATCTTTTCATAAGATCACTCACCCATTAAACCTCTATTTATTTTGTTTAAAAAGATTAAAATATCTTTAATTCAAGCTTATTTGTATTTAATGCAATGATTTGTTTTCATAAAACTTCTCATTTGTTAAATAATCCAGTTTTACTTTTTCTCTTTTAAAAAAGGATAAATTATAATAAAATTATTCATATTTAGCTAATTTTTCAAATGATATGTATAAGCTTAGCTTATTTTTTAAATTATATGGTTTGTAATTTAAGATATGAGCTAATTTACCCTTCTTTTAAAGCAATAATTTTTTTTTTATTTTAGAGTTTATCCCTATATTATTCAATATTTGAAGGAGAAGAGACTGTTATGAGTTATTGCAAGTTTTGACTCTTCACATTGCAAATCCAATTTAGATACATATTGGTTGGAGTATTTAGGGTGGGTTTGAATTCCATTCCATTTTAATTATAATTTACTTATTTACCTCGGTTTATGTGAGCAGTTGATTGTATAACTAAAAATCTCATAAAAACTAAAGTAAAATAGTAATTTCACCAAATAATCACATACATTGGGATAAAACTATTACATTATATCTAATTAATAAATTATGGAATACAAACACACCTTTAATGTACCTTAAATTTTTTGTTACCAAAGACAACCTTGTCTATTTTGCATTATAAACATAATACTATTGAATCCAAACACTTATATACATGCAACATCTTTCCTTTACAAAGTACAAACCAATGAGCTTGAATTAAGGGTATTTTAGTTGTTTTAAACAAAACAAATTATAGAGGTTTAATGTGTGGATGGTCTTATGAAAACAGGTCAAATTTATAGGTAGTTTCCTACTCCCTCCATTCGGCAAAACTTGTCGTTTTAGAGTTTTGTTTTTGTTCGGAAAAAACTTGTCATTTTATGTATTTTTGCTTCTACTTTACTAAAATGTCCTTGATTTGATTGATGCGTTGTGAGTTGTAGTTTTTGATAAAGTAAAAAGTAGAGTAATAAATGAGGGTAAATTAGTAAAAAAGGAGTGTAATTATTAGCTTTATTAAAAGTTGTATGGAGAGTTAAAATGACAAATTTTGCCGAACGAATGGAGTATAATTTAAGTTTTTATGAGTAGTTATATGAAAAGTACCATAATTTACGAGTGATTATGTGTAATTTACTCAATATGTAAATCAAATCCTCCATCAAATCAAATCAGATTCTGAATCTCCCAATGCAGCCAAACCACGCATAACAAAACCCCACAGATGTCCTCTCTGGTTCCTTTCATAAAAAGTCACAAGTCAAAGCCTAGTCCAAATTCACCCAATATACACCCCAAAGTTCAGGCTAACGAGTTCTCCAAAATCAACTTACACAAGATCTCAACTCACAATCCCAAACTTTCCATCTACCCAATTCAATCGATCAATATATAATACTAAAACAGAGGCATGGAAATCATATGTGGCGGGCTCTGGTGCGATTCGCTTACGTGTCGTTATCTGGTGTAATCTGATCCGAATTTTTTGGCACGTCAATTAATGATGATCCAATATATTTAAGCCACATCAATTAATGATTTTACATCTTTAGCCACATCCTATATCCACGTATCATCCTATATATGTATCAATCTTATCTCGCAAAGTGGTTACATAATCTATCATTTTACCATGAGCTATTTTATAATATTTTTTCATAAATGTTTTATATTTTAAGTGGTTACAAAATCTATCATTTTACTTTGAGTTATTTGTAAAATATTTTATCTACAAAAATTATATCTTAAATCCCATATCTTAAATGATTACAAAAACATATCATTTTATCTTGAGTTATATTATTATAAATCTCAAATTGTAAGATCCATATATACAATTAAATCTCAAACCTGTTTTACTACTGCATAAACCATAATCCATATTCCATGACGAGATGCGACTAGAGGAGGAAAACCGAAGAAGTAATTAAGTTAGTTAATCAGGGGAACAAATTGTTCAATGTTTTACAGATTCACCAATAGTAATAAGTTTTTAATCTTAAAAGTTTTAGAATAAATATAATAATACACACATATCGTTATGATAAAATTTTGATCCATATGATAATTATTTAAATAAGGTAGAATTCTGATCCATATAATAACAATATGAATTCGTAAGCTAGATTTTGATTATTTAATTAAGCAATAATATTCAAAGTGGGGTAGGAAATTTAATTGTACATTAAAACATACTTTTCTATACTACTAATATTAGTTTTTAAAACGGAGACTGAAACAATTCGATCTATTGAATATGTTAAAAAAAAATCTAAACTCTAAAAATATTTAAAAACCTATAACAATAAAATTTTCATGACTTAAATAAATCATTTAAGTCAATAACTATTAATTGTACCAATTACATCTAATATGATAAAATCTTATCTCATAAGCTATAATGAAAGTTTCATTTTTGTTTTCCATATACTTATAGAAATAATAAGTACGGAGTATAATCTTATTAACTAATGAAATATTCCATATAACCTTAATTGATAATTATAATTAATTATTATTATTAAATAATTTAAATAAAAATAAAAATATTTAAGAGATTATTATCCATATCCGACTTGGCCAAAATATTTTTTAAATAATTTTTTATCAATAGAAATGGAATAAAATATTTAAATTACTAAAAATTGATTAAATATAATAAATTAATACAGAAAGAGATTTCAAATCAAGTGAACAAAATGCAATAATCATCAATATCAATATATAAAACGTGAAAATTCTACGTGGCGAGTTTTGGTGCGATTCGCCTACCTGTCGTTCTCTGGTGCAATCTGACCATATTTTTTTACACGTCAATTAATGAGTATCCAATAAATTTAAGCCACGTCAATTAATGATTTTATTTTAACCACCTATCATTTTATGTGTCCACCTTAATTGATAATTACGATTAAACAATTTTAATACAAAATAATTAAAATATAGTCATATCTTGATTAATATTTATCTAAAATATTTATATCAAATCTTTTAGCATATAACGTTATTAATATATCAATTTGATAAATTTTCATATCTAATTTCAAACTTATTATTATTTTTTTATTAATTTTAAACTTATTAATATGATGAAATTTGACTATATTTCTACTAAATTATATCCAATAAAAATATAAATAATGCACGAGAGAAATTTATTATTCATGTTATTGGGCCTAAAATTTCTAAATGTATGTTTTAAAAACAATATAAAATATAAAACAAATTACAATCTCATATTTATTAGTAAGAACTATGATAAAAAATAATAAAATAATATATATAATTTCTTAATTAAAAAACCGCGAAACTCGCGGGTAATAAAACTAGTAAACACATATATCTGAATCTATTATTCTCCAAGAATCACAGACTAAGTCGAAGCCTTTAAAAAGATCACCCTAGGTATTCCTTCTTGAATTCATTCACTCCTCCCATGACCTTAAAATCCATCTAACCATTACTCTTAAGCAAGGTTCTAAATATTGCGTATCGGGATCGTATCGGTTAGAAGTAAAAATGATATATCGAGGATATATCGGATTTATCGTTTTCCCTAATTTTTAATTATAAATATTATATTTATAATTCAAAATGTAAAAATACACATGAAAAATTTATATTTAAATTATAAAATTACCAAATAAACTTGATAAAACAAAAACAACTTCATTCATAAAGGCTAAAGTTATTTTATCAAAGCTAGCAATTCTAAATATCCCCGATATATTGCCGATATTGACCCGATATATCGGGTCATAAAGGCTGAAATTGCCTTATAAAAGTTGCCAATTCTAAATATCCCCGATATATCACCGATATTGACCTGATATATCGGCATTGATCCGATATATCAAGTTGACCGATATTTTCACCCGATAAGCCGATATCGTAGCGAATTCTAAATATTCCCGATATATCGGCCGATATATCCGATATTTAGAACACTGCTCTTAAGAGTATCTACATGAATTGGAAGTTGTTCATAAAAGTAAAATTTAACGGTGGTGTCATGAAAATATGCTTTGCACAAGGGGTTCCTCCAAAAATTAAAATAAAAGAGCAAATTGTTGCAAAAAAAAAAAAAAACAGGTGGTTTTTGTGTAAATCACTCATTTTTCATTCCCGCTAATCCCCGTCCTAAAAATCTGAAAATTAATTTTCCATTAAAAATAATTAACGCAATTTTCCTCAGAATTCAAGAGCCTAGATTTTGGGATTCCGATCCCTTTTAGCTTGAAAATTGTTTTACCAAAAATTACTATTCGACGGTTTGCAATCCCCCTCCTATTCCTATTTTTCTTACTGAACCCAATTGAAAATCTGATAGCATCTGTCCAAGCACTCCCTTTAATTAACATCGCAGGCCTTCAACTGGAACCTGAAGATTTAGGTAAGTGGTTCAGTCTTAAAAAGTTGATAAGAGGAGCTGGATTCTTACTTTCACATTAGAGGAACGGGATTAAAGACAGTCTAAATTGATAATTTACTAGACAATCGAAATCATCAATCTCCAATCCACCCAAACAGATTAACAATTGGCGATAATTAAACCGAGAGGGAAAAATCAGAGAGAAATTGATGCAAATCTCCAAGAGAGGAGAGAAACTTTTCATTCATCCAGATCCAGAAGCTACAAGACTGACAATTCATAATCAACATTTTTCACATCATTCCACGAAACCCTAGAATAACATAAAATCGAAAAAATTTAACCACCAAATCCGTAAAGAGTCCTCCCCTGCCTCTTGAGAGCGTAGACCACATCCATGGCGGTCACCGTCTTCCTCCTGGCGTGCTCGGTGTAGGTGACGGCATCGCGAATCACATTCTCCAAAAAGATCTTAAGAACTCCCCTGGTTTCCTCATAGATCAAGCCGCTGATGCGCTTCACACCGCCTCTCCTCGCCAGACGACGAATTGCCGGCTTGGTGATTCCCTGGATGTTGTCCCGGAGAACTTTCCGGTGCCTCTTGGCTCCTCCCTTCCCCAAACCCTTGCCTCCCTTTCCACGGCCGGACATTTTGATGAGATGTGAATTGAAGATGAGATGTACGGAGACGAGAAATTTAGATTCTGGAGCGATGGGAGGAAATTGTGTTTTCTGGTATATTTATAGGTGAATCGGATCTTCAGCTGTGGTAACTTGGATTTGATCCAACGGCTGAGAAGCTCTATCCGTGTGCTTCCGCAGCGTTTAATATCTACCGTTCGATTGATGGGATCGACGGTGCACGGATACTTTATTTTTGAAAGGCGGATCGTGGTGAGGGCTGGAAATTGAATACGTCGAACCGGTTCAGTTTCAAACCTTCTCTCAATTTCTTTTGGGTGGGCATTCAATTTTTTATTTTTTTATTTTTTTTTATAAGATAAAAATTCGGGTGGTGTTAGCCTACCCGATAGCATCCCGAAGGATGAGATCACGAAGATCTAAAAGAATTACAATAACATAATACATCAAAAGAATCACTCAAACCAAACCCGGAAAAACTCAAACTTTAAGCAAACAAGCGAATATAACATCGAGATGAAGGAAGTCCGGCGTTGTGAAGTGGATAGCGAGCGCATGGGACAACACTTGCTGACACGATGTCTCGCCGCCAGAAAGGCGGAAAGCAGAAATCCTCCTAAGGCAAAGACGACTCCTGGGGAAGTGTGGATCACACGACGTTCTCCCCACCTAGATGAGGGATCTTCAGAGACCACAAACACCACCAACACGATCACTTCGATCAACCAGGACCGCAGAACTGCTTCTCAACCGAAACTAACCACGAACCAAAAAACGAACGCCTAACCAACACAAGAAAATGAAGCACGGCCGCGAGTAGGGCGAAGAGTGAGAAAAGAATCCGGAATTATTTTAATTAGTCATTTATAATAAGGTACTACTTTTAATTTTATTTAATAATTTTCATGTTACTCAGATTATTAGTTAACTAGTGTAGATCCCTTTCCGTGTACGGGGAATGCGTTAACCTAACTATAAATGATTTTTTCCTCCAAAAAATAATATAAATATAAATAAAATTAGTTCGACATCTTTTAATTATATTCTCTCAAAATATAAATAAAATTCACATTTATAAGGTACTACGTAAAAGTTTTTTTCCTAATCTATGGTTAATTAAATCTCATGTAATTTAATTAGATAGTTGATTTTTAAAAATATTTTAATATTATTTTTATTAAATATGCAATATATATTTATTACATTAGTTTACTAAAATATCTATATACGAATGGATTGTGGTTACATATATGGCTATATAATGTTTTAATTATTTATTTTGTCCTCAAAAAATAATATAGATAGATATAAAATAACAATTATTAAATGATTGATTTTGATATAAATAATTCTTTCCACCAAAAAATAATCTAAATATAAATAAAATAGCACCTATCAAATATTACATATTTATCTATTAATATTTTTGGTAAGTATGATTATGAAAATTAGTTTTATTAATTATTTTTATTATTACTACTATTACGTTTAATTATATTGATATAGCTTTTTCCTTATATAATATTTACTCTTTTTAGATATTCCATCTATCCAATTATATGTGTTAATTGTAAAATTAAATAATTATTTTTATTAGATTTCTTTTTGACGGGAGAAAGTTCTGCGAGACGCGCTCACACGCTGCCACGTAGGCAAATTCACTCAGATGCCGCCACGTAGGCACCAATGCATCGGTTTTAGTATATGTATATAGATAGATTGTCAAATCTATATATGGCCAAGTTAACATATATAAATAAGACAAAAAAAGGTTTTAATTTTAACCCTTTTTTTTTTGGTTTTAAATTTACCCCTCTCTTCGGGCCAGCTTTGGGCCCAAGGCTTTAACGTAATCGGGCCCAAGAGCCAGTAGGGCACCACGCAGGGCAAGAGACAAAAGCAATGGCAAACGCCGCCGCCGGACCGCGACACACATGGACCACCGGAGGGAGGACGAGCAACGGTCACAGTAGGCGATGGATGAGAGAGGTGAGACCGGAGGAGGACGGCGAGCGCACACCACTCCGGAACAACCCCAACCCCGATCAAACTTTGGAAAGCTCATGAGTGCGCGATGATAACCAGGGGTCTATAGGGTTGTGGCTGGACGGGGGAAAACGTCGACGACGGGAGGAGAACCCCCAGGTCGGAGACAACTCAGACCAGCGCCGATTGGGAAGGGGGTCGAAGATAGCATCGGACCAATCCAAAGGAATCAAACCACACGATTTGAGGGCCGCAACGGTGAAAACCGACCAGGGAGAGGACGGGCAACGCCGATCGAAAGAAAGCAGGGGAGCCTTCAACCATATTCAATGGAATGAGAGAGAGAGAGAGAGAGAGAGAGAGGAGCCCTCAAACACCAGCAAACATCCGCCACAATCGATTATTCAAAGGCTCGGCAGCCAGATCCGACGTCGAGGAGTGAACAAGAGAGCTTGCGAGATCCCGGAGGGAATGAGTTTAGGCTCCCGAAGGAGATTTAAGGCTCCCGTAGGAGATAGAGGGTGGGCATTCAATTAATTAAATTAATTGAAACATGTAAGGTGGGAATGGACAATCATAAAAAATAAAAAAACGGTTAAAAATTAATTATTCGTGTATATTTAGTTTTTAAACAGTTTGCTGGTTGTTTGGATAGTCAAAATAAACAAAAATGTAATTTGTGTTAAAAAATAAGCTACAAAATAGAGGTTATTTGAGGGTTTATTTTCCTTTTTATCTTATTTGGTTTGAAAGTACCACAATATCCTTAACAACAACCAAATAAACTCCACTTTTTACAAATACACTTTTTTTCTCCTCATACGGAGATTATCTTGTTGTTTAAAATTTTAACTACTTTTACCAACAGTTTATAAATTTTACTGTGTTTATAATTTTAGTCATTTTATTAACTTCGGCTGTGTTTGGTAACTATAGCTGAATGGGTAGCTGAAGCTGAATGACTAGCTGAATGAGTAGCTGAAGCTGAATGACTTATTGTGTAAAATATATTAAATTAAGCTAGTATTATGTTTGGTAACCTTAGCTGAATGGGTAGCTAATAAAATAGGATATTTGTGTATATAAAAAGAAAAGCTCTGAAAAGCTGGGCGGGTAGCTGATGGAAATTCAATTCCAAAACGCTAATTAACTAATAATATTAGCTTTATTTAATTTAAAACTATATAATATTAAAACAAAAAGCTCCAAAACGCTACTTGTGTTGTCAAACACACTCTTCGTCTCATACGAACCCGTAATGTAATGATAGGTAGGAGAATATTATTCATATACATTGATTATCCGTATCTTTTGTTATTATAGTATATAATAAAGGAGAAGTCGTCTAAGACACATGGTGGCTTCTCATTTAATCGTAGTCGTATGAACCAATAACAAAATTTTAAAATAATCTATATATGCATAATATAAAATTTTATTCTAACTTTATTTAATCAATATATCTATATATGCATTAAAAAAATTGATCCGGTTTGATTAGATATGGATAAGAAAAAATTCTATTCTAACTCTATTTAATCAATATATTAATATATCTATTTATGCATGAGATAAAATTTGACCTCATTCAGTTTAAAGTACGCATATTGATTGTCCAATTTGATTAGATATAAATATATTTTAAGAAGATAAAATTTAGACCAATTTGATTAGACATGGATATATTTTTAGAAGATATTAACTAATTTTAAAGATCATTATATAAGATAAGATTTACCTACTTTCGCTATATATGAACATATTTTGGAAGATAATAACTTTATCAATATATTACACGGGCATACTAATTAAATAAATTTATCAATAACTTCATCAATATGAACATATGTTTAGAAGATAAAAAGTTTTAACAAAATTGAAATAATAATTTGCATGGTCATAATAATTAAATAACTTTATCAATATGGAGAAGATAAAATGTTTTGGGTAAATTGAAATAATATTTAGCCGTGTAAAGGTTATCAACTCATGTAATTCAATTTTTGTTAATTTATTTTCTCCAATTATTTTAGATATGGATTGGAAGAGTTTATGGAAGATCTATCACTTTTGCGGATAAAGAAATCAAAATTTCCTATCTTAAAGGTATTGATATATTTATGAGATATATTTTTTGGATTTTATACATATATAATTATGGATAGATTTTTAGATTTTGACCTATATATATGGTTTATATTGTTAATGTTATTTCACAAACGTTGATGTCTTCTCCCTTCTTTTTGGTTTTGTTGTACTTATTGCATGTTATTTATTACTTTGTTTACCATTTCTTGGTAAGCTTTTCAAAATAGCATGTTGATTGGTTACAATGTATGTTATTTTGTTGTTTCCACTAATATATACAAATTTTTCACATGTTTCATACGTTGTCAATAAAGTATAAAATATACCCTGAACCCTGAACAAAAAGGAAGACTTGCGACGACATGGTGGAACTTATGGACAAGTAGGAATCGGAAAGTATTTGAAAACATCAATACAACATCCATCCATACTATGGAGAACTATACCAGACAACAAATAAAGAACTGGGCTGCTTCTAAATTGACCTTTGAAGAGGAGCCTACATATCACCACCAGAAAACTCGAACAACCGATACACGACGAAAAAGAAATTTAAGATGGAGCAAACCATATGAGGGGTCTGTCAAAATTAATTTCGACGGATCCAAACTGCCTTCGGGTTAAGCTTCTACAGGTTTCATTATCAGGGACCACAGCGGGGCAGTCATCGATTGTGGCGACTTCAAATGTGGGCACATTTCTGCTTTGGCTGCGGAGGCTCTGGCGATTAAAGGTGGCATCGCCAAGGCGAAGGAGCTCCAGCTATCTAGCATCATGATTGAAGGCGATAGCCTGACCGTCATTAACTGTTTACGAGGTCTATGGCGCTGCCCGTGGGAGATCGAGATGCTGATTTCCGACACCTTGCTCCTACTCCAACAGTTTGCTATGGTGCAATTCGACCACGTTTTCCGGGAGGTCAACTCGACCGCGGACAGGATTGCGCGACTCATCCACACAGCGTCCATGCAGGACCTCCACGCTGATTCTGCTCTGCAAGTTCTCATCCGCAAGGATGCCCTTTGGTGGTGGTCCAGCAGGGCCTGACCTCACCCAAATCTTTACCTTATAAAAAAAAGTATAAAATAATCCAGATTTGAGAAATTATCGTTTCATATGTTTTTTCCACTAATATATACTAGCAAGAAGTAGGGAGTAAGAAGTAAGGATAAATTAAATTGTATACTAATAAAGTATAAATATTCATTCAGATTTGAGAATCAGAAGTATGGACGAAATTAATAAATTTAATAAACGAGTTTAGTATCAAAATTATTTAATTTAAAAAAAAGCGCACACAGTGCGGGTACTGAACTAGTATATAATATAACAGAGGAGAACTCTAAATGTTATCTCAAGGAAAATATAATCTTACCAAACTGAATGGAAATGATAAATACAAAAGATATTATCCATATACACAAGCTCGAGGTCCGGGAAGAACATGCAGCTTGGACTACAAAATATGAAATCGAGCAATACCAACTGACTTGGTGAAGGTGTCAGCAACCTGGTCTAGAGAGCACACATGACGAACAACAAGTCCACGCTCAACCACCTCTTCTCGAACAAAATGATACTCGATCTTAATGTGTTTAGATCGCTGATGAAAGACTGGATTAGCCGAGAGAAAGGTGGCACTCAAGTTATCACATAGTAGAATCGGAGAGCGGGGAAAGGGGACAACCATCTCATTGAGGAGCAATTGAAGCCAAACGAGTTCGGTAGTAGTGACAGCAATGGCACGGTATTCGTCTTCACTTCAGGAGCAAGCGAGATGAGTTTAATTTTGAGGGGCTTGGAAGTATGCAGAACAAAGAGAATAGAATGCCCTAAACGAATAATGGGAAGAGCCATGCCCTTTGACAATTGGATTGTTAGTGACATTGTAGGTGGAGTGCGAATGGAAGGCGTTTATGTTGATAGTGGCATTGTTTCTAGCCCCGGAGTCAATGATATGGGATCACCAATCTCAGAGAGTAGTGCCATTGTAGGTGGAGTGCGACTGGAAGGCGTTTATGTCGGTCGTGGCATGGTTTCTAGCCCCGGAGTCAATGATATGGGATCGCCTATCTTAGAGTGTGAGGCAACCGAGTAAGCGGCCTTGTTGGAGGTGTCAGATCCAGCCAGAGCCTCCTGAGCAAGGCAGTGAGTCACGAGGAAGTCGGCGAGGTTGAGGCGTTGGAAGTAGTTGAACACCCCATGGCCTGGCTTGGCAGATGGGACGATGTCGATAAAAGTCAATGGAAGAGGAGCCCCCAATAGCAGGGGGCTCTAAACGAACGGAGTGGGAGCGATCGGTGGAAGAGCGACCACGACCTCGACCACAATCGCGGCCACGCCCCCGAGTTGCAACGACATTAGCAACGGGCTGGTCAATGTCGACGTAACCAAGAAAGGGCGTTGTGAGTATCAAAGTCCGACTCAGACCGATGACTAGGAGTCGTGTGCACGAGCACACATGCGCTAGTAGTCTAGCACACATGCCGAGTGAGGTTCCATTCTAAAACCAATTGGCAATAGAAGGAATAGCCCACCGACTCATATACTAGGACTTATTATGTTCAACTTTCGACGTGGGACACTTTTGGTCTCATTCACATCTCTAAACAGTGAATATCGAATGGATTCAAAGAAGCACCAGTCAATCCTTGCGAACCGAGGTACTCGAGATTCGGGATGGGAGGAAGAGCTGTTGAAGTTGGTTGGGATTCAGCATTGAAGGTGGCGACCGTTATACTTGGGGAGGAGAGAAAGTCGCCAGCAGTGGGCGGAATAGTGGTCGGTTGGGATTCCTACATTGAAAAAAATCACATGTAATGATGTCCACCCCTACTTTTGGGCAACTACACATCTGTTCCCAGCTGTTAGGTAAATCGGCTCGTATATAGTCAGGTCATTTTGGGTTCGGGTGGGGTCGCATGTAATGATTGTTTAGTCTACACTGGGTTGGCTCGAGTTATAATTCAACGAGAAGTGGTCAGATCGTCGAACATGGTAGTGAGATCAAACGGCCATGATCTCATCCAAAAACAAACACCAAAAACCTTGATGTTCATAATGTCCATAATCCAGCAATCAGCATAGAAAGCCAGTTCATATTCATGTGTTATACTTAAAACTGATCTTATAAAGGTGACCAAATAATAACATATATAGGGTGATTTTAGAGAACCCTTGGACCGGAAAATCACACGGAGTATATGCTAAAACATCACCTCAAAATTTAAGGTTGATCGATGAAGTAATCACAATTCACAAACGAACAGCTGCTTTTACTGCTTCGGATAAGAATTATAAAGCTCAAAGCAATTTGGGAAATCACAACAAGTTTACCATCAGCACATTGAGAAAGAAGCAGATTATGCCACCCAGATTCACCAGCTGTGGGTCTACAAAGCTTGCTTAACTATCAGTCTATCATACAGGCCATGAAAGGCGATCTTCATTAGTCTACGAGTTACAAAATGGTGGCACACCGAAGAGGTACAAATAGAGGACGTGTAGCTGCAACCAAGTTCTCCCCCGACCATTCAGATCCATCAAAAGCTGTTAATATCGTATATGACTCACAAAAATGTTACTTCTCTATAACAGTAACCGACTAAAATCATGAAATGATAAAATTCACATAATCATTCAGCACGTCACTGTCACAAGGAGCGAATCCTTCAAACAAATACAAGCCAGAGATGCAACTACAATCAGCAGAGTATTAACGAGGCAACAACTTGGTCTCACAGCCATAAATTTCTTGCTCATATTGTCATATATGTCCTTTATTAAGCTCACCATAAGAATAAATCAAGCTATTCTATGGCATCTTGAACGAGTAATATCGTGCAAGATATATAACACCCAACATTCATCATCAGAAATGCACACAATTAAAAAAAAACCCAACAAACCAGTGAAAAACTGAAAGCCAAATAGACTTACCTCCATTAATACTTGGAGCTAAGGAAAGGCAGGCGAGGGCACACAATCTCTGTATGCATAGTCAAATCCTCCTCATCTTCCATCTTTACTTCCATATCCCAGACAAGCTAAAGAGTAATTTACTCTATTGACAATGCGTATAGCAAAGTGAATTTTCCAAAGGAAGCAGCAGCTTAAAGATATATCATGATAATACTTTGCTGGTTCCAAATGAAATGAAACGCGGATTAAACAATTCTCTCTTGGATGAAATACACTAAAGGTACCAACCTATGAGCGAACTCTATCTATTTCCTAAATTGTGCATAATGGTAATTCAAGGACAGAATACAATCCATGCAGTTGCACGATGATGAACACATTCACTAAAAGCATGCATAATTCGAATGAAAAGTAGTTCTTTAAGTTGAATCCATAGCTGCAGCATGGTATTTCTCTAACTCGGCATCAAGGTCTTCAGCAGAAACATTCTCAGTGTTAGCCCTTCCCCGTCCACGACCTCCACCAAAGCCACCACCACGCCCACCACCAAATCCACGACCTCCACGAGGTCGGCCCATGCCACCACCCCTTCCTTGGCCACTGCCACATATGAGATAACCAATAATTATAAACAGGTGAAACTTCAAAAGTAAGAATGAAATTTAAATTGCCAGATGGAAATTTTCTACACTTACATTCTAGGAGCTGGATTGAAATTCCTGAAACCACCATTAACAGGTGGTGCCAACAGGCCAGGTCCACCAGGAACAGGAACAGGAACAGGAATATTTGCTCCGATAAGCTCTATCTTCATAGGCTTCCCATCCAGTTGAACATCATTGTACCTCTTCACAGCCGCAACAGCATCAGCTCTTCTTGCGAAGACAATTTCTGCTGTACCCTGATTAAACAAAACATGCTTGAATCACTGCTAGTCATAGAAAATTCCACAAAAAAGATAGTGAAAGTTGGGATTTCTAAGGGTACCTTGGATCGCCCACTCTTATCGTAATTGATAGAGTATTTCTTCAACTCGCCGACTTCAGAGAACAGCTCCTGCAAATAATTCCAGTTTATGTCACATTTGTTCCGGTTGATGAATACAAGGCAGGGCAGGGCATGAGTGTGCAAGGTTACAGATTATTGAGCAAAAGAAAAAAAAGGTAAAATCAACTAATTCATTCTTTAACGTGAAAGAAGAAGAACATCAGAACTAGAGGGTTTGATGCACCTCATAGCAACACAAAATTTATAGAGAGAACAACTTATCATCCCCAAATTTATGCATAAAGTTCCAGTCTTGAATTTCCCTTACCAACAGCAAAATTTCAACACAACTGAAACAACATTCACCTTGATGAACAAAAGAATTTCATCAAAACCCTAGGGCTATGCAGCGACCCACTTTCACATCCCCAAATTTACACTCACATGTTAAAATGGACACAAGACGGCAGTGTGTATTAACGCACATCATAATGTTCCAGTCTTGAATTGCAGAATTTTAACATAATTGAAACATCATTGATCTTGATGCACAAAAGGAATTTCACTAAAACCCTAGGGTTTTGCACCAGAACAAAAGAAACAACGAAGAAACACCAAAATGAGCAACGAATACCTTAATGTCCTCGTTAGAGACACCGTAATCCAGGTTGGAGACGTAAAGCTTAGTCCCTGTCTCAATGTTCGGCGCTCGTGCTACCTGATCGATAAACATCTCATGCCCCCAAGCCAAATCTGTCGCCTGGATCTGCGCATTTCAACAACAGAAAAGCTTCGAAGTCAACACAAATCAACAACACCAAAGGTGGGAGAAGCACAAAAATTTAATTCGGAACAAGAAAAGGCGAGAGATTTGAGTAGGAGGAATATAATACGTTTGGCAGAGCGTAGGGGGCAGGGCGATTGGGAACGCGGTCGGGAAAGCGACGAGTAGGACCACCGGGGCCGGCGCGGCCACGGCCACCGCGGAAGCCGCCACGCGATGAGGACTTGTTGGTCTTGATCAGATCATCCAACGACATGTCCAGTCCGCTCGCCATCTTCAGTGGTATGGTGAGAAGGTTTGCAGAGAAGGAAAAAGGGGGGAAATTTTAGGGCTTGCGAGAGAGGGATGTGAGATTTAGCAAACAGTCAAGTACAAAGAGATCAGGAAAAATGAGTCCAACTAAAGTTAAAAATATAATAGTTCAAAATAATTAAAAGATGAAATAAGGCAGCAAGGTTTCGTGGTGTAGTTGGTTATCACGTCAGTCTAACACACTGAAGGTCTCCGGTTCGAACCCGGGCGAAGCCAGTATCATTTTTTTTGCAAATGTGCTGTTAATCACCCTTTCAACTATCACACTAAATTATTCCGGGTATATTTTCATGTGATAAAAATTATAATGTGTGAATCGCTTGGAAGTTGGAAAAGGGCGGGCACAATATCTACTTAATCTTCCCCTAATCTTGCCATGGGAGTGAATCATACCAGAGCCTACACATTCTGAGATCTTCAATTCGATTTAGGGTCTCAAGGAGTCAAGGTCCAAAAACGAATTCGGTGTTTTTATGTGGCTTGTTTGTTGCCAAAGGTTACTCCCCAGTGTTGAGAAAATGAGGCGTTGTATGGTGTTTCAAGGTGCTGGAATGAATTCAATCATGACACCTACGTTTCTTGGGTCAGCCTAATTCCTACAGCATACCATGTGGTGTTCTTTTCTCTTTCGGTTAGTGATTGGCTTATGGCTAATTTAAGTACTAAAGGGTTGTGTAAGTAACTTGTGTTGATGATGTCGATGGATGGAGGGATCTTTTTACTGTCGGTTGGTAGGGGTTGTAGAAATGGAGGAACAAGGAAGTGTTATGTGAAGAGGCCAAGGATCGAGACGGAGTAAAATTCATCTAAAAACACCATGGACAGCCGGACAGGTAAGGTTTGCATTTAGACTTATGGAAGACATTAGGTAAAACCGAATCCTCCCCGTATTAAAAAAGTTGGCTTGAATTACATTATTGTACTACATTGAAACATAAAATGTGTAAATTACAAGTGTTCGCAAATCGCAATAGTGTAATTTTCTTCTCATAACTAGTGCGCACATTATGCACATATAATGTGCTAGTATAACTTTTGGCAGATAACAACGTTTCTACAGTATCCCAATATATGCATAAACATCAAATGTGTTCACAATTTTTACAAATATAAAAAACGTTTATCGTGCTAGTAGAGTACAAAAAAAAAAGTACTAACAAGATATAAAAACTAGTTTTGCCAGAGATCCAAAGACCGGAGGAGAAGAGCGGAACTGGCCACAGTCAGACCCGCAAATATACAAGGGATGAAAAGGTCCAAACCCGACCTCTTCACCATGTCGACCGGAAAGCACATCCCCTCCGCCGGCAGCTCCATCGGTATCCACACATAACCGTTCCCGCACCTCCTCGAATACGTCACGACAGGGACACCGCCGATACGAACGACGCAACCGCCACTGTGAGAGACAGCAGCGCCGTCCATGTCCAGGTGAAGCACAGCGCCGTGATCCTGTTGGCCAATTTCAGGTAGATCGACTTAATCTGTGACGGAAACATTGTGGATTGACAATCTGATATGATTTCGCAACAAGAGTTTGGATTATAAGAGAATATGATTGAGAACGTGATCGGGAAACTCGCTGAATTCACTGGCTGGGGAAGGGCACACGATTTATACCTGATTTTCGGTTTTCGATTTTAAAAACGCGATTGTTACGGTGATTGACCAGATGAAGGTAACGAAGCGATTCAATTAATAGAAACCAAATATCATACAGCACCAAATCGAAAGCTTAAGCCAGAAACCAAACCCTAAGAGCTAGTAAACTTGGTAACCGCCTTTGTCCCCTCGGAAACGGCGTGTTTCGCAAGCTCGCCGGGAAGAACAAGGCGCACAGCGGTCTGGATCTCGCGAGAGGTTATAGTCGGCTTCTTGTTGTAGCGAGCGAGCCTGGATGATTCCTGAGCGAGCTTCTCGAAGATGTCGTTGATGAAGCTGTTCATGATCCCCATGGCCTTGCTGGAGATCCCGATGTCAGGGTGGACCTGCTTGAGGACCTTGAAGATGTAGATCTTGTAGGTCTCAACGCTCTTCTTCGACCTCTTCTTCTTCTTGTCAGCGGCACCGCCCTCCTTGGGCAGCTTCTTGCCGGCCTTGGGCTTCTTCTCCGCCGGAGCCTTGTCGGCGGTCTTCTTCTCCTCCGCCGGCTTCTTCTCTGCGGGCTTCTTCTCGGCCTTCGGCGCCATTGAATTCGACGGAGAAGGTTTTGGAATCGGGGAAAGGGATATTGAATTCGAAAGCAAACGGAGAGTTGGGAATTGATTGGTGTGGAACTCTGGTCGCGTTTCCATTTTATATAAGAAGAAACTTCAATACTACTGGGTGTTGGGAGGAGGAGCGGATCGATGACGTGGCAGTGTTTGGAACGTTGGATACTGTAGTAGCAGCGATTAATCAATGGCTGTGTAAGAGTGCGTCGCTTTTTGGCTTTAGCTTCTCTTTTACGCGGGAGGTCATGAAAAATTGGAAACCCTTATTAAATTACTTTTATTTTAAAATTTAAACATGAAAATTTAGAAACAAAATGTGTTGGCGCTTTGGCGGGAAACTCTCTTTTTTTTTTTTTTGAGCAAAACCTGGTATCTCATTTCATGTCCTTCAATAAGGCCAAACGAACATTATCCGGGAGTTCATATGACGAGAAAAAAAATGCATGACATATAGGTCTAAGAGTCGCAAACTCATGCGCCACCATGTTCTGCTCCCGACATACATAGGACCAGACCACAGACTCAAAAGAGCTCTCCAGGGCTTTGATTGCTGCTAACAGGTTATAGAGTTCTCCCATTCCTCTGGCCCCTTGTTGCAGCTTCCTTGCAAGTGTCTGACAATCTGTCTCCACATGGATCCGCTTCATCCCTCTCTCCTTGGCTAGTTGCAAGGCCCACTGCACACTCTCAGCCTCGGCCACCTCTATGCTACTTGTGGATTGAATCTGGCGTTGTCCGCCCAGCAGCATCTCCCCCGAGTGGGTCCTGCACACCACTCCTATAGCCACCGATCCCGTTGAAGAGACACTGGCATCGCAATTGAACTTGACTGCATCCGTCGACGGCTTCTCCCAGCTTTTGTTCCTGCTCTGCCGCTGTAATGCGTTCCCCGGAGGTGCTACAACGTCCCTATATGACTCAAATTCATCTAGCATCTCATCAATCTCTTTGGTGATCTCGCTCGGCTGCTTCACAATGCCTTCGAAGATACGCTTGTTTCGAGCACCCCAGACATGCCAAGCCGTTGTCGCCCAACGTTGCCTCTCCTTGCTCGATCCTTCATTAAAGATCACTTCGAAAGCTTCTCGAGTGTTGTTTGATCGCAACCAGTAGCTTTCCAGCCTTGGGGTATTCTTCCATACCTTTCTCGCATTCTTGCATTCAAATAACGCATGAAGGCTGGTCTCCTCCTTGCCACATAAATCGCAACATCCATCTTCCGTGATCCAACGCCGTAGCAGATTCGACTTACACGGCAGAATTTCGGTGGCTGCCCGCCAAACCAGTGACTGCACCTTCGGTAATACCTTTAATTTCCACAAGGCCCTCCAAGCCCTCTCTGAATTGGACCCATCTGATGTCCCCGCATGCGTTCCCTCACTCACAGAATTCTCAAGCAGCAGGTGGTAAGCCGATCTTACAGAGAAGATCCCGTTCTTTGTATGCCCCCAAATCCGTTGATCCTTAACCAAAGGATCAACAAGTCGGATTTGCCGAATCACCTCAATGTCACAAGCTGTCAAATATCTTTGTAGTTGCACCTCATCCCATCTCCCCGCTTCCCAGTCAATTAGATCTATAACTTTCATATCCGACTCCCCACCGAAAAAGTTCCCTAAGACCTTGAAGCTTTGCGGCCGAGGTATCCACCTATCCTCCCAAACCCTTATATCCGATCCATTCCCCACTGTCCAAACCATTCCTTCAAGCAGCCCTTCTCTACCGCTGATTATACTCCGCCAAGTGTAGCTTGGGTTGTGACCCATTGCCGCCTGCTCAAATGATCCTCGGGGATAATATTTTGCTTTCATCAACCTAGCAAGAAGAGATTCAGGCTCTTGCATTATCCTCCAAGCTTGCTTAGATAGGAGGGCTTTGTTGAAGATTTCCAAGTCCCTAAATCCCATCCCTCCCTTGACCTTCGCTCTACACATTCGCTTCCATTTCATCCAGTGAGTTTTGTTTTTTCCGGCACTCTCTCCCCACCAGAAATTGCACAAGATCATCTCAATTTCCCTGCAAAGCCCCACTGGAAGAAGAAAACAAGACATAGTGTATGTGGGGATAGCCTGGGCAACCGCCTTGATTAGCACCTCCTTCCCGGCTCTTGATAGGGTCTTCTCCTTCCAACCCTTCATCTTCTTCCAAACTCTCTCCTTCAGCTGCTCAAAAATTACTTTCTTCGATCTCCCAATCATGGTGGGCAACCCAAGGTATCGTTCATGTTTAGACACCTCCCGAATACCCAATATCTCCTGCAGATCCTTCCTGCTCTCGTCACTCACATTCTTGCTGAAAGAAAGTTCAGATTTCGAGAAGTTCACCTGTTGTCCGGATGCAGCTCCATAAGTATGAAGGATATTGATCATTTCCGTGCCTTGTTGATAGGATGCTCCTAGAAACAGAACACAATCATCAGCAAAGAAAAGGTGCGATATAGGAGGAGTTGTTGGTGCTATTTTGATCCCCTTCAGTCGGTTGTGAGATTCACTCACTCTGATCATTCCGGACAGCCCTTCTGCACACAACAGAAACAGATATGGTGACAAGGGGTCTCCTTGTCGCAACCCCCTTTTGGGAAGAAAGGTCGGCGAAGGAGTACCCTCAATCAGGACCGAGAAGCTCACTGTTGTCACACATTTCATTACCAGCGTAATCCAACGTTCCTCAAACCCAAATTTCGTCAAGCAGTGTTCCAAAAACCCCCATTCCACTCGGTCATAGGCCTTTGCCATGTCTAGCTTCAAGGCCATATAACCCTTCTTTCCTCCTCTCCTTGTCTTCATGTAATGAAAAACCTCGAAAGCTGCCAGCACATTGTCAGTGATGAGTCTCCCGGGCACGAATGCACTCTGACTTGGCGTTATCAGCTTCCCAAGCACTTTCTTTAACCTGATCGTTAGTATCTTCGACACAATTTTATATATGACATTGCACAGACTAATCGGGCGGAGATCTTTCATTCTAGATGGGGCCGTTACCTTTGGGATTAGTGATATAAAAGTATGGTTTAGCCCCTCAGGTAATGGCACCCCATTCAGAATATCAAGAACAAAGGAAGTGACATCCTTCCCGACAATATGCCAACACTTTTGATAGAAGAGTGCAGGCATACCATCCGGGCCAGGCGCTTTTGTGGGATGCATGGAAAAAAGGGCGAATTTTACCTCCTTTGCAGTGAAGGGACGTGACAGCTCCTGGTTGTCCTCTGCCGATAACAAAGGCTCAATTCCTTGAGTAGCCGTGGCCGGATCCGCAACAGCTTCCGACTGAAACAGTTTGCCGAAATAGGTCATTGCTACTTCTGTCATACCCTCCAAGGATCTCTTCTCCGATCCATCATCTTCCACTAGCCTCTGAATTCTGTTTCTTCTCTTCCGACCGGATGCTTTCTTATGAAAATAATTTGTGTTACGGTCCCCGCATCAAAATTCATTCGCTCTCGCTCTCTGAAACCACATGGTCTCTTCTTTGTCCATGAGTTCACGCTCCCTCTTTTCCAGTTCATTCCTCTCACGTACTCGGCTCTCATTCATTCCTCTCCCTACTTCTGCCAGTCTTTTCCTAACTTTTCTCAACTCGGCATTCACATTGCCAAACACCACTTTGTCCCAGTCCTTCAAGTCGGTTGCACATCTCTCCAGTTTACCCGCAATGCCATCCGTCGCATGCGTCGAACCCGGGTTCAGCCACCCGTTGGATATGATCTCAAGGCAGTCATCATCTTTCATCCACATTGCCTCGAACCGAAAGGGTCTCTCCCTCTTCTCCCTACTCCTTTCTTGAGCACCATCCATACAAATCTTAATTGGGAGATGGTCTGAAGCTCCCTTCTCCAAGTGCATTACCAGTGAATCGGGGAACTTATCCATGAACTCATTGTTTCCAAACGCCATATCAAGTCTTTCTTGTACAAAGTCTCCCTTTCCTCTGTTATTATCCCAGGTGAACCGATTACCCGTGAACGGGATATCCCGAAACCCGCAATACTCGATCGTCTCCCTGAACTCGATCACCCTATCAAAGTTTGCGGTGTTTCCGCCATGTTTATCATCCAGTGAGGTGAACAAATTGAAATCTCCCATGCAAAGCCATTCCTTATGCGGTTCCTCATAAAGTCTTCTCATCAAACTTAGTGTATGATGCTTATCCTTGCTCTCAGGCCACCCATAGATGCCTGTCACCCGTAACATCTTGTCTGTACCAAGTTGCACCGTGCTGTCAATGTGGTGTTGGGTGAAAGACTCCACTCTAACATCGCACCCCTCCTCCCACATCAAAGCAAGCCCTCCTGATCTCCCTATACAGTCAACAACAAACAAGCCTCTATAGCCCAACTTAATTCTGATCTCCTCCATCCTTGCCCTGTTACTTTTTGTTTCTATTAGAAACACCATCCTCGGGGCCTCTCTACCCACCAATTCGATGAGCTTTGTAACTGCATGGGCCTTCCCCAATCCCCGGCAGTTATAACTTATACAATTCATATCTCCCGGCGGGAGACAATGTCCCCGGCCGGTTTAAATGTAAGCTCCTCAGCAACATTTTCTGTTCTCCTTTTCTTGTCCTTCTCCCCTCCTCCTGAGTATACCCCAGACTGATCCACAAGCATCCGATCCTCCCCATCCCCTACTCCCTCTTTTCTTTTATTTCCACTCATATTCCCCATTTCAAGCCCTGCATTACCCTCCTGTATACTCCCCTTATCACCTCTTGCAGCCCGCTTCCAGCTTCTTTTGAGCCCTTTCATTTCTCCA
This sequence comes from Persicaria maculosa, assembly GCA_963922045.1. Taxonomy (NCBI): domain Eukaryota; kingdom Viridiplantae; phylum Streptophyta; class Magnoliopsida; order Caryophyllales; family Polygonaceae; genus Persicaria; species Persicaria maculosa. The sequence goes on from OY998262.1 coordinate 62,182,008, forward strand.
CTATCAGCTCATTTCCCTTTCACATAATCTACCTTCTGTCCAGCTTCAACCCGTTCCCTTTTATCCCCTCCACTGCTATCCTCTTCACTCACACTCCTCCTTCCATCTCCCTCTTTCTCCACCAAACTCACCTGAATAACTCCCTCCAACACCTCTACCTCTTCCGATGTTAAGCCTTTATCCCCACTTTCCATTCTTTCCTCTTCAGCCTCTTTCTCCTCCAAAATTTCAATAAGTGTTTTCCTTCGTCCCTTCCCTCGTCTGTCTTCTGATTTGTTCCCCTCCCTCCCCATCATTCTGTCGACCACCTTCCTCTCCTCTTTCCTATCCGAGCTGTTTCGTTCCCTTACTATTTTCACCGGAGACGCGCGCATCCAGTCTCCGTACTCCCCACTGTGGTTTTCCTCTTCATCTGCCAATTCACACTCTCCTTTAGTATGGCCCAAACAACCACATGTGTAGCAGAAGTTAGGCATTCTCTCGTACCTGATCTCCACCCACAATTTCCTCCCTTCAATGGTCACCATTATACCCCGTCTCAGCGGTTTTGTGACGTCGATCATCACTCTCATCCGGAGGTATCTACTGCATATGAGTAATTCTTCCTCATCCATTTCGATCACTCCCCCAAACACCTGCCCTAGTTTTGTTGCCATCGCCTTTGTGTATGCTGCCAGTGGTAGATCATAAATCCTTATCCAGAACGCTGCGTGTGTGAAGGAGATTGCCGATAGTTGTTCCATCCCTGGCTCTTTTAGCATCACCAACGAGCGATCGAAAGACCACGGACCACCATTCAATACTTTCTTCTTGTCCTCTTCGCTGCTAAACTGAAAACTGAAGAGGTTATCTTTGATCTCTCTGAACAGAAACCCACTCTTCGTTCTCCACGCTCCCTTCATGGTTGCTTTTAGGGCATGAGCGTTTGGAGCCTTTTTTGACAGAACCTTCCCGATCAATGATAAGCGACTGTGGACAGATCGCTCCTCCTCAACTGCATCGTCACCGACCACTGTAATTACTTCCTCATCCGTCAAATGTATCGCCTTTCCTCTGTCTCCCATCCCGCGCGAGCAAGACCTATTCCGGCACCTTGAACCTATCGAAAACCACTGAAAATCTGAACACACGGTGAATCTCGCACTTACCGGCGAGAAAAAACCTAGCTCTCACGGCCCTAGACCAGAGAGAGCAGACGGTCGGAGATCACCAGGGGGTAGTCGCCGATCGCCGTCTGAGTCGCCCTAGGGTTTTCCGTCGGTGGGAAACTCTCTTACTTCCAAACTAACCCAAAAAATTACTACTTGTAAATCAAATACAATACGTAGAAGTGTGTTAAGATCAAGAAATACCTTCCTCTTCAGTTCAAATTTCAAAATATAAGTTTTTACGTTTTTAGAGCTAAAAATTATTTAAAATATTACTAATCCACCCCTTATACTTATAATTTCAGAAGCAGAGTCTTTGTAAAAATTTGTGTCACGTGTCCATCTATGAGCAAACTTAAGAAGGGCAGTTTTCACCTTTCTTGCCCACGTTCTCTTCCTTCCCAATACCAAAACCTAATATCTCTTTCATTTATCAACCACCAATTCATCAAATTTCCTAAATGGAATTTGGGGAATAATAGCAATGGAGGTTTATTAAGTCGTCATTGTCTCTCTGCCTCTGAATCTCATGAGTCACGCCATGGAGCAATTCTCAGACATTGCTACCTAATTAGATCTTCAATTGAACCTCACAGATAGCCCCGGGCTGATGAAAAGAGAAATCCAAACCCTGGAGGAGAAGAAGATGAAATTGAAGAGGAAGCGGTAGAAGAAGATGGTGATTCTGAGTTCTCTTTTGCCCGCCCAGATGCTTGTGTTGTCGATTTCTGTCGAAGAACGATCAGATGAGGAAAAAGATAGAAGAAGACAAGAGTGAGAGAGGAGTCAGAGGACGAACGCGATAATGAGAAATCGAGAAAAAGAAGTCGAGCGAGAAGGAGATACGAGAGTGAGAGAGGCCGGACGAACGTGCCAGAGCCGATGGGCTGGTGGTCGACCACCTCGCCGGCGGCGCACGGATCTGGGCTGAAGCCTGGAGTGGTGGACACTGGATATAAGCGATTCAGCAAAGATGTTGAACCCTGAAGGCGAACTGGAAGAATGACTGGGAGGCGGGGTAAGAGCTGCGAACATAACCTATAACCCAAATTAATTTTTTTTTTTTTAAAAAAAATCAATTTTTGCCGGTTTAACCGAAACCGAACACAAACCGAACCTAAAACCGAAAATTAAAATTCCCTGAACCGAAAACCTAAACCGAAATCCCTCGGTTCGGTTTGGTTCCGGTTATTTCGGTTCGGTTTGGCCGAAAAAATTCGGTTTGAACCGATTTTGATCAGCCCTAGGGGGTACTGGCTTCTTTATCCTAGGTGATAACATGCTTTGTCAAGTCCCTTTCAACTTTCCAAGAACACCAGTTGTGTCATCTGTGCTGTGAACACCAGTTGTGTCATCTGTGCTGTGAACACCAGTTGTGTCATCCTTTCTAATTCCATAATCTTTCCTTTCTTCATTTTTTTTTCCATAGGTATCGGCCAATATCAAAGAAATGATTTCTGCAGCAAATTAAAGAGACTTTCAATGTTGGGAAGCAAAGTCTTCATCATCATCCTTGAAGGTTACGAATTTTGTAAAGACGGGTTATGAAATCTTCAAGGATGGACTGACTAGCAAACCAAATAGAAGGAAACCGCTGAAGTGCCCATCAACACGAGAAATAAGTGATATGACTGAAATTGTGGTTGTAACTCTTCAACAATCTAGATGGACTCAAATGTGGGAGGAGTTCAAAGAAAAGGTAATATGCAAATGCTATTTTTGCTGCATTTTTCATTCTTGATCAATCATCAAATTGGTCTTTTTCCAGGCGCAAGAGTTTTCCCTTTTAATTATTTAACCAATTAAAACCTCGATTCCTTAATTTTGTTGCTTCACTCCAAGTCGAAAAAAAGAGAAAGGAAGTTGTCTTAGGGGTTGAGAAAGAGTAATTCATCCTACTATCCATTTCAATTTTAGGTTTTAATGTAAGAGTGTATCAATTTAGTTTTTTTTTAGAGTTTTTAGTTTTCAAGATTTGAATCGATTTTAGATATAGTTTCATCAGTTTTATTGGTTTGTGACTATTTTTAGGGATTGTTGCTAACATCCGAAATCACTCATAAGATAAAAGTCATAAATCATTGCCAAACTTCATGAAGATATGTACTATTTTCTTCACCAGTTTGAGCTGCATAAACTCTCCCATCCTATTGCACACGTTAATCTTATTGTGTTTTTCTTTTACATGTACACATGCACCTACTTCAGATTTAACTTGATTTAGAAATTATTTTGTAGCATGATGTGTTCTTGATATTAAGGAATGGTATGCATTTCTCAACTGCTAGATTTTGTGCATCTGTGTACTGTGATTTGTATAGAATGGGTATATTTGATTAGTGTTCTTATGACCATATCTGTTTTCATGGCATTGCTGTGAAATGGGCTGAATAAAAGTCATGATTTGTTGTTACACACCATAATTATTTTGGGTCATGTGTATTTGTAAGTTAATTCATCTTACATCTTAAATAAGATATTTTCTTATAGTTTGTGCAAAGTGGTTATATTTTATTAGTGCTCTTATGGCCATTTGAATTGGTTAGGAGTTGGACGAGCCAGGGTTGGATGTGGTGCACATTAAGGACCAGGTGTGGGATCATACCCACAAGGGGCCAGTTGATGGGCATAATGAACGACCTTTTCTTCTTCTTCTTTAGAAGACGGTTCGACGTGAGGAAGACAACAAAGACGTAGGTGATTGCATTGAGGATGGGAAGAAGGTATGACTCCATCTCCATGGATTGAGATGTGAGGACTGAGGAGGAGAAGGAGGAGGGGGGTAGGGGAGCTTTGTGTACAAGCTGCAAACAATAGATTGTGTTGTATTTTGGTCTAGAGTAGTGATTCGCCTCCGGATTGCTTGTGAACTGGTGAAGCCTTGCATTAAATATAATACAATATGATTTTAAAAAAGATGGAAAAAAATTTCCTTATATGTGCAAGTCTTTTGTCAAATCTTTCATAAAAAAACACCAATTCAACTATAAGAATGTTATTTTGGTAAGTTATCATTTACGATCTATCAATTTTTTGCTTTTTTTTTTATTAGGAAAAAATTCGAGCTCAGACAAACCTGATACTAGAGAGGCCGACGAATCGACAGACGGGCTAGCCGTCAACAAACAACAAACTACAGAGTACAACCACAAATAAACACAGATGAAAGAAAAAGCCATCAATTTCTTGCTTTTAAAACCTAACTGGGTGATCAATTTTTTTTCTAAATACACAAATAATGTCCAACTAATTTTTCCGATCCATTAACTTGAGAGGTATACCATTTTTTTTTAATGTTTTGGCCTCTCAAGGTTTATTTAGCTATATAGGGTTTATACATTTAAACTTAAGGTATCTTTATCGAATTGGTTTATAATTTATACAAATTTAAAAGGTGTAGCATGCTATGTCATAGATCAAATCATAGATGACCCAAACTCAATTTTCTAAAGAAAAAAACTATAAGGTTTCTTTTCTTTACCTTCGATTAGGACGGATACTAGGAGAAGCTTGGAAGCAAATGATTTACAATTCTTTTTCAAATTTGAATTATCAATTGTTTGAGTAAAAGAGAATTTACCATGATAACCAAAAATTGCGAAGAACAACGTGACAAGAAGCATTGACAATATGTTAGTAGAAAATTAAAGGGTCGAATATCCTGTTTAAGACGAAAAATATTATAAAAAACCCGAACATGGTTCGGGAAAAGCACTAGTTTTTAATTACTTTTTTACATAATTTTATAGATATCGCATTTTGTGATTCTCAATTAATCCAACCAGAAATTTCAAAACTCCAAACCAATAAACCCTAATTTTTTTAAAATCCCCGAATTTCGAAGTTTCGAATCCACAAACCATAGTTTTCGAAAAATCCCAGCTTGAAACACATACTTGTGGTCACTACCAGACGTCGTCTTCTGTTGCCAACGTTGTCCACCCTCGCGTCACCATCCTCTCTGCTTCTCTGTTGGGTTGAGTAATGAGCAAGTTCACCAACCCAGATGCTGCCTTCGCCACCATCAATCGTCGCCTTTATCGTCGACGTCATCTTCCGACCAACAAGTCGAGGACGTCTATGTATGAATTCGCATCATTCTCCTCATCTCCTCTCCTTTGTCGGGGCGAGTTCTCGACAAAATAGAGAAACGCGTCTATGGGTGAATTTGCTCCAACTTTCTTTAATACTATATTTCTTTTAATTTTTTTTATTTAACAGAAAACTTAGCAGAGATAACGGAGGGGCGTTTGGCGAAAAGAATCAAAACTTCAAGGGTATTATGCGAATTATGTTAAACTTTCATACACCGAGCGAAATAACCTTTACCTCAGGGCACCATGCGAAATTTTTGCTTTTTTATTCATTTATTATGAAAGCATTGCCAATAATTTTTTTATAAAAATACTTGATTCCTATAACTTGTTTTTTTTTTCAAAAATAACCATATCCTAATATATAGGTACAAGTACAACTATATTTCAATAATAAATTTATACATTTATTTCCTATTTTATGATACCACATGTACATCCTAATTTCTAATATAGTTTTTTTTTTACTTTTTTGATATTGCAACATACTACCTCCGTCTCGAAATATAGGTTGCTTGAATTTTTTGACACGTATTTTAAGGAGCTAAAAACTATATAAAATATTAAGTTTTTTATAATTAAATTTTTTAAAAATTAATATTTTATATAGTTTTTAACTCATTAAAAACGTGCCAAAAAATCTAACGACCTATATTTTGAGATGGAGGGAGTACTAAACAATCAACATTGTACAATATTACTTACATCAGTTTTATTTATTTATTGACCTTTAACTTTTAACAAATCAAGTATAAAATGAGTTTCATAAGTCTTGACTAGTTTGTAAAACATAAAGATTATAGAATTGATGATTATTAGGTTTTTCAACGCACGAGTCTTGACTAGTTTGTAAAACCTAAAGATTATAGAATTGATGATTATTAGGTTTTTCAAGTTATGACTATATAAATCAAGTATAAAATGAGTTTCATAAGTTAGCACTAACAAAAATGACCCTCAGAAGTTGGAAAGACAAATCAAGTACTATACAACAACATCCCAGTGTATCCCGCAATTAAACAGGGTATGTGGGAGTAGGGATGTGCGCACCCTTACTCCGAGAGAGTGTTTTCGAAAGACCCAGAACGAAATAAAACAAGATCCCTAATAAAGCATGAGCACAAATCAGGTCACGGAGCAAGCAAAAGAAAATCAGAGCGAAAGCAAGATAAGCACACACAACACCACTCCCTGAACACTAAACGTCTGCCATCCGTATGCGTCTCCTCCAGTTGTCTTTGCCACCCATACGCGTCTCCTCCAGTTGTCTCTATCCAATGTCATATCCTCTGAAAACTGCAGTAAATTGAGGTCCTGACGGATAGCCCCCATCCAGCTCATCTTCGGTCTGCCTCTCCCCCTACGGAAAGACAAATCAAGTATAAAATGTATAAATTATAATCACGCCTTTGAGCAAAATCCGTGGCAAACTAGTTTCAATTTACAATTTGAGTGATAATTGATCCAAATTTTGATTAAGCACAAAGCCACAAACCATATATTACAACGTGGATTCATTACAAAACAGAGGTTGCAGGACCAGGAGAGGAGGAAATAAGAGCATCCAGGATATAATCGTTCCCAAGCTATGAACACCAAGCTTCAAAAAACAACACGCAGCCGACGAACATTTCCTCATCATTAGCACACAGTGCATCAGCTTCAGTGAACTCGGCTATGTAAAACATCAAGACCCATCTCAGCTGCATCAGTAGCCTGAAGCTCCACCTGAATGCCGTCGAGCTCCCTCTTGAACCTGTCCCGGGAACTTGCATAGATCATCTTGCTCCTCACCTTGGAAGCGTCAGGTGACCTTCAAGAAGAACACCAAAGAGACCAAAAGAAAGCGAATATGATTAGCAAGATTGACACAGACAGAATTATGTTTAATCAAATGTGTCAAATGTCAATAGCTTATTCATCAGAAAAAGGATCTACCAGGCAATGAAGAAGATCCTGCTCTTCTGGACATTCTCCTCGGTCACATAATCAAAATCATATACAGCATAGCGGCATTTATCCGCTGGAAGGTTCGCTGTGAAGTCTTCATAGCTTTGAGCAGGCTCCCCAACTGTTTCGACAATTACCTGCTTAGGCTGCTTTAGGTTTTCCTCAATCTTAAAAACGATGAATCGGTAAGTTCGCTTTGCTTTCAGCTCCAGGAATTTCAGCTTACAGTCATCATGAACAGCCATCCCTAATGCTGCTGCCTAATATTTATACAAGGGGTGCATTATAAGGTAAGACCGTAAACACTTCATTCATAATAAAGCAGTGCAAGATCAATGCAAAAGACCAAATCTCACACCGAAAATAAAGATCAAAACAGAAAATCAAGATATATCAGATATGTACATGACCAAGAACAAAATTTAAAAATTGACTTATTGTCAAGTATCAATCAGCATTGAAAGAACCCTACAGTTGGCGTCAAGGATTAAACGATTGCGAATCCATTATCCTCATTTTATGCAACAAAGAGAAACCGAGACAGACTTCTGAAATTAACAGAATTTCAGATGAAGATGATTCCAAGTTTGCCTAAACAAATCTCAATGGATCGATCAAACATTGGCAGTTATTAGTCAATCACAATCATAACAACTATAAATGGATGGGTAATTTTGATTTAGTCTAACAAACACTGTATTGTTTCCCTTCAATTTATCAAGGAAGGGACATGTGTCCTTGGCAATTCCTAAAGGCAATGACTAATTCCAAGAGCAAGCTGAGTAGCTCTCGTTCGTGAGCGCAATACCAAACATCATTCCAAGCTTAATCAGAACAGGTCAACTTCCCACCTTGAATCCAGAGAAAGAGCAAGTTCTAATCTAGATTAATGGTGCATTATGTAAATACAACTCCAAGACAAACCCTAGGTGATCAAATATCAAGTTCCAATCAATAATTCTCCCCGATTCAAGCAGAAAGCATCATACAGTATACTAAATTAGCATCAAGATCAGCCAAAACACGCCAAACTCAACAATCACAGTGTCTGATTCTAAAGAGTAAACGCGAAATTTCAACCAGCGCTTGCTATTAAACCGATGAGATCAAAATCCGGGAAACGAAATCGAAACGAAGGAATTCCAAATTCAAAACGGTAAAGAAAGTAAGCGATGATACCATTGCCGATGGATTGATTGATAACAAGCAAAAGCAGCAGGGATAGAGGAGGATACAAGGAAGGATTTGAATAGGAGCGAATTGAATCTCTCTTTCTCGGTGGCTCCACCCCCAAATATCTCTCTCTGGCGGTTGTCTGCAACTCAAATAAGGGGAGTGGGGACGCAACTTACAGGCTTACACGTGTATTTACTCTGAATGAGTCCCTTCCACTGTTGCTTCTTTGATTCGGCTTCTTCATCTACGCAAAGCATACGCGCGAGATTACGCCGGTGACAACGACTGCGATTTACGACTTACGAGTGTACGCTGTACATCAGTCGGTTTGGAGAAGCACCATCGGACCCAACCAGGCTAGTTTGAAATCGACCGACGCCGAACCCGGCGGTTTTCGATTTTCATCCGGTCTTTGAGGTTCTTAAAAATTACTTTTTAGAAGAATTATTTTACCTTTTAGAACACAATAATTTTACCCTTAGAATTCCCAAAAATTACGCAAAATACCCTCTTTCTCTCTCCCTCAGCCTCTGCGCTCCTCTATCTCTCTCAATTCTCAAAGAACAACATCAGCATCCATGTCGGAGATTCCTGAGGATTCATCACTGGCTAGGGCTTTCGAATGAAAGCATGAGCATCCGCAACTAAGAGAGAACAGTAGATCGTCCCAGGTCAGGAAGATCTATGACTTGCCCTGGTTCTCTTGAGAAATCCGATACAATTTTAAAGTCGCCATAATCAAGTTTCTCAAACACCCTCCTCGCTGGCTTCAGCACCACTAACACCCGCTCGCAATCAATTGCAGCGTCTCTAAGCCTGCACCACCAGTTGAATTTAAGGTTTTTAGGGTTTCATCAATTTCGGTTGAAATTGAAAGTAGATTTGATAATAAACTATTAATTGATGTTTTGATTGAATTTGAAGGGTTGAGATTCATTCAGACTTGCTAAACATCGAGCGAAATTGTAAAAAAAATGGAATCCACCATGTAGAATGGGTCTTTTGCAATATCAAGGGACATTTTAGCCCGGTTCCTAAAAGAACCGAGCTAAAAAGTCCACTTATTTTATTCGCAGCACCCGTTTTTAGCCCGGTTCAATTTACAACCGGGCTAAAAACACTTGGTCGTTGCGACCACCTATTGATTTAAAATTATTTGCTTATGTTTTGAGGCTTTGAGGTTCTTAAAAGATTTTAAAAGGATAAATAATTATAAATAATATACATTCATTAATAAAAATATATGTCATTTTACTCTTTTATTATATTTTTCAAGGAGACAAAAACTATATAGAGTAGTAATTTTTTTACATGATTTTATACTTATTCTTATTCGTATTGATTTAATTTATATTGATTGCCAGTGCTCGAATTTATGTCGATTTCTGACTAATAATTCATACTATTCTCAATAATTTTTTTATATAATTTACGCGTTTTGGGAGAAAAAAAACACCTTTATTGTCACATTTCTCCGTAGACCGGTTGCTAATTAGTAATCTTTTTCTCGTTCATCACATTAGCAACATGGTGGGAATTTCCATATCAAAATTGGTTTAGCAGATAATAGTTTTTTCTTTTAAGATAAGTAAATGATTTCAAAGTATCAAGCAAGTTCAAATCTTCATGATACAAAAGACACAAAAATGATAAAAATAAACAAATGAAAGATGACGAAATCGGAACCGGCAGAGAAAGACATAAAAAAAAAACATTGTGGAACCAAATGTCTACACTCCTACCAAATAAGCCCGTGGATGGCAAGCCAATTACTATCGAAGTAACGTCGCTGAAAGCAGGTACTGTAAAACACATTCTCTTAGCGTGTGTTTGGTGTGGGATTGTATTAGATTAAGTAGCTTTCAAAAAAAAAATCTACTCAGCTGGTGTTTGGTGGGGGATGTGAACAAATTTGGAGATGGAGATTCTACAACTTTCATCCGATTTTTGGAGGGGAAAAATGAAATCCCCTACCCCCAAGATTATGGAGATGGGGATTTTCCAGCTTTTACATTCTTGCCCTTGTCTCCACACGTGTTTCAGATCTAGAGAGCAAACCTCAAGAATGGGCCGAGTTGAAACACCATGTCTCCCATCATCAAGGTAGGCTCCTCTTCTGTCCTCTCCTAGCGTCGGTCAGTGGGTCGTTGTGGAAGGGGAGTCGGTGTCGGGCTAGGGTTTCCCAAATTGGAAGCTTTGAACCCTAACAATGGCGAATCGAGGGCGAGGCAAAGGCACACACATGGTGTGTGCACCGTCGTTCACCAGCGGAGGTTGATTTTGAAGATGTCGACTCAGATCTGCTGGTGTTGTCACTAAAACCCAAATGCTCGGAGACGCCGGGGTGGTCAATTCGGGGTGACTGCAAGCGGCCGCCTTCGAGGAACCTACAACTCCGGTCGTGCGAATCGCCTCGTTGCTCACCTGTGTTAACTAGTCGGGTTTGAATGAGGAGGAAGATGATGGGGGCATGAGCTGGGTAGGAGGGGTACTAATTTTAGGGGTACAATGGTAATTTTCAACCTTCAAAACACATCACAATCTTATACCCACCAAACACCTTTCACAGATTTTTGACAAAAAAAAATCTCAATCTACAAAATCTCATTAATCTACAAAAATAATCTCCAACTCCTAACATCTATACAAATCTCATTAATCTACGAAAACACAATCTTATGTCTTAGGATTTATATCTATTTTGCAATATATATTTAAGCAAGTTAATGAAAGCAGGGAAGACAGATCTTGGATTTGAGAAAAAGAACGTTTCATTAGAAATCCTAGAGAGCGAGAAGCTTTCAATCATTCGAGAGATTCGAACACTAAGAATCGTGAGATTCGACAAGGATCGATACTCGTGGTTCCAACTGCGTTCGTGAGATTCGGGGATTTGTGGGATCGAATTCGACTACCTAAGTATCGAAAGATCGGGCCAACCTTCTTGCATGAGATTTGCATCAATAGTAGTTTGTATGAGTGATAAAAAAAAGTTTGAATCAGTGTTCTAAAAATCGCGGCTAGGCACTAGGCGGCAGAGCACCTAGGAATTTTTAAGCCTAGGCGGGCCTCTGGGCGATAATCCGATAATCCGCCTAAGCACCACCTAATCCTGCCTAGGCGCCGCCTAGACCCCACCTAGGGGATGCCTGGTCCTGCCTAGGCCTAGCCCGACGATTATTCAATTTTAGTTTTTAGGCATGTGATTAGTCAACTTACTGTTTTTATCCCCCATGTCAAGATATACTTGTTTTTGAGTCAAACCTATAGTTTTGGATTTTAGAAGTTTCAGAGTTGCTAATCGGACACATACGTTTGCATTTATTTTTTGCTTTAATGTTAGTTAAACACGACAAATTTGAGTTTATGAGTGATATTATGGATTATTATTACATTGTATGAATTATTTACATGTGTTATGCGATAAAATATAAAGAAATAATTAAGTTTGTTCCAAGTCAGCCTAGACGCCGCATGGGCACCCGCCTAGGCGCTAGGCAGCCACTCACCGCCTAACACATTTTAGAACATTGGTTTGAATACAGTTTTTGTCTTTGTAAGAGCATAGTGGGTTCCTTAACTCCACTTTTTAATGTTATCTCTCTTCCATATTATTTTAACAACTCATTACATTTTTACACTCACATCTCTAGAACCCACTAGGGTTCCTTAATTTTTTTTATTCATCCATCATAAAAGTTTATATTTTATAATAATAAAAATTCAAATGTAAATAATTATATAATTAATAACGTTTGTTATTAATAAATTAAATAATTATATATTTGAGATTTTTTTTTGCATAAATTAATAAAATATGAATTCCCTTCCACAAATGTAGTGAAAATGAGATGCTCGAAAACTTCATTGCAATTTGGAAACATCGAAATACATAGCATTTAAAGTAAAGACAACAACATACGAAACGAAAAGAAAAGAAATACAACTCGACAAATGAAAACGATAAATGAAAACATACATGAAATTACAAAGTTTTAAACATTAGCATGTCCGAATTTTTGCCATATGTGTTCAACCAAATCTTCTTTTAGTTGATAGTGGGTGTTCCTGTTTCGAAGTCGCATTCTATTCTGCAGATACTTCTCCATTGGGATAGGTCGGCTAGTAGAGTACGATGCGTCATTATCATCTGCATGCTCAAATTGAGAGAAATCATAATTAAGACTATATGTTTCTCGTTCATCCTCCACTATCATGTTGTGCAAAATAATACATGCTCTCATTATCTTCCCAATAAAAGTAAGATCCCAGACAAGAGCTGGGTTCTTGATTATGACAAATCGAGCTTGTAATACTCCAAAAACTCGCTCCACATCTTTGCGAATCGCCTCTTGAAGTCGAACAAATAACTTAGCTTTATCCCGTTGTGGAAGAGTGATTGACGGTATGAAAGTTGCCCATGGTGGATAAATCCCATCAGCTAGATAATAACTCGTGCTATACTCATGGCCATTAACAACAAAATTTACTAGTGTAGATAACCTTTGTAACACATCATCAAATACCGGGGAACGATCAAGAATATTGATATCATTACATGTACCTGGTGTTCCAAAAAATGCATGCCAAATCCATAAATCGTAAGATGCCGCTGCCTCTAACACAATAGTTGGTTTCTCTCTTTTCCCTGCGAACTGGCTTGCCCAAGCCGTAGGGCAATTTTTCCATTCCCAATGCATACATTCGATGCTACCAATCATACCAAGAAATCCTCGCATCTCCCCTACATATAGCAAGTGTTGCATGTCTGATTCAGTTGGCCTTCGGAGGTACGTCTCACACTCTCACCGAATGCATAAATGATGCCCACGAAGTTGGACAAGCATTGCCTGGATGTACTTTGTCCAAGGCGTAGATACTCATCAACATTATCTGCACCCACCCTGTAGGCCAACATTCGTAGGGCTGCAGTGCATTTTTGTAAAGCTGAAAGGCCCATTCTACCTGTAGCATCCCGCCTTTGTTGGAAATACTCCATCTCATTTGATAACCGGGTGACAATGCGTAAGAATAATGATTTACGCATTCTGAACCGTCTTCTAAACATAGATGTTGGGTACACTGATGGTGGATCTTCTGAGAAATAATCTTTGAATAGGCGTTCATGACCCTTTTCACGATCCCTTTCTATATAAGCATGTCGACGTGGCCTGGAACTTTGCCCTTCATCTCTTGTTGATTGTTGGTTTGAATGAGACATCCATTCCAAAAGGGTTTGATCAATCTGGTCATCAAGCTCATCAGAGAATGAACCAGAACCAGGCTTAAGAAAATCAAACGACGGTTTGTGTGGCTCCATAGGGGTAAGATAGTGTTTGATGGTGAAGGTATGTTGTGAAATTGAAGAGGAGTGACTGTTTGATGTCTTCATTGTGTCAATATATATAGATCCTTGGTATTTCAAATTTTATAATATAAAAATTGAATTTCAGTTTTAATAATTCAAATGAAAGTCATCAACTTAAATTGAATATAAATACTATTGTTTGCATAGATTCCATTGCCAAAGTCAGATGAATTGATAAGAGGTGGCCGGTCGAATTGAATACAGATATATAATCAGAACTTAAAATGTGAACACGCAAAGGATAGTAATCAAGCTCATTTTTCCTCATTCCCATGTTGTTTGCAGAGATTCCACTGCCCAAGGTAGATGACTTGACAATACGTGGCCTTTCAAATTGAATATGACTACAACATCAGAACTTGAAATGTGTACACGCAAAGGATAGTAATCATGCTCATTTTTTCCTCTTTCCCCTGTTGTTTGTAGAAATTCCTCTCGAAATAGGGGATGATGTGACAATACAAACTGTGGCTTGAAACTTCAAACCAAATACAAATATTACAACATAAAAGAAACATTACATGTGAAGTACTCAACAACTTAAAATAACTTACAACGTAGATGAAACATTACATATAACTTGCAACATGAAAGAAACATTACATATAACATGTGAAGATAGTCTTCACTTAGGCAACATAGATGAACGGAAACTATTCTTACGTTTGGCAACATCAAAGGTCATATAAATAACCCATTGTTCGGAAACAACTCAGCAACTAGGAATTTCGTAATCATCTCTTCATCTGGGGTGAGCTCGGGTTTTGCCATCAAAATAGACAACGCGTTCATGTTGTTTGCACAATTGCACGCAAATAGTCACTTGCAATCTTCACTTGTTTGCCAATGTCATCACTCTTTGCCTTGATGCGTGTATCCCTTTTTCCATGAGCTTGTTGTAAACTTCACCGATTTCCTCTGAAGGATGACTGGAGCTTCCAACCACTTTCTTTCCTCTAGATAGTGCGGCCTTTGCAGCCTTCTGTCCAATGGGTCGAGTTGGAGCACTTGTAGGGGTACCTGATCCATCACTTGTTGAGTAAGATCCATCTTCATTGGTTTTCGATCGTTTTGAGCTTCCTCCAACACTTTCCGATGACGCCTTGTACAAACTTCTCCACTTTGGTTCATTCCTTAACTCACGCCAACAATGCTCAAACACAAAGTCGTACCTCATATCCTCGTTGAAGATTTCATGTGCCTTTTTGAGCACATCAGCTTGACCTTGACAACTGGATTGCAAATTTGAGGCTTGCTCATATGCTCCCACAATTTTTGAAACATCTAGGGATATTCTATGCCACCTCGATTTGCATGTTGATGAAATCCTTTCAACAACATCCCCTCTGTGCATGTTGTAGTATTCCGCAACTCGCTCCCAAAATGTTGTAAGCGTGGAATTAGTGGTTACAATAGAATCTGTGCTAACATTGATCCATGCACTAACCAACAACAATTTTTTGCCCTGTGACCACTTCACTCGTTCACCAGTGGAGGTTCTTACACCTCTACCACGGGTGGCTCTTCCTCCTCTTTCACGAGCCCTTCCCCGGGTGGATATTTGTCGACGAGTGGCATCACCCTCTTCGAGATTGGGTTGTATGCTGTCAAGGCTTGATATTTCTTCTGATGTGCCCCATCGGTGCATTTCGGATGTGCTACCAGTAGATCCTTGAGTATATATTGGAAGAATGAGATGTAAACATTAGAGAATGTGGATTTTGGTAAGCTTGGAAATGAGACGATGGATTCTGGTGAGCTTGAAAGTTTGAAGGTGGTGGGACATTCATATTGAGTTGAAGGAATTGGTAATCTTGATAAGTTGTTGGATTTTCTGACAAATCAAGAAAATTCAAAGGAAATTGGATGGGAGTTTGAGGACGTTGTGGGTGATTGGGATCCATATGCTCGAGAATACAAAAGTTGTTTTGTAAGAGGGTAGAGAAATGAAGATGGTTGATGAATTTGCCCACCTCCCTCTTTTTATAGGAAATTTCTCCATTTTTAATTTTATTTTTAAAATTTTTTAAATCTACAAAATTATTAAAAGTGGGTGAATAATTATATATATCTACAATTTACATAAATTAAAAAAAA
This sequence comes from Persicaria maculosa, assembly GCA_963922045.1. NCBI lineage: Eukaryota > Viridiplantae > Streptophyta > Magnoliopsida > Caryophyllales > Polygonaceae > Persicaria > Persicaria maculosa. The sequence goes on from OY998262.1 coordinate 62,197,841, forward strand.
TTAACCTAATGATATTGGTGTCTATAGATTAAGAAAAATAAATTATGCATATCTACAACTTCCAAACTTAAAAAAAAAAAATCAGCCTAACCTTGAAGTTCACATGCAAACTAGTATATTCCAAATAAGAGTACTATGTACATGTGTTTCCATAAAATAAAAGGAGACGTACATGTGGCAAATATATGCCATGAAAGTTGAGTGAAATGTGATCATTCCCACCTCTTTCATTTTATTTCATTTTTTTATTGTGATTCCCTTCCCAAGGTCTGTTTGTATTGCAAATGTGGTGGGTGTTTAAGCATTCCCTACTTCCACACATGTCCCATCGTTTCTTATACATACCCACCCATCTTTTGATATTTTATTATATTTTTGTACAGATTGAGGGTTTACAAACCCCCAATGTAGTTGTTTTAATACCCTGTTTGGATGGTGAGATTTGATGAGATTTTTAGGAAGGAAATTGAAGAGAAAGTAAATTATGTGTTTGGATGAAGAATTTAAAGAAAAGGAATGGATCTCAAATTTGAGTAACTGCTTAATTTGGTGGGATTTCATAACCCACCAAAATGGTGGAATTTGGTAGGAAAGTGAAATTTCTTCCCTTCCCTTCACTCTCTTTCCTCCCCTTCAATTTCCCACCCCTTCCTTCCCCTAAAAATCCCATAAGCCAAACAAAGTGTAAGTGACATTTCCTTATATTTGCAATCGAAGCTCTTTCCAATCAAGTGATCAACATGACGATTGGTGTACGCAAATGAAAACTTTGCTAACCTTGCAACTGATGAAGTCAAATGGCTCATCCTCTCGATGTTTGTCGAGGCTCCATGCGATCACTTATCATTCCAATTTATTCTCGTTTGATGATGGTACACGTTTGATCTTCGATGAGCACGAGATGGGCTCATCGCGACCACAATGAGAATGTCTTCCTGTTTGTTTAAAACTTCTTACTCATTTAAACCTTCGCGATTACTATTAGAGTACCCTACACTCATCACCTCATGATCGTGATCCGAGTCGACCATAAAACCATCTGCTTGTGGTTCTATCTAGGTGACGTCATTCGCACAATGAGAATGACAACGCCTTATCGTACTGACATCCACTTACAAGATCACTAATGACACTCCTCCCATCCCTCTGACTCTACGAAAGTGACTATTATGCACCCTCTCGTTGGCGGCGTCTCAATGATGATGTATCGCGATATTCACACGAGGTCTTACCGACTCGGCTTATAAAGTTTATATTATTATTGATTTATACTCTATCATTCTCATATGGTTGATGATAAATTTTTGCGGATAACCGAAACATTTCTAGGGTTAAGGCGTATTCGAGATTTGGAGGGCACCACTTCGGCTTTCTTGTCACCGCCGGTAAAGAAAGAGGGCTCGTCAATGGCGTCCGCCAACGAAGAGAATCGCAAAAGCGAGTCGTTTCTCCCCGACTCCGCCCTAGCTTATCGCAATCCTGTTTACTGGTTCCGTTTCCCTATCCTCTCTCCTCCCTCCTCCGTCTTCATCTCCCTCTCTTTCTCGTTCTCCTAATACTTTCCCCCTTTTCGGTGCTGTTGGAAATACGCAGGGATGAGAGGTTTTCCAAAGAGGAGCATTACGAATGGTTCAAGGACTACTCCCATTTCCGCCACCTGCTCCTCCAGAACGTTCACTCCAATTCATCTGTAATTTAATCGTCTCTCTCTCTCTAAGCTGCTTAAATTCGCGAATTCTTTGCCTTTCTTTCATATCTCCCGAGAAATTAATCTGTTTCCGGAGAGATCTGAGTGAGGAAATCCACTGCTAGGTGCTGGAGTTGGGGTGTGGCAACTCTCAGCTGTGCGACGAGATGTACAAGGACGGGATTACCGATATCACTTGCATTGATCTGTCATCCGTTGCTGTGGAGAAGATGCGTAGCAGGTTATTGTCAAAAGGATTTACAGGTCATTCCTTTTCCCACCTACACATCGTATATTTGATTTTGGACTGCTTCTGCGTTGTTATATGAATCGGTAAACAAATGCCAATGGATATGTTGTTTGCTTTAGTAATTTATACTGCCATCATCCACGAGGCCATGATAGATACATTTATAGCTGGAAATCACCCTGGATTCGTATTGGCAACAACGATAGAGAACCTCTCACAAATACCTTACTCACTCACAGACTTCTGAAAGTAATGCAAGGTTTATGAGTTTGTTGATCAATTGTTTTTGTGTTCCCAGGAATTCCTTGTTTATAAAATAAGTATATATCATAATATAGTTGGAAGTTGGAGCTCTTTGTTCTGTTATAAGTTGAAAGTAATGCAAGGTTAAAGGTTTATGATGTTATAGATAATTTTAATTTTAAATATCAAATGGCTTGTTTTGAATGATCTTTTTGGATATTGACATGAACCATTAGAAATTTTGAAGGATTTCTTTCTCTTTTAGTCTTTTTCATCAACCTTAAATTTTCTCTTATATTTTGTAGGTAGTTTTGATCGGATTTACTCTTAGTTTGTCATTGTTTTCATGGGTCTGTCATAAACAACCTCTCGATGTGTACACCTTGACCCCAGGCAGGCAGGATTTTACTAGGAGGTGGTGGTGGTGGTTGTTGTTGTCTTAACTCTTAATGTTTGTCTTTGGGGATTCAATTGCCAGATATCAAAGTTATGGCTGCTGATATGCTAGACTTGCCTTTCGAAGAACATACCTTTGACGTGGTTATTGAGAAGGGAACAATGGTGAGAATCTCATGCAGCTCACTGTGGTATTTCTATCTCCTTTTGCAAACAAAGCCTATATGATTCCCCTTGTCATTGAAGGATGTGTTGTTCGTGGACAGTGGTGATCCTTGGAACCCACAGCCCGAGATAGTAAGCAATGTAAAAGCTATGCTTAAAGGTGTGCATAGAGTTCTGAAGCCCGATGGAGTCTTCATATCCATTTCATTTGGCCAGGTAAACATAACTCCATGGAGCTGAAAAAAGTCCCCTAATTAATTTTTCTGCAAAGTTGTAAGGACTAAGGAACATGGCCTCGCATAACTAACCCCATACAAACCTAATGTCCAGGACCCATACGTTTTTCTTCTCTATACCTGAAAACCAAGAATTGTGTATGGCATGGAATGTATAGTATTTCTCAATCTCATAAACTTACCTTACTCTATTGTAAGTTTGTAACTGATGTGGGATGCCCTTATCACCCCCTCAACTCAATTCTTTGGTCATTCTGGAATTTCTGGTAGCACTGAATAATTACTATTACAGCAAACCAAATCTGTTTGTGGTGCTGATGTAACATTTGCTTAAAGACTCTTAGGTGTATCTGGCTTTTGGTCTTCTAGACCATATATATAGATTGCATTTATCACTAGCTTCTATGATAATTAGCTTATTATATTCCATGTTTTCTCTTCAGCCACATTTTAGGCGCCCGTTGTTTGAAGATCCAGAATTCACATGGTCCATGGAATGGAATACTTTTGGTGACGGGTTTCACTATTTCTTCTACATTCTAAAGAAGGTTAGTTAGAAGTTTGTAGTCAGTTCATTGTCAAGGTTGATGCTGAAAGAACAGCTCTATGTTGATGTTTACTCCAAAGAAATAGGGATTTCTTTACAATGTGATGTACTCCTTTGTAGGGAAGGTCATCAAATGATAAAAGACCAAGCGAAAAGCGAGATTTGCCATCAATCTGCCTCTTTCAGGACGAATTGGAGGGCGAGGACTTTCTTTTCAGAACCAACCTTGATTCAATGGAAAACTGATATGGCTGGAATTTTGATTCATTGTGGTTTTTAGATGCCTTATGTGCAACACCCTTGTTGGAACTTACATTTTGAAGCTTGGGATGTGACTGAGATATTAGATATACTCTTAAGCATTTCAGCAAATACATGTGTACACTAGTAGGGATTCATGTGTTACTTCGACGGTATTCACAACACGAGATTATGCACTTTTTATCGATGCGTTTAACAAGACTGTTTTGCTTCCATTTTCACATTGTTTGGTTGGATGCCAAACTTGGGTCTGTTTGGATTCCACTTGATTAAGTTTATAATGCACTTATATGCATTGAGAGTGAATTCAACCGGAATTGTGTATTTGAGAATTAGGGATGTTATGTGAACCGAGCTACTTTTGCTCGACTCAGACTTGTTTATATTTGAAAACGAACGAGTATGAGCAAGATTTCGACCTCTAGCCAAATTCGAGCTTTTGTACGAGCTTGCTTGTATAACTCGCTTTATAAATGTGAGTCGAGTTTGTATTAGTATGTTTACATAAAACAAGCTCAAAATGAGCTTAAAACGAGTTTATAGATTGCGTTTAGTTCAGGTTAAAACGAGCTCAAAACGAGCTTATGAAAAACGAGTACTCGAGCTCAGCGCATAAAAAGCGAGCTCCAGCTTGGTTAAATACTAGCAATCCGAGTATGAGTAGAATTCTTAGCTCGAAACAAAAATCATGCTCGGCTCGAATTCGACTCGATAAAAAATAGTGATGAACACTACACTTAAGCTATGTTAGAGCTTGTACACGTGACTGTATTTGGGTTGTTAGAAGTGGTTACAAGTTTGTTACTCTTTCCTAATTGTAGCTCTATAAATACTCAGTACATTGCATAATAAAGATTGATTGAGTTTCTACCCAAATTCATCCTCTCTATCTCCTGGTTTTCCTCCAATTATAACATGGTATTAGTTTAGGCAATTCGACCCCAAATACTCGGGGTCGTCTGGCTCGAGTTTTGGTTCTTCATCCGGTTCAGGTGCTAGTACTGCAAATGGCTCGTTCTCTCTGTCTGCGGATCAGTACAACCAGTTGATATCTCTTTTGGGTAAGGTTTCACCATCTCAATCGTCAGATTCCTGTGCCTTCCTAGCAGGTAGTGCTTCTTGCCTTCTTTCTTCTCGCCATACATCTTCTTGGATCATTGGCAGTGGTGCGACTGATCATATCACCCCAAACCTTTCATTTTTATCCTCTTTTCAGAAACCATCTAATTGCACCACAATTACTTTACCTAATGACCATAAATCACATGCCCAACACCTCGGTACTTCCAATTTCAATTATCAGTTTTACATTTCTGATGTTCTACATGTTCCAGATTTCTGTTTCAGTTTGTTATCCATCAGTAAACTCACCAAAAACCTTCACACTAATGTGTTGTTCACTGTTGATGCTTGTTACCTTCAGGACCCTTTGACGAAGAGGCAAGTTTTGATTGGTAAAGAAGATAGAGGCTTGTATGTGTTGGATAATCCGGCAACACCAAATGGTTCTCAAGCTTCTGTTGGACCATCCGTGATTGCTGCTATATCTTCAACTGGCTCCTTTGACAGCAGCATTGACCTCTGGCATTGCAGGTTGGGTCACCCTGCTTATGATCAGCTTAAACACATTTCCTTTCTCATAAATTCTAATGGGTCGTTTGGTATTGATATCTAGATATCAAGATATCAGATATCGATATCGGTATCAATCATATCGATATCGATATCAGTATATCGATATCAGCTGATATCTTGATATCCTTGTTTGGTATATTGCAATCCCATAAGCTCTACAGATTTCGAGTACAAGGGCTCTACAAATTTATGAGTACAAATTTCGACCCTTAGCTCTACAGATTTCGAGTACAAGGGCTGAGTTCATACAAGAGCATACAAATTTCGATTATACATGGTTGCATATCAATTTCAATTTCAGATTTCATCCAAAGAACACCAAACCCTATATCTACAAGCCAAAAATCGCCCCAAGCACAAACCCTAATCGACAAATTTCACAGCCTAACCCTAGATTTGCAAATTGGGATTGCCCAGAGATTCCAATAAGCCATAGAGGAGGAGAGAAGAGAAGAAGGGGAGAAGAGAGAGCATACCTGAGAGCGCAGGGCGAGCGAGCGAGCATAGCAGAGAGAGAGAGAGTGAGCGAACAAGAGGAGAGAAGAGAGAGCGGGATATTAGGCAATACCACCCAAAAAATGGGTATATCACTTTGGGCTTTTTTTAACTAAAGTTGATATCAAGTATATCACTTGATATCGATATACTCCCTGTACCAAACACCGATATCAGATATCAAGGGCTAATATCTGATATCTGATATCTGATAAGTCTACTCTCATTTGTAAAGTCTGTCCTCAGGCTAAACAACATAGAAAACCATTTCACACTTCTGCAACTAGAGCTATTGCTCCCTTTGATGTCATTCATATTGATACTTGGGGCCCTTACAAAGTCCCTACTTACAATGATTTTCGATTTTTTCTTACCATTGTTGATGACTTTTCTCGTTGTATTTGGTTGTTTTTGATGTCTCATAAGAGTGATGCTTTCACTGTCATTAAGTCCTTTCATGCTCTTGTGATCAACCAATTTCATACCCACAGTAAAGTCATACGATCAGACAATGCACCTAAGTTCTCTGATGCTGAGGCTCGTGCCTTTTACAATGATCAGGGTATAGTCCATCAGACATCTTGTGTTGAGTCTCCTCAACAAAACGGTATTGTTGAACGAAAACATAAACATTTGCTTGAAGTAGCTCGAGCCTTGTCCTTTTAATCCAACCTTCCACCTCGATACTGGGGCCATTGTGTGCTCACAGCAACCTTTCTCATCAATCGTACCCCTCTTGCTTCTCTTCACAACAAATCTCCCTATGAGCTACTTTTCAATCGACCTCCCAATTACAATTTTTTCAAAGCTTTTGGTTGTCTGGCCTTTGCTTGCACACTCAAACGTGGGAGGGAAAAATTTAATCCTCGTGCATCCCCTTGTGTCTTTCTTGGTTATGCTTTTGGCAAGAAAGCTTATGTTACTTTAGACCTTCAAAGCAAGGATGTTTTTCACTCCAGAGATATGACTTTCCACGAGAAACACTTCCCCTTTCATTACATGTCTGTTTTCAGTTCAGCTACATTGCCTACTCTCAATATTGACTACCCTGATCACATCTTCCTACCTTCTGAGACTCCTACACTTGGTGGCATCCCTGAGACTCCATCAGATGTCACACCTTCCCCCACCCCTCCACCACCACCACCACCACCACCACCACCATTACGTCGTTCCAACAGAGGCCACTCCACCCCTGCTTACCTAAAGGATTATGTCTGCACATACAAGCCTCCATCGACTGCACTGTCAATAAACTTGGTAACCTCTGATGTTCTTCCTTCTTCTCATTTTGCCCTCATTTCTACTCTTTCCTCTTACACTGAACCATCTTCTTACCTTGAAGCATCTAAAGATCCAAATTAGGTATTGGCTATGAAGAAAGAGGTGGATGCACTACACGCCAATGGCACTTGGGATCTTGTGTCCTTGCCCAAAGGTAAAAAACCTATAGGTTGCAAGTGGGTGTTTAAGGTAAAGCTTAAGGCTAATGGATCATTCGAAAGAGCTTCTTACTGAGGTTGATTTGCATAATCTCTCAGCTGTTTGCACACCACTTCCTCTACAGTGCAAGCTCCTTCCAGACTCTGGCACACCCCTTAGTGATCTATCAGTGTACAGGCGCCTCATTGACAAGTTAAACTTCTTGACTCATACTAGGCCTGACTTGTGTTTTGCTGTCCAGACATTGAGTCAGTTCACGCAGGCTCCTTGTTCTGATCATCTTGAATTCTTGATGCAGTATATCATACATTGAGATATGTTCAAGGCATTTTGGGTTGTGGCATTCTTCTTAATGGATGTGACAGTCCTGTGCTCAGTGCTTACTCTGATTCAGATTGGGCTTCTTGCCCTTCCACTCGACGCTCAGTCACAGGTAATATATTCTTCTTCTTGGCTCTTCACCAATCAGCTGGAAATCTAAGAAACAATCAGTAGTTTCTCGGAGTTCAGTTGAAGCCGAGTATTGTGCAATGGCCCAAGCCTCTGCAGAGGTCACATGACTTGTTCGTTTGCTTCATGAGATGGGTGTTCAATCTCTGCAACCGGTGATCCTACACTGTGACAACAACTCTGCTATTCAGATTGCTCGTAACCCTGTCTTCCATGAGAGGACAAAACACATCGAAATCGTCTGTCACTTTACTCGTGACAAGGTCCTTGAAGGGCTCATTCAACTCACCTACATTCCTACTACCCAGCAACTTGCAGATGTGTTAACCAAGACTCTTCCTTGAGCTCAGCAACGTCTCCTTTTGTCCAAGCTTGGCATGTACCACCCCAAGCTTGAGAGGGGCCGATGAACACTACAATTAAGCTGATGTTAGAGCTTGTACACGTGACTGTATTTGGGTTGTTAGAAGTGGTTACAAGTTTGTTACTCTTTCCTAATTGTAGCTCTATAAATACTCAGTACATTGCATAATAAAGATTGATTGAGTTTCTCCCCAAATTCATCCTCTCCATCTCTCTGGTTTTCCTCTAATTATAAAAAATAGTAGATATTCATCTCTTTCGATTCAAATAACATCTTTATTTGAGAACATCACCTTCACTTATAAGTTTTTATTTTTATCACCTTATGTCTTAAATTCTTAATAATACAAGTTCTAGGCCTTCTATGCGTGCTTCATCCTCGTAACATCAACATATATATTGATTTTTGGCTCTAATTTCTTTTAATTCACTCGTAGACTTGTGCAATGTCTTCATTTTTTTTTTTGGTTTGAAATGGGGGCTAAAGCCACGTACTTTTATTTAGATTTGTTAAAGATGTGAATGAGACCAAAAGTGTCACACTTCGATAGTTGAAAATAACAAGTCTAGTATATGAGTTGGTGAGCTACTCCTTCTATTGCCAACTGGTTTTAGAATAGAACCTCACTCGACTTGTGTGTTAGGCTACTAGTGTATATGAGGTCGTGTGGTGTTACTGTGTTCATTCACTCGTAGACTTATGCAATGTCTTCACTATTATAGACTTTATAGTGTTACTAAAATTTTAATACTCCGTATGAGAAATATTTGCAATTGCAATTTTTGTTTGGGTCGAAAGATATTTAGCAGTTAAAACTTAAAATTAACATGCGGTGTCAAACTCTACAAAATACTCTGATAAAAAAAAACTCTACAAAATACTTATAAATGGAAAAAGTCAAAACTGGCCCAGTTACAATTTACCCTACTTGGGGAAAAAAAAAAGCGGACAAGATTTAAAAGAAAAACACTAAAAAATTAATATCTGCACGCGCATTGGTCGATTTTAAACTCCACGGATCGCTCTTAGAACAACTAACCGCCGTCGATTAATCCCAATCCAACGGTCAATAGAGCACCCTCGTTCATCCGCGCCTACAACTTTCAACCAACCCGAAACGCTATATAAACTTAGCCCTTCCTCATTTCCTGCTACAAATCTCCTCCATCTAATACAACCTCCAGTTCCCGCACTCCTCACCCGTATCTCAATCTCCAATTCAGATCGGAAAGATGGAAGGTGCTACCAAGGGAAAGAAGGGCGCTGCCGGGAGAAAGGCCGGTGGACCGAAGAAGAAGTCGGTTTCCCGCTCAGTCAAGGCCGGACTCCAGTTCCCCGTCGGTCGTATCGGCCGCTACCTGAAGAAGGGGCGTTACTCTCAGCGCGTTGGCTCCGGTGCTCCGATCTACATGGCCGCTGTCCTCGAGTACCTCGCAGCTGAGGTCGGTCTCCATTTTCGAATTTCTAGGTTTTTTTTTTTTTTTTTCCTTTTTCATTTTCAAGATCCAATTTCTGATTCCGATCTGGTGACCATTTGTAGGTGTTGGAGTTGGCCGGAAACGCAGCAAGGGACAACAAAAGGAACAGGATCATCCCTAGGCACTTGCTGTTGGCCGTGAGGAACGACGAGGAGCTCGGAAAGCTGTTGTCAGGAGTGACCATTGCTTACGGCGGTGTGCTTCCGAACATCAACCCGGTGCTTTTGCCGAAGAAGGTAGCGGAGAAGGTCGGGAAGGAGCCGAAATCACCATCCAAGGGTGCCAAATCTCCCAAGAAGGCGTAAAGGAGAAGCATTTAGGAAGATTTGCTTTTGTTCTGTAGTATAGATGTTCTTATCTTTTCTAGGGTTTATCTGTGGTAGAAATTGCACTATACATGGAAGTTTATGGGTCATTGGGAAGGGTAGATTTTCTTTTGTTGGTGTTCCTTTTGCTAGTCTTTGGAATCAATGGCTGATTGATTCATTCCCTTCATGCTAAAACCGAATGTTAATGAGGATTGTATGCAAGATGTTAAATGTCTACTAATGATAGTTGTTCTTCTGCCAAGATTTGGAGCTTGATTTGGTTCTTGTGGTTGCCTGTGTTGCAAAAACTCACATTTTAAAATTTGGCTGATTTTAACCTTCCCGCTTTTGGGGTAATTGAATTTGCACAAGCTCTTCAATAATTGAACCTCTACCAGCAATGATGGTATAAATTTCATGAGCAATTGAGGTAAATTATATTATAACCAATCCTAATTGATTTATTCGGTGTAATCTTGCAATGATCTACAGCTCACAACACTGGGAGATGGTCTCGATCTTTGTTCGAAAGTATTAAATGCGTCGGTGTAAAACATTTTAGGGAGCCGAGTAGATTAAGCAATGTATCAACTGATGTTAATGAGGATTTTATGGAAGATATTTTACATGTTGCCATTTGCCAACTGATTTGTTGTTCATCTCTTCCTGTGTTTGGACTGTTGTGCTTTCAACTATTGGTAGTAATTTACAAGTCCTTGTTGATTAGGCACCATATTTGTTTCCCTTTCAACTGTTCCAAGTTATGAATTTGGTTAGTTATATTAGAACTATTAAATTTCTTGCTCTGATTTTTTCTTATGCAATTGAAAATTGGGAAATAAATGTTCTTAATGAAGATGACACAAGTGAAATTTATTACTCCTGAAGAGGATGAACCTTCAAGTGTTGCAACTGATTCAGTCTAACAACAACACCTTCAAATTTATAACTTTGTCAAATATTTGCCTCAAGTGGTGAAACTGATGTTTGGTTCGAGGAGATTTGGAGTGCCTACGAAGGAATGAAAACTAATAGCATCTGTACTAAACAACCACCGGAAGTCATAGATGTCAATGTGGAAGCTGCAATCTTCCTGCATCATAGACCGAGGATTTAGCAATTAAATTGGGTTGTTCAAATCTGTAAATCTAGCTGTAATCGAACTCAAACAAGCTAGATGAAGCCCCAACTTGCCAATAGCTAACTGATGTGATGTGAATCACCAGTCAAAGACTTAATGATAACATCAGCTAGTTGTGAGGAAGATGGAGTGAACTTGAGAGTAATAAGCCCATCACACAATTTCTCCCTTACAAAGTTGGACTCACGTAACAACCTGGAAAGCCAATTGAGCTCAGAAACGGCGCATAGATTTGTACTCGGCTTCTTCTGAGGACAAGGCAACAGTTTGTTGCTTCTTCGATTTCCAACTGATAGGATTGGATCCAAGTGAAACAAAATAGCCACTGACTGAACGCCTTGTGGTGGGGACAAGCTCCCCATTCAGAGTCACAATAAGCCTTTAAATCGAAGTTATGATCTTCGGAAAATACAAGGCTAAGGGCAGGACAATCAGAGGGCCCGATAATGAGGTAGACGAGGAGCCTTTCATGAACTGGCTGAGGTACTCCACAACAAAACATAGATCAGGCCGCGTATTAGTGAGGAAATTAAGCTTCCCTAGTAGTCGTCTGTACAGCAAAGGATCGTGGAATAAGTACCCTTGATCAGTCAATAGCTTACAATTGTATTCAAGAGGAGCAACAGCAGGTTTAGTAGTTTGCAAACCTGCTTCAGCAATCAAATCTAATGCAAACTTTCTCTGAGAAACTATGATGGCATGAGGCTCATTAAACACCTCAAGACCGAGGAACTAGTTCAAGGATCCTAGATCCTTAATCTTGAACTGTTCATCCAAAAACTGCTTGATAGCAACAATCTCATTCTCATCATTTCCTGTGAACAAAACATCATCAACATACACCGGTACCAACACCAGAGAAGAGCCAGTCCTTTTGATGAAAAGGGAATAATCATTTTTAGAATAGTGATATCCTTTCATGGTCAAGGCTGCAAACAACTTTGAGTAGCATTGACGACTGGCTTGTTTAAGCACATAGAGGGACTTATTGAGTTTGCAAACTACTGTGCCCTCAGGGATAGACGAAGGAGTGTAACCCAAAGGAATTTTCATATAAACATCTTTGTATAAATCCCCGTGAAGAAACGCATTATTAACATCAAGCTGAAACAACTTCCAATTGTTCTTGGCAGCAACTGCAATCAGACAACGGATGGTAGTCATCTTACTACGGGGAAAAAGTGTCAGCGTGTGTTTCCTTTGACAACAATTCGTGCTTTATTCCTTTCAATCGTGCCATAAGCTCTATATTTGATTCTATAAACCCACTTACTTGCAATGGGTTTCGTAAAGACACAACGTCCCAAGTATTTTTGAGCTCAAGAGGCGAACTCAGCATCCATGGCATCTCTGATTCTCTCCAATGCTGACATTTGATTGCTTGAGTATACTAATAAGGCTCCTGATGAGCATCAACCCCCAAAGCTAACTGCTGGCTTGCGAGAGACATAGCACCCACACACAAAGACTGCGTAGGCTTGACATTACCTAGAGAGCAATCAGGATGAGCTATAGCAGAATGACAAACATAATCCTGGAGGTATCAAGGAGGAACAACTGATCTAGCAGACCTTCTAGGAGGAGCAACTGATGGGGCTGTATCAGGCAAATTATGATCACGAAGGCCGATTTGAGGAGGATCAATATCAGCAATAGAACGAGGGAAAGTGATAGGATTATCAGACTCATGAACTGACTGATATGGAAAAATATCTTCATAGAAAATAAGATCTCTGGATACTGTGAATTGCTTACTCTCAAGGGTGAACACTTCATAGGGAGTTTTTCCTTGCAAAACAACAGAAGAAAACCTGTTGATAAGAGCAGTGGCTGTCAACAAACACTCACCCCTAAATCTTGTAGGAAGGTGTGACTGAAATAAGAGAGCTCTATGCATTTCCAAAAGGTGCTTGTGTTTACACTCGACAATCCCATTCTGTTGATGGGTATGAGGGCAAGGAGTCTTATGTACACTGCCCTCTCTAGCCATGAAGGCTCTACCTTCAATATTTGACCCCATCTCAAATGCATTATCACTCCTGATAGCTTTCACCTTCACACTGTATTGTCTATCAACTAAAGCAAGTAAGCAACAAAGGGTTTCAGAATCTCAAAAGCATTTGATTTACTTTGCAACAAGTGAGTCCAAGTAGCCTTACTATAGCCATCAACTATTGTAAGAAAGTATCATTGTCCAGCATGAGTAGCTACATTATAAGGACCCCAAACATCCACGTGGATCAATTCAAAAACAGCGTGAGTTTGAGAAACAGAAACAGGGAAAGGAGGCCTATGTTGCCTTGCCTTGTGACAAACCTCACAAGCTTCAGCAAGCTGGTTGACTAACTTATTATTCTCTTCTAAAACAGACAAAAGTTTAGACAATTTGTAAACTGGAACATAGCCTATACGATGATGCCTCAGGGTCTGATTGATTGTCTTTACAGCACAGCACTTGCCTTCAAGCTTGAGCTCTGTGTCATACGTCTTGCTGTTGAGCAAATATAGTCCATTGTGACTTCTACCAATTACCACAGGCCGTTTCTGAGAAAGGCCCTTCACGATACACTGATCACGAGTAAAAATAACAGCACACACAAGTTGACTGCACAATCTCTGGACTGACAACAAATTGTAGAAAAAAACTTGGCAAAAGCAAGGTGTTCTAAGTTTAGTAGGAAGCGACACAATACACGGTGTTATAAGTTGTCTAATGTTATGTGTTCACTAGCACCCGAGTCTATGATCCACTCACTATTACTCAAGTTTATAGGTGCAGAACTAGAGTTTAAACAATGAAGGAGAACGGATGTCATACCAGCAAAGTTTGCTGAACTTCCAATCCGAGTGTTATCCCCCTTCTGCTTGAGACCATCCAACAAAGAGATAAGCTGTTGATACTGCTCTTGAGTCAAGCTGCTGGAGCCTGTGACATTACTAGTAGGACTGTTGTACTCTTCATTTACCTCAGCATTAGAAGCCATCCATTTGCCCTTGTTATTCTTGAAATTTGGTGGAACGCCAATGATCACATATAACCGTGGTTTGTAACGGTGCAAACTTCCTTTGCTGCTCAACCTGAGGAGGATAATACTTTTTCTGTGTCTCTCCTTTCCCACCAGACTGAGCCTGTGCATTCAAAGAAACCATGTCAGTCACCATTAAACTGTGGTAGCACGCACTTCCCTCTGCTTCTCCTCATGATCAATTAGAGAATAAGCCAAGCTGATGCTTGGTAATGGTGCCATCATCAAGATGCTGCCCCTAATCGATGTGAAAGACTCATTTAAGCCCAACAGCAACTGCATTAGCCTCTGGTTTTCTTCATATTTTGCCAATGGAGGAATAGCCTTCAAGCTGTCCAATTCAACCAAAAGCTTTTTGATCCGAGAAAAAAAATCTAACAAAGCAATCAGAACCTTGTGACATAGTTGCTAGCTCTTTCTGAACCTGAAACATTCTTACTCCATTAGACTGTCCAAACCGGTCTTGCAAGTCATTCCAGATTTCCCTTGCAGTAGCAAAATACAACACGCTTTCTCCAGGGCGTTCAAGACCCATGATATGACCATATCATTGCATCTACTCAAGCCCTGGCTTGCTTATCATCGACCGGTTTCGGAAGCGATCCATCCAGAAAACCTACCCTGTTTTTAGCGGGGATCGCAATATGCATCGCACGTTTCCAGGATGCAAATCCAGTTCCATCGAACACTTTGGAAACAAGAATTGCTCCCGGATTATCCAACGAATGAGTCTGTGAGAAACAAAGGCGCTCTTGTTTGAGAAATTGCAGCACTTCAGTCACCGCTGTCTCACCAACAATGTCCCAGCAGTTAGTTCAGGAAGATGAGTGCACAGATAGCATCTAGTCCAAGTGCTTTTCAAAAGGGCACATTTTTGCATCTGTAATCACCTCAACAACTAAAGCGCATCTGCATTCCATCAAGAACCTGATCAGCACTATCCGGGAAGCTGGTGGATAAAAGATAAGGAAAGTTTCCCCCTCGAATTATTCACCCAAGCTTCTTTAATATCACCTGTGAGCATCTTCTGATCAACAACTCTCTACAAATCTATTTTCCCTTTCATGAGTTCCATCCAGACCTTAACATCATTCAGATCTACAAAATACATCTATGGGAACTCAACCTCTTTTAAAAGGCTCGAGCTTTATTTGAAGTACCAAGGTTCATGAATGATTAGTGGATTAATTCCCATAGAAACGAGTAAGAATCCTCAAAGATCATTCAATTGATTTGCTAGAATCCTCAAAGATCTATGTTTTAATCAGCAGCAGAAGAAATGAGTAAGAATTACCAGAGATAGCATAAGATTTCACAAAGAGATCTGAACAAGATAGCTAGAACATATATTTCATATAATCTGTATTGAGGAGATACAGAATATGATATACCATTCTATGATTAGGTTCCAAACAACGAAAAAGATAAACCGATTTCAGAAATTTCAAAGCATTAAACCTATTCTAGAAAACTAACTACAATTACATTAAACCGATATCAGGAACCATTCACAAACCCTAGACAGATCACAACCAAATTCAACGCTCTAAGAGCTGGTAAACTTGGTCACGGCCTTAGTCCCTTCAGAAACGGCATGCTTAGCCAGCTCACCGGGAAGAACAAGGCGGACAGCGGTCTGGATTTCCCGAGAGGTGATCGTCGGCTTCTTGTTGTAACGAGCTAGCCTGGATGATTCCTGAGCGAGCTTCTCGAAGATGTCGTTGATGAAGCTGTTCATGATCCCCATGGCCTTGCTAGAGATCCCGATATCAGGGTGAACCTGCTTGAGGACCTTGAAGATGTAGATCTTGTAGGTCTCCACGCTCTTCTTCGACCTCTTCTTCTTCTTGTCAGCGGCGCCGCCCTCCTTCGGCAGCTTCTTGCCGGCCTTCGGCTTCTTCTCCGCCGGAGCCTTGTCGGCGGTCTTCTTCTCCTCCGCCGGCTTCTTCTCCGCTGGCTTCTTCTCGGCCTTCGGCGCCATTGATGTAGGTTCGGGAGAGTTTGGTGAGAGAGATGGAGAGAGAAAGATTCAGGGGATAAAGATGGGTGAGAGTAATTCGGTTGTGAAATCATTATATATAGACAGCGAAATGGTTTCTGATTGGTACTTCACGTTTCGCACGGATCGATGACGTGGCAAACTCTTTGACCGTCGGATTTATTTATGACGTTTCCGATCTATAGCGCGTGGGAACTGGAATTTAGAAATTTTCGTTTAATCGCGCCCGAATATTGGGCATTAATTGGGCTTTTGAATTAGGCCCAAAGCCCGGCCCAAAAGGGTAACAACCGATCTTGTGCAGGTGGAATGGAGAGAGCCAATTACGCCATTGCCGATTGTGAGTTTGCCGTCGGCCTCCATAGCTCTCAGGTGAGCTTCCCTGAGCTCTTCTGGCGTAAGTTAGCGTTTGTCTGATTAGTTTTTTATTTTTATGAACCAATTGATGTTGAAATTGTCGCTAATAGGTACGGATTGATGCTGTTCGACGACGAACAATAAGAAGGTGAAGAATCGTCGGGGGGTATCTGTGAAATTGGATGTTACAAAGTGTTCTATGATGAGTAAAATTGGGAGAACGTTTGGGTGCTTAACGAATTCGAACCCTTATTTCTCCAAGGTTCGATTTTTCTCAAACCTATTTGTGAGCAGTAAGTACCTTTTCTCCCTCTTTTCGTTTTGTGTTTTGTGGTTTTTATTAAATTCGAATTCCTGAATCGTAATGTTTTTGTTGAATTGTGTGATTCTGGGGATAGGGCTTTCATTCTACACTACCAATGAAGAGCTGAGGGGGATGTTTTCACCATTTGGGAAGGTTAACGAAGGTCCTTTTGATGTGGTTGTATTAGTCTGTGCCTTTTTTTTATCTTTATGTTCTTTGGGGAAACTGTTGATTTGTTGATCTTGTTGTATGTTTGATTCATCCGCAGCTAGGTTAGTGTTTGACCCGCGAACACTAAGGCCTAAAGGTTTTGCCTTTGTCACATTTGAGACTGATGCAGAGGCTCAGAAGGCAATGAAGGCTTTGAATGGCACGGTATTTTGTTTCTCTGGATTTGTGTTATCATGATCGAATGATTGATTTATCTTTGTATTGTGAAGTGAAATTATACTGTATTTATTATTTTCCTTAGTTGTTTAGTTATCAATCCCATTTCTTAGAGATGTGAATGTGATTGCTTAATTCACATGTTCAATCATCTCTCTGTTAACTACTGAATTTTGATAGTGTTTGGCCCCAGATTGTTTGATCTTTATGTGGGATGCAAAGTCTCTTGAAAAACCCCACTGTGTTTGAACTTGTTTTCGTGTGATTGTCTTCAGGATTACGATTCAGTTTGGGTTTATATTTTTCAAGGCGGCGTTTTAAGGGGTGAGGGATGGTTCTTGATTTCATATTCTCTGTCTTGTTTACCTAGAAACTTAGAAAGTGTCGGCGAAGATTGTTGTGTGCCCTCTATTTTTAGTGCAGCCTTGTTTGGCCATTTAAATCCTGCTTTGTTGATTTGCAACCACTATGAAAAAATAACCAGCATTACTCCTGTTCCCCTGTAACAGTGACATAGCAAAGCATGTTTTCCAAATTGGTGGATATTCTTTTTCCTCGAGTGGAACATTACCTATGAATCTTCCATTGTTGACGAACCTTTCAAATTCATTAAGCAGACTTTGCTAACTATTTTATGGCTCAATTTGAATTCATTTGTAGGTAGTGCGTGGCCGCCTTATCTTTGTAGAACCCGTGAAGGCTAAGGACGATGCAGGAGACGCTGGATGTGACAGTGCACTGCAGTCTGCTAGTAGATCCACAAAGGTGGAATAGTTCTTGATCTTCTTCAAAGCGGAGGTACTTGTCAAAAGTTGTTGGCCTTCCCGACGAATGATTGCATTCACTTACTAGCTCGCTCATCTGTTTTAGGAGGTAAAGTTATAAAAAATTGACAACTACTTAAGTTTCAGGCATGGATGATGACACCGATTCTATTTATACAAGTGTTTGCAATGAACACATCAATAGTTTTTGTGTAGTTTACTGGAATAAAAAAAATCAATAGATTGTGTATTGTAGCATTGCTTATGGAGTTGATACAGACGTTGAAACAACTGAAAGGAGCGAATTTAATGTTTTGACACTTACTGTACTTGAAATTTGATGAAATAAACACCATTTGTATCTTGTAAATTGTAATTGCTACATCTTCTCAACCCAGTGCAGAAGAAATATCAATGAAATACAAACAAATGCAGTTTAAGCAACAATACTGATTGATAACTGCAGCAGAAATTAAGCAGTAAAACGAGGATGAAAGTGCTTAAAACGAGCAGTTCTGCTCCTTTATCTGCGTGCGAGTCCTATGAAATTTCATTGATTGAGTGATTGCTTTATGCAAGCAAACATCTAAACCAAAAGGACACATGAGAAATAACAACATTTGAAAACATAGTAGAAACTAAACTATTGCCAAAGGATGGTTCAGCTGCCCCTGTCAACTGCTTACTTGTGATGAATCACTAATCTGTATTCAAATGATTTCTTCTTCTTCTTCTTCATCGCGATCGCTCTTGGTTGCAGATTGTAATGGCCAAAGATGAAGCTTCAAGTGAAGGTTAATGAATTGCAATGAAAGATAGGTTTTAAAGGAGTGGTTTGATTAGGCTTATTTTGGTTAGTGCCCTTGGTGGGGATGGGATCTTCTTAGCATATGCTTCTTTTGGGCCATCAGATTCAATCATATATAATCTTTTCTGTCCAACTTTTTTCACTTACTTTTTCTGGTTTCACTTTTCATCTGTCATACTGAACTACTGATTCTATATTAGTTAAAAAAGTATAAAAAAATATGAACCCTCGCCTTAGGGTTTCCACTTTCCATCGTCAGATGGTCTAGGTTGGTGTGTAACTGTAGTCTGTAGATGTATGTTGTGACTTGTGACATATACTTCAAATTTCAATCAATAAAAATGCTTTTTACTTTATTCAAAAGTGGTAAATTTTGTTTAGATATAACATCTTGTGTGCAAATATGCACATTTGAAACACCAAAAAGTAATCTTTGAATCATAATATGTTTTAAAATGTATACATTTGACCTATGTCTATGAAGAATAAAAATATATATCTACATATTGGCTACTTCTTGCCTTCAATTTCAAAGTCGTGTCTTTGCAATGGTATAACCCTCAGTTATCGATCCAAGTCGAACTTTGATGTAAGCATCTGTATTACAGTCTCGTGTACTTTCAAACCATTTTCCATGGACAACATTAAAAGAACACAATGTGATAGATTAGCTGCAAAAAAAATATACCTACAAATGGGGCAATTCTTACCTTTGGTAGATTTCTAACGTAGACACCCTCGTGAGTTGTGATGGTATGAATAGGCCTACAATAATCTCGTGTACTTTCAACTACTTTTGTATATGCAAAATTAAAAGATGCAATGTGATGGAGAGGCGAGTTCTTCCACTACGTCCTGGTGCAACTCAGGCAACGGACATAAAGTCGTCGCCTGAAGGCCTCTCACGTCACCTGAGGATTCAGGCAACGGACATGTTGTCGCCTGAGACCCCGTAGCTTCAAGCCCGTGCCTCTGATCTCTAGGCGACGAACAACTGTTTGTTTGTTGTCTGAGTTATCTTAGGCAACGAATACATCGTCTGTTGCCTGAATATGGTCAACGGGCTTGCAATCGGTTGTAGGCTTGTAGCCATTCAAGTGACGAGATAAGTTCGTCGCCTAAGTCTTGTTCGTCGCCTGAGCTTCGTTCCCCGTCAGAAAATCTAAATATTCAGGCCACGAAAGTAACTTTATTTCGTTGCCTGAGTCATCTAGCAACGGATATGATGTCGTGGCTTGAGTCTTGACGGAGGTGTTTTTTCATGTTGTACCAACCACAAGGGTTTCTTTGTTCGTTGCCTGAGTGATCATTGTTCGTTGCCCGAGTGACATATTGGTAATTTTTTTAATGTTCTTACAACGGGTTTACCCTATATTCGTTGCTAGAATGGAGTTGCCAATAAACAAAACCTATTGGGAAGCTCCATTTGCTCCCTGCGGACACGCACCAAATCGCATCCAAATCACCTGTTTCTCATAACACATTCACAAGCTTGTGGACATCTCGCACATACATTTCACATTCATAATTGACATCCATATACATCCACATTTGTCTAAAAGTGAATACATTTCATATTCATACGAATGTCACATTCAAGTTAGTTTTTCGTTCCAACAAAATATTCCCAAATCGACATTACTTTGTCCAGCAAAAACCCACAAAACCCAACCCTTCTTTTCTACCAAATACTACACACATTCATAGGTCAATCAAACTAGTTCAATACTAGAGTTAAATAGTCAAAAGATGAGGAAGAGAATCACATTCAAACCTTAAGCTTCATTCGCACGGGTGCCAACCAAAACTTGTTTGTTTGCGACTAACCCCCGCACGACATCCCGCAACTCAACAAGGCCCGATATGGCCAACCTTGCCTCCTTTTGAGCCTTTACAGCCTCCTCCTGAGCGTTTACTACAACCTCCTCAACCTTTGAAGCCCTCTCCTCAGCCTTTGAAGCCCTCTCTTCCAGCTCCCTCCTCTCTTCAACTGCAGCAACAACCCATGGGCCTCCCCTCTTCTTTGGGGGTCACCGGTGAGCCCCTCCCAAACCTACATAAACACCATTAAAATGTAACGGCATGTATTTGAATAAGGAATTGACATCAATATTGATCAGATCTATACATATAGATTATAGTAAATTTTCTTTTGTCAAAGTTCTTCAAAATCTGGATGTCATTTTCAATAAAAGAGTATACATTGTTAAAGTATTTTCTTCAAAATTGATCAGATTAAAGTCAATTTCTGTTAATAATGTAATCTGATAAAAGAGTGTATATATATAGATAAAGAGCAATGTAATTTGATAAAGAGTAAAATGAAATCAGGAGATCAAACAATCTGATAAAGAGTATATATATAGACAATTTCTGTTAAAAATTGTCATAAAAAGGGGACAACTAAAATGAAGTGCAGTTTATATTTTAAATAAAGTGTATGTGTTGGTGGCATACCTCTAACTTCTGTTCCTCGACGCTCTCCCAAGCAAGATATTTTGATATTGCGCTGTGCTTCTACGGTCAAGGGGGCTGGTGCCGCTTCGCTGGAAGTGCCATCTTCCGAGGGTGGTGGATTGGATTGTCTTATCTCCTCCAATGATTGTTGAAGTTTTACCTATCATAAGAGAGAGAGCCTATAAATAACAACCAAAATCAGTTTACAAATTAGTTATACAATATTACATTGAAAATAAAACTTACAAGTTGTTCTTCAGCATTTGGGGAAGACTTGTACATGTTCAGCACG
Organism: Persicaria maculosa; assembly: GCA_963922045.1. Classification (NCBI taxonomy): domain Eukaryota; kingdom Viridiplantae; phylum Streptophyta; class Magnoliopsida; order Caryophyllales; family Polygonaceae; genus Persicaria; species Persicaria maculosa. Next base: position 62,219,334 of record OY998262.1, read on the forward strand.
ACTTCAACAAACGGCGCCGGACTGCCTGCTTTAGCCAGCTCAATTGCCCTATGGGTGAATGGCTTTGGGCCAGAACGATGGTTGATAGGGTTTGGGTTTTTGGTGCGGTTCTCCTTGTTCCGTGCACACAATGCCTCAAAAAAACACAATTTGGCAAATTAGAGAACGTTTAACAACTATAAATGCACACACACAAATATATATATATATATATATATATATATATATATAGAGAGAGAGAGAGAGAGAGAGAGAGAGAGAGAGAGAGAGAGAGAGAGAGGGAGAAGCCGGATGCCGGATGAGTTCAAGCACCGTCGATTTGAGTGGAAATGGTTGATAGAGAATGAGTTCGAAAATGAGGCAAAGAAGGTAAACATCTACTGCTGGACATTTTTTTTTGTATATATATATACAAAAAAAAATGTCCAGCAGTAGATGTTTACCTTCTTTGCCTCATTTTCGAACTCATTCTCTATCAACCATTTCCACTCAAATCGACGGTGCTTGAACTCATCCGGCATCCGGCTTCTCCCGTACTCAATATAAATCTTCTGGCACCGACATTTCCAAGATCTATAGATACTGTTGGAATGTCCATTGATGAATCTTCGGATAAGTGGATCTAGATTCTCCATATCGTACATGTTCTGGATGACATAAGAAATTAGAAAGTTAGTAAGTTTATTTGTAATTTCTAACTTCTGAAGTGATGATCTTTAAAATTTCAAGTTTAAACTATATAAGAGTATCCCCAAAATCTGATGCAAAAAAATCACATCATCCATTATAAATTCCAATGTCAATTGCAATCTCCATTCCAATCTCAACCTAATTTATATTCCAATCGCAACCTAATTACAATCGTAATCTCAATTACATTTAAAATGTCAATCTCAACCTAATCACAATCACAATCATCATTTCAATCTCATTTGAAATCTCAATCAACAAAAAAAACCATATGACAACTTAAAAATAAACAATCTCAATGACAATCTCATTCAAAATCTCTCAACAAAAAATTACAATAAATAAACATTTCAATCACAATCTCAACACAATCACATTCTCAATCATAATTTCTCTAAACCATATGACAACTTAAAAAAAATCCAAAACATCAAAATCTCAATCACAATCTCCATTTCAATCTCATTTCAAATCTCAATTAACCAAACAAAAAACATTTCCATCACAATTACATTGAAAATATTCATTAAAATCTCTATTCCAATCTCAACCTAATTTATAAAACAAAATAAATAAATAAATAAACAATCTCAATGACAATCTCATTCAAAATCTCACAACACAAAATTACAATAAATAAACATTTCAATCATAATCTCAACCAAAATCACTATTTCAATATCAACTTAGTTTATATAATAAAATACAAAACACAATCTCAATCACAATCTCAACCCAATCCCATTCTCAATCATATATTCCAAAACATACAAATAACCTAATATACGAAAAATCTCCAAAAAATACAATAAATTTCATATATATATATATATATATATATATATATATATATATATATATATATATATATATATATATATTTACAAACCTCAACTTGACTTCCTTGGAGAACAAAATGGAGGGGTGAGGATGGAGATGGAGAAGTCGAAAATGTTGGGAAAACTATCACTTTTCGTGTACAAGTATACAATAGTTAATGTGGTTGTTCAAAATTTTCACTGATGCGACGAACATTGGAATATATCCGTTGCCTCAACCAGTAGCTTTATATGTGGCAGGTAGGGTCCCTTTATTCAGGTGACGAACATTGGAATATATCTGTTGTCTCAACCAACAGCTTTAAATGAGGTTGGTAGGATCCCTTTATTCAAGCAACGGACATAGTATTATTTTGTCGCCTGAATGAAACCCACTTTTTGGTCAACCTTTGTCATTTGTTCAGGTGATCATTTCCACATTGTCCGTCGCCTGAGTTCATTCAGGAAACGAATATTGCTACTATGTTCGTCACTCAAGTACTATGTACTTTTGGTCACATTTTGTCACATGCTCAGGTGACCACATACAACAATGTTCGTTGCCTGAGTGGATTCAGGCGACGAACATTGTTCTATGTTGGTCACCTCAATCCAATCCAAGAATCAAGATAGGGGTTGCCTTGGGGTTGTATGGGGCAACGACTCCGACTTTGTCCGTCACCTGAACCGATTTCCAGCAACGACAATGTATTTGTTCGTTGCTTGAGTTGCACCATGGCGTAGTATTCTCTCCTTGAAGAGGCTTTGGCTTTGCACAATGCTATGTTCGAGGCTAGAATAATGAGTCTTTTGCGTGTTTAGGTTGAAGAAGATTGTCTTAATGCGGTGAAGGATGACAAAGGGATCTGGGATTGCCATTGGGGAGATTAAGATGGTTGTCTCTGATATTCTTACACATCTTTATCATTTTGTGGAGGTCCGAGTAGACCACATCTTCAGAGAGGTCAACGCTGCAACCAATCAAATTGCCTTTCTCTCTCAGTTTCTTTTGGCAGAAGAAGTAGCGGCGCATTCGGAGCTTGATGTCATCATCCAAAAGGATGCCATTGGACGGTGATTGATTGTGCTTGACACCCTCTAAATCTTTACCTTGAAAAAAAACTAGTCGAATCATTTAGTTTTTTTTTCCAAATGTTTTTATAGATTATTTAATTATAAGTTGGTTTAGTACATATCTCTCATGAACATTTTATAGTTTTACCATTTTTATTATTGATTGACCTTTATTCAATGTAGTTTTGGTTAAATTAATGCAACTACTTTTTATACTTTTTTTTTTCTTAAATAAAATATCAAAATTTCATATAATGGAAAATCCGAAGCATGAACATGTTTTTTTTTTTCATATAAATTTATGCTTTAAATAATTAAAGTATTACACCCGATGTTATACTGGATGTATCAGCAGATCGAAGAACCTAACTCCTCAGTAGGGAAGATAAAACATTAAGAGTCGGACTAAAGTAAGATAAGTTGAGAGCTCTAGAAGATTTTTTAAAATAAGTTTGCTAGCAAACACTTTCATAAATAAATAAAATTGTCTTTTTCTTTTTTGCTCGAACATCTTATATATAATATTATCGTTCAAAAGGGGGAAATGAAATATAAATTAAAAAAATATTTTAAAAACTTGTAAATCATGAAAGAATATCTTGTAAACATCATTTAATTACCAAAAAAAAAACAATCGTATAATATATTTACGTAATTCATCTAATACTCAAGATATCATCTCTAGCTTAACTCACTAATGAAGAAATTAAATGACAATAGTACGTAGAGCATTTGTATATATAATATAATATAATATAATACTTTCCTCTATATAATAATAAAATTAATGTACTCTCACTGAATAATACTCCCTCCGTTTGGAAATATAAGAGCATCCGCATTCGTGAAACCCATCCGGATTCCTTAACTCAACTTTTTATATTTCTCTCTCCTTAAAAAACCTAATACAATTTTTCACCCACATCCCTAAAATCCTTTAAAACCCTATTTTATTTTTTTTATCGAGACCCACCTATTTTTTTCCTCTCACTCTCTCTCCTCATTTTGGCCCACCTCCTCTCCTTTTTCTTTCTCTTTCTTGGTGTTTAAAGGTTTCTTAGTAGAAAACCTATCAAATCATTCAAACCCCTTCCCCCTCTTCTTCAATTTTTTTATTAATTGGTTCCTTATTTTTGGGGTTAAGACACCCCATTGTGGATGCTCTAAGTCCATTAATTTTTTTGACAAGTTTTTAAGGAGTTAAAAACTATATGAAATAATATATTTTTTATTAATTTTTTTACGTAATTATATACTTATTAGTAATACATATAAGACTATGTAAAAAAATTAATAAAAAGAATATTATTTTATATAGTTTTTAACTTATTAAAAAACAAATCAAAACGCAAATGGACTTATATTTCTAAACGGATTATGATAAATATTTACAAGTCAGCAGCTAAAGGTATATAATAATTCCATTGAATTATAAAAAATCGAAATTAGTTAAAAACCAACACAGGCCAACTGCAAAAACGATCGGTCGTCCTCCATAGGTGGCGGGAAGTTCAAATCCAACTGCAAAGCGGCTCTCTTGCAGATCTTCGATTCCGTCAAAATTGGGAAAATCTGAATCCGATCCTCCTTGTATTCTACAACACTCTCGTCGTCTTCCACACGCTTCCTCTTGACATTCAAGTCGGCGTGCTTCCGCATATGGCCGCCGAGCGCCTGCCCAGTCGGGAACCTATTCCGGCACTGTCCGCACTCGTGAACCTTCAACCTCGCCGCCGGAGACACCACCGCATCGCCAGATTTAGATTCAACTGACCTAATCTTCTTGTGGCTGGCTCGGTGGCCGCCTAGGGCCTGGAAACTGTCGAACGCCCGGTCGCAGGACTTGCACTTGTAGTCGCCGCTGCATCCGGCGCCGGAGACCGCCGTGTGTAAGGCGGTCGCCTTTTGGCGGAGGCTGACGATGGAGGCGCAGTTCTCCCTAGCGAGCATCTCAGCGGATTTCGATATTTGTAAGCACATCGTTGATTAATTAATTATCTGTTAGATTTGGCTAATTGTGTGTATCTGATCGATCAATTCGATTAGGTTTAGGGGAGAGAAGGAGATTTGAGTGTGTGGGAAGAGACTGAAAAATGAAACAGGTGATCGATGAGTTGGGTTTGTGTTCGATGGATTAATTTGAGGTATTTATAGAGAGGAGGAAAACGAGTAAAAAGATCCGAGAACGAAGTTTGACGACTACTTTGACGCGTGCAATAACGTTCTATGACGTTGACCGTGCAAATCTCATCATCATCTCCGTTAATCAAAACTTATCGTTTAGAGATAAAATCTTATTAAAAAAAATATATTATTTTAGATATTTTGATATTCACTTTATAAAGTTGCACTGGTTATAATTACGAAGATCGATGTTCGTTGTAGTTTTTGAGAAAATAATAATTATGAGTATAAGTGTATTTTTGTTTGATTCTTTAAAAAATGTAAAGATTGCTAAAATAACAAGTTTTTCTTATCTCATGTAGTATTATCTTAAATAAAACCATTAAAATGGGCTATTACTACAACTTCTAAACCGCAATCTTTTTTTTTTTTTTTTAATTTCCCACGGTTTAATGGTTTTCAAAACTGTAGCAATCATCGTATATATATTAGACGATATTTTCACCATTTAGAAAGCGTACCGGGTGTAATAAACAATATAAATAATCTCATTTTGGTATGTTATTAAGAAACTACGGTGTCGTCAAACCTTACTCATTTAGTTAGTAAAGATGACATAAAGTGACCAATAAGTCACGAGTTCAAATATCCTTACCGTATTGTAATGACCTAAATGCCTAGGTACCAATACCACTTTTAAAAGTATGAATATATTAGTGAGTCACAGCCACATCACATAAGTAAAAACTAAAATAAAAATAAAAATAAAGGTAAATTATAAATAATCACCCATAAATTAGGTTAACTTTCACATAATCACCTATAAAATTATAAATTACAAAAAATCACCCATAAATTAGATTTATTTTCAAAAGACCGCTCACTTGTTAAATGTCCATTTGTTTAATTTGTAAAGGCAAAAATACCCTCATATCTTAGTTTTTTAAAAGTAATAATTTTTGGGTTTTTAAGTATTCCCTCCATTCGTAAAAATATGTCGTTTACTTTCACCCATGTTTTTCCGAACGAAGGGAGTAATAATCTAAGTTTATTTTAGAGCTTATTCACATCCTTTTCAACACTTGAAGGAGTGGATAATAACAAGAACCATTGTAAATCTCTGCTCTTCACATTGCAAATATGATACATATATATTGGTTTGGGCATTTATATATGTGCTACAATGCTTAATTTTCTTGCTTTTTTCAAGGTGAAATACCAAATTAAATAGTCAAATACATACAATATATGACTCTCCTTTGAAAAGAAATAAGCTTGAATTAGGGGTATTTTAGTATTTCCCAGCAAAACAAAGAGATGTTTAATGGGTGGGTGATTTTTTTAAAAATAAATCTAATTTACGGGTGGTTTTCTATAATTTATAATTTTATGGGTGATTATGTAAAAATTAGCCTAGTGTATGGGTGGTTATGAGTAATTTACTCAAAAAATAAAAATAAAAGGGTGTTGTTATTTACACCATTTTTTTTTACTATTTACACCAAAAATTCAAGTTTTTTTTTAAATAAACCCTACGCCTCTTGACTCATGAGTCATAGTCTCATAGACGTGTGACTCAAGAGGGGCAGCGTAAGCTAAAAGGCCCTTACGTAAGAAATTCTAAAAAGGGCTAATAATACGAATTTTGATAACAATTGTTTTTTTTTAATTTTCACATGTTAAAAAAATATATATTTTTGGGTGTAATTTAATTTTATCGACAAAACATCTTGTATATGTTTGTTGAAAAAATTCATACAAATTATACCCATAAAAATAAGTTGCGAATTTGAGATTAATTATAATTTCCGATGGATCATATATATAATAACGTGGGGTTCACACGTCTGAACACACCTGAATTCAAAGACCAAAGAATGAATAAATGTGTTGAAATTATAAATTCTAGTGAAGCATATAACAGTAGTTAAGTTAAACAAGACAACAATTTTTTTTCCATAAAATCAATCAATTAATAATAGAAAAAGTCTGTCTATCTATATCTAATTATTATTAGAGAAGCTTAATAGATGAGGTCTCTTATTTATAGGGCTCCTTACTAATTACAATTAAGCTTCTATAATTTTAATTTTAATTAGTAATTTTTTTTATAAAAAAAACAATATGGGATTAATTCAAAGCAAAAAATTAATAATAAAGAAACATAAAATTATTACAATTAATCTATATCTATATATATATATATATGTGTGTACGTATGTATATCTACTTTAATTTTTTTTTTCAACAAATGAGTTTAATACTATTATTTTATAATATTAATTTAACATATTATCAAGATTTTATTTATAAAAAACGCTAATAATTCATCAATTCATATACGGTTTTAATATTTTTCGATGTACTACAATTCATATTTTCACATTGCAACAAGTAATTCATATTTATAAAGGTTGTGGTGTACTCGTGTAGTCGTGTGTTCATATCGATCGGATCGATCGAAAAGTATGAACGATAGAAATAGCTTAGACGATAAGTCATGAAGGAGTCATCATCAATTCATCGATCTATGGTCGATCAGGTGTCTTATGTGGGAATATACACGGTTTAGACTGTAGTAAGTATATACGGATGGAGTAGTTTGGGTTGTGAGGAAAGTACCGGGAGGGAGATGATATAATTAAGTTACACGTCCTTTTCTTCCCCAAATGTCTGCGGACAAACACAGGTCCATTAAGAAACCTATTTTCTGCCTCGCAACTTCTTGGAGATTTCCTTGACAGTTCCCTCCACCCTTCCAATGGCTTTTCAAATAAGTTTTTTTTTCTTTTTGATACAAGATAGGAATTTTGATGGCGTCAGCCACTGTTGACCCACCACCTAATAGCGTACTTTCGGACGAAGATCAAGACCTTCATGTACCTGAGCTGAGTTACATTATTATCTGCAACCTGCTTATCCATCACCCAATAGTTTATTTGATTTTATTATGATTAACATTTTGTAAAGGATAAATATATCTTATTAAGAAAAAAAATCAAATATTAAATAGGAAAAGTCTAAATCAAATTATTTATAGATTAATTTTGACGGGTCACTCCTTTCGGATGGAGAGACATCATTCAAATATTTTTTTATCAGAGACCACCTTGCTATTGTGGTATGTATGAATGTCGGGCAATGCTTTGCGACAACTGAAACTTATGCTCCCGGGAATGGAGCACTTAATCTTAACATTCAACACATTGAAATCGAATGAGATAATTTGTGTGTTATGAATACATTGAGAGACGATTAGAAATGCCCTTGGATATGAGATGATCATCTTGTATTCTCGTTTAGACCTAATAAAATTTAGTAATGTCAAAATTCACCATGTCTACAAGAAAATCAACTGTGTAGCCGACTGATTGACTGTTTGGGTCACTCGATCATCTGGGTAATGTGATGGTTGATGAGCTAAAAATCCAACAAAGAGAGGAAAAAAAAAGCTAACTCGATCACTGAGCTACTCAGTGAGGGTTATGTTAGAGATGTGAATGAGACCAAAAGTGTCCCACATCGGAAAGTTGAACATAACAAGCCCCTAATATATGAGTCGGTGGGCTATTTCTTCTATTGCCAATTGGTTTTAGAATGGAACCTCACTCGGCTTGTGTGCTAGCTAGGCTACTAGCGCATGTGCGCCCGTGCACACGACCCCCAGTCATCGGTCCGAGTCGGACTTTGATATGGTATCAGAGCGGTTAGCCTAACGGCCCGTGTCGATCCTGATCTGGGTTACCTAGTTGTCCAAGTCTCAACTAGATGGTCATTCCTAGTTGGACTTGCGAGGGCGTGTTAGAGATGTGAATGAGACCAAAAGTGTCCCACATCGGAAAGTTGAACATAACAAGCCCCTAATATATGAGTCGGTGGGCTATTTCTTCTATTGCCAATTGGTTTTAGAATGGAACCTCACTCGGCTTGTGTGCTAGGCTACTAGCGCATGTGCGCCCGTGCACACGACCCCCAGTCATCGGTCCGAGTCGGACTTTGATAATAGACCATTAGATAGTACACCTAGAATCACATCTAATGTCAGTTACTACTTTATAGTTTATGTAGATGTGTCTCATTTGAGTGAAGAGGGCTGCCAATATAATGAAGATTAGGAGGTTTGCGAGCCCGGATAAGATCTCGGTTGAAGTATGGAAGTGCATTGAAGTGAAGGGTCGATCTAGAATGACTCACACAATTCTTCATCATTATTATTACGACAACAAAGATGCCAAAAGAGTGCAGATGATGCAAGTTAATCCCTTTATACACAATACAAATTTATTAAACTCCTTATCCACACAATGAAGATATAAGAGATGTTAATTTATTGAGTTGAGGCTACAAAGAGTTGTTTGCGTGACCAAGAACAAGTTTGTTTTGATGTCAAGAAAATAGACTATCAAAGTGATATAGTTGATGAGGCAACTAGTAGAGAAATACCGGGAAATGAGAAAGAATCTACAGATGTATTTTTTATTCATTTGGAGAAAGTATACGACAGAGTATCGACATAGCTTCTTAATTTGGAAGCTCTTGGAAGTGAAGGATGTTCTCGGATCTTATACTAAGATCATCAGGGACATATGGAGATGCTTTGACAAGCGTTTACACTTTCAGAGGGGACATTGAGTACTTCTTGATGATATCGGGTAGATCTGCATCAAGGATCAGAACTTAGCCCTTTTCTCTTCACTTTGATTATGTAAGTAGTGTTGAGACCTATTTAGGATGAGATCTCGTGGTGTATGCTATTTACGGGTGACATACCTACAGTGATGTCCCTTTCCCCTTCAAGTTTTGGTTTACACGTCTTCAGGCAAATAAAGCAGCATATTGAGTTAGTGGATGAGATGAAAGTTGGGGTAATTAAGTAGCAAGTTAAAACGTTGGAGCGAGGTTTTGGAAGACAAGGGCTTCAAACTGATGAGTCGGAAAAAGATATAATATGTGGAGTTCAAGTTGGGAGAGGAGGGAGAAGTGGACCAGGATGTGATGCTTGGTGAGGATATTGTGTCCCAAAAAAGTATAGTTTCAAATATTTAGGGTCAGTAATGCAGACCAATGGAAGTGTGGATATATAAGGATATCAAACATTGGACTCGATCAGATGGGATGACAAAAGTAGAGGGTTGCGTCAGAGGTCTCGTGTGACATGAAAATGCCTGCAAAACTCAAATTAAGAAACATTATACGGAGTGGTAGTTAAGCATGCAATGTTGTATGGGCTAAGTGGTAGGTGATCACGGAGACACAAGAGCATATGCTTATGGTGGTAAATATGAGGATACTTAGATGGATGAATGAGTTTATTAGATTCGACGTGATCAGAATTGAGGTTATCCATGATAAGGTATGTAAGCAGCATTTGAGATAAGTTAGTTGAGTCTAGACTTCGTTGGTTTGGTCATGTATAAAGGAGATACTCGAGTATGCTGACGCGAAGATGTGATAGAAGATTGAAAGTGTCTGACATAGTAGACGGAGACCAATTAAGAGTTAGAGGAAGGTGATATAACCTTAATGAGAATCTGGTTAGGGATATGATGCAGTGAAGAAGTATAGTATTACGTATGTGAGAGAGGGCTAGAATGGGTGTAAGAGGAGGTGAGAGAGAGCATATCATTTCTCCGTCCTTGTCCTCACAATATTTGTGTTTCTATCTACGCTTGAACCACTCGAAAGCACTCTATCGACTTAATTGGGAAAATGGGCG